>CM074721.1:63126195-64326195 GCA_037306005.1 Rhinophrynus dorsalis | reverse complement strand
GTTGTTGCTGTACTCAACACAGTTAGTGCTGGAAAAAGTGATGATGATTAGAGATGGGCAAAACTTTTCGCCTCAAACTGAAATCAGCAAAAAATGGTACTTTCCCTTTGGCAAAAAAAATCCTGCAAAAATGGCAGATTTTCCTGCATTTTTCACCTAGCTTATTCCATTGAAATCAATGGGAACATTGAAGATACACACAACTCATAGCAAATATTATTTTATTTCCCAAAGGCATAGTATAGAAGGGGCATGAGGGTGCCTGTGTTGGTTGGGTGTGGGGAAAGAATAAGTTGAACAGGGGATGATTTTTGGGGGGGTTTGTGGGTATCCTTTTCTTTTTTTAAAATAAATTGTATTTTTACTGCTACTTGGTTTTGATGTGTAGGAATCCACTGAAACCTGAGGCTCACATTTGTTCCAATTCTTCTCTGTTAAAACCAGTATGTGTTTTGAGGAGGTTTTCTCTCCCTTCCTGGAATCTTAGTGTATAGCTTTGGTATTACTTCTTGGTTTCTGTATTAAACATTGGACAAAAGAGAAAAGGGGATTTTTGCATACTTAATAATACATTATTTTCTCTTAGTTGATGTGGAATACATGACTTCCCTCCTGGAGAAAATACATTATTATCTCTTAGTTACTGTGGAATACATGACTTTACCCTGGAGAAAATCAAGTTGTTTGATTTCTGGGCAAGATGGTCCTTTGGTTTTCTGGTTTAGGCAACCTCCTTCCTGTGTTGCTTCTGTTCTCAGTTTTTGCTATTTGTCAACACTAAGCATATCTGGTTGGGGTAAATTGTTGTAGTGTCTTCTCCTCCAGATAGCCTTTTAAGACAAGTGTTGCGCCCTTCAGCATGAGTATATTTTACTCCATGGTTACTGTGTTTTACATGGATTAAGAGAAAATGATTTATCAGTAAGTATAAGTACAAAGCAAATGACTAACACAACATATAGGTGATTTTTAATGCTCTATCATCGTCACTAATGTTGTTTTTAGGTGATAGGATTTCTTTAAAACTCCCTGATTTCTTGGCATGGGTCAAGAAAATACATGTGGAATACATGGAATATATAATCTTGTGTAAGTAGCACATTTTTTTTCTCAGTACATTTGAACTGATGATTTTCAGCTGAAGAAAAGAGAAAAATTCATATATACAAGAGAGTGGTTATAATAAAAGAGAAGTATCCAATAGATAAAAAGTATAATGTTTTCATCTTACTATGCCAACATGCTATGTTTGCATTAATGCTATTAATGCTATATTCAAAGGGATTGTACATTATGTTTTGCTTGTTTAATGTATAGATCTGAAGTTTTATACAAAGTTTATTTAGGAAAAAAATATATGTAACTGCAACAGCAATGTACCAATTTACTAAGTAATATAATTAAAGAACTAAACTGTAATGTTACTTAACTATCCCTACTAAACATAAGTGTTCATATCTTTTCTGTGTCAACAAGACAATTGTGGACCTGCTCTATAAAGTTAAATAATAAATACAATGTTTAACTTTTGATTTATTTTGCATCTAAGTAAAACTTGCAAAGCATTCAGTTTTGCTGCTTCTGCTATTGGTGTATTGACTGAAGCACCGCAGTATAATCTGTTTATATCACCCAGTCAGAAAGCAGAAGGAATTGGTGACATTAATCACTTTTATCATTTTAGATACTTGACTTTTATCATTACACTTTATACAGCACAATGCAAACAGAATAATTGTGCAGTGTTCCATTACAAAGAGATTGCTAGAGCTCATCGTAAATACATAAACTCATAACTGTGCCCTGCCAAAAATGTCAGGCATTTGTTACATCACACATTGTTTCATATATTTACAACATTTTTATTGATTTTTAATTGACCATTTATGGTATACATTCAAAAAAATCTTTCCATCTCAAACCTATACTGTAGTACCAATGAATATTAGTTGTTACTTACCAGCATAAATTCGCTTACACAATTTTCAGTAGATGTTATTGAGCTGCACTTTAAAGGGATAGTAATATTTTAAATATAAAAAAAAAATATGTTGTAGGGTTTATCCCCCTGAGTAAAACAAGAGTACTCCCACTGCTGAAAGGTGTTTCATTCAAAAGTTATTAATTTTAAAATTTGAAATTGTTAGGTGCAATATCACAGTGGCCTGAGAATTGTACAGTGGCGCTGTTGCTACACGATCCTATGGACAGCTCTGGTCCCGGGACCATAAATCTCCATAGGATGGTGTAACAACAGCGCCACTGTACAATTTCAGGCCACTGTGATATTGCACCTAAAAAATTCAACTTTGAAAATTAATAACTTTTGAATGAAACACCTTTCAGCAGTGGGGGTACTCTTGTTATACTCAGGGGGATAAACCCTACAACATATTTTTTTTACATTTTAAGTATTACTATGCCTTTAATATGATTTTCAAAATATTTCATTCTCAGAAATCATGACTTGTTTTATATTTTAACATGTGCAATGAGCTTCTTCTCTTGTACTTAAAGAGGTATTTGGCCTTGTAGTGAAGGAATCAGAGCTGTAATCACAAGGTCCTCCTTGATTCTTGCCTCTAGCTATAAAAAATAAAGCATATATGAAAGAGAGAGATCTTGCCCTTAATTATTTCTGCTGAGAGACAGAATCAAGCACAGTGACCTTGTGTTCTGCATTGCTATAAAATAATGCACTATGAACAGTAACAATCAAAAGCACTTTAACCTTACCGACACTTACCAGCAAAAGATATTCTCAATTTGTAAACAGCTCAGGATTGTTCTGCTTTTTGGCACTTACTTAACATGGTATCCCTGAACCATACGTAGATAGAGATCTTATATTATATTTTTGGAGTTATATTAGTTTCAGTTTCCCTAATGTGTACCTTAAATTGCAAATACAATAAACTTACCATGAAGATAGATATATTTAATGCTTTGTGAGCACTGATAGAATACATGTCTTTGGAATTGCACATAATTTCCTGCACAAAGCAAAAGATGAGCAGTTCTGGAGCAAACTAACTGTTCCAAAGGGGACAAATAAAAAATCCAATTCATTTAAAAGGGGCTTTTAAAAGTGTGAATGCTAGAAAAGTCTCCATTGCATTTAGAAGTCTCATTGAAATATATGGGAATTTTTTAAATGTGATATTTTTGTCCCCTGTTTTACAGCTGGTTTGACCTCTATAATATGGAGCCCCAAATAAATCAGATTAGACCTCTTAAGCATAAAAGGGCTAAAAGTTCAATTTAAATCAAAGGACATGTGTTGCGGCTTGTATTCTCCATAACTTCTCATTGTTTAAAGGGGAACTACCACCCCGCAAAAACTGTATCTTAATTAAGTCTTCATCTGGTGACTAGCTGCTTAGTAGCGCTAGTCCCAGAAATATTACCTGGTTTAAAAGATTTTCGATTTATTCGGAGGCTGACAGTAGCAGGAAGCACGGACATCTTGCCATAGTGACGTCCGTGTGCCTGCACTGTCAGTCCCTTTTGGAGCCTGCTGGCCTGCCGGCTAGTCACCAGATGAAGACCTAATTGAGATAAAGTTTTTGCTGGGTGGTAGTTCCCCTTTAAGGACCATGTGGTCCAAGGCACTTTTTTTTTTCAGATTCGTGATCTTTGATCACAATGTGGCGATCACAAACTTCCATGACAATCCAGGACTGTCGCCGGTCCTTAATGTCCAGACAGGTGTTATGGTCCTTGCGCGTCACCAGTCGTTAAGGTGTTAAAGACAGAACAAAAGAAAATAGTGTCCACCTAGAGATACAAAACACAACATATTTATTAAAACGGGTTATTCCATATGTATCAAGAAAGTTCACAATATGTCTGTCATACAAATATTCCCTGGTCCAATCTAAAGTATCACAAGGCAGACTATCTTGAAATAGCCAACAGCTGTTTCACTCTCCTACCCTGCTCTTAAAGGATCAGTAAACTTTTTTTAATGAAAACACATATTTTATAGATTTTTTCCTGCTGAATAAAATAGGTCACTCCCGCTGCTGTCAGATGTTCTATTCAAAATTTATAGCAGTTCAAATAATCATGAGGTGACTTTACTGTGTTTACTTCCTGATAGTTCTAACTGACAGGAAGTGACTGGCAGTTTCTATCACATTCTATGGAGAAATGTATATCACTGACTTTCTTGACTTTCCTCTCCATTAGAATGTAATAGGAAACAATAATTAGAATTTGACCACTAGAGGGCACTGCTAATGTAAAAAAAACCATGGGTTTAAACTGTAATAACTCTGGAAATATGAATCTCTCGGCAGTGAGAGTACCCTTATTTTACTCAGTAGGAAAATCCCTATAATACATATTTTTCATAAAGAAAGTTTACTACTCCTTTAAATTGGAATTGATCAATGTAATTAATTGCAAAGCCAGCTTATATACTCAGAAACCAGCGGGTCTCCCTACACAATGGTTAGCTGCATAAATATTCAGTCCTACACTCAATATGGTAATAATGCCTAGTTAGCTAACAAATATAGAACATCTTTTCGGGTTCCTTACTAGAAATGAACATACAACTCAATGTGTTTACCCTAAGCTGTGTGATGCTCTAACGGTCTGGGAATGTGCGCTGCAAGAAACCTAACTCGGAGCAGATCAGGACTGATCAGAGTAACAGCAAGCAGCGTAATATGGTCTATAAGAAGAACACCCCCAGAAAAGGAGACTAGGAGAAGTAGGACACAGTGGCAGGACAGTAAGGCCCAGAGAATATATATACATATACAGGCTATATATATACAGATAAAGTGGGTACCTGACGCCCCCGAACCACTGGGCTTGGAGAGAGATGAGTCCACAGGAAGAATGCAGGAGCCGGAACAGGGGAGATGTCTGGCAGAAAAGCGTACTTGCAGGAGATAAGGAGACACTGGACCAGGGAGACTTCAGCACAAGGCAGGTAAGTACTTGCAGGAGACACTGGGAACTTTGGAACAAGGCAGGTAAGTACTTGCAGGAGACCAGGAAGTTTCAGCACAAGGCAGGTAAGTACTTGCAGGAGACCAGGAAGTTTCAGCACAAGGCAGGTAAGTACTTGCAGGAGACCAGGAAGTTCCAGCACAAAGCAGTTAAGTACTTGCAGGAGACCAGGAAGTCTCAGCACAAGGCAGGTAAGTACTTGCAGGAGACCAGGCAGGTTCAGCACAGAGCAGGTAAGGATTTGAAGGAGGCCAAGGAGCTTCAGCACAGAGCAGGTAAGAGGGAGGCAGTACACGCCACGGAGCTCGAGAAACAACTGAGCATCCACAAGCGTGACCGCCCGCTACTTACCCGCAACGCCCGTGACGTCACGCCGCCGCGACGCGGTTGCCTGGCGACGCAAGCCCGGCGCCCGCCTCCGCACCAGCCGAACCACAGGACGCCCCGAGCGCCGACAGAGCCCCGCCCCGACACGCGGCCACCGGATGCACCGAGGACCCAGCGAAACTGGGTGCGAACGGTGGAAAGAGCGAAGAAGAGCCGGGGCATGGATATTGGCCAACGGCTCCCAGGTGCGTTCCTCAGGACCATAACCACGCCATTTCACCAAATACTCGAGTCTGCCACGACGCCTCCGGGAGTCCACAATAGCCTCTACTTCGTATTCCTCGGAACCATCCACAAGAACCGGAGCTGGGCGAGTAAGTGGAGGCAGAGGAGATTTACTAGGTTTCCAGGGTTTCAGCTGGGAGACATGGAAAGATGGGTGGACCCGCCAGCTGGCGGGTAGCTGTAGACGTACAGTTACCGGGTTTATCACCTTCTGCACTGGGAAGGGACCTAAGTAGCGTGGTCCGAGTTTCCGAGAGGGACAAGCTACGCGTAGATGAGTAGAGGAGAGCCAGACCTTATCCCCTACCCGATATGTGGGTGCCGGCAAACGGTGCCGGTCCGCCTGTGCTTTATATGTGGACTGAGCATGACATAGAACATTGCGGAGAGTGACATGAGAGGAACGTAGATCTCTGACCCTTTGAGCAGCAGCAGGAACAGAGGGATCGGTAATATGTGGCATAAAATGGAGATGTCTTTATAGACCGGTGGTAGTGGTTGTTATACGTAAATTCCGCTAAGGGAAGGAGTGAGAACCAGTTGTCCTGTAGGTAGGTGACATAACAACGGAGGTATTGTTCAGGGTTTTGATTAGTTCTTTCTGTTTGCCCGTTGGATTGAGGATGGTAACCTGAGGTTAAGTTGCGGTTGATACCAAGGTTCTGACAGAAGGCCTTCCAGAATCTGGATGTCAACTGAGGACCCCTAATGGCTGTGGTTTCTGTCGCGTGGGTATACAAAGGGATGAGGCCAGAGCAGAATCCAAAAAACAGCTGCTAGCCCCGGAGTCAACGATGGCAGAGAGGGCATGAGTATGGCTATTCCACTGCAGGAGAACAGACAGGGATAAATGAGGAGAGAAGGAACCCCAAGATACCCGTACCACAAGGAAAGGAGAAACACGCTTACCTCCAGCACTGCGTGGTTGACCCGAAACCCGGGATCTTCGAGGACAAGACCGAAGAAGATGGTCCGGGCTCCCACAGTACAGACAAAGGTTTTGCTGTCTCCGACGACGGCGCTCCACATCAGAAAGTGGACAGTACATGCCACGGAGCTCAAGAAACAACTGAGCATCCACAAGCGTGACTGCCCCCTACTTACCCGCAACTCCCGTGACGTCAAGCCGCCGCGACGCGGTTGCCTGGCAACGCAAGCCCGGCGCCCGCCTCCGCACCGGCCGCACCAAAGGAGGAGGCGGGGCGCGCACAGGACAAGCTGATTACCAGGTGTATTAGATAGAGGGTCTCCAACGCATCCTGTAGCACTCGAGTTTTCACCAACTAAGGATTCCTGGTGTATTTCATACCTTTTACTTATATTATAGCCCATACTGTTGACTGACATGTTCCCTAGGTCTGTTTGCCCACACTATACTATCTACACCACATACGTTGACAACTCATAACATATATCCTCTGATATATTCTATTCAATCTTGCAATGAGCAATTACCTCAAGAATACCACTAGTATCTCCCCATCTAGACCACATGCATGTAATATTCAGAGTGTCTCCCGCACACCACATAACAACTTATAGCACGGCAGTTTGATATTACCTCACCTTATGTGAACTTTAAAGTTGAAACTATCCTAAAGTTGAGGAGGGATTATGATTATGCCATATACTCTTTGTATCCTACTCATATCAGCAAGTCCACCAATAGAGGGTCTACTGCACATCGTGCAGCACCTTATGTTTCGCTAGAAACCAGATGAGGACGTATATAACGGACCCACATCCCTTACTAGCATTGTGTGAATAAAACTTTATTTTTATAACATATATTTGTAACACAGGACACGCAGAATTTTCCTAATTGTCATATTTAGGCCATGACTGCTATCTACATATTCTTTACCCACACGTCTTCAACTATACACTGCACCAAATAGTAGCTGTTAGAAACATTATCACAAGATTCATTTGTAACAAATATTTGCTGATGTATAAAGTAAAGTATGAAATCCTACCACTGGATTGTACTATTATAAAATAATAATAAGAGCTGCAATGTGAGGCAGTCCCGCAAAGCAGACTCTATTGTATTAGCAGGCTTGGGTCACCTAGTGGCAGAGGAAGGAATCCCCTTGCTACATTAGTTACAAATAACGAGCTATCATCAATCCCTGTATCAACACTGCCCTGTGAGGTACCACAACCGGCATTTCATTCCCATAGTCACCTCATTTCACCTATAGTGTCCCTATTAAAATGAGATACTCTCAAGTTAGTCTACTACCCTATACAACCTGTAGCCCTAACATTAAAGGTAAAATACAATGGCATTTCTTACACATATACAGGCAAGGTATGCAGCCTCATACCTTGCCTATTAACCCTTTGAGTATCAGAGGGTTTACAGACACATTGCAATGTGTTCCTACCTCTCTGGTACTCATATCCTTTTGCTACTCTCTCCTCTTCCGACAGCTCTCCTCGAAACCTTGTTTTCTTAGGCAGTGGGAAAATGAATTTTTCTCTAGATCTGGCTCAATGGTCCCACATCCTAGCGTCCGTCTTCAAGTTGTATAGGGATACCAGGTCAAAGGAGTTAAACTATAAACTCATCACCAGTTGGTATAGAACTCCCTTGCGTCTCGCCAAACTATACCCTTCTGCCTCCTCAACTTGCTGGAGGTGTCTTCAACACCAAGGATCCCTCTCTCATATTTGGTGGAACTGCCCGTTGATCCACTCCTTCTGGACACAGATTATAGCATCAATGAACACTATTCTCCAAATGTCGCTTCCTCAGGACTCCCTTCTTTGCCTTTTCTCTTACAAAACTCACCTCTCCTTAAGTGTCACTCCTCCCCAATGGAGGGGATCCCACAATTGCTTTTCATAGCCAGGTCCCTCATCCTGTTACACTGGAAACAAACAGCTGCCCCATATATATCTTTATGGTTCTCGGTGGTAGATGCTTATATAGAATTGGAGAAACATCATGCCCTTATGACCAACTCTCTTCCATTATTTACAGCAACTTGGTCTCATTGGCTGACGAGGAGCTCTCACTCTACTGTCAGTCCTGCTAGCACCCCCTAAGCCTACTGGTACTTTAACAGGAATCATTGATAAAAAGAACCTGTCCAGTCCCTTGGCATGCTTAAATTTTGTCGCTCTGCCTATAGCTTTATTGCTGAACCCTTTGGACACAATGGTTACCTTTTGCCTCATCCTTCCCTCCCCTCCTCTTCCTCCCCTCATCTAATATTCACATCTGCTCCTTTTCTCCTCTCCTCTTCACTTCTCTCCATGTCCTCTTTCTCCTCCCTTCCCATATCCTCTCCTCCTACATGCTCTATAATATTACATCTTCATAATCTTTCCATTTCCCTGCTCTTATTCTTTCTCCTGTCTTCATAGGCACTACCTGTGTCTTAGTATTACTCCTCTTTGTTCTTCTCTTTGTTCTACTTATCCTCTTCGAAACTAGCCTTAACATTATATACTGCCTCTAAGTTTCTTCTCTTTATTTGAGCTTAAAGTCTCATTTAAATTTAATGAGTGAATTAATTTTATTCTGTATCGTTGCAATTTATCTATCCTTCCTTCGTACCATCAATGTATACAATGCACTTAGTGTGTGAATTGATTTTATGTAATGTTACTTTCAGTTTTCAATAAAACTTTTAAAATTAAAAAAAAAAAAATTGGAGAAGAACAATGTTGAATTTAAATGAAGAAAGAAAGTCATGGGAGCACTATAAGTCGAATTTTAAAAGGGGGGTTAAAATGTCGACTGTGAACAATATTTGTCAAATTAAAATGGGGAAAGAAAGCACTGTAAGTCAAATTTCAAAGGGGGGTTAATATGGCAAAGGGAGGCATTTTACATTGGATTTCTATAATGTGGGGAACACATCTAACACTAATCTTGATCTTTCTGTCGTCAAACATACTCCTATTTCCTTGGACTTTGACATTTAGCACTTTTTTAGGTGGTAGCTGAATAAAAGTAAACAGAACCGTTTTTGTTAGTTTGTAGAAATGTGCTGTCTACACCGGTTTTGTTTTATAGTGGTTCTGCAATAGAATACCGGCTTAACACATGTTTGCAAAATACACGTTGCTTGTGGTTTTGCATGTAATTCTGGTTTTAGCACAGGTAATAGAATCGAGCCCTAGATTTCATATAGTTATTCTTCTACATTATATGACAGAGGACAACAATTCTCCATAAAATGTGAAAGTAATAGCCGATTCAGGACTTGATTTAATTGCCTCCTTTAAAAAAAAAAAAAAACAGGGAACGGTAGTTATGCAAGAACAGTTTAGTATTCTATTCCCCTTGTTGTGAACTGCTAACATGTTCTAAAAAAATTACAACAGCTGGTAATATTTCACCCAATGAGATCAATGGAACAGTCCTAGCTATTTGTTATTCAGTTGTGTGTGTAGAGTGGTAACGCACGTTAAAGAGATACATTTTCTGACGGTAATACAGTGCCAACAAATCCCAGGCATTGAACCCATAGTGCATGTTAAAAACTCTAGCTGAACACCAGGAAACAGGGAAGAAACATCTCACACAACAGACATGACATATCACAATGAGAAAGTCTGCAAAAATAACCCCTGAAATCCCAAGGAAGCACTCTTGAAATGTGCATTCCATCCACACAAGTCCTGGACAGCATACATGAACCCATGAACCCCTGAGTAACAATAGATGTGCAAATCAACGTGAACCAATCCATTGCATGCTCCCCTGGTCCACCAGGGTTTAACACATACCAATATGTCATGTCCAGCCATGATAATATGAACACCTGTCAGTTACAAAGCAATATAAGCCTGTGTGTGCAAGATCAGTAGCCAACGTCACATATGCAGTTGATATACCACTACCACCAGGAGTACAGATCAGCTACCTGTGCCTGCTGCTACTGCTTCCAGTCTGCCTTCTTCATGTCACCAAGAAATGGCAAGTGTGACACCAGGGGAGCCTCTGTCCCATTGCTCGTCACCTCCTCCAACCAGTAGTGAGCATTTGGAATGTGAGGAATTTGCAACTGCTCTAATTCCTGCTGTTGCTGAGTTGCAAGGGAAGCAGAATGATGAGGAGCAGCAACAGCAGCAACATCATTTGCTGCCACAGACAGTGAATGGAAATGCGGAGGACAAGAAGAAAGAGGTCATTCTTCTCCACCTTTTCCCTATCCCTTGAAATCTTGGGTGTGACTGTCAGTGAAATGAATCCACACCCTGGCCTTTCATCTTTCACTTGTATACACCTTACCCTCCAGTCTGGAAAATGCCTGTTTGAACATCACTACATAGCCCTCACCGTAATGAACAGATGCATATGCCATACAAACAGTTTATTTTTTACTTTTTACTGTAACAAAGTTTTCTACTTCTTTGAGTACAGGTGTTTTTGTGCTCGTTTGTCTCACTATCTGATGCAGCAGACAGTTCAGCTTCTACACTTCCTCTATTATGCTATAGGGTCAGCCTCCTTTCTCCATTCTTCTCCCCAGAGTGCCCCACTGACTCTCCTAATAGAGAGAACAAATGTCCTACCTAAAACATTCCCTAAATTAAACTTCAATTCCTCTCTCTGTCTTCTCTAGCTCAAAGAACGTACTGCTCTCTTCTCTCACAAATATATATATATATATATATATACATATATATGTATGTATATATATCTACATGAGTGATAGTATATGCCTGACGTTGCTTCATGAGTAGTGATGAGCGAGCATGCTCGGCCGAAGCTCGGTTCGGCTCGAGCATCGCTCTGCTTGGCACATGGCGGTACTCGTACGAGTACCGCATGTGCTCGCCCGCCATGTTCGGGTCTCCTCCCCGCACGTTTCGCGGCTGCTGCGCAGCCAATAAACGTGCAGGGAGGCTCTGACATCAGTGTAATGCCAGCAGCCTTGTTGGCTGCTGGCATTACACTGATTGGCTGGCCAGAACCCGTGATCGGGTGCTGTATAGCACCTGACCAGCGAGTTCGGCTCAGTCTTAGCCAGGGAGAGATGAGGATAGGAAGGGAAAGTCAGTGTAGGGAGAAGAAAAGCGATTTAAAAAAAAAAAAAGACCCAAAAGTCCTTTTTAGGACTACTGTGTGTGGGGGCAGCAGTTTATTTTGTTTGGGGGGGCAGAGATATAAAAAAAAAAACTTCACATATTCTGTTCACTGTGCCTAGCCGCAGATTAGCAGCACATTCTGTTTAGTGTGCAAAGTTGCAGATTAGAGCACATTCTGTTCAGTGTGCAAAGTTGCAGATTAGCAGCACATTCTTTTTAGTGTGCAAAGTTGCAGATTAGAGCACATTCTGTTCAGTGTGCAAAGTTGCAGATTAGCAGCACATTCTTTTTAGTGTGCAAAGTTTCAGATTAGGAGAACATTCTGTTAAGTGTTCAAACTGTAAAATATCAAAGTCACATATTCCATTCACTGTGCCGAGCCGCAGTTAAGAAGAACATTCTGTTTACTGTGCAAAGTTGCATATTAGGAGAACATTCTGTTAAGTGTTCAAACTGTAAAATATCAAAGTCACATATTCCATTCACTGTGCGTAGCCGCAGTTTAGAAGAACATTCTGTTTACTGTGCAAAGTTGCATATTAGGAGAACATTCTGTTAAGTGTTCAAACTGTAAAATATCAAAGTCACATATTCCATTCACTGTGCGTAGCCGCAGTTAAGAAGAACATTCTGTTTAGTGTGCAAAGTTGCATATTAGGAGAACATTCTGTTAAGTGTTCAAACTGTAAAATATCAAAGTCACATATTCCATTCACTGTGCGTAGCCGCAGTTAAGAAGAACATTCTGTTTACTGTGCAAAGTTTCATATTTGGAGAACATTCTGTTAAGTGTTCAATCTGTAAAATATCAAAGTCACATATTCCATTCACTGTGCCGAGCCGCAGTTAAGAAGAACATTCTGTTTACTGTGCAAAGTTGCAGATTTGCAGCACATATTCCCGTGTAATATGAAGAAGGCGGGTAACAAGGGACGGGGAAGTGGACGTGATCCTGATAGTTCAGGGCGCGGGTCAGGACGCGTAGAAACTGTGGCCTGGTGCCAGAGCACAAGGCAGAAAGACATCCACCATACCTAGCTTCATGTCTCAGTTTACAGGGCGTCGCAGGACATCACTCTCGAGGTCCGACCACTGCGAACCAGGTGGTCGGTTTGGATGACAGCTGCAGACTGCTTCCAGTCGGTTAAGCACCACCCTGTCTTCACACCAAGTCCACTCTCAGTAGGCCCAAGAGTCTGGTCAACATAATCCTCACCCTGATCATCCTTTCCTCCCACCATAGAGGGTCTGGCCAAAGAAGTGATCCCACACTGGGATATAGTGAGGAGCTCGTCTCATCACCAATCCTTCATTTGAACCTCTCTCCAAGCACGCTTGCAGAGGAACATGACATCTTGTGCCCTGATTCACAACCTCTAGAGGGTACCCAATCACAAGAAGATGACAGAGGTGAACGACATTTAAGGTCAAAGGAAGTGGATAATGATGATGATGAGACACAGTTGCCATTAAATCAACCACTATTACTGTCTCAAGACCTTGATGAGGAGGATGATAATACAGTTGTCAATGACTGAGTATGTGGTGGGATCAAGACATGAGGAGGATGATCAGAGTGAGGAAGTGGAGGAGGACTTGGTGGACGATGAGGTGACTGACCCCACCTGGGAAGGTGTAGAGCCGAGCGATGACAGCAGTCCTGAGGGTGAGCCATCTGCAGCACCGCAACAGGCTGGAAGAGGCAGTGGTGTGGCTACAGAAAGAAGGCGGACTGCACCAAACCGGCCCGCAAATGTTCCACGGAGCACCCCCTTGCGTAAATCTCCCTTGCCAAGGGGTAGGTGTTCCGCGGTATGGCGTTTTTTTAAGGAAAGTGCGGTCGACAAAAGAATTGTAGTTTGCAACCTGTGCAACACCAGAATGAGTCGAGGCATGAACACTAGAAACCTCACCACCACCAGCATGATCCGACACATGGCATCCAAGCACCGTAATAAGTGGGAGGAACGCCCGGATCGCCAATCTGTGTCTGCAGGCCACACCACTGCCTCCTCTTCCCCTGTTTTCGGTGCCGGCCAATCGCCTGTCGAAGGCGCAGGCCCGTATACCTCCCGCCCTGCACCTGTACCATCTGAAGCACCATCAGCGACCACATCCACTTCCCTGTCCCAGCACAGCGTCCAAATGTCGTTACCCCAGGCATTTGAGCGCAAGCGAAAATACCCAGCCACCCACCCACAGGCCATAGCACTAACCTCACACCTTTCCAAATTACTGGCCATCGAAATGCTGCCATTTAGGCTTGTGGAGACTGAGTCCTTCCGCAGCCTGATGGCAGCAGCTGTCCCTCGGTACGCAGTCCCCAGCCGCCACTACTTTTCCCGGTGTGCCGTCCCCGCCTTACACCACCATGTGTCCCGTAACATCACCCGTGCCCTGACCAACGCAGTTACTGGGAAGGTCCACTTAACGACTGACACATGGACAAGTGCTTGTGGCCAGGGACGGTACATTTCCCTGACGGCACACTGGGTGAATGTCGTGGAGGCTGGGAGCGACTCGGACCCTGGGATGGCACAGGTGCTACCCACGCCGAGGATTGCGGGCCCTACCTCCATCAGGGTTTCCGCCAGCACCTACGTTATTGGCTCCTCCTCCTCCGTTTCCACCTCCGAATTCTCTGCGCGCAGCGCCACTCACCCATCAGCCGGTAGCTGGAAGCAGTGTAGCACTGCAGTGGGGAAGCGTCAACAGGCCGTGCTGAAGCTGATCTGCCTTGGGGACAAACAGCACACGGCCTCAGAGCTGTTGCAGGGGATTAGTCACCAGACAGAGCAATGGCTCTCGCCACTCAAGCTGCAACCAGGCATGGTTGTGTGTGATAATGGGCGTAACTTGGCGGCGGCTTTGGAGCTCGGCAAGCTCACACACGTACCATGCCTAGCGCATGTATTTAATTTAGTGGTTCAGCGATTTCTAAAAACCTACCCCAATTTGCATGATCTCTTGACGAAGGTGCGCCGCGTGTGTGCACATTTCCGTAAGTCATCTACAGCTTCAGCCGGCCTGTTGAAGCTGCAGCAGCGCTTACAATTGCCAGCTCACCGGCTGCTGTGTGACGTGAGCACGCGCTGGAACTCCACCTTCCACATGTTGGCCCGGCTTTGTGAGCAGCAGAGGGCAGTAGTGGAGTACCAGCTGTTACACGGTCATCGCCTCTCCGTTCAACTTCCTGTAATCAGAAGTGAGGAGTGGGAATGGATGTCAGACCTCTGTGAGGTTTTACGCAATTTTGAGGAATCAACACAGATGGTGAGCGGCGATAACGCTATTATCAGTGTAACCATCCCACTTCTGTGTCTACTGAAAAGCTCGCTGCTCACAATTAAAACGGACGCTTTGCATGTGGAAGAGGTGGAAATGCGGGAGGAAGAGCTTACACAAGGTGATAGCCAGAGCACCCTCACTTCGTCTTCTCAGCGACAATTGGAGGAGGCGGAGGAGGAGGAGGAGGAGGAGGAAGACACGGTTGCCTCCGCTACAGAGGGTAGCCATGGAACTTTAGTTCCATCTCTTCAGCGTGGGTGGGCAGAAGAGGAGGAAGAGGATGAGGAGATTGAGAGTCATCCTCCTGGTGAGGACAGCGAAATCTTGCCTGTTGGTACTCTGGCACACATGGCTGACTTTATGTTAGGCTGCCTTTCCCGTGACCCACGCGTTATACGCATTTTAGACAACACGGATTACTGGGTGTTCACCCTTCTGGACCCCCGCTACAAAGAGAATTTCTCATCTCTCATTCCTCCGGTGGAGAGGACAAGCAAAATGGTGCAATACCAGAAGGTTCTTGTCGAAAAATTGCTCCAAAATTTTCCATCTGACAACACTGGCGGCAGAGTACGTGCTACCTTGGCCAACCGAGAAGGGGAGAAAAGGGGAGCACACAGCAGTTCCGACAAAGGCAGGGCAACACTCTCCAAGGCGTGGGACACCTTCATGACACCCCGCCAGCACCCTCACCCTGATGCGCAGCCTAGTGTCACAAGGAGGGAAAAGTTTTGGAAGATGGTGAAGGAGTACGTAGCAGACCGTGTCAGCGTCCTCAATGATCCCTCTGTGCCTTACAACTACTGGGTGTCCAAGCTGGACACGTGGTATGAACTGGCACTCTACGCCTTGGATGTGCTGGCCTGCCCTGCCGCCAGCGTTCTGTCTGAGCGGGTATTTAGTGCTGCTGGTGGCATCATAACAGATAAGCGTATCCGCCTTTCCACCGAAAATGCTGATAGGTTGACACTTATAAAAATGAACAAGGCCTGGATTTCCCCTGACTTCTCCACTCCACTGGAGGAAAGCCCCGGGGGAACATAAAGTGACTTTATATATGTTATTTACAATGATGGGAATACTCTGTATTCCCATTCACCCCTTCCACCCAAAAAAACGGGTATATGGTTGACTCTCTTCCATATACCCTGGGATATAATTTTTATATAGGGCCAGCTCACCAGCGGGCCCTGTGATATAATTTTTATATAGGGCCAGCTCACCAGCGGGCGCAGTTTGACAATTTTTGTATAGGTCAGCTCACCAGCGGGCCTTCTCATATAATGTTTTATTGGGTCAGCTCTCTAGTGGCCCTCTCATATAATGTTTTATAGCGTCAGCTCACTAGCGGACCTTCGCATATAATGTTTAGGATGGTCAGCTCCGCAGCAGACCCTCACCCATAATGTTTTAGATGGTCGGCTCAGCGCACGTTTCCCTCTTAATCATGGCCCCAGTTCAGAAAAATCGAGGACATTTTTGGGAGAATTTGCCTTTGCGCACGTTTCCCTCTTAATCATGGCCTCAGTTCAGAAAAATCAAGGAAATTTTTGGGAGAATTTGCCTCTGCGCACGTTTCCCTCTTAATCATGGCCTCAGTTCAGAAAAATCAAGGAAATTTTTGGGAGAATTTGCCTCTGCGCACGTTTCCCTCTTAATCATGGCCTCAGTTCAGAAAAATCAAGGAAATTTTTTGCAGAATTTGCAGATGATATACAAGTAAATATACAGCAAATACTGTTTGGTAACAATTTTTCGCCTAAAGTCGTTTTTATCTTCCTTTTTGTGTGTTTTACGGTCAGTCTGTAAAAATGGCGTACTACGGGCGAAAGATCGTTCCCAGCAGCGATGTTGGAGTCCAAGATGCATCCACACATCCTCCCTATGCTGTCCCTGAACCATTTCTGTGGTGTTTCCATCATTTTCTGCCCTTTTCCTATGGACCAGGCACCCTCCCCTCATCAGAGCAGGGGGTGCCTGGTGTAATGCTCGAGTCCTCCCATTGACTTCAATGGGGCTCGGGTGCTCGGCCGAGCACTCGAGCCTCCGGGGGTGCTCGGTCAGAGCACCCGAACACCCGAGCATTGGGGTGCTCGCTCATCACTATTCATGAGGTTGGGAACAACAGAACATTCCACTGGAAAGACAGAACTGAAGACAGACTAGGATTTACCTTTCACGGGTACATTTTGCCTCCATTTTTCAACACAAAGGTATTTCTATATAAAGCAGAAATATAACTCCCTTTCAGCAACAATCAAATTTCCTCACATCCCTATACACAAACATGATACGTTAGTCTTATGTTATCTACATAGTAGTCTACTCCAGAAGTTTATCTAATTTGTCCAAAAGTTTAGTGACCAGGACAGGGACATATTTACAATTAAATCAATGTTATTTGAAACACCATTTAACCCCAAAATCATGTGGCCACCTTTCTAGCAACATGATTGGTTAAAACACCAAACAAAATGCTATACAAAAAAAATTCCTCTAAACATGTTTTGTTCTTTTCACTATAACCAGTTTTGTATGAATATCAGACTCACTTAATCATTTTGCATATACCTACATATCCGAGGTTGCCTTATAAGAGCAAAAAGCCTTTAACCCCTTTAATGCTAGAGGCATATCTATTGCATTACTAAATATTGCATTGGAGACATTGCTTGTGTCCAAAGGTTCAACAAATGGGAAAGACATAAAGTAAGGAAAAACATCTATATTCTGCACATAAAAGGGTACTTTACCCTTTAATACATGCTATCACTATCATTAATACTGCTGAATTCTTGGTTCTAATAACTGCCTTGTTTTACTTTAAACTTGCAGCATGCATTATATTAGATTATTGTATCACATTTATATAAGTATATTAAATGTGATATTTTTTGGTATCAAATTTCTTCCTAGTACACGAATTTTAGTATTTTAATACACACTTCATATTGTAAATTGCTGCTTTTTTGTATAGTGCTATAAATCTGACACTTGCATAACTAGCAGTTTTAAACCTAACACCAGGATCCCAGACACAGATATTGTTACATATCTACCTTTCTGGCCTCTTCTCAATTGCTTGTGTCTTGCTGTTCTGGTGAGGAGACTGGAAATTCATAAAAATATAAACCCTGCTTTAAGGGAGGGCATCAATTTTAAGGGCCCAGGTAAAGAAGAGAAACAGCTTGATTTTGATAGACACCAAAAAATCAACGACAAATGTTGATGCAGCTTATGGCAGTGACCCCCTACCATTTCTGGATTGAGCTGCTGCAGCCCTTTTAGTGTCATTCCCAGAGACATGCTGAAGAGCCTGTTCACAAGACAAGGGATTATAAACTACCCATCTCTCTACAGACATTTCAAAGGCAAAAGCCAGACAGGCCCCTCTTCGTCTGCCAAGGCTGTTTCCCAGCCGCTATATCTTTCTTTCTGTTTTTTTTTTTTTACTTGCAATTTTGGCGTCCCTGTAGCCGCATTATAGATATGAGAAAGACAGAGACAATGGCACTTGGCATTCAGTCCTTTATACCCCTGGAAATCAGGGAGCCCCCCAGGCTGAACGCAGCCTGCACAACAAAACAAAAATAACACACATCCCCAAAAATCAATGAATTCGAGGCTTCCAAAGCACTGCCAACTCCAGCTGGTGTTATAGATCAACAAACACAGCAGCTGCGCTATAACATACTTTGAATATTATGAGTTGCTATGTGTTATTTTTAATAGTTTTTTCTTAATAGTAACTTATCCTTGTATTTTTATTTTGATTTTATTGAATTAAAAAGTCCTTTTAACCTGTAGGTTGATAGATTGCTTTGTAATTCCTTAACTTCCTCTTTTGCATTTCAGGGGTTAAATGACATATTTAAATAAGTAGAACTTTGGGAAGTTTTTGTCATCTATGGTGCAGTTTGTTTGCTCCAGAATTTCTCCAGTTTTGTTAACTTCTCAGCTTTAACTTCAGTATTTCTGTCATGTTCAGAAAGCTCTTCCCAATGGCTAAGCAAGGGTGGTGGTGGGGGTTACAGTAGCCCAGAAACCCCGCTTGAACTTTCGTGCTCTTATCAGATCAGACAGAGAGGCAAAGCATTATCACCCATAAATGAGGAAATATTGCTGATGTTGCACATAAATTCATATGTGGGCACACTCCAGATGTGTCACAGATACTCAGTACCAGGTCTCCAGGTATAGGAAAAATGCAAATACAGGGTCTTCCAACATCAGTGGAAATTCCAGTTAGGAAACACAAGGAATGGAGGTAAGTGAGAGTGTCTGATAATACATGTGGTGTCATGACTTGTACATATGTGCGTGATGAAGTGTGCATGGTAATGTTGAGAATAAGTTGTTAAAATGGTGACACTATAATGGAAGAATGTGGTTCTAGAGCAAGATGCAAGAAGATTTGGCCCATGGATATCAATGAGCTTGACCATCCACAGGTATGTTTTACCTGATTTTTACCTAGTGAGAAATTTTCACAAAGAAGAAACATTGCATCCTTTCTATGAGTAGAAAAAGAGCTTTCCTCACATCTCTATATAGGGGATAAGCCTGCCAAATCTATTATGAGAACTGCATCATTGGAACACTTCCATTCCATGACTTCTTAAGTCTTTATGGGGAAATATTTAGTGATGAGCGAGCACCCCAATGCTCGGGTGTTCGGGTGCTCTGACCGAGCACCCCCTGAGGCTCGAGTGCTCGGCCGAGCACCCGAGCCCCATTGAAGTCAATGGGAGGACTCGAGCATTACACCAGGCACCCCCTGCTCTGATGAGGGGAGGGTGCCTGGTCCATAGGAAAAGGGAAGAAAAGGATGGAAACACCACAGAAATGGTTCAGGGACAGCATAGGGAGGATGTCTGGATGCATCTTGGACTCTAACATCGCTGCTGGGAACGATCTTTCGCCCGTAGTACGCCATTTTTACAGACTGACCATAAAACACACAAAAAGGAAAATAAAAACGACTTTAGGCGAAAAATTGTTACCAAACAATATTTGCTGTATATTTACTTGTATATCATCTGCAAATTCTCCCAAAAATTTCCTTGATTTTCTGAAGTGAGGCCATGATTAAGAGGGAAACGTGCGCAGAGGCAAATTCTCCCAAAAATGTCCTTGATTTTCAGAACTGAGGCCATGATTAAGAGGGAAACGTGCGCAGAGGCAAATTCTCCCAAAAATGTCCTTGATTTTCAGAACTGAGGCCATGATTAAGAGGGAAACGTGCGCAGAGGCAAATTCTCCCAAAAATTTCCTTGATTTTCAGAACTGAGGCCATGATTAAGAGGGAAACGTGCGCAAAGGCAAATTCTCCCAAAAATTTCCTTGATTTTATTGAACTGAGGCCATGATTAAGAGGGAAACGTGCGCTGAGCTGACCATCTAAAACATTATGGGTGAGGGTCTGCTGCAGAGCTGACCATCCTAAACATTATATGCGAAGGCCCGCTAGTGAGCTGACGCTATAAAACATTATATGAGAGGGCCCGCTAGAGAGCTGACCCAATAAAACATTATATGAGAAGGCCCGCTGGTGAGCTGACCTATATAAAAATTGTCAAACAGGGCCCGCTGGTGAGCTGGCCCTATATAAAAATTATATCACAGGGCCCGCTGGTGAGCTGGCCCTATATAAAAATTATATAACAGGGCCCGCTGGTGAGCTGGCCCTATATAAAAATTATATCCCAGGGCATATGGAAGAGGAGGAGGAGGATGAGAAGATTAAGAGTCAACCATATACCCGTTTTTTGGGTGGAAGGGGTGAATGGGAATACAGAGTATTCCCATCATTGTAAATAACATATATAAAGTGAGTTTATGTTCCCCCGGGGCTTTCCTCCAGTGGAGTGGAGAAGTCAGGGGAAATCCAGGCCTTGTTCATTTTTATAAGTGTCAACCTATCAGCATTGTCGGTGGAAAGGCGGATACGCTTATCTGTTATGATGCCACCAGCAGCACTAAATACCCGCTCAGACAGAACGCTGGCGGCAGGGCAGGCCAGCACCTCCAAGGCGTAGAGTGCCAGTTCATACCACGTGTCCAGCTTGGACACCCAGTAGTTGTAAGGCACAGAGGGATCATTGAGGACGCTGACACGGTCTGCTACGTACTCCTTCACCATCTTCCAAAACTTTTCCCTCCTTGTGACACTAGGCTGCGCATCAGGGTGAGGGTGCTGGCGGGGTGTCATGAAGGTGTCCCACGCCTTGGAGAGTGTTGCCCTGCCTTTCTCGGAACTGCTGTGTGCTCCCCTTTTCTCCCCTTCTCGGTTGGCCAAGGTAGCACGTACTCTGCCGCCAGCGTTGTCAGATGGAAAATTTTGGAGCAATTTTTCAACAAGAACCTTCTGGTATTGCACCATTTTGCTTGTCCTCTCCACCGGAGGAATGAGAGATGAGAAATTCTCTTTGTAGCGGGGGTCCAGAAGGGTGAACACCCAGTAATCCGTGTTGTTTAAAATGCGTATAACGCGTGGGTCACGGGAAAGGCAGCCTAACATAAAGTCAGCCATGTGTGCCAGAGTACCAACAGTCAAGATTTCACTGTCCTCACCAGGAGGATGACTCTCAATATCCTCATTCTCTTCCTCCTCTTCTGCCCACCCACGCTGAAGAGATGGAACTAAAGTTCCATGGCTACCCTCTGTAGCGGAGGCAACCGTGTCTTCCTCCTCCTCCTCCTCCTCCTCCGCCTCCTCCAATTGTCGCTGAGAAGACGAAGTGAGGGTGCTCTGGCTATCACCTTGTGTAAGCTCTTCCTCCCCCATTTCCACCTCTTCCACATGCAAAGCGTCGGTTTTAATTGTGAGCAGCGAGCGTTTCAGTAGACACAGAAGTGGGATGGTTACACTGATA
Source organism: Rhinophrynus dorsalis (assembly GCA_037306005.1). NCBI lineage: Eukaryota > Metazoa > Chordata > Amphibia > Anura > Rhinophrynidae > Rhinophrynus > Rhinophrynus dorsalis. The sequence continues at coordinate 64,304,404 of CM074721.1, read as the reverse complement.
ATAGCGTTATCGTCGCTCACCATCTGTGTCGATTCCTCAAAATTGCGTAAAACCTCGCAGAGGTCTGACATCCATTCCCACTCCTCACTTCTGATTACAGGAAGTTGAACGGAGAGGCGACGACCGTGTAACAGCTGGTACTACACTACTGCCCTCTGCTGCTCACAAAGCCGGGCCAACATGTGGAAGGTGGAGTTCCAGCGCGTGCTCACGTCACACAGCAGCCGGTGAGCTGGCAATTGTAAGCGCTGCTGCAGCTTCAACAGGCCGGCCGAAGCTGTAGATGACTTACGGAAATGTGCACACACACGGCGCACCTTGGTCAAGAGATCATGCACATTGGGGTAGGTTTTTAGAAATCGCTGCACCACTAAATTAAATACATGCGCTAGGCATGGTACGTGTGTGAGCTTGCCGAGCTCCAAAGCCGCCACCAAGTTACGCCCATTATCACACACAACCATGCCTGGTTGCAGGTTGAGTGGCGAGAACCACTGCTCGGTCTGGTGTCTAATCCCCTGCAACAGCTCTGAGGCCGTGTGCTGTTTGTCCCCAAGGCAGATCAGCTTCAGCACGGCCTGTTGACGCTTCCCCACTGCAGTGCTACACTGCTTCCAGCTACTGGCTGATGGGGGAGTGGCGCTGCGTGTAGAGAATTCGGAGGTGGAAACGGAGGAGGAGGAGCCAATAACGTAGGTGCTGGAGGAAACCCTGATGGAGGTAGGGCCCGCAATCCTCGGCGTGGGTAGCACCCGTGCCATCCCAGGGTCCGAGTCGCTCCCAGCCTCCACGACATTCACCCAGTGTGCCGTCAGGGAAATGTAGCGTCCCTGGCCACAAGCACTTGTCCATGTGTCAGTCGTTAAGTGGACCTTCCCAGTAACTGCGTTGGTCAGGGCACGGGTGATGTTACGGGACACATGGTGGTGTAATGCGGGGATGGCACACCGGGAAAAGTAGTGGCGGCTGGGGACCGCGTACCGAGGGACAGCTGCTGCCATCAGGCTGCGGAAGGACTCAGTGTCCACAAGCCTAAATGGCAGCATTTCGATGGCCAGTAATTTGGAAAGGTGTGAGGTTAGTGCTATGGCCTGTGGGTGGGTGGCTGGGTATTTTCGCTTGCGCTCAAATGCCTGGGGTAACGACATTTGGACGCTGCGCTGGGACAGGGAAGTGGATGTGGTCGCTGATGGTGCTTCAGATGGTACAGGTGCAGGGCGGGAGGTATGCGGGCCTGCGCCTTCGACAGGCGATTGGCCGGCACCGAAAACAGGGGAAGAGGAGGCAGTGGTGTGGCCTGCAGACACAGATGGGCGATCCAGGCGTTCCTCCCACTTACTACGGTGCTTGGATGCCATGTGTCGGATCATGCTGGTGGTGGTGAGGTTTCTAGTGTTCATGCCTCGGCTCATTCTGGTGTGGCACAGGTTGCAAACTACAATTCTTTTGTCGTCCGCACTTTCCTTAAAAAAACGCCATACCGCGGAACACCTACCCTTTGGCAAGGTAGATTTACGCAAGGGGGTGCTCCGTGGAACATTTGCGGGCCGGTTTGGTGCGGTCCGCCTTCTTTCTGTAGCCACACCACTGCCTCTTCCAGCCTGTTGCGGTGCTGCAGATGGCTCACCCTCAGGACTGCTGTCATCGCTCGGCTCTACACCTTCCCAGGTGGGGTCAGTCACCTCATCGTCCACCAAGTCCTCCTCCACTTCCTCACTCTGATCATCCTCCTCAAGTCTTGATCCCACCACATACTCAGTCATTGACAACTGTATAACATTCTCCTCAACAAGGTCTTGAGACGGAAATAGTGGTTGATTTAATGGCAACTGTGTCTCATCATCATCATCATCATCCACTACTTCCTTTGACCTTAAATGCCGTTCACATCTGTCATCTTCTTGTGATTGGGTAGCCTCTAGAGGTTGTGAATCAGGGCACAAGATGTCATGTTCCTCTGCAAGCGTGCTTGGAGAGAGGGTCAAATGAAGGATTGGTGATGAGACGAGCTCCTCACTATATCCCAGTGTGGGATCACTTCTTTGACCAGACCGTGTATGGTGGGAGGAAGGATGATCAGAGTGAGGATTATGTTGACCAGACTCTTGGCTACTGAGAGTGGACTTGGTGGAAGACAGGGTGGTGCTTAACCGACTGGAAGCAGTATCAGCTGTCATCCAACCGACCACCTGTTCGCAGTGGTCGGACCTCGAGAGTGATGTCCTGCGACGCCCTGTAAAATTAGACATGAAGCTAGGTATGGTGGATGTCTTTCTTTCTTGTGCTCTGGCACCAGGCACAGTTTCTCCGCGTCCTGACCCGCGCCCTGAACTATCAGGATCACGTCCACTTCCCCGTCCCTTTTTACCCGCCTTCTTCATCTTACACGGAATATGTGACTTTAATATTTGAGTTTGAAAACTTAACAGTATTTCTTCCTATTCTGCAACTGTGCAGAGTACACAGAATAGGCTGCTAAACTGCGGTGACACACACTGAATGGAAAATGTGACTTTAATATTTGAGTTTGAAAACTTAACAGTATTTCTTCCTATTCTGCAACTGTGCAGAGTACACAGAATAGGCTGCTAAACTGCGGTGACACACACTGAATGGAATATGTGACTTTGATATTTTAGTTTGAAGACTTAACAGTATTTCTTCCTATTCTGCAACTGTGCAGAGTACACAGAATAGGCTGCTAAACTGCGATGACACACACTGAATGGAATAAGTGACTTTAATATTTGAGTTTGAAAACTTAACAGTATTTCTTCCTATTCTACAACTGTGCAGAATACACAGAATAGGCTGCTAAACTGCGGTGACACACACTGAATGGAATATGTGACTTTGATATTTGAGTTTGAAGACTTAACAGTATTTCTTCCTATTCTGCAACTGTGCAGAGTACACAGAATAGGCTGCTAAACTGCGGTGACACACACTGAATGGAATAAGTGACTTTAATATTTGAGTTTGAAAACTTAACAGTATTTCTTCCTATTCTGCAACTGTGCAGAGTACAAAGAATAGGCTGCTAAACTGCGGTGACACACACTGAATGGAATATGTGACTTTAATTTTTGAGTTTGAAAACTTAACAGTATTTCTTCCTATTCTGCAACTGTGCAGAGTACACAGAATAGGCTGCTAAACTGCGGTGACACACACTGAATGGAATATGTGACTTTAATATTTGAGTTTGAAAACTTAACAGTATTTCTTCCTATTCTGCAACTGTGCAGAGTACACAGAATAGGCTGCTAAACTGCGGTGACGAACACAGAATGGAATATGTGACTTTAATATTTGAGTTTGAAAACTTAACAGTATTTCTTCCTAGTCTGCAACTGTGCAGAGTACACAGAATAGGCTGCTAAACTGCGGTGACGAACACAGAATGGAATATGTGACTTTAATATTTGAGTTTGAAAACTTAACAGTATTTCTTCCTATTCTGCAACTGTGCAGAGTACACAGAATAGGCTGCTAAACTGCGGTGACGAACACAGAATGGAATATGTGACTTTAATATTTGAGTTTGAAAACTTAACAGTATTTCTTCCTAGTCTGCAACTGTGCAGAGTACACAGAATAGGCTGCTAAACTGCGGTGACGAACACAGAATGGAATATGTGACTTTAATATTTGAGTTTGAAAACTTAACAGTATTTCTTCCTAGTCTGCAACTGTGCAGAGTACACAGAATAGGCTGCTAAACGGCGGTGACACACACTGAATGGAATATGTGACTTTAATATTTGAGTTTGAAAACTTAACAGTATTTCTTCCTAGTCTGCAACTGTGCAGAGTACACAGAATAGGCTGCTAAACGGCGGTGACACACACTGAATGGAATATGTGACTTTAATATTTGAGTTTGAAAACTAAACAGTATTTCTTCCTATTCTGCAACTGTGCAGAGTACACAGAATAGGCTGCTAAACTGCGGTGACGAACACAGAATGGAATATGTGACTTTAATATTTGAGTTTGAAAACTTAACAGTATTTCTTCCTATTCTGCAACTGTGCAGAGTACACAGAATAGGCTGCTAAACTGCGGTGACGAACACAGAATGGAATATGTGACTTTAATATTTGAGTTTGAAAACTTAACAGTATTTCTTCCTAGTCTGCAACTGTGCAGAGTACACAGAATAGGCTGCTAAACGGCGGTGACACACACTGAATGGAATATGTGACTTTAATATTTTAGTTTGAAAACTTAACAGTATTTCTTCCTAGTCTGCAACTGTGCAGAGTACACAGAATAGGCTGCTAAACGGCGGTGACACACACTGAATGGAATATGTGACTTTAATATTTTAGTTTGAAAACTTAACAGTATTTCTTCCTAGTCTGCAACTGTGCAGAGTACACAGAATAGGCTGCTAAACTGCGGTGACACACACTGAATGGAATATGTGACTTTAATATTTTAGTTTGAAGACTTAACAATATTTCTTCCTATTCTGCAACTCTGCACAGTACACAGAATGTGCTGCTAAACTGCGACGAAGCACACTGAATGGAATATGTGACTTTGATATTTTAGTTTGAAGACTTAACAGTATTTCTTCCTATTCTGCAACTCTGCACAGTACACAGAATGTGCTGCTAAACTGCGGCGAAGCACACTGAATGGAATATGTGACTTTGATATTTTAGTTTGAAGACTTAACAGTATTTCTTCCTATTCTGCAACTCTGCACAGTACACAGAATGTGCTGCTAAACTGCGGCGACGCACACTGAATGGAATATGTGACTTTGATATTTTAGTTTGAAGACTTAACAGAATGTGCTCTAATCTGCAACTTTGCACACTAAACAGAATGTGCTCTAATCTGCAACTTTGCACACTAAACAGAATGTGCTCTAATCTGCAACTTTGCACACTAAACAGAATGTGCTCTAATCTGCAACTGTGCACACTAAACAGAATGTGCTCTAATCTGCAACTTTGCACACTAAACAGAATATATATTTTTTTTTTTTCCCCCCACACAAAATAACCTGCTGCCCCCACACACAGTAGTCCTAAAAAGGACTTTTGGTTCTTTTTTTTCACAATTTTACTTGTTTTCCTCCCTACACTGCCTTTCCCTTCCTATCCTCAGCTCTCCCTGGCTAAGACTGAGCCGAACTCGATGGTCAGGTGCTATACAGCACCCGACCACGGGTTCTGGCCAGCCAATCAGTGTAATGCCAGCAGCCAACATGTCAGAGCCTCCCTGCACGTTTATTGGCTGCGCAGCAGCCGCAAAACGTGCGGGGAGGAGACCCGAACATGGCGGGCGAGCACATGCGGTACTCGTACGAGTACCGCCATGTGCCGAGCAGAGCGATGCTCGAGCCGATCCGAGCATCGGCCGAGCATGCTCGCTCAACACTAGAAATATTCCCTAAAGGTCGATAAGGGCTTAGGATGTTGATGTTGTGTCTGATATGTGTAGGTACATCGTCAATATGCTCTAACTTTTCTTTGCCATCATATCCCTGTCAAACCACCACCAATCCACTGTTATTGTGTTGAATCCACCATACCGTCAACAGGATTGTGATTTTGCACTTAACACATTGACAATAGCTCATTGGCATATGGAAATACAGTTTAATGAGCCATTATCATATTCATGTGGGAGTGTATATTTGTTAATGTGGCACATCACCACATGCACTAAGCTCAAAATACTGCCTCTTCTGTCAGAGTTCACAGTCCACTCCCAATATCGCCACCCTGACGCTGGTGATGTTGGGATCTCCCTATAGCTTCCAGTAGCAACATCATTGTATCAGGAGCATGTAGATTTGTCATATACTTCTGGCGATTTTTAAGGGATTACCTCACTTACACACCTCCAGCAGTATCACAACCCTGACTTCTGTGTGCATTATCCCTGCCCCATTACCCACGGGTGATCTGAGAAGATCCACTCAGACTTCAGCACCACAAACATTACTCACATAACCCTTTAAGTGTCATAGGGTTTTGCATTGCACATCTCTGTGGCAATGAAAGGGTCAGAAAAGTACAGTGTCCCACTAATCAATCAAACATCACTATACTGAGCTCCTTCATCTGCAATAGAATTCATACAAATCACCAACCCCCAACATTCAAATTCCCTTCTCCCCTAGAGGAGTTTTCCATAATTTAGTTTCACCATTTCACCACATTTCTTTCCCCTCCTACTGCCAATAGTTCGTTTACTCCAAATAACACCTATGGCTCCTGCTGCAGAGGAGTATGATGACTCTGGCTTTGCTGTAGGAGATGACAAGTGTCAAAGACTGCCCATATGTGCTGCCGCTACCTCCCCCATTTTTTCATGACATTTTTCTTGGTATTGTTATTGAATACTTATATTATTTTTTGGAAATCTTTCAGTGTAAATCCTATGTTTGTCTGTGCTCCTCATTTGTTTCTTGCACAGAAAACAAGGCCATATGTACAAAGAAGTGTGAAGCAATTCAGGGGCAAACCAACTCCACCATAGGAAACATATTCCAATCCCTATTCATTAAAATAGGCTATTTAAATTAAAGGCCAGAAAGGTATCCAATAAATTGCTAAGCAAGGGATTTTGCTATGTTTATATGTTCCCTATGGTTTACCGTCAGATTGCTTCACTATTTCTGTTACAAATGACCCATAGTTTGTATGGATGCAGGTCATGGTTGTTTATCCAGGAATATGTATGTTCCTTCTGCATACTGTTGTTACTATATAAGTAATGGGCACGGTTTTTTATTAGGGATGCTTCTCAGGGGAATTGTAGAAATCTATCAGCACAGCTCATTTTCTGTACATGGATGCAGACATAAAAATCAAAGGGCTGAATATCACAATATGTACTAGAGAAGGAGTGCGGCACAGATTTGCTATCAGCCCTCCCAAGAGTGAAGATTTCCGGGATATCCTCACATGAACACAGGTGGTTCAAAAATGCTGAAGGATCTGCCTGAGTTAACAACATTCACTTTTGTTTAATTGAGAACAACTTGAAAAAATACACTGCTATGGGGCTTGAGAACAGGTTTGAGCTCCCCAGTTCTAGAGCGTGTGAACATCTTGTTTGTTCATTAGGTATGTAAAGAAGAAATCACATTTAAAAGATGTGATAGCTCATTTGTGCATATAGGGTCAGATCCTGGAAGAGAAGGTGGACCAATTTTGTAACAACCCTGTTCAGCCATAGTGGAAAAATGGGAATTACATTTGATTCAAATGGAGCTTTTAACATCTTGAATACTAGGGCGGTTTCCAACACTTTGAAAAGCAATGTGCTGGAGACTTTTCTAGGGTTCAAGGGGTAAAAAACAAAATTTATTTTCTTAACAACTATCCAAGCTGCCTGCAGCAAACAGTTAAGGACCATGAAGCATTTTTTTATGTATCCGAGATTTGGATTCAGGGGTCCCAAGCAGCGTGCAGCCACGTGGGGACCCCTGAACTCCATGACATGTTAGGATAATCAATGGTCCTTAAGGGAAGTTTACCCTTGATCGTCCTGGCATGTGATGGGTCCTTAAGGGGTTAAATCAATGGGGATTTTGGAGACTTTTTATAGTACACAGGTTGGCTCTAGAACTGCTTCTCTTTACCTTCCTAAAAACAGACCACAAGGAGATGTATCTCCATTTGTATAACCTATTTATCTCCAAACCAAGGTTTTAATGGACTTTGGTACACATTTTTTCATGTTTTGCTTAAAGTGAACCTGTCACCCTACAATAAGTTTAGTTGAATTTTGAAGAGAAGCAAACACTGCTTATCACAGCAATCAGTTTAGCCTTGAACATAACTAATTAGTATCAAGAAATTAGCATACTTTGCCAGGCTGTGCCATTAAAACAAAAAAGTTAATTTCTCTGAAACACTTTATATTACAGAAATCTGGCTAGTTCAACATATATAGGTATATTTTAATCATCTGTAAAATAAACTAAACTTGCCATAAGGTTAAAGTTACAGGTTTTTATTAAGTTCTGTTTTCCAGTAATTATAAATCAAATCACATACTCATTGACAGTAAACTTTTTCATACAAATAAGCACTTATCAGCTTATTATAAATTCCACTGGTATTCATTAAGTCCCAATAAACTACTTATCACCAAACACTTATCTCTTGCTTAGTGGAAATCAAGAAAAATGTTTTCCTTAATGGATTTATATCTTCCTTCATACAAGTCTGTATCTATGCTAGAGGGTAATGCTAAGCTTATTTTATCATATCTCTTAAAAGGTTTAATTAAAAATGCAAGTTAACATTAAATGCACTATACAGCTGTTACAGACTTGTACATACATATAAGCCTTATGATTATATATATAATATATATCCTTGGATACTAGAGACATATCCAGCACTTGACAAAGTATTGGAGACATCTTTAAGATCCAAGGGGATATTACATACATTTAAAGTATTTAAAATATTCTAATTATATTACTTATCCATAAAATAATATAATAATATATAAGTACGCATGATTGTAAATATGAAACAAATCTATATTATTGCTATACGAAAATGATTCTTAACAGCAGAACTGACATTTATCCTGACTCCCAAGTCACAAGTGTTACACAAAACTACACATATTTGGGAGGAGATTTACAGAGGCCTGATAAAGAGGGGATAAAGTGGAGATGACTTCTCCAGTGATATCACTTCTCCAGTTCCTATTTTATTCTATGGAGCCAATGTTAGTGAATTGGCACCATAGAATAACATAGGAATTGGAGAAGTTATATCACTGGAGGAGTCATCTCCACTTTATCACCTCTTTATCAACCCTTAGTGAATAACCCGCTGGTCTTTTCCGCTATTTTAATGGAGAAGTAATACCTCCTACTAATAACTAGGGGTGGGCAAAGGCTCTCTCCATGTTCCTGTGGTACATTCCATGAAAACCACGTTGTTGTCTGCTTTTTCACTGGACAATCCGCTTTAAAACCAACAATTTAAATCTTAGCATTTTTTGATCATTGGCCAAAATTGTTAGTCATTTTTTCAATGGCTAGAAAGTTTCCGCCATTTGGATTTACATGGTTTTTGTCTTTTCGCTATAAAAACTTGACTTATTTATGGAAGTTGAATACAATAGAAGCAGCTACAGAGTGAGGTAGACATGCTGTGCTATTCTGCTGTGATCTTTTTGCAAAACTGAAGCAGGAGAGGCTCATAGTGACTGCTATCAATATGAGAAGGTTTAAAACTAATAAAAGGAGGAACTGGAAGGACCTTTATGTGTCCACTGAGTCTGGGAAGGAGGAGGAAGTGAGCAAAGCTGAACCAATGCTGTCCAATCCCCCTTAAATCACCTCTAGGTATCTTGGGGGATTTAATGGGAAGAGAGGGAGAAAAGGATAGTACTAGTGAAAGCAGGACAGGTCAGCTGACTGTGCTTGCTGCCAGACATGCTGCCCCTGCTGACACCATTGCTGCCTCTGCTGCCACTAGTGCTGTGTCTTCTGTCAGATGCACTGTGCCTGCTTCCATCAGTGTCATGCCTGCTGCCAGTGCTGAACCTACTGACACCAATACTCTGCCTGCTGCCAGACATGCTGCCCCTGCTGCAACCAGTGCTGTGCCTGCTGCCAATGCTGAACCTGCTGTCACCAGTTCTGAACCTGCTGCTAGTGTGTCTTGTAATACTCAAGAGGGGGGGAAGAGAAGATGATGCCAAGTGTGACAGTAGGGGACCCTAAGTCACATTTGCGATCCCCAAGCCGTGCCACCAGTGCTAGTACTACTACTAATAAGAAGGTCCAGCAGCTGGTTAGTGTTAGGAGTGAAGGAGGGGGTAGTCATCATATTACTAGTGACTGTGAGGAGGAATACTCTGGGGCTGAACGTGATGTGGTTGGTGTTAGTAGTAGTAGTAGTAACAGTAATGGTGGAGCAGCCAGTGGGACTAGTTTTAGGGGAGTGGTAGGGGAAGCATTTGAGAGCATCCACACTATCGGTCAAGGGATCCCATACCATTTGTCTGGCCCTGGGAGTCCTCCCCTTCTCTTCACTACAGTGTCCAAGTGGAACATGATCCTGACGAGTCCAGAACTGGTGTTGGGGTAGAGCAGGAGCAGAATTAATACCACCAACACCAGCAGGTGCACAGGTCAGATGCCTATGCCTGCTGCTACTGCTACTAATCTGCCTTCTTCAGCTCAAAAAGAAATGGCAAGTGTGACATTAGGTCTGTCACATTCCTTGTCACCTTCTCCAAGCAACAGTGAGATGTCTGTAATAGGCAGCAGCAGCACTTAGGAACTAGTGGTGGTGGTGATGATAATGGTGGAGGAGCTGGGGTGGAAGTGATGGCCTTTTTAGCAGAAACTGAGAAGGAATTAGAGACAGGGATGAGGATGGGCATCACCACCATCACTAGCAGTGAGATTTTGGAATTTGAGGAATTTGCAACTGCTCTAATTCTTGTTGCTGCTGAGTTGCAAGGGCAGCAGGATGCTGAGGAGCAAACTAGTTTGCCACGGACCACTGTGGACACAGTGGGAATGGGGTCAAAAATTGATGTGGGACTAGGACAGGTTCCACCTTCCAGTGGCAGCTTATACTCCAGGTCCTAGTTGTAGTGCTGAGTCGAAACAGTAGTTGCAACAGCAGCAACATCATCCTCTGCCACAGACAGTGAAGGGGAATGTGGAGGAGGAGAAGAAAAAAGAGGCCATTCATCTCCACCTGTTCACTATCCCTATCCCCTGAAGTCATGGTCGTGGGAATATTTTTCTGTTGGGGCAGGCACAGTGCAGTCATCACCAAAGGCACTGTGAACAATTTATGACAAGTTAGTGAGAAGGGGAATGGAGGGAAAGTGCCTTGTCACAACTGCTCTGACATCACACATGAAAAACAGATACCATGACATTTATGTCAAACATGTCAAAAATGTTAAAGACAAACACCCACCACAGAAATCAAGCACTGCAGTTACTGACTCTGCAGGAAGGCAACAAAAGGTGAGGTAGAGTTCAAAGAGGATGAAGAATTCCCTTTCAGCTGCCCAGTCAACCTGCTGCTTAAACAACTCAGCAGCAGCAAGAACAGCAGTCGCAAAGTCCGCATCTACATTAGGGCATTTCATAATGGCCAGTAGCCACTGGCCAACAGGACATCACCTGCTGTCACTAGGCCAGTAGAGCATTTTTTTTCTTAGCGCTTGTACTTTAAAAAAACAAAAAACATAGTCCTACAAAAAAAAAAAAAAATAAACACAGGACTCAAGAGAACATTTGACTGCCACTAGGCCAGTAGGGCATTTTTATTTTTTTCTCAGGGCTTGTGCTTCGAAAAAAAAAAAAATAATAATAAAAAATAAAAAAATAGTCCTACAAAAAATAAACAATTTTTGGGGGTTTGTTTCTAATAAGCCTAAGTCTTACAAATCAATGTTTAATCAGGGCTTGTGCCTCTAACAAACCTAAATCTTACAAAACAATGTTTCTACAAAATACTCTGTCAAGTCAATTATACTTCCAGCCCAGTGGCAGCTTATGTCAGTGGGTTTCTATCTCTATCACTTAAAATGCACATTTTTGTCGAACAAGTCTAAGTCCTACAAATCAATGTGTCCCCATGGATTGGGCCTAAGAAGAGTCTAGGTCACACAACAAATCAATGTTTCCTCAGGGCTTGTGCCTCTAATAAGTCTAAGTCCTACTAATCAATGTTTCCTCAGAGCTTGGGCCTCTAACAAGTCTATGTCTTACAAATCATCCTATAAAAAATTCTCTATCCCATTAAATATCCATCTCCCCCAGTTGTAGCTTATGACAGGGTGTCCCTTTCTCTGTTACATTACGCATTTGTTTCTTATTTTATTTTATTTATTTTTTTATTAACTGTTCCCCCGCAATACCAGTCAAGAATCCCCCAACGCAAATTCCCTGTTCAACTGATTCATTCCCCAGATTCCACTCACCAACACAAGCACCCTCCTCAGAATCCTTTTATACCATGTCTTATGGGGTTTTTTTTATTTTATTTAGGATTTATTTTTATTAACTGCCTCACAATCTCAGTAAATAAACCCCACAAAAAACATTCCCTGTTCAACTGATTCTTTCCCCACAGCCCACCAACCTAGGAACCTTCATGCCCCTTTTATACTATGCCTTTGGGAAATAAAATACTATGCCATGTGTTGTGTGTAAATTCAATGTTCCCACTGATTTCAATGGAATGAGCTAGGTGAAAAAAGCAGGAAATCTCCACTTTTTGCGGGAAATAATTCGCCAAACGGGAAGTACCATTATTTCAGATTGAGGCGAAAATTTTCATCCATCCCTACTAATAACCCTAACTTATTTTACTATGGCCAGAAAATTCTTTATCTCTCTCTCTCGCTCTATATATATATATATATATATATATATATATATATATATATATATATATCAGGGCTTATAATTTAAGTCCTTTGCTACTAGCCAGACCTGAGAAGTTACTCGCCACTGCAAGCCAAAACATACCCACCAGGGCTGAATTTCTACTCGCCAGGGCTAAATTTTCACTCGCCATTGGCTAGTGGCGAGTGGAAATTTTGAGCCCTGTATATATATATATATATATATATATATATATATTTGATTTAACACTTGTGCCTTTGTTCAATAGATAATCTTCAATCAGACCTGGATGCCATGTCAATGGAGAAAGACATAACAGTTTCTAAAAGGGCTACAAGACACAAACTAGGCCCACTGCACATGGTAATTTTATTCCTTTAACCTTTGCTTAGTAATGCTTTGAATAAGTAGCATCATGCACGCTGCTTGCTTTGTTTTAACAAAACTGTCATCAGCTGTCATGTCCACCTCTATGTATATGGCATCAGAACCTGATCAAATATATTTTCTTTTTAACAAAGGCACAAGGTAAAAATTCATAAGGAAGTTAATTAAATTCATTTAGTTAAACAGCATATACCTTATGCTTTTTGTTTGGCAGGCAGGTTAATAGTTCTATAGATTTTTCATTTGGTATTTGGGGAATCTAGTTTCATATAGCTTTGCTCTCTAACTTGGTCAGATAAAGTCATCTCCAAATGCTGCTAGAACACACCCCTTTCCAACAGGGGTGTGGAATAAATTGATAAAGATGAATAATTATGCAAATCCACTGAGGGGAGAACTTGGAATGGCAACAGCTCCTCTCTAAAGAGTAAAGAAAATGGTACATATTAGAAAATAATGATAAAACCATACTGCACCATACAGATAGGTCAACTAATTCAAAATAACTTGAGGTAGGTCAAATACAGTTAAACTCAGTGGAAAAATGCAATAATTTGCTATAAGTATCCACTTTAATAAATAGAGATGAGCAAAATTTTTTTTGTTTTGTGTAAAAGGTGTTCAGATTGAAAAAAGAATTATCACATGATGTCTAAAAAGTAAACAATGAAGGTTGCATACCCTTGGAATAATTTAAATAAGGTTCCTGACCAGGGTCTCGATGCTGATGGAGCTAAAACCTTCATTAGGGGCCAAAGGAGTTCCAGGCAGTACACACACAGGTATACCATCAGAATCCTATTGCTTGGCCAGCATCCACCTCAGTGAGTGTTGGGAAAAAAAACATGTTTATGTGTCCACAATTCACACTAAATAGCATGGGTAGTGAGAACATCCAAGGAAACTAGTCAACTCTCGATGTTTGACACAGAGAGTGAGCTAAAAAATGCAATCACCCTCCCAAACACTATCCTCCCCTTGGCCCTATACTACCCCTAACATCAGCATAAAGTGAAACAATACTAGCCCTAACACTATCCTGTCACCCATACCCCATTGCTGTAACAATTACCTGTAAGTCTGATGTCCGGCATGGTCTACTCTTTTGAAATGATTAATCAGGTTAGTGCAACTTTTAATATGATACATTTTGGTCTGCTATTTACCTCTATTTCCTTGGTCTTAGTAAAAATTGTTTTGAAAAGAACCAACATCTTTTCAATATCTAATGAATAAATCCATGAAAGAAACCACATAGGAAATGTTAATTTCTGCCGGCAACTTTGAGCTTCACAAATCGGTTAATTATTAGCAAAAGTTAGTTTTTTTTTTTTTTAATTATAGCACACATGTTTGGGAAATAATAACTTCTAAGGAAACATGACTTATTTGACTATGTTAATGATGAAAATGTGCATTTGCATATAGGACAATACGATGAACATTTTTGATTCTCAACTCTGTTCCTTTTTAGAAATTAATGGATCTTCAAATCAAAGTAAAAATACTCATAAAACACTCCAGAAACACTAATATAGGACTGGATTCCGTTACAGGTGATAATTTTATCACTTGTTTCATCCACAAATGTCCATGAAGACTTCAATAGAAATCTGTTAAATCCAGTGATAACAGTTATCAATGAAATCTAGCCCATGCTTTGGACATTTCAACAATTGCTTTATTCCATTTTTAAAAAGCCCATAGGCAGAAGATTACCTGTTTAAGTTACCAGTTCTCACACTGCTGGAATTAGATAGCAGGTATGTGTTTTTTTAATATGCTAGTGAATCCTTTAAATCTCTGAAGCCCAGGTGCTAAAGTGCACAGTTGCCATACCTAAGAAATTGCATCCAATTTGGTGCAAATTGCGGGTTTCATGTCAACTTAGTAGGAAAATTGTACGGTGAAGCCTCCATTACTATGTAATCAACAGCAAGAGTCATGAACAACTGTGAGGGATAAACTGCACCTGCAGGTGTTTGAAAGATCCCATTTGTAACCCAGAAAGAATCATGAGGTTTTCTATGTTTTCTTGGGTAAGAAAATATCTTGTAATGCAAAGCTTGTGACTTCACAAATGGCTTAGTATTAGGAGTATTGTAAGTCCACAAATCTGCCTCCAGAGGCAGATATTCTGCCTTGGCCTATTTTTGCAAATGAGTATTATTTTAATAGAAATGTAATCAAACAATGGATTTGTCCTGATTATAAAAATCTTTGCATTCATCCATCTGAGCGATACAAATTAAAACCAATTAACCCTTTCAGTAACAGAGGAGTGTGAAACATTGATCTGCAATGTGCTGCACAACCCTCTGGCAATTAAATGATTATTTAACTGTAACCTTTTTCTTCACATTCTTCCGTAATTTAATTGTAGTAATAACAATAAATTTGACTGTATTCATCTTAGAAATAAATGCTCATTTGCAATTACCTGGGGATCTTAAATGTCCTGAAACTGATGTGCTAAGAAGAATTTCAAATAATTATGGTGCAAACCAACAGGACCATAAGGGACAAATACATTTTTTAAATGTTGATTTGGATTAAATAGGGCTTTTAACCCCTAGAATGTGTGAGAGGACTCACGTGTGTTAATTCTCAATGTGTTGGAAACCTCTCTCATAATCAATGGGCTAAAAGCCACATTTAAATTAATTGTACTTCTTTATTTGTCTGCAGAGGTGCAATTTGTTTCCCTAGTATTAGGGACATTGGGGACAATAGTACGTCTGTCTCAGCCCGTATTCACTAAGGAGTTAATTGTCTAAACAGTAACTCCATTTGCCCCGTCAGCAAAAATAAGAACACACACATGGTAAGCCATTCAATAACCTGTGCTATGAAAAAATACTGCACTAAAGTTAGCACCCACTGGAACCCATTATAACAAGTCAAATAGTCCCATTCAGTTTAATGCAGAAACAATCATTAAGGGACTCACTTTAACAGGTGAAAATCAGCACCCAGTTTTGTTGGGTGCAGAGTCCCCTAATGCAAGCTTAAACCCTCCAACACAGGAATTGAATGGCACCCTTTGAGTGCCAGAGAGGTAAGCAATGATGTGCTCTGCAATGCATTGTATACCCCTCCATCAGTCAGAGGGTTAGCTACTGCATATCTTTGTATCATACATTTTTTGAGCATATTTAATGTTACTTTACAGCTGACATCAGGGAACTTTAGATGCGAGTATCTTTCACCCCATAAAGGTTTGAGAAACAGGATTTGCACCATATAATTTATTTATTTTTTACTCTATGAAACAACAAAAAATGTTGATGGGACATTACTGTTCCTTTAACCTCTACCACTTCTGCTGGTAGTCTATTCCATGTATCTACCAACCTCTCAGTGAAGAACTTTCTAAGCCTCTGTCCCTCTAATTTTATGACCTCTGGTATTTCTATTTCTTTTAAATGTGCTTTTCTCCTGTACTTTGTTAATCTCTTCATATATTTGAATGTTTCTAATATTTCCTCTTTTCTCTCTTCTGAGTGGCATGAGCACTTCCCTCTTTCTATTCTAATGTCTTTATCTATACAACCCATCACCATGCTTGCATTCCCCACCACTTTGTTACATTGCTGTCTACCTTTAAGTAATCAGAAAAAAATACTCCTAAGTCCCTGTTGTCACTAAAAGCACAGTACCCTTAACGTTATATTATGTCTTTGGATTTTCTACATTGCAAGTCCATTCTTTTACATTTATCAACATTAAACTTTATCTGCCATACTTCTGTCTAGTCTTCTAATTTACCTAAATCATTTACCGTTTGGCTTACTGCCCCAAGAATGTCTACCCCGTTGTAGATATTTGTATCATCTGCAAAAAGGCATACCTTACCTTCAAGACCTTTTCAATATCACTAATAAATACATTAAAAAGAATGGGCCCCAGTACAGATCCATGAGGTACCTCACTAGTAACACTCCTTTTGTCCAAATATTCTCCATTGACTACCATTTTCAGTATCATTAAAAGATAAGGTGACCAGACCTCGCCTTTAACCCCTTAAGGACCAGTGATGTGGCAGGACCGTCACGCTGGTCCGTCACTTAAGGACCAGTGACGGTCCTGACACGTCACATACTTTTGCTCATCGCGCTCCTGTAGGAGCGCGGTGAGTAATACCGGGCACTGAAGTTGATCGCTCCAAGACCAGAGCGATCTCTTCCAGTGCCCCGTTTGGTGTGCCGCCCCATGTGATCAGTCATGTGGGACGGCACGTCAAAGTTTCCTATGCGGTCCTTAAGGGACGGCACGCCCCGGGACCGCTGGTCCTTAAGGGGTTAAGCGGGGACAGATATAAAAATGCATACTGCAGGACTGCTTTGATTTCAGTGCAGTCCTGAAATATGCCTATTTCCTATGTGTCCCCGGTTAAAGGTGAGGTTTGTTCAGCCTACTAAAATAAAAGAAAATAATGGGCCCCAGTACAGTTCCCAGACATACCCCACTAGTAACATTACCTTCTTCTAAATATTCATCATTAAAGGGATAGTAATACTTAATATGTTAACAACATACATTGCAGGGTTTATCCTGATGAGTAAAAGAAGGGTATTTCCAGTGTTGAAAGGTGTTTTATTCAAAAGTTATTATAGCTGAAACTTGAATTTTTATTTCAACAGTATCTCTGTGGCCTAAAATTGTACAGTGGCAATGTTGCGACTGTTCGGGTACATTTTTTTTTACTTATTAAGTATTATTATCCCTTTAACTACAACACACTGTCTCCTGTAAGTCAGCTATTGCCTTCTCCTTTCATCTGTTCTTGCATCCAGACCCAAACACTGCAGTTTATTAATTAGTCTTCTATGAAGGACAGTGTCAAATGCGTTACTGAAATCTAAATCATCTATATCTACTTCTCTCCTCTGGTCTATTCATTTAGTTACCCAATTAAAAAAAAAAATATGAGGTTAGTTTGACAAGATCTCCCTGCTGTAGTGTAAACATGTTCTGTTTAGGATCTGGCAAATATTTATATTCAGTAAAAATTACTTCCTTTAACATGGTTTCCACTAATGTTCCTACTACTGGCCTAAGACTTACTGGTCTGTATTTGACATACTCTTCCCTGCTACTTTTTTGAGAAGCTGTACTACATTTGCTACCTGCCAATATTCTGGAACTACTGCTGTCAATAGTGAATGATTGATTATTCTGTTAAATGTTTTTCCAGAACACTCCTAAGTTCTTTAAATAACTTTTGGTGTATCCTATCTAGTACCATTGATTTATTAATTTTTAATATATAGAGTTGAAGTAGAAATCCTTCCTCTGTAAACATGCATGCTTCACAGGTTTTCTTCTAACAGAGGTCTCTTCCCTTCACTCCCCTCTTTAAAAACTGAACAGAAATATTAGTTGAGACAAACAGCTAGACATTTATCGATATTTTCATATCTTCCACCTTTATGTCATCAGTATACCATAACTATTCCTTGTTTCATTTTTCTCCTCTCACTTATATATCAAAAATATTTTGTCCACAGTTTTTATTGTCTTAGCAATTTTCTCTGCATGTGCTTCTGCACATCTAATGCATTTAGCCTCCTTCAGCCTAGCCTTGTACATACGTCAATCTTCCTTTACTATATTTACCGAGTACCACAGTGGTTTCCTTTTCGTTTACCCTGACTGACAAGTCTAGTGCAATGCTCTGTAGCTTTTAAAAGAGACCTTTCAGATAATCCCATTTCTCCTGGACTCCATCTAAAGATCTCCATGTTGTTAAAGAATGACTTAAGTATGACTTAAGTATGTTTCAATTTTGGAAAAATCAGATGAAAACCTAAAACCTTTGGTTTAGTGTGATGCATCTCAGCCTTTCTCCTTCTATTAGACTATACTGATTGATAATCACTGAAGCCCAAACACTCTCCTAAGGTTATATCCAATACCAAGTCTCCATTTGTAATCTCACATGGCTTCCTTCCTAGTAGACTTTACTAATAATTGCCTAGGAGATAAGAATTTAGTGTATCTCTGCTACTGGCTGAACCTGCTGCTTTTTCTTCCCATCCATAACACTTTCCCTTCCTCATCCGTTTGTCAACCACTGAAGGTAAATGAATTAGGAATGAATCACCAGATTGGATGGATCATCGTGGACAGCACTATAGTTTTCATGTTCCAATCAAAATTTTATTTTATATATGGACTCAAAGTGAGTGAGAGTCAGTCTGTGTGGGAGTAGGCACATAATAAGGCAATGCAATTAAAGCCACATATTTATATTACATTTTGAAGCAGGAATTAGGTTTGGGAAGGCTCAGCCCCCGAACCTTTATTATTTTACCTCTTTGAAAGTCCATAAACACCAAAATATAAACATAAGGCCAAATAATTCAAAAGAAAATTGGGACATCACGGCCTCAGTAAACATAAGCTCATTCAGGGATGTGTCTGAGACACTTTTCTATGCCCTTTGCTCCTCTTGTGCCACTGTTACTCCTGCACCTTCATCTCCATTTACACTTGCCCACTGTCACAGTTTTCGGGCAAAGAAGGATGGACACAATGATAAAATACAACCAGCTTTATTTACAATATACAGCAATAATAGTATAGCCCAAACAACCCCAAATACAAGATGATAGGACCCAGGCTCCTCTCCAGAGCTGCACACTGTGCTGTGTACTGCACTACTGCAAGCTACCGAGACTAGGAAAGAGGCTCCAGTGGAATGCCAGTATGAATGGTATAATATGTGTAAGCACCATGTGACTGGAGGCAACAGGGAGTGGGAGTAGGTCAGAGCCATGGAACGCAGTGTTTACCGGTCAGGAAAGCTAGAAGTGCACGGAGAGAGTAGGCAGCCAGAGCCACAGGTCAGACAAGCTGGGAGCTACACGGAATGAGATAGTAGCCAGAGCCAAAGGTCAGACAAACCGGGGACTACACTGAGCGAGTTAGTCAGCCAGAGCCACAGGTCTCAACTGATGCGGGTAGTCAGACAAGCTGGGGTCATACACAGAGCGAGTTAGTCAGCCAGAGCCACAGGTCAGAACTGATGTAGGTAGTCAGACAAGCAGGGGTCATAAACGGAGAGGATTCTCAGATAGGCAAGGGTCACAAGGGAGTACAACAGAACTACTGTAGCAGAAAGACCATATGAGGGCAATGTCTCCTAGTCCCAAGGAAGTTAATAAAGGAGCAGAAGAAGGCAGAACCCAATTAGGCAAAACAGAATAGGCCCATAAACAGGTGTCCATGCAAGTGTCTGTTTCATGACATCAGCAATGCGGAAGTAACCGCAGTCTTGCCAACTGACATACCGTAGAAGAAGGAAGCACAGGATTACTAAGGTCTCCTTAGGGGGACTGTGATAGTACCCCCCCCTTAACGACCTTTCCCCTGTGGAAGAGAACCAGCGCCAGAGGAATTGCGGGAGTGGAATTCACTGAGAAGGACAGGAGCATATAGATCTCTGTTAGAAACTGTCACGGTTTCTTTTAAGACACTCAGACCATTGGGTGAATAAGAACACAGTTTTATTAAAATAAGATAAGGCAATAACACGCTCTCTAGTGGTGGTAAATATATACAGATAATATATATTTATAATGGTAAATGCACAAATGACTTATAAGTACAATTACACAGAAATAGAATAGCGTGTACCCCTCAGGGGTTAAGTCCTTGATAACAGTCAGTCTCAGATGTGAATGTTTGGAACGCCCTGGGTGTTATAAGGCTGATGCTGGAGACCAAGACTATCACCGGCTGGATACTGGACTGCCCCGCCACGGTGTTCAGTAAGAAGCACAAGAGTCCCCGTAGCCCCCTCGGGCGTACCTACTGGAACTGCTTCAACTAGTGCAAGTGCATAAGGCCCCACGGGCGTGATTGGAACCGGCCTTCAATGCGATAGCTGCCAAGCCTCCTGTCACGGTTTATTATGACTCTCAGACACAAGTTTTAGGTAAAAAAATCAATTTTATTGAAATAATAAATGATAACTTAGGATGGCAATAACATACATATATATATATATACAGAATATAGCACAGACAGAAGGCAGACTCTACCGGTCCTGTCAATATACCGGACAGGACAGTCTTTAGGCTCTACCGGCCCTGCCAATACCGGGTAAGGCAACCTCAGATGGAATGTGGCAAAAGGTTCTACCGGCCTTACCAATACCGGGCAGGGCAGCCCCGAGATAATAGCAGCAGTCAGATGGAACTGGCAAATTAGCAGGATCGTTAAGCAGCAAGGCTTTGGAGCAAACCAGCGTCCGCACGCTGGAAACAACACTGAATAGTATAGCTGTTAGGCTTAGCGAGCAAACCAGTGACCGCACACTGGAGTAACAAGCGAGTAGTATAGCCGCAAGGCTAGGAGCAAACCAGCGTCCGCACGCTGGGACCAACACAGATTTGTATAGCTGAAAGGCTTTGGAGCAAACCAGTGACCGCACACTGGTGTAACAAGTGAGTTTGTATAGCCGCAAGGCTTAGGAGCAAACCAGCGTCCGCACGCTGGGACCAACACAGAATTGTATAGCTGATAGGCTTTGGAGCAAACCAGTGACAGCACACTGGTGTAACAAGCGAGTTCGTATAGCCGCAAGGCTTAGGAGCAAACCAGCGTCCGCACGCTGGGACCAACACAGATTTGTATAGCTGATAGGCTTTGGAGCAAACCAGTGACCGCACACTGGTGTAACAAGCGAGTTTGTATAGCCGCAAGGCTTAGGAGCAAACCAGCGTCCGCACGCTGGGACCAACACAGATTTGTATAGCTGATAGGCTTTGGAGCAAACCAGTGACCGCACACTGGTGTAACAAGCGAGTTTGTATAGCCGCAAGGCTTAGGAGCAAACCAGCGTCCGCACGCTGGGACCAACACAGATTTGTATAGCTGATAGGCTTTGGAGCAAACCAGTGACCGCACACTGGTGTAACAAGCGAGTTTGTATAGCCGCAAGGCTTGGGAGCAAACCAGCGTCCGCACGCTGGGACCAACACGGAATTGAGCAATGTCACCAACGCGACCAGGCAGAAGGTCACCAGGATACTGAAGACAGGTGATGAGATGACAGGAACCAGCAACGATCAGTCAGGTCAGAAAACAGCAGAGAAGTTCAGCAGGAACTGCAACACCAGAGACTAGGCCGGAACCAGGACTGGAAGTACTTCAGCATGCAGGAAACACTGGAACAGTAGAGATCAGGAACTCAGGAACACTGGAACAGAGGCCCAGCTATCACTAGCATAGTGGTAGCAAGAAGGTCAGAAACAACACGAAAGGGCACTCAAAGGGTGCCCAATCCAGGTTTAAATAGTCAATAAGAGGCGGGCTATCTGCAGACAGCCAATAGAAGCCCCCTACTGGTGACAGACAAGTAACTGCAGCAAATCACGGGCACCGTGATAGTACCCCCCTTTCAAAGACCCCCTCTCCTAGAATAGGGTTTAGGTTTCTGCGGGTAATTGGCATGAAAGGCCCCAGTTAACCTAGGTGCATGAAGGTCCGTACTATCCACCCATGATCGATCCTCAGGACCATACCCTTTCCAATGTACCAGGTACTGTACCCTTCCTCTAAGCCTACGGGAATCAATAATGCTCTGAACCTCGTACTCCTCCTGGCCCTCGACCTCAACAGGTCCTGGCACCACAGGTGTGGTAGTATAGCGATTGCAAACCAGAGGCTTAAGAAGGGACACATGGAACACATTATGGATACGCATGGATGCAGGTAGGTCTAGTGCATAGGAGACAGGGTTAATTTTGCGAATAACTCTGTATGGACCAATAAACCGAGGAGCCAACTTATTAGACGGAACCTGCAGCTTGAGATTTCTGGAGGAAAGCCATACTCTATCCCCAACCTGAAAGGAAACCGCTGGAAGCCTTCTGCGATTAGCATGGCGCTGATGACGCTGAAATGACTGACCAAGTGCCCTCTGAACTTGTGCCCATGTGGAACGGAGTTGCTCGATATGCTCATCCAGAGCTGGAATCTGTTGCGTCTGAAATGAGTCTGGAAGCAAACAGGGCTGGAACCCATAATTAATCAGAAACGGAGAGCTCCCACATGAAGAATTGACCGCACAGTTCCTGGCGAACTCTGCCCAAGGCAACAAGTCGGACCAATTATCATGATGGTCAGTAACGAAACAACGGAGAAATTGTTCCAAGCCCTGATTAGCTCGTTCAGCGGCTCCATTGGTCTGGGGATGGTAGGCAGAGGAGAAGGACAGCTGTATGCCCATCTGTTGGCAAAATGCCCTCCAAAATCTAGACACAAACTGGCTCCCCCTGTCAGACACCAGTACCCTAGGCACTCCATGCAACCGGAATACTTCTCTGGCGAACACCATTGCCAATTCCTTCGCTGAAGGAAGACCACGGAGGGGCACGAAATGAGCCATTTTAGAAAACCTGTCCACCACCATGAATATAAAGGAGTACCCCTTTGACATAGGCAACTCTCCCATAAAATCAATGGAAACATGAGACCAGGGGCGTTCGCCATTAGGCACCGGTTGAAGCAAGCCCACAGGGAGATGTCTCGGGGTCTTAGCGCGGGCGCAGGTGGCACAGGCATTCGTAAATTCGGCACAATCGTTTCTCATGGAAGGCCACCAAAATAACTGAGAAAGGGACCATAACAATTGGTCTCTACCAATATGTCCCGCAGCCTTAGAGGAATGGTAGGTTTCGAGCAGCCTAGTACGAAATGATTCAGCGACAAAACATTTGCCCACTGGGGTTTCATGGGGAGCGGACCCCTGAGAGGCCAGGATCTCCTCCCCTAGAGGAGAAGTGATACTCGTGCGTATAGTAGCCAGTATTCTATCAGGTTGGATGATAGGAGCTGGTGCTTCCACACTGTCACTGTCGGCCTCAAATTGTCTTGACAGTGCATCAGACCTGATATTTTTTGACCCTGGTAAATATGATACAATGAAATTAAATCGAGACAGGAACAGTGCCCACCTGGCCTGACGAGAGGACAATCTCTTGGCCTCCGAGAGATAGGTCAGATTCTTATGATCTGTTAGGATTAAGACAGGATTCTTAGTACCTTCAAGCAAATGACGCCATTCCTTAAGAGCAAGGATAATGGCCAATAATTCTCTGTCACCTATCTCATAGTGGCTTTGAGTGACAGTCAACTTTTTAGAGAAAAACCCACAAGGTCTGAGAGTTCCACCTTTCTCGTGTCGCTGCGAAAGTACTGCCCCGACCCCAATATCTGAGGCATCAACCTCTAACGTAAATGGAAGTAAAGGATTGGGGTGGGATAACACAGGAGCCGCAGCAAATGCCAGCTTCAAATTCTCAAAGGCTTTCTCAGCAGATACCGGCCAACAAGAAGGATTAGCACCCTTGTGCGTAAGATCGGACAGAGGTTTGACAATGGAAGAAAAGTTCTTAATAAACCTCCTATAATAATTAGCGAAACCCAGGAAACGCTGTATGGCTTTAAGACCCTTGGGTTTTGGCCATTGTAGGACAGCTGACAACTTTTCTTTGTCCATGGCAATGCCATCATTGCCAATTATGAACCCCAAGAATGGCACACTGGTTCTATGAAACTCACATTTTTCCATTTTACAAAATAATTTGTTCTCACGGAGTCGTAGCAATACTGCGGATACATCTTTGATGTGCTGTGCCATGTTTTGGGAGTAAATCAGTATATCGTCGAGGTACACCACAACACATGTCTGTAACATATCTCTCAGAACATCATTTATCAGTTCCTGGAAAACTGCGGGTGCATTACACAGCCCAAAAGGCATTACTAGATACTCGTAGTGCCCAGCTCGAGTATTAAAGGCAGTTTTCCACTCATCACCTGCTCGAATGCGAACCAGATTGTAAGCGGCCCGTAGGTCCAACTTGGTAAATATCGAAGCGCCCTTAAGCCTGTCAAAAAGCTCGGTGATGAGTGGTATTGGGTATGCGTTTTTTGCCATTAGTTTATTCAAGCCCCGGTAGTCAATGCATGGTCTTAATTCGCCATTTTTCTTTTTTACAAAAAAGAACCCAGCCCCAGCTGGAGAGGTAGATTTACGTATGATCCCTCTAGCAAGGGTATCAGAAATGTAATCCTCCATAGCCTTATTTTCATCACAAGATAATGGATAAGTGCGTCCTTTCGGAGGTACTGCACCAGGCTGCAATTCAATGCAACAATCATAAGGTCTATGCTGGGGTAGCATACTAGCCTCTCCTTTGCTAAAAACATGCCAAACTGTTGGTACACATCCGGCATAGCAGAGGAGGTGCACATGACCTTAATAGGCTGGATGACGCACTTGTCCATACAAAACTGGGACCAAGCAGCAATTTCACACTTTTTCAAATAAAATTGTGGGTTATGTAACTGTAACCACGGAAATCCCAATATCACCGCATGGTGCGGGGAATTAATCAGTTGAAACTGCTGCTCCTCTCTGTGAAGTGCCCCAATAGTCATAGACAATGGCATAGTTTCAAATATAACCTGAGGCGGTTCTAAGGGTCTACCATCAATCGCTTCAATAGTCAAGGGGTTTTCTCTTTCAATGCGTGGAACTCCGTGCAATTCAGCAAAGGTATTATCCATAAAATACCCTGCTGCACCGGAGTCAACCAAGGCCAAAATCTCCACAGAGCGTTGTGCCCAAGACAATACCACCTGTATGGTGGGTTTCATTATGCCCGACACTGGGGACGATTGTACACCACCTAGGGCCTGTCCCCCAAGATACCCTAGGTGTGTGCGTTTCCCGGACGTACCGGACAGGAATTTAGCAAGTGCCCTTTTTTACCGCAGTATAAACATAACCCTTGTTTTTTGCGATATAGTCTCTCTGCCTTGGATAGTCTAGTGAAGCCTATTTCCATAGGTTCACTTGTTTCCCGTACTGGTTCACTAGACTTCAATGCCAAGAGAGGGATGGGTGGGCAAAACATGCTACTAGGCTCATTATTTTTTGACCGTAACTTACGATCTCTGGCAATTGATCTCTCATGTATTCTGGAGTCAATTATCATAACATACTCAATGTAATCATCTAGATCAATAGGTAGATCTTTAGCAGCGATTTCGTCTTTAATGTGGTCATTCAGGCCTTGAGAGAAGGCTGCCAATAATGCCTCGTTATTCCAACCTACCTCTGCTGCCAATGTGCGGAATTCGATGGCATAGTCGCCCACTGTACGCCTGCCCTGTTGTATCTCCATAAGGCGTTTGGCAGCAGAGGTGGTTCTACCAGGAGGCTCAAACACTCTTCGAAAGGAACGCACAAATTCACTAAAGTTCTTAGTACAAGGTTTAGCATTCTCCCACAAGGGGTTAGCCCAAGCCAATGCTCTGCCAGTGAGCAGTGATATCGTGAACCCCACTTTACTACGATCATTGGGAAATGCGTGTGCCGTCAATTCCATAAAGATTTCGAGTTGATTGATGAACCCTCTGCAGAGACTAGGGTCACCATCATATCTTAGCGGCAAGGGTGCAGAAGCCGTTAACCCTTTAACAGTACCCCCTAGGGGTCTGGTATCACTTTCTGGTGTCTGACTTGGCGAGACCACCGGGCTAGAGCTAGATTGGTCAGCAGGTACCGTGCGTTCAAGGATCGTTTGAATTGCAACTGCCAACTGATCCAAACGTTGCTCGAGCACATCCATCCTCCAATGGATATTCTGTGCGTTACCTTCACCCTTGCTGTCTGAGGTCATGGCCCTTTCGTACTGTCACGGTTTATTATGACTCTCAGACACAAGTTTTAGGTAAAAAAATCTATTTTATTGAAATAATAAATGATAACTTAGGATGGCAATAACATACATATATATATATACAGAATATAGCACAGACAGAAGGCAGACTCTACCGGTCCTGTCAATATACCGGACAGGACAGTCTTTAGGCTCTACCGGCCCTGCCAATACCGGGTAAGGCAACCTCAGATGGAATGTGGCAAAAGGTTCTACCGGCCTTACCAATACCGGGCAGGGCAGCCCCGAGATAATAGCAGCAGTCAGATGGAACTGGCAAATTAGCAGGATCGTTAAGCAGCAAGGCTTTGGAGCAAACCAGCGTCCGCACGCTGGAAACAACACTGAATAGTATAGCTGTTAGGCTTAGCGAGCAAACCAGTGACCGCACACTGGAGTAACAAGCGAGTAGTATAGCCGCAAGGCTAGGAGCAAACCAGCGTCCGCACGCTGGGACCAACACAGATTTGTATAGCTGAAAGGCTTTGGAGCAAACCAGTGACCGCACACTGGTGTAACAAGTGAGTTTGTATAGCCGCAAGGCTTAGGAGCAAACCAGCGTCCGCACGCTGGGACCAACACAGAATTGTATAGCTGATAGGCTTTGGAGCAAACCAGTGACAGCACACTGGTGTAACAAGCGAGTTCGTATAGCCGCAAGGCTTAGGAGCAAACCAGCGTCCGCACGCTGGGACCAACACAGATTTGTATAGCTGATAGGCTTTGGAGCAAACCAGTGACCGCACACTGGTGTAACAAGCGAGTTTGTATAGCCGCAAGGCTTAGGAGCAAACCAGCGTCCGCACGCTGGGACCAACACAGATTTGTATAGCTGATAGGCTTTGGAGCAAACCAGTGACCGCACACTGGTGTAACAAGCGAGTTTGTATAGCCGCAAGGCTTAGGAGCAAACCAGCGTCCGCACGCTGGGACCAACACAGATTTGTATAGCTGATAGGCTTTGGAGCAAACCAGTGACAGCACACTGGTGTAACAAGCGAGTTCGTATAGCCGCAAGGCTTAGGAGCAAACCAGCGTCCGCACGCTGGGACCAACACAGATTTGTATAGCTGATAGGCTTTGGAGCAAACCAGTGACCGCACACTGGTGTAACAAGCGAGTTTGTATACCCGCAAGGCTTAGGAGCAAACCAGCGTCCGCACGCTGGGACCAACACAGATTTGTATAGCTGATAGGCTTTGGAGCAAACCAGTGACCGCACACTGGTGTAACAAGCGAGTTTGTATAGCCGCAAGGCTTAGGAGCAAACCAGCGTCCGCACGCTGGGACCAACACAGATTTGTATAGCTGATAGGCTTTGGAGCAAACCAGTGACCGCACACTGGTGTAACAAGCGAGTTTGTATAGCCGCAAGGCTTGGGAGCAAACCAGCGTCCGCACGCTGGGACCAACACGGAATTGAGCAATGTCACCAACGCGACCAGGCAGAAGGTCACCAGGATACTGAAGACAGGTGATGAGATGACAGGAACCAGCAACGATCAGTCAGGTCAGAAAACAGCAGAGAAGTTCAGCAGGAACTGCAACACCAGAGACTAGGCCGGAACCAGGACTGGAAGTACTTCAGCATGCAGGAAACACTGGAACAGTAGAGATCAGGAACTCAGGAACACTGGAACAGAGGCCCAGCTATCACTAGCATAGTGGTAGCAAGAAGGTCAGAAACAACACGAAAGGGCACTCAAAGGGTGCCCAATCCAGGTTTAAATAGTCAATAAGAGGCGGGCTATCTGCAGACAGCCAATAGAAGCCCCCTACTGGTGACAGACAAGTAACTGCAGCAAATCACGGGCACCGTGATACCTCCTCAGACTAAACCGGATAACGGGATAGCACACGCTAGAGCCGACAGCCCCCACGAGCGTGATTACCGGAATACGAATGCTGATGCCTGTGCCTGCCACCACTCGGTAAAGCGGAATCGCTCACTGAACAAGAGAGAGGGTCTCAGACGCCCAACCGGCCTAAACGGATGTAAATACTCTGCAAGGATGTGTGGAGCTGCCGACGACGAGCGGCCAGCTCAGCAGTAGTATTCACTGAGAAAGAGACTCTGACAGGATTAGCGATAGAGTGGAACCCAGCGGCACTGCTAGGGTTAATTAGCACATTTACTCTAGGCTTTTCAGCGGTATAGCAAGGCTCTGCAGTCTGAGGGAGGCACGGGTACGCCCAACTCTGCAACGGTAAATGCACTGCACTGATCGGAGTACACCAGGCAAGGCAGTCACACCAAAAGCTGGAACAGTAGATAGAAATGTTGCGGCGGCAACAACTGGAACACAGGTCACTGTAGAAAGCCGGAGTCGTTCTTCGGAGCGGGAAGTCAGCCAGGCCGGGTCGGAGCACGTAGAAGGTAGTCATACAAGCCGGGTCGTACACAAGCAGGAACGTCAACCAAACCGGGTCAGGATCCAGAGGAGGTAGTCAGACGAGCCGGGTCATACACGAGCAGGAACACAGGAGAATAGTCAAGACAAGCCAAGTCGGTACACAGGAATCCGGAACACAGGAACACAGCACAGTAACTGGCACAGAGACACCACGAAAAGGCCCCTGACAGTCTTGCTAGCCAGGTATAAAAAGGTCACCAGGGGGCGGGCCAAACTAACACAGCAAATCAGTATCAGTCATAGCTGAGACTGACAGGAATCACAGGCACTGTGATAGTACCCCCCTCTCAAAGACCCCCTCTCCCTGCTCGAGGTCTGGGTCTAGAAGGGTATTTAGAGTGAAAGCTGCGTAATAATCTGGGTGCGTGGAGGTCCCCTTGATCAACCCAAGAACGTTCCTCAGGACCATAGCCCTTCCAATGAACCAAGTATTGCAGCTTTCCTCTAAATCTCCTAGAATCAATAATGCTCTGCACCTCATATTCTTCTTGGCCCTGGACGTCCACCTGCCCAGGAATCACTGGCGTAGTAGTATAGCGATTACACACCAAGGGTTTCAGGAGCGACACATGGAACACATTGTGAATGTGCATTGAGGGTGGAAGCTCCAAAGCATAAGAAACCGGATTAATCTTGCGGATAATCTTAAATGGACCGATAAACCGGGGAGCCAGTTTGTTAGATGGTACTTGTAAATTCTGGTTTCTGGATGACAGCCATACCCTATCCCCAACTTGAAAGGAGACCGCTGGCAGACGTCTGCGATTATCGTGCCTCTGCTGACGCCGACATGACTGACTGAGGGACCTCTGGACCTGTGACCAAGTGGAATGAAGCTGTGCCAAATGCTCATCCAGAGCAGGGATCTGCTGCGCCTGAAAGGAGTCCGGGAGCAGACAAGGCTGAAACCCATAATTAAAGAGAAACGGAGAGCTCCCGGACGATGAATTGACCGCACAGTTTCTGGCAAACTCAGCCCATGGCAACAGGTCAGCCCAATTGTCATGATGATCAGTGACAAAGCAACGCAGGAACTGCTCCAGTCCCTGATTGGCACGTTCAGCGGCCCCATTCGTTTGGGGATGGTAAGCGGAGGAAAATGACAATTGAATGCCCATCTGGCCACAGAATGCCCTCCAAAACCTAGAAACGAACTGGTTCCCTCGGTCGGATACAATCACTCTGGGTACTCCGTGCAGGCGGAATACCTCCCTAGAAAAGACTACAGCCAATTCCTGAGCCGATGGAAGGCCAGTCAGAGGCACAAAATGTGCCATTTTAGAGAATCTATCGACCACCATAAGAATGAACGTAAATCCCCTAGACGCTGGTAATTCTCCCAAAAAGTCGATAGAAATATGAGACCACGGACGGTCTCCGTTGGGCACAGGTTGCAATAAGCCCACAGGGAGATGCCTAGGGGTCTTAGCACGGGCACAGGTGGTACAGGCTGCAGTAAAAGCGGCACAATCGGCTCTCAAGGTAGGCCACCAAAATAATTGCGACAGAGACCAGACTAGTTGGTCCCTACCAATATGCCCAGCTGCTTTAGAAGCGTGGTAAGTCTCCAACAAACGGACACGGAATGGCACATCTACAAAGCATTTCTCCACAGGGGTCTCAGGGGGTACCCTCGATTGTGATGCCAATATCTCTTCCCCCAGAGGCGAGGTAATGGTGGTACGGATAGTGGCCAGAATGCGATCTGGCTGAATGATGGGAACAGGTTCCTCCTCCCTCTCAGTGTCAGAAGCGAACTGACGAGACAACGCATCGGCTTTAATATTTTTTGAGCCAGGAAGATAAGACACTAGGAAATTAAATCGTGACAAAAAAAAGTGCCCATCTAGCTTGTCGAGAAGACAGTCTTTTGGCTTCGGAGAGATAAGTTAAATTCTTATGATCCGTAAGAATTAGTACTGGAGTCCGAGTACCCTCCAAAAGGTGACGCCACTCCTTCAGAGCTAGAATTATGGCCAACAGCTCCCTGTCCCCAATCTCATAATGGCTCTGCGCACTGGATAATTTCTTTGAGAAGAAACCGCAAGGCCTCAAGGCGCCACCTCCCACAGGACGTTGGGAGAGTACTGCTCCAACCCCAACCTCAGAAGCGTCAACCTCCAACGTGAAGGGCAGAGAGGGATTAGGGTGGGACAGCACCGGAGCAGAAGCAAAGGCAGATTTCAGGGTAACAAATGCGGTCTCCGCCGCCTCGGACCACTGAGAGGGAGAAGCGCCCTTATGAGTCAAATCTGATAACGGTTTGACAATCGTGGAAAAGTTCTGGATGAACTTCCTATAATAGTTTGCAAAACCTAAGAATCTTTGAATGGCCTTTAACCCTTTAGGACGAGGCCAATGCAGAACTGCTGCCAACTTCTCTTGATCCATGGCAATGCCATTATTAGAAATAACGAAACCCAGGAATGGCACTTGAGATGTATGGAATTCGCATTTCTCTATCTTACAAAATAGCCTGTGCTTGCGGAGTCGGAGCAGGACTTCAGAAACATCTTTGGTATGTTGTGAGAGGTTGGCAGAGTGAATTAATATATCATCAAGATATACAACTACACAGGACTGTAGTAGGTCTCAAAGGATGTCATTAATAAACTCCTGAAATACTGCAGGCTCATTGCATAAGCCAAATGGCATCACCAGATATTCGTAATGCCCTGTTCTGGTGTTAAACGCCGTTTTCCACTCGTCACCTTCTTTAATTCTGACCAGATTATAGGCGGCTCGCAAGTCAAGTTTAGTAAAGATCGATGAGCCCTTCAATCTGTCAAACAATTCGGTAACAAGTGGAATCGGATAGGCATTCTTAGGCATAAGCTTGTTCAGCCCACGATAGTCAATGCATGGCCTAAGTTCACCACTTTTCTTTTTCACAAAGAAAAATCCGGCACCTGCCGGAGAAGTAGACTTCCGAATGATGCCCCTCTCCAGGGCATCAGCAATATAATCCTCCATAGCTTTATTCTCCTCACAGGACAGTGGGTAAGTGCGCCCCCTGGGAGGCACCGCACCAGGAGGCAAATCAATGGCGCAATCGTACGCCCTGTGCTCGGGCAATGCGCTGGTCTCTCCCTTACTGAACACGTCACTGAATTGTTCGTATTCAGCTGGCACAGTCGGAGAGGTACACATAATCTTGACGGGTAAGGAGAGACAGTTCTTATCACAGTATTCTGACCAGGAGTTAACCTCACATCTCTGCCAGTCAAATTGGGGATTATGTACCTGTAGCCATGGGAACCCCAAAATAACTGAATGGTGCGGGGAACGAATGATTTGAAAACGTATCTGTTCCTTGTGGCAAGCCCTCACTGTCATTGTCACTGGAATAGTTTCAAGCGTAATAAATGCCGGCTCCAGGGGTCTGCCATCGATGGCCTCAATAGCAACCGGAGAGTCCTTTTTACATAAAGGAATGCCATGCAGGTTAGCAAAAGACCGGTCCATGAAATAGCCTGCTGCCCCGGAGTCCACCAATGCGAAGACCTCGATAACCTTGTCCGCCCAAGCGAAGACCACCTGAATAGTGGGTTTAGTGGTGCTAGAATCTAGGGACTGTTCTACACCACCTAGGGCCTGTCCCCCAAGGTACCCTAGGTGCGTTCGTTTCCCGGCCGAACTGGGCAATTGCGCAACAGATGCCCTGCTTTGCCACAATAAAGGCATAGACCTTGTCTCCTGCGATATAATCTTTCCTCTTTAGAGAGCCTAGTGAACCCCAATTGCATAGGTTCAGGATTCTCGGTTGATCGCTCAGGAAGAACGGGTGGTGTGGGTGGGTTAAGGAGACTGGTCTGGCCATAGTTTTTTACTTTAGCCTTTTTAGCCAACCGTCTCTCTCGGATGCGAGAGTCTATAAGTAGGACAAAATCGATATATTCGTCCAGATCACTGGGTACATCGCGAGCTGCTATCTCGTCCTTAATTTGCTCGGAGAGACCCTGAGTAAAGGCAGCTAGTAAGTCCTCCTCGTTCCAGCCCACCTCTGCTGCCAAGGTCCTGAATTCAATAGCATAATCGCCCAGTGTGCGTTTGCCCTGCTGAATTTCCATCAGCCTTTTGGCAGCAGAGGCAGCCCTGCCAGGAACCTCAAACACTCGTCTGAACTTTCTGACAAATTCTCTAAAGTTCAGAGTGCAGGGTCTGGCATTTTCCCACAACGGATTCGCCCATGCCAATGCCTTGCCAGTCAATAGAGATATCATAAGACCGACACTACTATGGTCGTTAGGAAATGCCTGGGGTGCCAACTCCAAAAATATCTCTAATTGATTAATAAATCCCCTGCAAAGGGAAGGCTCGCCATCATACCTTAACGGTAACGGTGCAGATGCCGTTAGCCCTTTCGAACTGGCTTATGGGACTATGGACTGATTATCCGGTGTCAGGACTGGGGTGACCAACGGATTAGGACTAGGCTTGTCCAAATGTACTGTACGTTCGAGTAACGTCTGCAAAGCCAGTGCCAGTTGGTCCATGCGCTGCTCATGGACATCCATTCTCCAATGGATGTTCTGTGTTTGGCTTTCACCCTTACCGTCTGAGGTCATGGCCCTTTCGTACTGTCACGGTTTCTTTTAAGACACTCAGACCATTGGGTGAATAAGAACACAGTTTTATTAAAATAAGATAAGGCAATAACACACTCTCTAGTGGTGGTAAATATATACAGATAATATATATTTATAATGGTAAATGCACAAATGACTTATAAGTACAATTACACAGAAATAGAATAGCGTGTACCCCTCAGGGGTTAAGTCCTTGATAACAGTCAGTCTCAGATGTGAATGTTTGGAACGCCCTGGGTGTTATAAGGCTGATGCTGGAGACCAAGACTATCACCGGCTGGATACTGGACTGCCCCGCCACGGTGTTCAGTAAGAAGCACAAGAGTCCCCGTAGCCCGCTCGGGCGTACCTACTGGAACTGCTTCAACTAGTGCAAGTGCATAAGGCCCCACGGGCGTGATTGGAACCGGCCTTCAATGCGATAGCTGCCAAGCCTCCTCAGACTAAACCGGATAACGGGATAGCACACGCTAGAGCCGACAGCCCCCACGAGCGTGATTACCGGAATACGAATGCTGATGCCTGTGCCTGCCACCACTCGGTAAAGCGGAATCGCTCACTGAACAAGAGAGAGGGTCTCAGACGCCCAACCGGCCTAAACGTAAATGTAAATACTCTGCAAGGATGTGTGGAGCTGCCGACGATGAGCGGCCAGCTCAGCAGTAGTATTCACTGAGAAAGAGACTCTGACAGGATTAGCGATAGAGTGGAACCCAGCGGCACTGCTAGGGTTAATTAGCACATTTACTCGAGGCTTTTCAGCGGTATAGCAAGGCTCTGCAGTCTGAGGGAGGCACGGGTACGCCCAACTCTGCAACGGTAAATGCACTGCACTGATCGGAGTACACCAGGCAAGGCAGTCACACCAAAAGCTGGAACAGTAGATAGAAATGTCGCGGCGGCGACAACTGGAACACAGGTCACTGTAGAAAGCCGGAGTCATTCTTCAGAGCGGGAAGTCAGCCAGGCCGGGTCGGAGCACGTAGAAGGTAGTCATACAAGCCGGGTCGTACACAAGCAGGAACGTCAGCCAAACCGGGTCAGGATCCAGAGGAGGTAGTCAGACGAGCCGGGTCATACACGAGCAGGAACACAGGAGAATAGTCAAGACAAGCCAAGTCGGTACACAGGAATCCGGAACACAGGAACACAGCACAGTAACTGGCACAGAGACACCACGAAAGGGCCCCTGACAGTCTTGCTAGCCAGGTATAAAAAGGTCACCAGGGGGCGGGCCAAACCAACACAGCAAATCAGTATCAGTCATAGCTGAGACTGACAGGAATCACAGGCACTGTGATAGAAACCCAGGAGCGCTCCTCAGCTCCATACCCTTTCCAATGAACTAGATATTGTACCTGTCCTCTGACCCTGCGAGAGTCCAAACTATTTTGTACTTCATACTTCTCATGGTCCCCCACTTTGACAGGTCTGGGATAGACAGGAGCAGTAGTATTTCCATTACAGACCAATGTTTTCAGTAATGATACATGGAACACATTAGAAATGCGCATATTAGCATAGGTTACAGGGTTAATCCTACAGAGAACCGAAAAGGGCCCACAAATCAAGGAGCCAGCTTTTTACAAGGCACCTGGAGATGGAGATTGCGTGAGGACAGTGTCACGGTTTGTTAAGACTCTCAGATGCAGAGTTAGGTAAAAACACAACTTTATTGAAAAGTTAATGCAGCCCCGTAGGGTAATATACACGTACACACATATATCTTTATTAGACAGGAATACAATACAAATAAGAGCAATACTGGCTCTACCAGCCCTGCCAATATACCGGGCAAGGTAGCCAAGGGATTGGAACTTGTGAGGTGAGGCTCTACCGGCCTTGCCAATACCGGGTAAGGCAACCCAAGGAAACAGGACAGGTTCTACCGGCCTTACCATATGCTGGGCAAGGCAGCCAATTGACAGGAGACAACACAGGCTCTACCGGCCTTGCCAATACCGGGTAAGGCAATCCAAGGAAACAGGACAGGTTCTACCGGCCTTACCATATACCGGGCAAGGCAGCCCGTAGACAGTAGGTAATAGCAACCACTCACTAAAGTGACTGAAAGGTGGAACAACAGTCACTATGATGGTAAAGAGGCTAAGTCAGTAAGTAGGCCGCCAGCAGCAGAGATAGTGATGGATGTGGAGCTCACCAATGCTCTCACAGATGGAACGCCATACCACTATAGTAGCAATCAGGTGTGCATGGAGCTAACCAGTACCCAGTACGTGGAACGCTAATGATACTGAGACGGCCGGATGGCTAAAGGAGCGACCCAGTACCCTGTACGTGGAACGCGATCAATACTGAGACAGCCGGGTGGCTTGAGGAGTGAACCAGTACCCTGTACGTGGAACGCTATAACACTGAGGCAGCCAGGTGGCTTGAGGAGCGAACCAGTACCCTGTACATGGAACTTGATAATACAGAGACAGCCGGGAGGCTTGTGGAGCGAACCAGTACCCTGTACGTGGAACGCGATAATACAGAGATAGCCGGGAGGCTTGTGGAGCGAACCAGTACCCTGTACGTAGAACGCTATCAATCTGAGACAGCCGGGTGGCTTGAGGAGCGAACCAGTACCCTGTACGTGGAACGCTATAATACAGAAATAGCCGGGAGGCTTGTGGAGTGAACCAGTACCCTGTACGTGGAATGCTATAACACTGAGGCAGCCGGATGGCTGTCAAGCAACCAGCACCTGCGTACTGAATAACCGGCAAGTTAGTAATGTCGCCAAGGAGACTCAGGAATGTCAGATGACTCAAGACGACTGGACAGGAACCAGCAGATGGAAGCAGGAACCAGCAGGCGGATGGTCAACCGGAATAAGGAACGACGGCGGAGACTGGCAGCAGGAAGCAGAGGCTTAACCGGATCAAATGAAGGCAGGAACTCTTCAACTGGAAACACTGGAACAGGTTGAACACAAGTCACAGGAACACAGCAGAGGCCCAGGATACTCAGGAACAAGGTCATATTCAACAGCATAGAAACAACACGAAAGGGCAACCAAATGGTGCCCAGGCTGGGTTTAAATAGGCAATACAGGGCGGGCTGAAGGCAGCCAGCCAATGGAGAGCCCCCTACTGGTGATAGACATGAAAAGAGAGCAATTACGGTCAACGTGATAGACAGCCATACTCTCTCTCTCACCTGGAACACTGGAGAGGGTAGACATCTATGGTCTGCTTGTCTCTTATAGTGCAACGTGGAACTCTGCAGGCATCTCTGAACCCGTACCCATGTGGAGTGGAGCGTCCTCAAGTGCTCTTCCATAACAGGAATATTCTGAGCCTCAAAAGAATCTGGCAGCAGTGAAGGTTGAGTTCTGAGAGGAGGAATTGACTGCACTATTTCTGGCCAGCTCTGCCCATGGTAACAGGTTTGCCCAATAGTCATGATGGTGCGAGACAAAACAGCGGAGGAACTGTTCCAATGCCTGATTAGACCTTTTGCAGCACCATTCGACTGTGGATGGTATGCCAAGGAGAAAAAGAGCTGGATACCCATCTGTCTGCAAAATGCTTTCCAAAAACTCAACACAAACTGGATCCCGTGATCTGAGACTACCACTTTGGGTATACCGTGTAGACGAACCACCTCCTTGACAAAGATCTTGGCCAACTCCTTAGAGGAAGGTAGTCCTTTGAGAGGTACAAAATGAGCTATCTTAGAAAATCTATCCACAATCATGAAGATGACCGTGAAGCTCTCTGAGACAGGCAAATCCACCATAAAGTCTATTGATAAGTGCGACCAAAGCAGCTCCCCATTGGGAATGGGTTGAAGGAGACCCAGTGGAAGATGTCTAGGAGTCTTGGTCCGAGCACAAGTGGAACAAGTGATAACAAATATGGAACAATCCGCCCTCAGGCTGGGCCACCAAAACAGTCTAGTCATAGACCATATTAGTTGGTCTCTCCCAATGTGCCCTGCAGCCTTCGAGGAATGGTAAGTTTCCAGCAGTCTGGTATGGAGGGATTCAGGCACAAAACATTTCCCATTTGGCTTATCCACCGGGGTGGAAGTTTGAGCAGCCAAAATTTCCTCACTCAACAGAGATGTAATATTGGTACGTATCGTAGCCAAGATGCGGTTAGGAGGAATGATAGGTACCAGAAGAGACTCCTCATTGGGAAAGAGCATCTGTTCTAATGTTTTTTGTACCAGGGAGGTAGGAGACCACAAAATTAAACCTTGAGAGGAATAAGGCCCATCTGGCCTAACATGGAGACAGCCTGTCACGGTTTGCAAACAAGACAGGAGTCAGACAGTATAGTAAAAATCACCTTTATTTAGAATAATAGGCAGTAATAAGTAAAGGTACGATGCAGAGGGTAATGGAAGGGTTAGAGACTCTATCAGGAATAGGAGCCACCCACAGGTCAACCACAACTGCTAGAGACTAGGCCGGAGCCAACTGGTAATCTCAATCACCCATAGAATGACCCGGAATAGAACCTACAGTCTCCTACTAGGTATGCTACAAGGGAGACTCCTGACTCACGCCTGCAGTTAGTAGGAAGAGACGCTTCTTCCTGTAGGATGGAAATACAGAGTGTACTGACTCACGCCTGCAGTCAGTAAGGCCAGAGGCCTGTCTCCCAAAAGGGTGGCAACAAGGGAGACTACTGACTCATGCCTGTGGTCAGTAAGGCTGGTATCTGCTAGAGCCACAGGTCTGCACCAGGCTGGGTGTCTGTAGTACAAGGAGAAACACAAGAGTATAATTAGACAGAGCCACTGGTCAGCACCAGACTGGGTAGTCAGACAAGCCAGGGTCATACATGGAGTGGGTAGTCAGCCAGAGCCACAGGTCTGCACTAGAAAGGATGTCTACTAGACAGGAGGCAACACAGAGAGGGTAGTTGGACAGAGCCCCAGGTCAGCACCAGAATGGATAGTCAGACAAGCCAGGGTCATACACTGAGTGGGTAGTCAACCAGAGCAACAGGTGTGCACCAGATTGGATGCCTTAACAGACAGGGAGCTCCCGGACAGAATGGTCAGACAGAGCCACAGGTCAGCACCAGAATGGATGGTCAGACAAGCCAAGGTCATACACTGGAAATCAGGATACTCGCGAAATACTACAGCACTGGACAACAATGTAAGGGTATTGATACACAGGCCCAGAGAGGTTTATAAAGGAGTAGGAGAAGGCGGGACCAATTAGGTACCCCCAGGCTGGGCCTATAACAGGCGACCAGGCAAGTGCTTGATTCATGATGCCAGTGACAAGGAACTAGATGAGACCAGGCCGCAGGCAGAGAGGGATGCGGCCAGTGACAGCGGAGCGCCAGTCCAGAAACCTGCTCCCGGCTGAATGGCGCAGGCCGAGGTAAGGCACTGTGAGACAGCCTCTTAGTCTCTGACAGACATGTTAGGTTCTTGTGATCTGTCAATATCAGGATGGGGACTGTAGTACCCTTCAACAGATATCGCTATTCTTTCAGGGCCAGGATGATGGTGAGTAACTCCTGGTCGCCTACATTGTATAAACTCTCAGTCTTAGACAGTTTCTTAAAGAAGAACCCGCAAGTAAGCAATGGTTTCCCAGGGCCCGTGAGCTGGGACAACAAGGCACCCACTCCAGACTCTGAAGTGTCAAACTCCAGGGTGAAAGGTAGGGTGGGATTCAGGTGGGACAATATCAGAGCTTTAGCAAAATCTGCTTTCACGTCCGCAAATGCCTGCAAGGCCTCAGGTGACCAGTCTGAGGGATGAGCTCCCTTCGGAGTCATGTCCGTGAAAGGTTTGATTACAATGGACAAGTACTGTATGAACTTCCTGCAGTAATTAGTGAAGCCCAGGAACCTTTGTATGGACCTTAGACCCACTGAAAGTTGCCACTGAAAGACGGCAGGGTCCATGGCTAGGCCAGAGGAAGAAATAAAGTATCCAAGGAATATCACCTGGGATTTGTGGAATTCACGTTTTCTTGCAGAACAGTTTGTTCTCCCTGAGCAGTTGTAGGACTCGGGCTACGTCTGCTCTATGTGCTTCCAGGGTAGGAGAACGGATGAGTAAATTGTCCAAATATACCACAACACAACTCTGTAGTAGGTCTCTCAAAAACATCATTAATGAATTACTGGAAGACAGCGGGAGTGTTGCACAATCCGAAAGGCATCACCAAATATTCATAGTGCCCGCTCCGGGTGTTAAACTGATGTCTTCCACTCAAGGCCTTCTTTCATTCATGCCAAATTGTATGCGGCCCTCAAGTCAAGTTTTGTGAAAAAAGTTGATGCTTTGATACAATCAAATAGCTCCATGATTCACGGCCTCTTATGCTAAATTCGTCTCTTGCTCGCTTCAGTATTCTACGAAATTAACTGAACTGAATGCTCGTCATGTCTTTTATTTGAAACAGAATATTTTTGAAAATGGAGATAAGGCAGGCAAGCTAATGGCTCATCTTGTCAATCAACACAAAGGGCCTCCTTCGGTTTCTGCACTCCGGGATCCTGGGGACGTAAATGATTCTTGATCTGCAGGTGATCAACTCGCGATTTCAGCTCTTCTACTCCCATTTATATGAATCTCGACTTGCCCACTCTGAAGTACAGATTTCCTCCTTTATTGATCACTGTGATCTTCCGCAACTTTCTATTGAACATAAGCAAATGTTAGACGCTCCTATACTTCTTAGAGAGGTGGTGGAGGCAATTCATGGATTGCTGACGGCAAGGCGTCGGGGGTGGATGGTCTTCTAGCGGAATGGTATAAGGAATTTGCTGATGTCTTGGCTCCCCATCTTTTGAATATTTTTATGCTGCTATTGATGACGGTTTTCTACCGGATTCAATGAATAATGCTTCCATTATTGTATTGCCTAAACCAGGAAAGGATCCGGGGATTTGTGACTCCTATAGGCCCATTTCCTTATTGACTACGGATGCAAAGATTGTGACGAAAATCTTGGCCACCAGACTGAATAAGGTACTAGGGTCCGTCATTCATGAGGATCAGACTGGATTTATTCATGGTAAATTGACGTCACATAATCTTAGACGATTGTTTATGCACCTTCAACTTCCTCATGATAACACCGGAAATCGGGTGATAGCATCTCTTGATGCATCAAAGGCTTTTGACTCCTTTGAGTGGCCATACCTTTGGCATGTTCTTCGGGGTTTTGGGTTCGGTCCCTCCTTTATTAAATGGATTCATATCCTATATAGTAGGCCCAAGGCCTCTGTGGTGACGAATGGACTGAGCTCACCTCCATTCTCTTTGCACCGTGGCACTAGGCAGGGCTGCCCACTTTCGCCCGGCCTGTTTGCCCTGGCCTTGGAACCCCTGGCTGTTTTAATTCGTGCTAACCCGCTGATCCAGGGGCTCAGAATAGAGGGTAGGGAGGAAAAGCTTGCATTGTATGCCGATGACATCTTACTCTTTTTTGGTGATGGAGGGGACTCCTTACGGACTACGTTGCAGTTGGTAGATGATTTTGGCACATACTCTGGGTTTCAAATAAATTGGACTAAGTCCTCTTTGATTCCAATTGACGGTGGTCTGCGGGACTCTCCTCCACCTGACATCCCGCTCACTTGCGTGACTGAGTGTTCATATCTGGGGATTCGGGTGACAGGTGCGACGGACTCCTTTTTGGAGCTGAATTTGGTACCTCCTATCCAATATTTTAGCGAAAAAATGATGGCATGGCTTCAATTACCTTTAAATATTATTGGAAGATCAAATCTTATTAAAATGATTTTTTTGCCCAAATTTTTATATATTTTTCAAAATACGCCAATCCCTATTCCTAAAAAATATTTCCAACAGATAGACAAAATTATTTCGCAATTTATATGGCGGGGGAACCGGGCTAGACTCAAACTAACTACACTCATGAGATCAAAACGGGAGGGAGGAATTGCCTTGCCTGATTTTTATAGGTACTACTTGGCAGCGCAATCTCGTTATGCGATTGATTTTGTCTCTCCCCGACCTCGTTACCAGACTACTCAAATAGATGTACTTCTATTACAGCCTGCCTATAGGCTATCCCAGTTTCTACATGGTGGACCTTCCGTTTTTAAAACTCGAATTCCTCTGGCAACAGCCCTATATGGGTCGTGGATGGAGCTGAAACAGTTGCTGAGATATATAGCCATGGATCCGGATACTCCCCTGTGGGGCGATGCAGGGATACACCATCTACTCGGTAGTGAGTTTGGCCCCTTGTGGGCTAGATTTGGGGTTGATTCTCTTGGACAATTATATCGGGATAACCAATTGAAATCTTTCAAACAATTCCATGAGGAATATCATATACCACATAATCTTTTTTATTCATATTTATGTATTAGACATGCTCTAAGAGCTCAGTGGGGTGACCGTGTTCCAACAATCTCTATGTTTCCGCTTCTTACTAGATTGATGGCTATAGAACCGCAGAGACCTCTTTCTTTCATTTATCAGTGGTTAGATTCTCATATGGGGCGTCAGGAGTTTCCTTCCAGGACTAAATGGGAAAAGGATGTGGGTCCGCTGGAAGATGGGAATGGGATCTGGCTAAGGCGGGGCCAGCTCTGGTGGCGACGTCGACTAGACATCAAATGATTCAGTTGAACATTTTACATAGAATCTATTACACACACCGGTTAGACTGTTTAAAATGAGAGGTTCTGGATCCGATCATTGTCTTCGGTGTGATACTGCTCAAGGTACATACTTGCATATGATTTGGGAATGCCCTGTAGTCAGGGGGTTTTGGAATGATGTAGTGCGCATTGTGGCCCTGGTATTGGGAAGACCTGTCCTGTGACCCCAAAGATATGTCTGCTGTCTATTTTTCCCGATGAGATTGAGGATGCAACTGACAGGACTCTTTTGAGTGAGCTCCTGGTGATGGCGAGGAAGGTGGTGGCCCTGCACTGGATATCAAACAGGGCTCCCAATTGTAAAGCGTGGATAAACCTGGTCTCACAGTGCTTTTCACATTATAAATTGGTTTATTTACACCGAGGTACTCCGGCTAGGTTTGATAGGATTTGGGGGCAATGGCAGACTTGGTGGGCAGCTACAGCAGATGCTGCTGAAACTCCTGACGATGTGCAATCTATTGGAGCTGATTGATTGTGATCATATTTGTTTGTTGTGTGGATGGTGGTGATGTGTATTTGTGTGTGTGACTCCTGTACATATCAGGTCTTTGTGGACTTGCTGGCTGGTGGGTGGGGTTGGGGGGTGCTGTGGGCTCGGGGGAGAGAGGAACTGGGATCGGGGTTATAGTTTAGCTTAGTTAGATTAGATATTTGGAGTTTGGGTTGAATTATTATAAAAACCTCAGGTCGACTCTGTACATCCTGTTCATATGCATCTGTTCTTTTTATTGTTATACATGCTTGCATACTCTTGCTGTATTTGAAAGATATTACATGTACCTCTTTCTTTGTATATGTATGGAGTGATCTGATAATAAACTATATTTAAAAAAAAAATAGCTCCATGATTAATGGAATCGGATAGGCCTTCTTTAACATCAGTTTATTCAGACCCCTGAAATCAGTGCATAGTCTGAATTCTCCATCTTTTTTCTTAACAAAAAAGAAACATGCGCCTGCAGGAGAGGAAGGCTTTTGAATAATACCCCTGGACAAGGTGTCAGCCACATAATCCTCGATGGCGTTGTTCTCCTCAACAGACAAGAGATATACTCTGCCTCTAGGAGGTCTGGCCCCCGGTACCAGATCAACAGTACAATCGTAAGGCCTGTGTGGCGGTAACGTACTGGCCTCTACCTTATTAAATACCTCTTTGTAGGACTGGTACTCAGCAGGTAACAAGGTAGAGGTACATAATATTCTGGTAGGCTGCTGAAGGCAAGACCTCATACACTGTGAAGACCATGACAGAATATTGCAAGTCAGCAAAGGGATATCGTGTTTGGCCACAAGGTCTACATCAATGAAAAACCCAACGGCCCCGGAATCCAGTAGTGCCGGAGCCACCACTGAAGACTCAGCCCAAGATAGTACTACTTCAAGAATAGCTTTGTCCTGAAGTCTCTCTGGGGACTGTGAAATTTCACCCAGGCTCTGTCCCCTACATGGCCCTAGGTGTGATCGTTTACTGGCCGAATTGGGCAAGCACGCAACATATGACCCGGCTCCCCACAGTATAAGCAAATGCTCCTCCTCCTGCGCCGAGCCATCTCCTCCACTGAAAGGTGTGTGAAGCCTAACTGCATCGCTCCCCCCATCAGGGTCAGAACTAGGAGGTATGGTAGGTGAGGGAGGACAGGGTTGTCTTAAGAAGTTAGGTGCCAACCGAGGCAAAGGTTTACATCCCTGTTCCTTGAACGAAGGCCTCTCATGGATCTGAGATTAGCTCCTCCAGATCACCAGACAGGTCTCGGGCTGCCATCTCATCCTTAATAGTATCACACAAGCCCTGGGAGAAAGCGGCAACTAGGGCTTCATTGTTCCATCCTACCTCCAGAGTTCGAAACTCAATAGCGTAGTCTGCTACTGTATGTGAGCCCTGACGTATTGTCATAAGTCCTTTGGCAGTGTAGGTTGCACCCAGGAATATCAAAGACTGTCTGGAAAGAGGCTTCTCCATCCCCCAGATTGGGATGGCCCAGGCCAATGCCTTGCCGTACAGGAGGGAGATCAGGAATCCCACATTACTTCACTCAGTAGGGAATGCATGTGTTACTATTTCCAAAAAAAATCACAGCTGATTGAGGAAAACCTGGCACAGTGTAGGTTCCCCATGATATCTTTGGGGTAAAGGAGTGGAGTCAGACAGCCTTCTACTCATGTCAGCCTCAGAGGAAGTTGCCACAACCAGTGCAGGTACTGGGGGAGACACCTGTTGCTGAGCTAAGCAATCAAGGTGAGCCGTGCGATTCAATTGTGTTTGCACAGCAAAAGACAACTGGTCGATTCTCTGGTCCTGAGAATCCATCCTGGACAGGATGCTCTGATTAGGTGGACTGCCTGAACCTTCAGTAGATATGGCCCTTATGTACTGTCAGGTTTTTCAGGCAAAGAAGAACAGACACAATGATGAAATACAACCACCTTTATTAACAATATACAGCAATAATAGTATAGCCCACACAGCCTAAACCACAGGATGATAGGACCCAGGCTCCTCTCTGGAGCTGCACACTTTGCTGTGCACTGCACTACTGTGAGCCACCAAGACTAGGAAAGAAGCATGAGCAGAATGCCAGTATGAGTGGTATAATAGAGTAAGCTCCACTTTGGTCATGCGACCGGAGGCAAAAGGGAGCAGGTGCAGGCCAGAGCCACGGGACACGGAGACTACTGGTTATGCAAGCTAGGACTGCACAGAGCAAATAGG
The DNA here is from genome assembly GCA_037306005.1 of Rhinophrynus dorsalis. Lineage (NCBI taxonomy): Eukaryota > Metazoa > Chordata > Amphibia > Anura > Rhinophrynidae > Rhinophrynus > Rhinophrynus dorsalis. The sequence continues at coordinate 64,259,556 of CM074721.1, read as the reverse complement.
CAGCCAGAGCCACAGGTCAGACAAGCCGGGTGTTACACAGAGAGAATTAGTAGCCAGAGCTAGAGGTCAGACAAACTGGGGACTACACAGAGCCAGTAGTAGCCAGAGCCAGAGGTCAGAACCAATGTGGGTAGTCAGGCAAGCCGGGGTCATACAAAGAGCGAGTTAGTCAGCCAGAGCCACAGGTTAGAACTGATGTGGGTAGTCAGACAAGCCAGGGTCATACACTGAGCGAGTCAGTCATCCAGAGCCACAGGTGAGAACCGATGTGGGTAGTCATACACGGAGCAGATTCACAGGTCACAACTGAGCACAAGAGAACTAGCAGAAACACCACTTAAGGGCAATGGCTCCTAGGCCCAAGGAGGTTAATAAAGGAGCAGAACCCAATTAGGTAAAACAGAATAGGCCCATAAACAGGCATTCGGGCCAGTGTCTGTTTCATGATGTCAGCAATGCGTGACGACAGACACATCATAGCGGAAGGAAGCACAGGATCACTAAGGCCTCCTTTAGGGGACTGTGGCCTCACTTTTATTCCAACCACCTAAGGGGTTATGCATTAAGGTGTGATAAAGAGGGGATAAAATGGTGATAAAAGGGAGATTACTTCTCAGGAGTTGTAAACTCTCCAAACAATATGCTTTTCTATGGAGCTTAAGCATTAAGATCTCTCATTTTAGAGTTACTACAATGCATTGACTCCATAGAATAGCATAACATAGGTCTTGGAGATTTTATCACACTGGAGAAATAATATCCTACTTATCTAATTGTTATCATACCCTAGTGCATATCCCCCCTGCTGTCCTACTCTTCTTTACCTGTTCTCACCTGTCCCTCCCTTTTCCTGACCCCCTTCCCACTGTTCCTCCAGGGTTCCTTCCAGATTAATTTGGACAGGCCCAGAATTTTTTTCTGAGTTCTTTAAATCAAGCCACAAAATTACAAAATGGAGGTATTGCTCATCCCTAGTCTATACCCATTATGTGGTACCATATAAATTGTTGTGAGTGTTGTACTACAGGTAAGGCATAAATGGTTTTCCTCTTACTCAAAAAGTAAGATGTTCTTTATAGTGGCCATATTCATGTAGCAACATTATCCAATATTACAGTTTACTGTTTCTGTGCAGAATGACAGAAGATCATACATGTGCATCTTTGTAAATGCCATACTATATGCAATGTGTGGATTTTCATAGTTTTACAAAGGGTTTTGCATATTTGCATATTCCAAATCAATTTCATAATTGAGTAGATGTGTCTTATCAACCTCATTTCATTTTGTAACAATGTGGTAGGTTTAACCCCTTTGACCTTAGAGAGGTCTGCATTACATTGCAAAGCACTGTGATAGCAACTGCTAGGAGAATCACAAGACTGTAAACTCCACTCACTGTACACTGTAATAATAACAACCCTTTAAAGACCACAGTAGTGTACAGAGTACTGCTTCACAACGCCTTGCACACCCCTCTGGTAATTCAAATGTGTTAAATATGCTCATACACGCTTAAAAAACTGGCAACAAATGTCATGTCTTCCTTGTTGGACATGACATCCAAGACTATTTGAAGATCTTACTTTTGATCAAAGGCAAAGGGGAAAATTCATAGATACCATTAAGATTTTTTTAATCATAGTAAGGTAAATGGGGTTGTTATTATTAGGAGGTGTTAGTCCTCATTTTAAATCCATTGATGTTATGTATCTTAATTTATCCTCACCTTAGAACTATTTGTTCTTGTTGTTCCAGAATGCATAAGTCTTTGCACACACACACACACATCGTTACCTTATTTCACTGAGAAGAATATGTTGGCAGGAATTATTGCTGGAGGCAGACGGTCCTCATTTCTACTGATGTTTCACCAACTGTAAAGCTGATCTTTCCTGATCTCACCCCAGGAAATCTTACTGAAGAAAAATATTTAGTAATGATTCCCCTGTAAGAGTGAATAGCTATTTTACAACTTGATACACAACATGTTGAAGATCACTCTAGCATTCAGAGGGTTAAGCCAAGAAGCAAAGACATAGAGGCTGATTTAACAAAAAGAACAGGAACTATTCTGGGGTAAAAAAAACTGAACAATAGGGGACAAATACATTTCTCTCAAAATTTGATTTAATTGGGGTTTTGAATTCCTTCAGTGCTGGAAGAAGTTGACTCCCTTCAATGCTGGAGAAGTTTCCAACTCACTGAGGTCTTGAGACCTCTCAAGACTTCAAGTTATTAAATGACCAATTTAAAACAATTAGCATTTTCATTTGTCCCCTAGAGTGTAGTTGGTTTTGCACCAGAATTGTTCCAGTTCTTATCAAATAAGCCTCATAGTCCCTAACTAGCATATGCACTTATCCATTTGCCTTTCACAGTATAATATATATATAATACGTTGTCAGTAGCACATAACATTTCACTAACAACATTAATAATCATAATTCATAAAGGATTTGACAGCACTTCATTTCCTGATAAACTTGGTAAGCTGGTCTACCGTAAAATTTAAGCCAGTTCTCGGTGATAGGAGCTAGTGCATTAGAGACTAGATAAGTATTTTCAGCTGTATAAATAGGAAAGCACACAGCAGCCAAGTTAAGTATAAGAGAGAGGTGAGAAACACAATTTTGAGATATTCTATTCCACTGAAATATTTATGGGCAGATGGTAGTAGAAAGAGATTTACAATCTTTCCAAAGAAAGGAGTGAAACTGTGAGAGAAACATCTATCAGTCATTCGCATACAGAGAGAGTTGGGGAGGAACTGCTGCATAGCTGGGAACTTCAGGAAAGTAAAGAAGCACATACAGGGCCCTATGCAGAAATCTAAATAAGGGCAATTTAGGAGCAAAGCAACTGAGCCATAAGGGGGAAATAAAAAGTTATATTTATTTTAATGGGGACTTTAAGCCCTTTGATTGCAAGTGAGGTCTCCAACTCATTGCTTTGGAAACCTCCCTAGAATCCAAGGGGTTAAAAACTCAATTAAAATGAAAGGCTATTTTTGAAAATGGGATTTTGTGCATACCAATAAATCCTTTTCTCTTAGTCCTTGGGGAACACAGGAATCACAAGGTTTAAAATTTAGAGACTTCTATTCAAACTGGTTTACTGTGCCCAGAAAATTCTGAGAGTTTCTGTCAGTCTTAGATATCAAGGGACTCATCAAATATGTAAGAACTCAGGATCAAGACAGTCAGTGACATCATTTAGTTCTTACAGATCTGTTAAATGCCTTGAGATCTAAAATGGGATGAAATAATTTGTCTTATGTGGGCTCAATAATTGGGTTTGAGTAGAAAATTATACATTTTAAACCTTATGTTCAAACCCCTGAATATTAAACCTGTTTCCCCAATTGTTAAACAGTGAATGTATTATGTATCGCCTGTTGTGAAGTTGGTATGCTCAAGAATTGTACATCTTTTGCTTCCTTTGTTAGACTTTAAGTCATAAAACTAGCAGTGTTTGCTAATGGAATGGAGGTTAAAGAAACACTGATACTGCGTAATAATAACCCCCCTATTTACCTTAATCTGGGCAGAAATTCCTGAAGGCCACTGTTAATCAGTTCTCAGTGGATTGATATTCCAAAATGAATCTTTAATTAGTATTTAATATCAAGTCTATGGAGATGGTTATTTATTGCTGGACTTAAGGGGAGGGGATTATGAACTAAGGGGAGATACAGGTGAGATATACTATCCAATAAGAGAAACCTCTAATTCCAAACTCCTTTCACTGGCATCTTCTATGGAAGGAGGGAAAGACTAGTTCATTAAGTATTGCTGTGGATGTGTTATTCTGAACTAATGAAAGATTTTTGTGGGGGAATAAAGCAACACAGGATTGATTAATAGTGTTCATTAGATTTTATTTCCATATTCAGGTAAGTGGTGACATATTACAAGCATGTGTTTCCTTTAAGGTATTCTGAACTGTAGCATCAATTGATAATACTATATCTTGGTATCATTTTTCTTCTTTGCTTGCAGTTTATTCACCTCATGGTAAAGAGATCAAACCATAATAATACTATTGATTTTGTAGACAGACAGTTTTCTTTTATTCTGTGAGATAGCTACCAATCTGCTCTTTTATGTGAACAGGTATGTATCTCTCACATTTTAGTTGTTCAATCAGAGACATCAAGAGGTACAGAGTGTAGCCTCTTCAGTTGAATGTCTATCAGTATCCGTACAGGAACATAAAATGAAACTATTTGCTACTATCTTCTACTGCTCCCATTTTCCCTCTAACATTCTCAGAAGAAACTGAACACAAGCACAGCCTACTGATGAATATATATGCCTTTGACTAGGGAAGAGTGGAACAGTTCTGAAAAGTTAGAATGCATTCCAAATAAGTTGTTTTGCAAGACTTGACATATCAATGTTGAAACAAGTGTTTCATTTTATGATTCATTTGTTGATAAAACCAGAGAGATTGCAGGAAAAAAATGTCATTTTATATCCAAAAAACAAAAAAGCAGGTTTACATTCCCCGAATATCAATGAAAATGTTTTCCTCTCCAAATCACTGCTCATCTAAACAAGCTGGGAGAACTGCTTCAATAGGTTATCACAACTTACATGTATGGATTTTTGGAAGCAATGGGACCAGACACTTTTCAAGGTCCAGTGAACTGATCCATAAAACAAATAGTAGATTTTTGTTTTATCTCTACCTATGACAAACAAGGCACCAAATGCAAAGAGGTAGAGCTGGAAAATGATGTATTTGCCAAAGGGTGTCCAAAGCATTACTAAGCAATGAGCTGAACACCCCTCTGGCACTCGAAGGGTCAACAGTGAGTGTAGTACACTCTGCAATAATAATGTACTGTACGAAAGGCATCTTTTGGGTGGCTAATTAAAGTGGGATAAAGTTGGATAAATCCAATATATATATAGTTACATCCATCAATATCTGTTGGTGCCTTATGTATATAGATAAAATGGAGCAATTCTGATTTAAACCAAGATAAAAGATTCCCAAATTTTAATTGCTTTAATTTTTTTTTCACTCCTTGAATTATAAAGAGGTGTCCAATGTATTGTTAAAACCCCAATTTTAATCAATGATTATGTTTATTTATCTCCCATGATACAGTTGGTTTTCTCTGGAATTGTGTCACTTTCTCTTTATGCATAATGTCCAAGAAGTTGTCTGGATGGGTCATGTTGGTTGAAACCACCAGCTTTAGTAGAACTCCAATACTTTAACTGGTGTCAATGTCAATCTCAGCAAAGAGCAGGGCAACTTGACTGATGTCATGCTGTAACCAAGAATTGAAATCCAGCCAACTGAGAAATAGAGTATTATAATGGCTAGAACACCTTTAAAATGACTCTGTTATATTATAGTATGCTCTTTTATATATGATAATATTATTTTCATGTATTAATGTCCCTTTAAAGTAGAACTATTACTTTGCAACAAATACGTGATTTTTAATGAGCTTTCAAAATCACATATTTTACATTATTATTTATTCAAAACAATAAATTATTACCTACTAGTTGAAGAGCCCATTACATGGGCCACAGTGCCACTGCAAGCCAGTTGCGGGGCAGTCATGCTCCGTAGAGACTGCCCACACCGCAGCTGATACAGAGCTGGATGCTCCAAAGGAGCGTCCAGCTCTGTATCAGCCGCGGTGCGGGCAGTCTCTACGGCGCATGACTGCAGCACGTGCAGCAGTCTTTACTGTGCATGACTGAGTCATTACACACGTTTTAGTGATTTGCTATATAGGATTTAGCTTTATTTATTTTATAGCTATGTACATTAGACAGTCCTGGCAGATAGGGATAGGAGAAATGTCCCTTGTGGGATTTTTGCCAAAATCCCACAATTTACTCCTTTTTGCAACATAAATTCCCATGCATAGAAACGCCATAAAGTTCTGCATTTTCACAATTTCCCATGACTTTGGCGTTTCTGAGACATCCCTCTGGGGTTAAAACTCAGTATGTATAGTCCCATGGCTACCAGTACAATGGGACAACAACACTGGTACACAGAGGTCAGTATGTGTGGGTGGTTCTATGACTACCAGTGCAACGGGGAAATACTGTGGGGGGGGGCAGTATAGAGGATTCTATGGATACCAGTGCACTGGGACAAGACTGAAGGGCCAATATGTATATACTATGGATACTGTGGGACATGGCTTGGTGTCACTATGTGTGATTCTTTGGCTACCAGTACAGGGGATCAGTATGTGTGCTGATGAAAAAAGTTGAAAAAACTGCACCTTTAACAGAAATTCCCATAAAAGGAAAAAAATGCAAATTTTCACCTTTCTTTTGGAATGAAAGTTTTCACTTATCCCTAATCTCAGGCAGGTCAGCCAGATACTAACATAATTCACTGTTTTCCCTTGCATTTGCTACTTCCTACTAGCCTATACTAACATATTTGCATAAGTTATCATATAAATAAATAGAAATATCTCATGAATTATTGTTTGAAATAAAAATTATAGGTCATTTTGAAAGATTTATGAAAAAAATTGAATATTGGTTGCAAAGTGACATTTTCACTTTAAGTTTAAAAACTGCAAGAAAATAGAGTATTCCAGAAAATTATATTTTTTAACCCCATAAGGACCAGAGGGTTACACAATGCATTGCTTAGCAATGTATTGCACACCCCTCTTGTTCTCAAGGACTTACTACATAGTTTTTGCATTGTACCATTTGTTTAACTGCTAAACAAACACTATAACTCAGGGATTATGCAAGGATTATGTACAGATTACAAGAAAGAATAATTAGGTTTCAGAATCGAGTCCAGTGTTAACACATCAGAGACTCTGGGGTGAATATATGAAGATGCCATTGAAGCTTCATTGATGTTAGCCTTCAAGGCCAGTGGGCACAATTAGGGGTGTTCATTCACTACCATGTATGATTTCTATAAGGCATTCCTACAGACGCACTTCTTCATCATTAAAGACTTTAATTCCATTGCATGTGCAGGAAATGGCATAAAGTTACACCATTTCCTCTGAGCCTTGTTGATACAAAGAGGAAATGAATTCCCTGCTCTTTACTGTAGGAGAGGACTGGCAATCCATAGTACTTCCAGAATACTATAATCAGGGCTTATAATTTTAAGTCCTTTGCTACTAGCCAGACCTGAAAAGTTACTCACCACTGCAAGCCATAACATACCCACCAGGGCTGAATTTCTACTCGCCAGGGCTAAATTTTCACTCGCCATTGGCTAGTGGCGAGTGGAAATTTTGAGCCCTGCTATAATATATATAATATATATATATTATTATTAATTTATAGGCTGGTAAATGTTTCCGGTAACATCTAAGCCTTTATCAAGGCAACCCGATCAAAGTAAACAGAACCCTTATATAGAGTGCAAGTTATAATTATTGTGATCAGTGCTATCGAAAAGGCTAGAAGTGGAAGTGACATGCCAATAGTGTGGGTGCATGTTAATGATGAATTTGTAACCGTAGTTACTGTCATCTATCTCATCTATTACGTGTTTAGAAGTGTTTACATTGAGTAAGCAAACATTTTGTCTCTCTGTCAGAGCCTTTCAAGACTTTGAGTGTCAGAGGCAAGGGCAATGCACTTCTTCAAAACATTTTACACACCCCTCTGGTACTCTGGTAGCGAGCTGAAAATGCTTCCATTTTTTTCACTAATAAACCTTTCCATTTTTTCAGGAGTGATTCTGGAAGTAACAGCATTATAAATACATAGAGAACACATTCATACCTGGGTCTCTGGTGCTGTAAACACCAGGGAACTGGTGGTGTTAGCTCCTAAGAGACTCTCTCTAAGACCCCTCTTGGCTACTATCATGTCACACTCATCTACTCGGCAAATAGGAAAGAAGCTGCCACTTCATCTCTTGAAGGAAATGTGAGAAGAAGCCAAAGGCAAAACTGGCAAAAAGGAGCTGTACAGTTCTAATGATGTGACTATCAGAGCATTCGTAATTAACTATTAAAAGACAAAGGTGCATAATAACTAGGGATTGGTGAGAATTTTCACCTCAGACCAAAATCAATGAAAAATGGCACTTCCCACTTGGCAAATAATTTCCCACGAAAGTGCCATTTTACTGATTTTCCCCCTAGCTCATTGCATTCTCCACCACATGGCATTTTTCTCTACTTTGCCTTCAGGCAGGGTGTCAGGTTCTCACAGCAGCCATTCTGTTTATGAGAGCATAAGGCAGCACATTTTTGAGCCAGAGAAGATAGGCAAATAAAGGGGAATTGAAGCTTAGTTTAGAGAGTCTTTTAGGTAGGACATTTGTTCTCTGTACTAGGGGAGTCTGGTGGCACTCTTGGGGAGAAGGGAGCAAAGGATGTTGACCCTAAATATGCCAAAATTTGGTGTGACTGACTAGCAAGACAAAGGAGGGTCCAATTTTCTTGCTGACCTTATTGTTATTATTATATCTGTGTTGCACGTACCTGGTGTTGTGAGAAGGGAGCAAAGGAGGTTGAACCCAAATACGCCAATTTTCTGTCTGACTGATTTGATTTGAAAGACACTGGCAGCTTACTGATCCAACTGTTATTGTCTCTGTGCCTGGGAAGTATTTGGAAAGAAGTTATTGATTTTGCTATATATATATATATAGTGACAGACAGCTGACTAGGAGCCTGATGTGAGCTGTGTGAGACAGAACTGATCAACAGCAGACTACATTGAGAATTTTGTTGAGGGCTAAGGCAAGACATCACACTTTATAAGTTGTGTTTTGTACTGTAGAGTAAAAACACACACAGTAGTTGAGAAGGTCCACCACGCACACAAGGGGCAAGGGGAGGAGGAAGGTGGAGCAGCGCAGGGATGTGGGAGTACAGTTTACAAACTAACTGCAGCAATGTGTGCAATAAATGATGATGTTCCCTCTCTTCCAGGAAGGATCAGGTTTGTCAAGGTCCCACCAGAAGTTCCACCACCCCCAGTGGCAGAAAAAAAAAAAAAACATATAAAAAGAACACTAAAGACAACAATTAGTTGCATTCTAGTGTTGATGATGGCAGTGGCATAGTGGAGGAAGATGTAGCAGCTGAACCAACTGCTGCATCTGACAGACAAACAAGCACCAAATCATCTGTCCTCAAAGTAGTTGTTCAGATGAAGTTGAGAGTGAGAGAGAAGATGACATGGCCAGAATGTTAGCAGAAAGACAAAGGCTCAGTTTTCCAACACTGAAAGGGAACACTGTGCCTGTCTATAAAGTGTCCAAGTGCCACTCAACCACACACTTGTGTTTAGTAGCCAGCAACAAGAACAAAAGCACAACCTTCGCTATGATGAGTGCCTCTGCAATTGCACCCTTGACACCTAGTAGTAGTAGCAGTAGGATTACATCAACCTCTAGCCCCAGTGGTGGAAGCAGCCCTCAGGAACCCCCCAGACCATGAAGTCTGTAGTATGGAGATACTTTACTCAGGATCCAAAGAAGTTAAGTCTTTTGCTATCTCTGTGTCTGTTCAAAAAGCACTGGTCTGATTGGGAAACATACTATAAGCATGTCAGAGGTGCCACAACTAGCAGCAGCAGCATTCCAAAAGTACCCAGGGCTCTGGGGCAGATAGGAGAAGTGGTGATATTATTTACGTGTCAGTGAGTGCACCATGCCAAAAGATTGTTCATTCCAAATAACACATATGGCTCTTGCTACAGAGGAGTATGGTGACTCTGGGTTTGCTGTAGGAGATGGCAGGAGTCGTGGACTGCCCTTACATGCTGCCTCTACCTTCACCACCTCTTCTAGTCATGTTGTTAAAGCAATAAAGTTACATGGTTCTTGTGTCATGTACTCCCAACCCATACTGAATTCCTGGGATGGAGTAAAAAACTTCAGATAAAAAAATATTCGCAAAGTATGCCTATAGAATGGCAAGGTTGCCAAGATGTTGGCAGTGGACATGCTGCTGTATTCTTTTGTAGAGAACTGATTTCATGTGTAGCTCCACGCTGGCATATTCCAAGATACAGTTATTTTTTCCACGATGGCTGTGCCTGAATTGTACTAAAGAAAGATACAGCCAATTAACCCGTTCAGCACTAATGAGTCACTTAAATGGGTTAAAACTTAACCTTTAATGTCCTGAATTAAAAATATTAGTAATTTATATCTTAAAAGTACTATGGCTGTACCTGGACATAGTCACTGTCCACCAGCTGAATGGTATATTGAGTAGAGGTGGGCGAAACCTCTTGCTATGTTCCCACAGGAAATTCAGCGAAAACCACATTGTTTCTGTTTTTTCACAGAAAAATCCGCTTTAAAACTAGCTATTAAAATATTTCTTTTTTCGCCCATTGGCTAAAATTTTTCACCATTTTTTCAATGGCTAGGACATTTCCACCCATTGATTTACATTGTTTTCGCCTTTTGCAATAAAAACAGGACGTATTTGTGGAAATCAAACACAATAGAAGCAGCTACAGAACGAAGTAGACATGATATGCTGTGATTTTGAGGCAAAATTGAGGCAGCAGAAGTTCATAGTAACTACTACCGCTATGAACAGGATTAAAAATAATAAAACGAGGAACTGGAAGAACCATTATGTGTCCACTGAGTCTGAGGAGAAAGTGAGCACTTCAGAAGCAATGCTGGACAGCTGCCCTAAATCAACCCTAGGGTTTTTGGGGAAATTACAAGGGAGGAAGAAAAGGGTAGTATTGAGAGAAGCACAGGTCAGCTGCCTGTGCCTGCTGCAAGACGTGCTGCACCTGGTGCCAGATGTGCTGCGACTGCTGCCAGACATGCTGCACCTGCTGTAAGATATGCTGTGCCTGCTGTCAGATGTCTTCCCCTGCTGCCAGTGCCACCACCAGTGCTGTGCCTACTGCCAGTACTGTCCTTCTTTCCACCACTGATGTGCCTGCTGCTAGTGCTGAACCCGTTGCCACCAGTGCTAAAGCTGTTATTAGTATGTCTTGTAATACTCAGGAAGAGGGGAAGGAGAAGATGATGCCAAGTGTGACAGCAGGGGACCCTATGGGTTTATTCTCCTAATAAGTCTAAGTCCTACAAATCAATGGTTCCTCAAGGCTTGGACCTCTAACAACAAATCAAACAAATCATCCTCTACAAAATACTCTATCAAGTCAAGTATCAGTCCACCCCAGTGCCAGCTAATGTCAGGGGGTTCCTGTCTCTATCACTTTACATAGAAATGTCTGATTTTATTTATTAACTGCCCCCCCATAGCAGTCACAAAACCCCCCAAAAAACAAATTTCCTGTTCAACTGATTAATTCCCCAGACTCCACCCACCAACACAGGCACCCTCATCAGACCCCTTTTATACATGTCTTATGGGGTATTTTTTACTGTATTTAGGATTTATTTTTTATTAACTGCCCCCCATTTCCAGTAAACAAACCCACCAAAAAACATTCCTTGTTCAACTGATTCTTTCCCCACACCCCACCAACACAGGCAACCTCATGTTCCTTTTATATTATGCCTTTGGGAAATAAAATAATATTTTCTATGTGTAAATTCAAAGTTCCCGTTGATTTCAATGGAATGAGCTAGGCGAAAAAGGAGGGAAAATGCAGAAAATCAGCACTTTTAGCGAGAAATATTTCACCAAGCAAAAAGTGCCATTTTCTGCCGATTTCAGTTTGAGGCGAAAATGTTTGCCCATCCCTAATATGGAGTGAGAAAAGGGCTGCACCACCACTAGGACACAATTTTCAGTTTGGATTTTAAATTCTTAAGTCTTTGGCTGCTGCAAGGCTGTATACATTCTGTTCTAGTTGTTGAATAGAAACAGAAGCTCCTACAGTCCATGTGAGAGACGCAGCAAAGCATTTCACCACTCCGTATGCCAGCTTCGTCAGGGGGTTAGCCCGTTATGAAGCTGGCATACAGACCAATAAAACATGTAGGGTGATTTACATGGGTGAATGGCACACCAAATGAATCTAAGGGAAAGCTGCAATTTTCAATCACAATCGATACTTAAACTTTCCTCAATTACTCAGGGACGGTCGTCCGTGAGGGTTACCCCAAACCGGGAGTTAACCCTTTGAGTGCCAGAGGGGTACACAACGCATTGCAAAGCAATGCGTTGCATACCCTTCTGGCACTCAAAGAGTTAAACTAGCGTCTGTACTTCTTTCACACGGACTGTAGGAGCTTTTGTTTCTATTCTTGTCTATTCAACAGCTAGAACAGAATATATACAGCTTGCAGCAGCCAAAGAGTTAAGAATTTAAAATCCAAACTGAGCATCGTGTCCTAGTGTTGCAACCCTTTTCTCTCTCTATATACTATTGGGCTGGTGGACAGTGGCTATGTCCACGTACAGCCATAGTATTTTTAAGATATGAATGGACATTAAAGGTTACGTTTTAACCCATTTAAGTGACTCAATTCACCAACTCCTTATTAGTGCTGAATGGGTTAATTGGTCATTAAATACAGGTGTGGTATGAGGCACAGCAGATGCTCTTTCTTTAGTGCTTTTGATAACATTTAACCTGCGACACAATCTACTTTGTATTATTGGATACCAGTTTTGTGTCTTTTATAATTATGTGCCCAAATTGTAGAAGCAGAAAGCCAGGTCAAATGTATTAACAGCAGCATAGATGAGGAGGAGGATGGATGTGAAGCAATGGCGTAACTATATGTCTGATGCCCACAATTAAGTAATGCAGAGCGCTGGGGCTCTGCATTACGAGAGTGGCGGTCTGACAGAGGGAGATCAGTATTCCCTCCAGCAGACCAGCACTCTCATAATGCAGAGCACTGGGACATGACATCATCTCCCAGCGCACTGCATTACTGAAGAGGACCGCGCGGGAGGAGAGGTCTGTGCAGAAAGAGGCACAGACCTGTAAGGCACAGACCTGTCCTCTGCCACTGGAGCACCAGGGAGGTAGGATATTTAGGGGAAATGTGGAAGGGGCATTGTGGAGATGGGGGCATTGTGGAAGAGGCTATGTGGAGATGGGGCAATGTGGAGATGGAGGCATTGTGGAAGGGGCAATGTGGAGATTGAGGGGCATTGTGGAAGGGGAGATGTGGAGACTGAGGGGCATTGTGGAAGGGGAGATGTGGAGACTGAGGGGCATTGTGGAAGGGGCGATGTGGAGACTGAGGGGCATTGTGGAAGGGGAGATGTGGAGACTGAGGGGCATTGTGGAAGGGGAGATGTGGAGATTGAGGGGCATTGTGGAAGGGGTAATGTGAAGATTGAGGGGCAATGTGGAGATGGGGGGTAATGTGTAGATGGGGGGGCAATGTGGAGGTGGCCAATGCGGTCAGGGGGCCCATGGCAATTCTTGCACCAGGGCCCCGTGGCTTCTAGTTATGCCTCTGATGCAAAGAAGTGTTACTACCATCTACCAAAGTTGGGAGTGGCACCACTGCTATGACTAATAAGTAATGTGTATCATTAATCTGAGAAGGATACATTACATTTGACACAAACATAATAATATATATATATATATATATATACACATCAATCACACAATGCCAGTCCACCACTACCATACACATCTGCCACATTGTAGGTTGTATTTTGTTTACATCATCATGAATATGTGCTGGTGTTATTTAAGCAAGAAGTTAGTGTTGTGGGCACTCTGCTTGCTAAAAAAGTTTTCAAGGTATATGTTGCTGTAGGACTCACAGCTTTGACTTTCAGCTACTTATTTCTCCACTACATCCCTCAGAAGAAGTAATATTGTTCTGGGAAATGTTGCACCACAGGAAACATATCGGGCAAAAAAATTGTTGGAATTGGTGAAAAGGAGGAAAATTTTGCATTAGCAAAAAGGAGAAAACTTTCACGAAAGAAGTGAAAAACAGTTTTTTTGCAAAAAGTCATGCGGGAAATTTTTATCACTTTTCACCTACCTCTAATAATAACACTGCATTTGTAATTACATTTGATACTTGGATAAAACCCAACTAAAGCTTTTTGGCAGTATGGTCATGGATGTAAACAAAATTCTCACTTTATAAAGTTGTGAAAAAATTCTTAAGTGATTACTTAAAAACTAAAAAAACAAAAAACAAAAAACATATTCAACTACTATGTTATTCTCTGGCACCTAAGGGCAACATTCTAATTTTTTTTTTTTTTTTTTTGCTAAGTTTTCATCTGATTTTATTAGGGGCTACAAGATCAGATTGTATGAATATTTTCTTTTCTAAGCTATTTGTCAGTACAAAACTGTTATAGGGGCATATGTTTGAAAAAAAAACAGAGCAATTCTGCAATAAACTAACAAGACTACAATGTATACAATGTCTCTGTAATTTAAATTAAGCTTTTAACATCATGCTTCATAGTGCATTTCAGACATCTCTAGCATTCAGGGGTAAAGAGCCCAATTTAAATTAAATAGTGCTATTGATACCTTGCCTGGCATTCAAATTGATAAAATAAAGGAAACAGGTTACCTCATTCTGTAACAGTGTACTGCTCTGCTTGGGATAAGTGCTGGTGTATTATCCTGCTGGTTGCATCATATCATATAATGGTGTATTGCTTCACTGGTGTCATGTAATTGTGTATAGCACTAACACCTCCTGTGTCCCAACCTACCTTCTTCTGGACTATAAGCTTTAATGATCTGTTTGGTTTTTTTTGTCCCCTTTGTACAGTTTTATGTCTTTACTAGTTGAAGAGCCAGTTACACGGACCACAGTACCACTGCCAGCTGGGAGCGGGGCAGTCATGCACAGTACAGGCCAATTTATACCAATTGCTTTCTGTGGGAAAGGAGTGCTAATTAAATCTTCTTCTACTGACTACCAAAAGAGTAAGGTAGTGAATGTACCCTTTGGTGATGGCACATGTATGTCACACACTGTTTAATGGATTCAATTACTGTTCCTATGGTGCCAAACCTTTCAGATTCCTTACTAAAATCTGACATACTGAAATTAAAAACTGTGATTTCAACAGTGACTTTGGGGACCTTGCTTTGCATACTCACTTTGTGTTTCTTCATTGATTTTATTCCATTTATTTATTTATTTATTTTTGTGTCTTTGTTTGTCACTTATTTCCTTATTGCTGCTTTTGTGGTTTCCAACCCATCTGCATTGCAGAGTGTACCCATCTGGCAATCAAAGGGTTCGATAATAGCCTTTAAAAAGTGTATAAAACTGGTGCAAGGAGAGATTGCTTGGACCATAACCACTGTAAGAATGTGGATTTGGCCTAAAAGATGACGCACCCATCAATATTTGTAACTCTACGCAGTTGTCTGCTCTGCTCTTTTTGAAATCTGGACCTAATCCTCACAAAAAACAATGAGGTTCAATAGATCTGAATGACTTGTAAGGCTTGTTCGCATGGGCAACACCAACACAGCAATGTTGTTTTGTTGGTGTTACTCACGGTGAGAGGTACTATGCTTGACTATGGTGCCTTTCACATGAGGGACTTTGCTCATTGCTTAACACAGTGGAAATGGTGTAACTTTACTCTATTTTCCTGTTCATGCTATGGGGCAGGCTTGCTGAAATTAATGTTAAATGATAAGCGGAGTGTTTGTGCCGGTACCCACTACTCACTGACAGTTGAGGCTAATGCAGATTTGTCACCACTTTGTCTTAGTGTAATTTTCCCTATAACTCTTTTCTACTGTTTTTTCAGAATGTGTCGGATACCTCTCTAACAATCAAAGGGTTAAATTGCTAGCAATGTTACATTTTCACTCTGCAATGCAGATGGGTTGGAAACCACAAACGCAGCAATAAGGAAATAAGTGACAAACAAAGACACAAAAATAAATAAATAAATAAATGGAATAAAATCAATGAAGAAACACAAAGTGAGTATGCAAAGCAAGGTCCCCAAAGTCACTGTTGAAATCACAGTTTTTAATTTCGGTATGCCAGATTTTAATAAGGAATCTGAAAGGTTTGGCACCATAGGAACAGTAATTGAATCCATTAAACAGTGTGTGACATACAACATGTGCCATCACCAAAGGGTACATTCACTACCTTACTCTTTTGGTAGTCAGTAGAAGAAGATTTAATTAGCGCTCACTTCCCACAGAAAGCAATTGGTATAAATATCTAACTGAAGGGACCATAAGTCTCTCTTCTCAGTTTCCTTGTCTTTGTATTGCACTGCAAAAACTGTTGCTATGTTTAAAGAGAACAATAAAATTAAGTTTTGAGAAGAATAAACTTTTGTCTCTGATAACAATTACCGTACCATGTAGAGACAATGTCTGTCTTAACCATAAGTAGGAAGAAAAGAGGTTTAATTCTAGAGCAAACCAACTACACCATCTTAAATAAAATTACAGACCACATTAGTATTCAAGGGATTAAGGAGACTCTATTGTGGTTTTGCTTTTTGTAATTGTCATTTGTAATAGCTAAATAATCAATGTATAAATGTATCTGCACAAAAGTGTGATAAAGCAGTGATAAAGTGAAGATAACTTCTCCAATGATATCATTTCTCCAATTCTTGTATGAATCTATAGATCCTATGCACTAAGATCCCCAAAGTTTAAGAGATCTTAATGCATTAGCTCCATAGAACAACACAGAAGTTGGAGAAGAGATATCACTGGTGAAGCTATCTCTACTTTATCACTGCTGTATCACACCTTAGTGCACCTTCCTCCTGGAGTCATTCTGGACCAGACCATGTATAGAATAAGTTGGAAATAAGCTTTCAGATTGGTTTATTAGGGCTTTTAAAGCTCAACTATCATGTTAAAATGAAAAATCATATGGTTCTGTGTAATGTTTGTAGATTGCCAATGCTAGAACTCTTTTTTGTTATTGTTGTATTTCTGAAGTACGTCTTAGTACATCGGCATCACTGAGATTTTAAAGTTCCTTCAAATATATTTTCCCATATTATGTAGAAGAAAGTTCTTTACTCCAGCACACCAGGTTCTATATCCGGAGCAAGAAATCAGAAAGGTCAGTGCCACGTTATGACCCACAGCAACAGCACAAAAGAAGGATGATGTCTGCACATGTAATTGCAGTTTAAGCTCTACTGAGCATATTTATTAATCACCATTTGCAATTCTTCTTTTGTGATATTTTCCCATAGTCATGCCCCACAGTCTGGGTTACATACACTGATGCGGTACCAGTAAATTCCTCTCTCACTCTTTTGTAAGGCTGATGTACTAAGTAGATCTGGAGCCATTATGAAGCAAACCAATTGCACCACATAGGGCAAATATAATTCCCCAAATTCCCACTGATTTAAATGAAACTTTCTTCAATCTTAGAGCGGTCTCTCTAATGCATTGTGAAGTGAGTACAATTTAAAACAATGAGAATGTTTCTTTTTCACCTGTGGCATAGTTTTTTTTTTTTTTTCCCAGAATCACTCCAATTCTTCTTGGTGCTTCAGCCTCAGTATCAATGTATTAGAACAAAGGTAAGTAACCTTTCACTTTCCTGCTGTTCAAGACTACGTCTTCCATCATCCCATCCCAGGTAGCCTAGCCCTGTATTAGAATCCTTTATATATATGCTAATTAGACCACACACAGTTAATATTTGTAATTCACACTGCTGATGAAACGTATGCGGTGTATGTATGTTATTATCTATTTTTTATGTTATTAAAATCAGACTGCATTCATAATAACATATACCTGGATTCCAGGTCAAATAGATCATTAGACAAATAATTGAATGCAGAAGTTAGCACTCCTAGGACATTTTTCAAGGTTTATCAAGTTAGAAGGGGGTTATTACAGTGTGAACAGTTCAATCATCCACTGGATCTTTATCAAGATTCAAGACATTGATAAAAATCCCAAGGAAGATCAGTGTAGACTGATATGGTAACTCTTCAGGAAATGACTCTGAGCAACCTATAAAGGACAAATAAACTAACCAGGCAGATATTAAACTTACTACTTAATCAGATTTTTTAGGGATTGCAACAAGATACTCAAATAAAAGCAAAAACATATCCTACAAAAGAAGGGGGAAAGAATGACTATAGTTGCAGCCCACCCCCAACACCATCAGCATTACAGTAAATATTTAAAAAATTTAATTTCAATAAACACACACTTGTCGAATGTGTTTTACAGTCCTCCTAAAATGGTACGATCATTGCTAAAATATGACTTCTATAACAGGATACCCATCTGTTGCCACAACCATTTTCCCAACACTGAATACCACTTTTTAATACTACAGTAGGTTCATCAGGATGAATGTGCAACACCACATTGAGCTGTACTACATGTTAAGGCTTACTTTATTAAAGAGGGTAAGTGAGGGGTTGTGTTTCCAGAGAAGCAGATAATGGGGGATATGCACTAAGGTCAGGGCTGGTGCAAGGATTTTTGCCACCCTAGGCAAAACCTAATTTTGTCGCCCCTTGGCTCCACCCCTTGTGCCCGACCCATTTATGCCCCGCCTCTGTATGTGTTTAAGTGTCAGTGTGTTCCCTATATGTGTCAGTTTGTGTGTGTGTTCTCTATATGTGTATGTGTGTGTCAGTGTGTGTTCCCTATATGTATATAAGTGTGTCAGTGTGTGTGAGTCTCTGTAAGGATATCAGTGTGTAAGTATGTGTGTGTGCTTCTCTATATGTGTATCAGTGTGACAGAGTGTATGTTCTCTATATGTGACTCTCCCCCCCTTTGACTCTCTCCCCCTCTTGACTGTTGACCCCCCCTTTGACTCTCTCTCTCTCCCAGTCTGACTCTTTATCCCCCCTCTTGACTCTCTCTCTCCCCTTTCTGACTCTTGATCCCCCTCTTGACTGCTGATCACCCCTTTGACTCCCTCTCTCTCCCCCCATCTGACTATTTATCCCCTCTTGACCCCCCTTCCACTTACTCTTCATGGTGCACGTCTCTCTCTCCCAATGAGTATGTTTTGGTGCTCTCCCTTGGCTGGCTATTTTTTTAACCTTTTCAGTGAGAGAGGGGTATACACGCATTGCAAAGCTATGCGTTGTGTACCCCTCTGGCACTGAAAGGGTTAATGTAGCACAGTGATGCCTGTTTCTCTCTCCCCCTCTGCTCCTTCAATCCTGGTCCAGGATTGAAGGAGCGGAGGGGGAGAGAGAAACAGGTATCGCTGTGCTACATTAAAAAAAATAGCCGGCGAAGGGAGGGCACCGAAAAGTACGGTTTTTTTTTACTTCTGCAGTAAGTGGTGAGCGGCGGGGGGGCCGATACGCCCTCAGAGAATGTGCGCCCTAGGCCGGCGCCTACCTTGCCTATAGGTGGCGCCGGCCCTGACTAAAGTGTGATAAAGTGGTGATAAAGTGGATATAACTTCTTCAGTGATATAACTTCTCCAATTCTTATGTTATTCTATGGGGCCTATGTACTAAGATTTAGGAGAGATATTAGTGCATTGATTCTAAGTGCACTAAGGAACAATTGACAACTGACAATTGATATCACTGGAGATGTTATCTCCTCTTTATCACCTCCTTTCAACATCTTAGTGCATAACCCCATTGTCTTCACAGAACCCTAGCCCTGATATATGTACCGTAATACTAAATTCAGAAAAAAAATGGTACCATGTTAGCCAGTAGAGCAGATGGGATCCAACATACTTTTGTTATGAACAACTCACAAGAGTTAACCCATGCCTGAAGAAGGGACCTTAATGTCCTAAAAGCTAACCTCTCTTATGTTCACAGTGAAGAATTAAAAGTCATCACCTTTACATCACCTTCTTGAGTTCTTTGTTACAAAGGTATGTTGAGTCCCATTTATTCTATTTTACTGTCAGTATTTATTTTTATGCACTTTCACACATTTCTTTCTTATTAGATTTATGCTGTCTTTGTCCAGAGGTCCATGTCCAGGTAGACCCATATATGCTTCCTACATAATAACATCAAAGTATTTTACCAGGAAGGATACATTGAGATCATCTCTCATTTCCAGGTATGTCCGGGGGATATAGATGTTATTACCCAATTTAATGGTACTCATTTTATCTGCATCAGAAGGATGAAAGTCTGAGTCGAGCCTTCTGGGACTAGAACCTGTGACCTTGAGGTTTTAATAGATTGCACAGCTTAACGAACTGAGCCATCTCACAATGTGCATTTTTTGTTGAGCACTATCTCTTTATTGACTTTATCATTTTAAGGACCACAGTATGTGAAAAATTACTTCTGTCACACTTTCATCTAACATGTTGAACTAATATGTTCATTTTCCTATGCTGATATACAGAATTACGTTTTGCTGCAAGTTATCCCAACATTGTTACTTTGCAAAGTACTTTCTCCTCTGCACAAGTCTGATGCAGCTCATTGTTGTACATATTTTGATTGACTTCTGTTATAATTGGGTCTTCTTCATAGCTGTTGCATTGTATAGGGGCAAAAACTTTGGCTTCCTTTTTTCCTGACAGCTATGAACATTAAAATATTTCTCTATGTATCTGTTTATTATTTGCAGATTGTTTATGCATGTACAGTGCAACCCTGTTTCCATTGGCTATTTTCTTTAAATGTATTTTCATAATTCGTACACATTATATGAATTAGCACACAATTTGGTCTCCACTTGTGTGGTGATAAATGTCTGTGATATAAATTTGTATCATACACACTTTCATTTTTTTTTATTTTTCTCTCATCATCTAATGCTAATTATCAAAATGTAAATGAGAGTTTGGAGACATTTTTTGATATTTTCTAAGTGGGTTAATGTATATGAGGGGATCTGTGTGTACACCTTGTTGGTACTGCTAAAAGTCACAGTGGAGACAGACTTACATTATTGCTTTTGTACCTTTCCTATTTGAATTTCATAGCCAGGTAAATACTCTTTTTATTGTGTGTCTTCCTCTTGCTGGAAAAAATATTATATATATATATATATATATATATATATAGCATTTTTTTCCTGATGCGAAAGGAAGCAATATCTCCTTCAAGAGCTTTCCTGAATACAATAAGTAGATGCTTAGAAATATGAGGTAGAATAAGGTCATTGCTTTTATACCATTTTCTTTGTTACACTGTACAACAGGTTTTCATTTTGCTTTTTTACCAGTGAAAGCGCCATTATCTCTTTGTGGAGTTTTTTTCCATAAATGTTGGTGCATGTTTGCTTTTGTACCTATAATTCAGATCCACACAAAAAATAGAAAATGAAAAGAATGTTCTGGTGAATAGGGACAATCATGTTACATTTATGATAATGTCAAGACCAGCAATGCGAATGATCAAATCAGTTGTGCAAGTATCAAAAGGAATTAGCACAAATGTTCAGAAAATGTGCCGAATATGACATGCTAAAACATTCTTTTTAAATAAAGTAGTCTGGTTCTATACATATATATATATCCATTACAAAAGAAAAGACAGATTTGCATTATAGGCGCAAATTGGAATATTACTGAGCACAAATGTTCTCCAGAATGCTGGACGCTATATTTTAGTTTTATTAGCTGCAGGCGGGAAAAAAATGAGAAAATCTGGAGCAAACAAACTGCACTGTAGACAAATAAAAATTATCCTAAATTCCAATTATTTTAATAGGGTTTGTATTCCCTTGAATGCTAGAGCGATATGCAACAATGCATTTTTTCATAATATGTCTGTGACCTTTGTCATTTAAGCGGTTAAAATTGCAATTTGCATTTGTCGCTTATGGTGCTCCTTCATAGAGATAAGTGAAACAACAGTGATTCATTGGCTGCTAGAGTGTGTCACCAACATATTGCAAAGCAATGCACTGGAGACATCTCTTACAGCCAAGATGTTAAATTCTATTTTCCATTTTTTTTAAATAATGTTGTGTGTGCAGTACAAATATTCATACAAAAATCAATAAAATAGAGTTGAGAGCATATTTATATATTGGTACACTGTACTTTTCTAATCCTTTGAGTGCCACAGAGGTGTGCAATGCTGTTTGTGGTGCTGAAGCCTGAGAGGATCTCCTCCACTCCCCCTACTGAGCAAGTGGGGAAGCAGAAAGGATGTTCTCACTCAAACATCAGGATTGTCAACTGCTAATGACATGTAAGCGAGGACAGTATGACAACCCTCCACTCTTATGATTGATTGGGGGCTGTTACTGCATTGGAAGCTACAGGGAGATACCAAAATCGCTATCCTCAGGTAGGTGATGTTGGGACTGTGAACACTGACAGCAAGACTACTATCATAGTTTACTGCATGCAACGAACATCCACATTGATATTTAATTACACCCACATGAATACTTCAGTCAGTGGCTCATTAACCTCTATAGAAATGAGCCATTGTCAGTGTGTTCAGTTTAAAATCATAAACCTGTTGAAGGCATGGTGGACTGATGGCAATGTGGGCGAACTGGTGGTGAATTGAAGGGGATATGATGGCAAACACATATTATGGCATACTGGTGATGTACCTTTGACACAGATCCGACACAACATCACCTTCCTGAGTAGGGGTGTGCGAAAAGTCAGAAAAATGCCCAGCATTAATTTTCTAGAAAAAAACTATTTTTTGCTTCTTTTTGTGAAAGTTTTCTTCTTTTCTCAAATGCAAATGTTTTCTTCTTTTTCACCACTGCCAATACAATTTTTTGCCTATGTTTTCTATAACTGCAAATTTCCCACCACAATATTACTCCTTCTGATGGCTGAAGTGGGGAAATATATAGATAAAAGTCAAAGTTGTTAATCGTACAATGACATGCTTTGAAAAGGTTGTTAGCAGGGTGAGTGCCTTTGTCCTTTGCCCAAAACACTAACTTCCTGTTTATGTAACATTGGCACAACTATCCTTGAAAAATAGCTGCATCTTAGGATATTTCAGGAGGGTGCAACACATGACATCATTTTTTAAAGCCTCTGTTTTCAATGAAAGTGCAGCATGTCAACAGCCAACATTTAGGCAAATTTACTTTTCCATAGGTGTACTTTTGCATCATATTTGGCAGGTTTTGACGTCTTACTAAGAACCTAATAAGTGTGGGATGACAGAACATAATAGAAGTACAGTGTAACTTTATTGCTTTAACCCCATCATTTGTGGAGGTGGTGGGGGTGGCGGCAGTGTGTGCAGTCTATCATTCTTGTCATCTCCTACAACAAACTTAGAAGCATCATACTCCTCTGCAGCAGGAGCCATAGTTGTTATTTGGAATGAACTGTTTAGCATTGGCAAACTCTCTGACACATCAATAACATCATTACTTCTCTTATCTGCCCCAGAGCCCTGGGAACTTTATAGAGTGCTTTTGGTGCTGCTAATTGAGACACCTGTGACATGTTCATGGTGTGTCTCCCAGTCAGACCTGTAGTTGTGTTTCAGGTAGTATCTCATTGAGGAGGTGCCTAGGTATGAGCCTGGTTCCCCCTGTTCACATGTTTTTTTGCACAGACAGCAGATATCAACATGATTAACTTTTGGATCCTGAGTGACGTATCTCCATATGGGAAAAGGAATGGGATCAAAGACAGCATTAACATGGGCGACGGTTGATGAAGGTTCCACTTGCCACTGCTAGCTCCAGTGATGCTCCTGAGGCAGTAGCAGCACAATAAGTAGCCCCCAGTATATGTGAAGAAAAGACAAAGTTGGCCAATAATTCTTTTCCGCCTTCCTCTCCTCCAAAATAATGGCTGTGTTGTTACTAGAATATAAATTTTTCCCTTGAGAGCAGGAACTGTGCCTCTCATAAGCACCTGCAATGTGCACAGTGTGTGTGGTAAATAACACTTGGCACAACTGTAACGAAAACACCATGACACCAGAAACCAAATACTGCTGCTGTCACTATACCCCTTGTCCATACTCCTCTAATGACATATGACAACTTGCTGACAGTTTTATTACTAATGATGCCACCCGCTTAGAATATTCCGCAGGATGTAATCTCCTCAGATTCTGCTTGATGTCCTGCTACCGATTTTCCTCCACCACACTCCCATGTGTGGTCAGTGCACCACACAATATGCAATGGGTGGACACAAACTTCCACATCCTAACATCTACAGAGTGGCTATCAATTGGCAGGGGACGTAATGATGAATGAGGAGGATTGACAGAAGATGTAGTTATCCTAGAGCAAGAAGGTGATGGTAAGCTAGTTGTTTAACTCATCATCGAACTTCCAGCGTCTGCCTGGGTTTCTCTATTCTTACTCCTCTTTGATCTTTGTCTCACCTCTTGTTGCCTTTCTGGAGAGTCAGGGAGTACTGCAGCATTGGTACTCGATTTCTGTGGTGGGTGTTTGTCTTTAACATGTTTGACATAAATGTCATGGTGTCTGTTTTTCATGTGTGCGTTATCAGGGCATTTGTGTCAAGGTATGTTCCCTCCTTTCCCCTTCTCACTGACTTGTCATGAATTTTGCACAGTGCCGTTGGTGATAACAGCACTGTGCCAGCCCCAAGAGAAAAATAGGCTCAGACCCATGACTTCAGGGGGTAGGGAACAGGTGGAGAAGAATGGCCTCTTTTTTCTTCTCCTCTACATTTCCCTTCACTGGCTGGGGCAGAGGATGATTTTGCTGCTGTTGCTGTTACTGCCTCAGAACATGCACTGCAACTAGGACCAGGAGTATTGCTGCTGCTGGTAAGTGGAACCTGTCCTAGTCCCAGATCACTTGTTGACCCCGTTCCCTCTGCAAATTCCAAAAGCTCACTGCTGGTGGTGGTAATGCCCATTCCCATCCCTGTCTCCAATTCATTCTCAATTTGGACTAAAAAGGCAATCAATGTCTCTTCCACCCCAGCTCCTCCACCATCATCATCACCACCACCAAAACTAGTCCCTCCATGCTGCTGCTGCTCTATTACAGACATCTCACTGCTGGTTGGAGGAGGTGATGAGAAATGTGACAGAGGGTCCCCTAATGTCACACTTGCCATTTCTTGGTGACCTGAAGAAGGCAGAATGGCAGCACTAGCAGCAGGCACAGGCAGCTGATCTGTGCTCCTGGTGGTGGTGGTATTATTGCGGTGGTAACAATTCTGCCATCATCAGGATCATGTTTCACATGGACAATGACGTGGGAGGAAGGGGAATCCCTGGGTCATGAAAATGGTGTGGGCTCCCTTGACCTCTAGTCTGGATCTCTCAATTTCTTCTCCTACCACTCTCCTAACATAGTCCCGCTGGATGCTTCACCATCACTGTTACTACTACTAGTAACACCAACCACATCAATTGCAGCCTCCTCACAGTCACTAGTAATGTGATTACCCCCCCTTCCTTTACTCCTAACGCTAACAAGCTGCTGGAATTTCTTAGTAGTAGTACTAGCACTGGTGGGAATGCTTGCGTATGGCAAGTGTGTCTTAGGGTACCCTGCTGTCACACTTAACATCATCTTCTTCTTTCTCCCTCCTGAGTATTACAAGAGACACTGACAGCAGCTTCAGCACTGGTGGCAGCAGCTTCAGCACTGGAATCAGGCACAGCACTGGTGGCAGCAGGGGCAGTACTGTCATCAGGCACAGCATTGGTGGCAGCAGGGACAGCAAGTCTGACAGCAGTCACAGCACATCTTATAGCAGGTGCAGCACGTCTGGCAGCAGGTGCAGCATATCTGGCAGCAGACACAGGCAGCTGACCTGTCCTGCTCTCACTACTACCCTCTTTTAACTCCCTTGACATTAATTTCCCCAAGATCCCCAGGGATGATTTAGTGGAACTGGCCAGCATTGCTTCTATAGTGCTCACTTCCTCCTCAGACTCAGACTTGGTGGACACATAAGGGTCCTTCCAGTCCCTCCTTTTATTACTTGTAAACATTCTCATAGTGAAAAAAACATCAACTTCTTTCCTCAGACTTCTCCAGCACAGAGATCGCAAAAGCAAGATCAGCAAGGAAATTGGACAATGTCTGCGTCTTTCAAATCAAATCAGACAGAATGTTGGGGAATTTGGGTCACCTCCTTTGCTCCCTTCTCACACCCCCAAGCATGTCCAACACAGATATCATAACAACAAGGGCATCAAGGAACGTGGACCACAGCTGTCTGTGTCTTTCAAATCAAATCAGACAGAATGTTGGGGTATTTGAGGTCAACTTCCTTTGCTCCCTTCTTACAGCCCAAGACATGTCCAACACAGAATAATAATTACAGTATGATCAGCAAGGAAATTGGACCACATCTACCTGTGTCTTTCAAATCAAATCAGACAGAATGTTGGGGTATTTGGGGTCACCTCATTTGCTCCTTTCTCACACTCCCAAACACGTCCAACACAGATATAATAACAGCAAGGGCAGCAAGGAATGTGGACCACAGCTGGCTGTGTCTTTCAAATCAAATCAGCCAGGCAGAATGTAAGGGTATTTGTGGTGAACCTCTTTTTGAAATATTATATTTTTATTAGGAGATGACCAAATACAAGTATAGAGGTTTCATAAAACAATACTTTTTTTTGTTTTTGTTTACAATATATCACAACAATCATATAAAGAGACATATAATGTGTTGAAAACAGGAGTGTATAGTATAACATAACAGAAGGGTTACCATCATGATTAAAGTATTAGATTTTTGGCTCGTCAAGTCAAATCAGTATACCATGAGTGCAAACCTTTGGTGAACCTCTTTTGCTCCCTCCTCACACCCCAACACAGAGATAATAGCAGCCAGATCATGAAGGAGCGTGGATCCTTGCTGCTTGTGTCTTCAGTCACACCAAATTTTAGGGTATTTGGGGTCAACCTCCTTTCTACCTTCTTCTCCCCCAGAGTGCCCCAAGTCTCCCCTAATACAGCAAAAAAAGTCTACCTAAAAGATTCCCTAAACTAAGCTTCAATTCCACTTTATTTGCCTATCTTCTCTAGCTCAAAAATGTGCTTCTTTCTCCTCTCACAAACATAGAATGGCATGCTGTGAGAGCCTGACACCCTTGTATATGCCTACAGGAAAATATGAGAAAACTGCCATGTGGTGGGGAGAATTTCAGTCTTCTTCCCACTGATTTCAATGCAATGACCTAGGTGAAAAAGGCAGGAAAACAGCACTTTTAGCTGGAAATTTCCTTCTAGGCAGTACATGCCATTTTTCGTCTATTTCTTTGTTAAGGCAAAAACCTTTACCGCATCCCTATTCCTGCGCCCTCATTGAACTATTGCACTTTATTGAACTTTATTATCCCAGCCAAGGAGTTAAAATATCCATTTAAATCAATGAGTATGTTGGATATTTTTATTTCATCAAATTGTTTGTTGCATCATCACCAGACCTTTAGCTCTAACAACCACTTTTAACAGAGTTCTGACTGTAGTTATTGGCTTGGGTAGAGTTTTTCTATAAGCACATTGAAAGAGTGCAGCTGTGTATCAACCATGATAACATCAATCAAAAAGAGAGGTGAAGAGTCAACTTGATTCAGAGTTCTAAAGTAAAGGAGAAAATGCTGAAAAATAAGTTTATATCAAAACCTATAGTTCTGAAAAGGATATTACATACATTTTAAAGTGGAACTATCAGTTGTCCACATTCTCACCTCAGTCCATCATTTAAAAAATTGTGATACTCAAGGACTGGTATATGCCATCAGGTGTATATGCCAAATGTACCATGTGGACATTGACAACATGTAAACTTAAGGAACATATGAGGGAATATTTTCACAATATACAGAAAGCTGTAAAGCTGTAGATGCTGCTAATAATAAAAAGTTAACCAGTGTTGCTAGACATTTTTAATCATATCATGATGGCAAGTTGGCAGGCCTACACATTTTTGATTTATCTAGAATGTCCCTAGGCATTAGAAAGAGAGATATGGCGTGCTTTCTTTAGCAATTAATGAAGAAATGGATCTTTCTATTGAATGCACTCCCTCTCAAAGGACTAAATGAGGGAATACGCTTATTTAGTTTATATTTCACTATTCCATTTATTGGTTGAAATTGATTTAGGTTGTCTTGTTATTATGATGTTATATGCAATCAGCATATATGTCTGGTTTCAGTCTGACTTCATAATTGGAATTTTTTTCTTATGATGGCAGTATGCTATTTGGTATTGTGTTTGTGGAGATATCTTTATGGTGTGTCTCTTTCCTGTAGCATACAGGATAATTTTATTGGCAGTGATCTATAGCATCTGAATTGCTGCCAATATTTTCACTTTATACATTACTGGTTAATAATACATGTGTATATAACTACTGCTATAAGTTATACCATATACCTTCTCCTGGTTTCAGATTCTTGTTCTGGTATGTACTTTGATATTAGCCTTTTGGAGTTTTTTGGTTTATTGATACTTCATAGTTGCTGATATTTCTCGGAATGCTTTTCTTCAAAATAGGATGGCATTATTTTAGTTTTGGTGGATATAATTGTTTTTTTTTTTGTGGTCTCTTTTCTGTCATTTTCTGATTGACAGTTGTTTGAACTGTCACGTAAGGGAGTCTTTATATCTATCCTCCTTTAAAACTAGCGTACTATAGCACCCGGCGTCCTTTAATAAAAATGTACATTAAGATAATGTGAAATGTACATAAAGATAATAGACGCTTGAACTGCTAATATATATTCCTGCTCATGCTGATAGTACAAACATTTTGCTTTCTTTTTTATGACTTGTATCAATTTCGGCACTATGGCCAAGCTACTACTAAATGATTTTTGAGGAAGACCATATACTTACTGATATATATATATGCATGTGTTCAAGTAACCTGGGATAAGCAAGAAAAAAACTGTACCTAAAAGTTAGTCTCTAAATATTCATGTCCCCTCTTTCCTGTTGGATGTCCACAAAAATTAAATGGGTAGAACTTCCACTGATGACTCATAGCCATACATGTAAAACAAGCAAAAAAGACAAAGGGGTCGGGGAAGATAGCACAAAAATTTCCTCTAAGTGTAGTATTGCAATTATTTTTAATAAAGTCAAAGAATAGACATAGACATAGAGCAGTTGTAAGTCAATGTGAAGATAGTGGGTGTTGATACAGGATAGGGGGGTGCAACAATGTTAGTATGTACAAAGCACTCAATTAGGGGATGTTACCCCCCCCAACTTTATGCTTTGTACTACCATTTCCCACAAAGTGCACAGTGCAGTCACTGATGAGAAAATGGTCTCCTCCTCTTTCTTTTTCTTCTTCTCCTCCTCCAGAATCACCTTCACTGCCTGGAGCAGGTGATACTGCTGTCTCAGCATCAGCACTAGAGCCAGAATCAGGAGTATTGATGGCAAGTGGAGACTTTCCAAGTCCCACATCACAATTTGAAGAATCCAGTCTCATGGTGGCATGGCGGTCTGTGTCACACTAGCCCTCTGCTGCTGTGGCAAATTAATGTCTGCCCCTGTGTCACTGTCTTCATGCAAAGAAGGACAGATGCAAAGATAATATATAACCACCTTTATTAAACATATACAACACTAATGGTATTGGCCCACATATAACCCCAGACACAGGCTGATAGGACCCAATATCCCTCTGGAGCTGCACACTGTGCTGTGCACCGCACTACTGTGAGAAACTGACACTAGGGGAGCAGTTCGAGTGTGACAACAGTATGAATGGTATAATATGCATAAGTAACCACTTCAGTCTGCGATCAGAGGCAACAGGAAGTGAGAGCAGAACAGAGCCACAAGGCATCGAGATTACAGGTCAGGCAGGCCAGTAGTGTAGGGAGCAAGTAGACAGCCAGAGCCACAGGTCAGACAAACTGGGAATACATGGAGCGAGTAGTAGCCAGAGTCACATGAGACAAACCAGGGAGTACACGGAACGAGTAATAGCCAAAGCCACTGGTCAGGCAAACTGGGGACTACACAGAGTGAGTTATTCAGCCAGAGCCACAGGTCAGAACTGATGTGGGTAGTCAGACAAACCGGGGTCATACACGGAGCAAGTTCTCAGACAGACACAGGTCACAACAGAGCACAAAGAGTACTGAGCAGAAAAACCACATAAGGGCAATTACTCCTTGCCCCAAGGAGGATTATAAAGGATTATAAAACCTGAAAAACTTGTCAACTGGGCCAGGGCTTTCATTGTTCTCATAGGAAGAAGATTGTCCCCTTCTGTTATCTGTCTAGTCTGTGAACTGCATTCCACATCTGAGAAGAGATGGCTTACAATAGGTTAAAGGGACGGGAGGGGAAACTTTGCTTGTGGTTTGAGAGATAAGACTTATATCGTTCTTCATGGTTTTTTAATGCCTATAAAATAAAATAAAGATAAAACAAAGTATTACTGTCCCTTTAACTGCTATTTGTCTATTTACTTTGAGGTGTTTCTTGGATTTCTTTGTGTTGGTTTTGTATCTAAACTTTTGTACAGTGAAAAGCTTTAAACTCTAGCTAAACAAAAGAAGCTGTCATCTTTGGTGTGGCATCCTATCTTAATGGATTAACCCTTGAAGTACCCTATAGGTTTTACATAGGATTGCTATAGTCATGTTTATGATATATGTTGCATGAAGTTTGGTATACTGTCTAGACATATATTATTGGATTGATTCTAAGTATATTCTTGGTATAATCTATAATTGACTATATTAATTGCAATTTGTATGTTTTATTCAGAAGGTATGCAATATTTGAAATCAGTACATAATTAAATTATAGTGATCTATATCCGGGATTTTATTCCAGTTAGTCTCTAAATGTGATTATTATATATGGCACAAGGAAAACTGACAGAGGACCTGGCTTCATATTAAAGTTGACTCATCTGACAATATTTCTTAAACCTCAGTTAGTATAGTTTATAAAGTTTCTGGGGCAGAAGGTATTCATATACACTGCTGAGTGCAATTATTGTTTTCTAATACCTCTGAATATACCTATGTGTGGTTAACCCTTTAATTGCTGGTAATCCTAATGGTGATAATTGTGGTTTGAGTTACTATACATCTATTGTAATTGCTGATCACTCATTTACATAATTGTTGAGTACACTATTTTTGCACAAATATGCTGGACTGATTATTTTAATCAATTCATTACTGTGAAGTATCGTGTCAGTACCTAATGTAGTGTAAAGTTCTCAAAATTATTTCATATTGTCATTTATCTATTTATGTGAAGATATCCAACCTGATTGGTTCTCTTGCTTTAACCCTTTAGATACCTTCAACATAATTGGTTCGACACAGGAATCTGTTCTATTCCTATTGATGTTTTTTAATCATGCAGTTTACACTTCAGTTCTGAGATAGTTGTGTCTCAGAAGAAGCAGAAAGCAAAAAAGACTAGGATAAAATTGAATGCACTGATACTTGCTTACTACTAACAATTAGTGATAAAATGTTGTCAATTCACTTTCATTTGAAACACAATGTTTCTGTTTCTGTTTGGTTTGGTAAATTTTCTAAAAAAAAAAATAAAAAAATTGGCTAGGTGGTGGGGTGATGTTATGCATATACATTATCCCTACAGCTAGATGCTGGTTGGCTGGAAAATTGTGCAGTGGTGCTGTTGCTACACCATCCTATGGAGATTTATGGTCCCGGGACCAGAGCTGACCATAGGATGGTGTAGCAACAGTGCAACTGTACAATTTCAGGCCATTGTGATATTGTACCTAAAAAATTCAACTTTGAGCTGAACAACATATTTTTTTTTACATTTTAAGTATTACTATCCCTTTAAAGGGGAACTACCACCCCTTAAAAACTTAACCTGGATTGATTCTTCATCTGGCGACTAGCTGCTCAGTAGCGCTAGTCGCCAGAAATATTACCCGGTTCTGAAGATTTCGGCCTTTTTCTGACGGTCACTGGAACAGGAAGCACGAACGTCTCATCACAGTGACGTCCGTGCGCCTGCGCTGTCAGTCCCTTTTAAGCCGGCCGGCTCAAAAGGGACTGACAGCGCAGGCGCAATGACGTCACTGTGACGAGACGTCCGTGCTTCCTGTTCCAGTGACCGTCAGAAAAAGGCCGAAATCTTCAGAACCGGGTAATATTTCTGGCGACTAGCGCTACTGAGCAGCTAGTCGCTGGCTCAAAAGGTACTGACAGCGCAGGCGCAATGATGTCACTGTGACGAGATGTCCGTGCTTCCTGTTCCAGTGATCGTCAGAAAAAGGCCGAAATCTTCAGAACCGGGTAATATTTCTGGCGACTAGCGCTACTAAGCCGCTAGTCGCCAGATGAAGAATCAATCAAGGTTAAGTTTTTAAGGGGTGGTAGTTCCCCTTTAAAGGGATAGTAATACTTAAAATGTAAAAAAAAAATATGTTGTAGGGTTTATCCCCCTGAGTAAAACAAGGGTATTTCCACTGCTGAAAGGTGTTTTTAAGGGGTGGTAGTTCCCCTTTAAGGCAACATTACTATTTACTCATATGCTGGAAACATTGATTTTTCTATAAATACTATATACTGAAAACCAACTATGTATACATTTATTTAATCTGGGTGTTCCACATGAGCAGAGAGAGAAATTATCATTCAGCCTATTAGAGGATATGGCTGCACCTACCCATTTATGACTGGTTATTTGGTGTTACAAACAGGGTAAATTTCTTGCCCATTGCCCTTTTTGCATACCATGAAGGCACTCTAAACTATAGCACCACAACTGCATTTGGCCGGATGCTGATGCAGAGAGAGATGATTCTAGTCATTATGGGCCTCAGAAAATAGAGGGAGATGCTATTTCGGTGTCATCACTAGGGATGGGATAAACTTTCCGCCTCAAACTGAAATTGGTGAAAATTGGCACTTTCCACTTGGCAAAAAATTTCCCACGAAGAGTGCTGATTTTCCGCTTTTTTCGCCCATTGAAATCAATGGGAACATAGAAGTTACACACAACACATTACAAATTATATTTTATTTCCCAAAGGCATTGTATAAAAGGGGCACGAGGGTGCCTGTGTTGGTGAGGAAAGAATCAGTTGAACAGGGAATGTTTTTGGGTGGTTATTTACTGTGATTGGGGGGCACTTAATAAAAAGAAATCCTAAATAAAATAAAATAAAAAACATAAGACATTGTATAAAGGGGTCTGAGAAGGGTGCCTGTGTTGGTAAATGAATGAATCATTTGAAAAGGGAATTTGTTTTGGGGGACTTTCTTGACTGCTATTGGGGGGTCAGTTAATAAAAAATAAATCAATAAAATAAAATAAGACATTTGTATTTAAAGTGACAGAGACAGGAACCCCCTGACATAAGCTGTCACTGGGGTGGACTGATACTTGACTTGATAGAGTATTTTGTAGAGGATGATTTGTTTGATTTGCTGTTAGAGGCCTTTGTAGAACTTAGACTTATTAGAGGTCCAAGCCCTGAAGAAACATTGATTTGTAGGACTTAAGCTTGTTTGGCACAAGCCCTAAGGAAACATTGATTTGTAGGACTTAAGCTTGTTTGGCACAAGCCCTAAGGAAACACTGATTTGTAGGACTTAAGCTAGTTTGGCACAAGCCCTAAGGAAACATTGATTTGTAGGGCTTAAGCTTGTTTGCCACAAGCCTTAAGGAAATACTGATTTGTAGGACTTAAGCTAGTTTGGCACAAGCCCTAAGAAAATATTTGTAGGACGTAGGCTTGTTAGAAACAAACCCCCCAAAAAAATTGTTTATTTTTTTTTGTAGAACTATCATTTTTTTTGTGGCTATCATTTGGTGGGGGAGGTAAGGATGAATGAGGTGGACTGGCAGGAGATGTCCTTTTTACCCCAGAGGAAGAAGGTGATGTTGATGGCAAGCTGGTTGTTTCGCTCAGCATGGAACTTCCAGTGTCTGTCTGGGTTTCTTTATTCTGCCTCCTCTTTGATCTCCACCTTTCTGGAGAGTTAGGGGGTACAGAAACAGTGGTGCTAGATTTCTGTAATGGGTGTTTGGCTTTAACATGTTTGGAGTAAATTTCATGGTGTCTGTGTTTCATGTGTGTTATCAGGGCAGTTGTGCCAAGGTGTGTTCCCTTTTTTCCCATTCTCACTAAATTGTCACAAATTTTGCACTGTACCATTGTTGATGATGACTGCATTGTGCCTGCCGGAAGAGAAAAATAGTCCCACACCCATGACTTCTTGGGGGAGGGATAGGGAACAGGTGGAGAAGAATGGCCTCTTTCTTCTTGTCCTCCACATTCCCCTTCAGAGGTGGTGGTGATGCTCATCCTCATCCCTGTCTCCCATTCCTTCTCAGTTTCTGTTAAAAAGGCCATCAATGTCTCTTCCACCCCAGCTTCTCCAACACCACCACCACTAGTCCCTACCAGCTGCTGCTCTATTCCAGACATCTCACTGCTGTATGGAGGAGGTTACCAGAAATGTGGCAGAGGGTCCCCTGCTATCACACATGGCATAATTTTCTCCTTCCCCCCTGAGTACTACAAGAAACACTAGCAGCAGGCAAAGTATTGGTGGCCGCAGGTTGACCACTGGCAGTAGGTTCAGCACTGGCAGCGGGTTTAGCACTGGCAGAAGGTTCAGCACTGGCAGCAGGTTCAACACTAGTGGCAGCACATCTGACAGCAGGTACAACACTAGTGGCTGCAGATACAGCAATGGTGGCACTGGCAGCAGGGGCAGTACACCTTGCATCAGACACAGGCAGCTGACCTGTCCTGCTCTCACTAGTACTACCCTTTTCTCCCTCCCTTCCCATTCCCTTTTCTCCCTTCCTTCCCATTCCCTTTCCTCCCTCCCTTCCCACTAAATTCCCCAAGATCCCTTGGGGTGAATTAGGGGGACTGGACAGCATTGATACAGTAGTGGTTCCTTCCTCCTCAGACTCAGTGGACACATGATGGTCCTTCCAGCTTCTCAACTGATTATTTTTTACCCTGCTCATAGTGATAGGAGTCACTATGAGCCTCTCCTGCCTTACTTTGTGCAAAATATCACAAGAGAACAGCACAGCACGTCTATCTAGCTCTGTAGCTGCTTTTATTGTGTCTGCCTTCAGCGAAAACATCACTTTTTATAGCTGAAGTGCAAAAAGAATGTAAATCAATGGGCAGAAACTTTCTAGCTATTGAAAAAATGGCAAAAAATTTCGGCCAATGGGTGAAAAATGCTAACATTTTAACAGCTAGTTTTAAAGCGGATTTTCCTGTGAAAAAGCGGATAACAACGTGGTTTTCATAAAATTTCCCGCAGGGAGCACGGTGACAACTTTCTCCCACCCATAGTCACCACACCATCAAAATACCATAGGGTAAAGGACCAGTGACTCAAAAACTTTCCTACATTTTTCAACTAAGGGGACAATCGTCAATGGATGCCAAGTTAATTTCTACCATTGACTCCTTGTATTGATTGGTCCACTGTTTATATAGAGTAGGGTTGCAATATCTTAACAAGTAA
Source organism: Rhinophrynus dorsalis (assembly GCA_037306005.1). Lineage (NCBI taxonomy): Eukaryota > Metazoa > Chordata > Amphibia > Anura > Rhinophrynidae > Rhinophrynus > Rhinophrynus dorsalis. Next base: position 64,224,326 of record CM074721.1, on the reverse strand, counting down.
TGGAATCCTAATATCTTTTATAATCTTTTATTGTTCTTAGGTTATTCTTAGGTTATTCTTTTTCATGTTCAATGTTTTTAAAATTGCTTTATATAGAAGTTATTGGCTCTTGTGGGCAGACAACATATATAAATATATTGATTCATTTGAGATGATATAAGGTACTCTCTAGCTGTTTATTTTATATTTATGTTTTTACTTATTACGTTTTATATGTTTTCAGGCTCAAAATAGTCATATGTGAATTTTTCAAGAATACGTTTATATATATATATATATGTTGTAATATGTAAAATAACAAGCAAAATTAACATCTTGTAATACTTTTTTATTGGACCAACGACAATTTGGATTGACAAGCGTGCGGGAGAATCTCCCTTTCTGAAGTCTAAAGCATTTCTAAGTAAAAGGACACAGAATTCACAGTTGATACATACAATTCAAAGTTAAGTTGTGTGCTGGGGTTAAAGCAGTGTGACTGCAGATAAAACAGGGTTCTGAGAGAGAATTGACACTCTTCTTGCAGAGGGTCATAAATACCTTGTGTAAGGATCACAGAGTGGGGGGGAGAAAGAGGAAAAAATGCAGGAGACGGTATTGGTGGGGAGAAAGTTAAAAAAGATTTTACATATTAAGAATGCTAGAATTCACATTCAACAATCCAGCATGTATATGCAGGAGTATATACAACTTGCGCCCATATGTGTGTCTATATATATATATATATATATATATATATACGCCTCCACACATATACACATACACATATACATATACATACAATATATCTATATACATACCCACAAATATACATGTATATATTATAAATACATATATACATAAACATATACATATGAACATACACATATACACAAATGCATACACCTAAATACGTACACACAAATGTAGGAATACATACATAAACATACATCCATACACAAGTACCTATATATCTACTAGTACATTGTCATGGTTTGTTAAGACTCTCAGACGCAAAGTTAGGTAAAAACACAACTTTATTGAAAAGTTTAAGAGAATCCCTTAGCGTATCATACACGTTCATACATATACATTGTAACAACAGGAAAAGCAATAATAATAGTGATGCAGGTTCTACCAGCCCTGCCAATATACCGGGCAAGGCAGCCAGAAGTTTGTATAAGGAATAGATAGGCTCTACCAGCCCTGCCAATATACCGGGCAAGGCAGCCAGGGGATTAGTACATGGAGAATTTAGTAGGCTCTACCGGCCTTGCCAATATACCTGGCAAGGCAGCCTGGACTGGCATACGAGGAATAGTTGGCTCTACCAGCCTTGCCAATATACCGGGCAAGGCAGCCAGGACTGGTATTTGCAGGATAGTTGGCTCTACCGGCCCTGCCAATATACCGGGCAAGGCAGCCTGTGGGCAGACAAGTATACAGGCTCTACCGGCCTTCCCAATACCGGGTAAGGCAACCCAAGATGACCAAGAGGAAAGGGTTCTACCAGCCTTACCAATATACCGGGCAAGGCAGCCTAATACGGAGTGGGTAGCATCCACTGAAGCCTCAGTGACTGTCTAGATGGCAACCACAGTCACAAGGATGACATGTAGAGGCTAAATGAGCGCAAGTGGCAAGCCAAGGAATAGCAGGAGACCACCAGTACCCGAGTACTGGAGAACCAACATAGCTGCCTAGGACATGACAGCTATACCAGAATAGAGAGAACCAGTACCCGCGTACTGGGGACACACAACTCAGACCGTTACCATAGATAGATGTGGTGGAGCAAACCAGTAACTCATACTGGGAATAACAATCTCTCTTCCGGTGCAAGAGCAGCCGGTGAATAGGAGCAAGCTAGTACCCACGTACTATATCATACACTGTACCGCTGCAACGGCAGTCGGTATTTGGTGGAGCAAACCAGTACACACGTACTGTGGAAACCGTCACTCTTCCGGTGCACAGCAACCGGTAACAAATGTAAGCAAACCAGTACCCGTGTACTGGAAGCGTAACCCTCTAAGGTGCAACAACAGCCGGGTGGCTAAGGAGCAGACCAGTACCCGCGTACTGGAGACACAAAACACATTTGTTGCATCAGCAGCCGGGTGGCTGTGGAGCGAACCAGTACCCGCGTACTGGAAATACAATATATCGAATAAGCGGCCGGAAGGCAGTGGAGTTAACCAGTACCCGCGTACTTGGGACACACAACTCTCGTACAATAGCAGCCGGATGGCTGTGTAGTAAACCAGCACCCGCGCACTGGGAGTGCAATACTGTCATGCAATAGCAGCTGGATGGCAGTGGAGAGAACCAGTACTCACGTACTGGGAGTAAAATACTGTTGTGCAATAGCAGCCGGATGGCAGTGAAGCGAACCAGTACCCGCGTACTGGGAACCAAATCACATAGATGCAACAGCAGCCTGGAGGCTGTGGAGCGAACCAGTACCCGCGTACTGGATAAACCAACAAGAATAGAAATGTCACCAAAGCGACCAAGGAGCAATAGCAGACTTTAGGCGAACTGGATGTGGCACTCAGCAGGTGAAACAGGAACCAGCACTCCAGACGGTCAACCGGATCAGGAACGGCAGCGGAACTGTCAGCAGGAAGCAGCGACACCACGACAACTCCAACCGGATCAGGAACTGAAACAGGAACCACTGGAACTAGATGATCTCAGGTAGCAGGAACATAGCGAGAGGCCCAGGAAGCTCAGGAACATAATGGAGATGCAAGCAGCATAGAGACAACACGAAAGGGCAACCAAAGGGTGCCCAGGCTCGGTCTAAATAGGCAATGCAGGGTAGGCTGAAGGCAGACAGCCAGTGGGGAGCCCCCTACAGGTAACTGACACAAAAAGTCATCAATCACGGGCACATTGATATACATATACACATGCATACACATACACAAACACATACATACATAACCACACCTCAGTCTACAAATCCTCACTTGACTCCACAAAAAGCCCACAGAAAGATGCAGTTACCTTCACAGTTTCAGCTTCCACCCCTCCAGTACTAAACAGGCATCAGCTACAGCCAAGCAACTAGGTACCATCAAATTTGCTCTGACCCTAATGACCATAACTCAAATCTAAATGTACTCACCCAGTCTATGGGACAGAAAGGCTACAAATCAAGGATTATTTCCAAATAAATCCACTCTGCTCTAAAAACTCCATGCACGCACTTGCTACAGTACAAGGAGAAAAAAATCTCTACACGAGTACCACTTGTGGTCACCTACAACCCAGCTCTCAAAGAAATATGGAAAATTATTAAAGCTCTACAACCAATGCTAGCAGAAGATGATACTCTGAAAAATATCTTCTCTGAAACCCCCATTTTGGCCTTTAGACAACCACCAACGCTTCAACAAAAAATAATTAACAGGAAACTACACACTGATAAGAAGAATACAGAAAAGGTACCAGACAATGCAAGAAACCTCGCTTCAAACTGTGCCAGCACATATGCCCAGATAACAAAGCCACCCACAACAACACCTACAGCATTAACCCTTTGAGTGCCAGAGGGGTACGCAAGGCACTGTTTTGCAATACATTGCGTACCCTTCTGGCACTCAACGGGTTAATGGATCATACTCCTGCACATGTAGCAATGTGGTATATATGATACATTGCACCAAATGCCACCTAGGGTGCTACATTGGGGAAACCACACAGCAATTAAATGGCAGAATGAACATGCACAGACACTCCAACAAACATCACAAAGAAGGATCCTACTGCACCCCTGTGGGACACCATTTTTAAGGACCTAAAAATCAAAAGCCAGAATGATTAAATTTTTTTAACAGCAAGAATAGAGGACTAAATGTTGATTTGGGTTTCCTATCCCACTATTAAAGTTTCACATAACCCCTCTATCATTATCTTACTCTTCATATGTATCCACGTGTTAAAATGCATTCTAATGACATGTTTAATATTATTATTAGTATATTAAGTATGACGTACTGACATATGCTTTCCCATACATAATACATGCAGGTGTATATATGTGGGTGTGCTTTTCTATAAGTGTATATGGTTTTATGTGCATATATGTACATGTAGGTATGCATGTATGTATGTGTTTGTGTATATGTATATGTACTAGTATATATCTAGGTACTTGTGTATGGAGTTATGTATTCTTACATATTTGTGTGTACATGTTTAGGTGTATGCATTTGTGTATATGTGGGTGGTCATATGTATGTGTTTATGTATATATGTATATATACTATATACATGTATATTTGTGGGTATGTATATAGATATATTGTATGTGCATGCATATGTGTATGTGTTATGTGTGTAGGTATATATATATACAAATAGTAGATCAAAGGAAGCACTCTCGTCTCTATGAATGAATGCCTGGGTGCACGATAAATCATTAGCAATAGTTTTCAAAAAACCGGCACTCACAGGTCTTTTTGCAGATTTAAAACAGCTTTATTGTGATCGATGTTTCGATCCCCAGACAGGGATCGAAACTTCGATCACAATAAAGCTGTTTTAAATCTGCAAAAAGACCTGTGACTGCCGGTTTTTTTTTTAACTATATATATATATATGCACAAGTTGTATATAGTCCTGCATGCACATGCTGGATTGTTGGAGGGGAATTTTAGCATTCTTAATATGTGCAATCTTTTCAACTCTCCCCCCTCCAATACCATCTCCTGCATTTTTTTTTTTCTCTTTCTCCCCCCTCCAACTCTGTGATCCTTACACAAGGTATTTATGACCCTCTGCAAGAAGAGTGTTGATTCTCTCTCAGAACCCTGTCTTATCTGCAGTCACACTGCTTTAACCCCAGCACACAACTTAACTTTGAATTTTATTTATCAACTGTGAATTCTGTGTCCTTTTACTCAGAAATACTCTAGACTTGAGAAAAGGAGGTTCTCCCAAAAGCTTGTCAAGCCAAAATTCTGTTAGTCCAATAAACGAGGTATTACAAGATATTTATTTTGTTTGTTATTTTACATCTGCATCACTGGACTAATACGGCTACAATCTTCACTCTGCTACTATGTTGTAAGAAATACTTATACTGCACCATCTTCCCTCATATCCCATTTTCTTTTGCCTGAATATACTTGGCCGAATATGAGACAACATTCAAAACTAGCCACATTTTGGGGCTGTTTATTTGGTTGGGTACTAGGCAGTGTTTTTAGTACCTTTCATCTCCATTAAAGACTTTTATCTGCATTTAGAAGGACATTGATAATAATTTTGATTCTTTTTTTCATATTTATATTTATATTTGTTTCATTTTTTTAAGCTCTCCATTCACCCAACAAAACCACTGGCTTTAGGGCCGATAGTGAGTACCAACACATTTCCCTTGTTACTTTTAGTATTACACGAGATTTATACATATCATGATTAGGCCTTGTGTAGAAATGCAAACTGGAAAAATTCTAGAGCAAACAACTTTTACCATATTATTTTAAGCAATTTAATTATTATTTATTTTTGTGCAGGGAAAAGGATTACACAGTAAAAGAATTACATTGCGGAGGTTACTATAAAGATCGTATACAAAGCACAAAAAAATAAACAGTACAAGTAGTACATAATAAAAACCTGACAGCCCCCTGATATATGGGATAATGGCTGTCTGTCATCTGACAGCTAATGAAAGGTAGGTGAGAAGGGGCACAATAGAAATGGGTACCTGTATGATCCAGAGTATATAGAATATGTATATGATACTGAGTATGATACTGAGTGAGTCTTTACCATCCAAAGCTTCTAGGGTGCATGCTAGTCAGACCAAGGATCCCAAAGCAAGTTATAATCTTTAATCTACTCTTACTGAATACAAGCATTTTTCGAAGGAGGCAATTATATCAACTGTCATGCAACAGGGGGTGATTGTGTCTTCCAATTCAAAGGGGAATCAATATCAAGGGAGTTAAAAGAGCGTAGTAGTGAGGGAAGGATAGGTCAGCTGCCTGCATCTGCTGCCAGATGTACTATTCCTGCTGTAAGATGTGCTGAGACTGCTGTCAGATGTGCTACCCCTGCTGTCACCAATGCTGTTCCTGCTGACAGTACTGCCCCTGCTGCCACCAGTGCTGTGCCTGCTACCAATGCTGAACCTGCTGCCACCAGTGCTGAAGCTGCTGCCAGTGTGTCTTGTAGTACTCAGGAGGTGAGAAGGGGAAAATTATGCAAAGTGTGACAGCAGGGGACCCTAAGTCACACTTGCCATCCCCAAGCAGTCCTGCAAGTGCTAGTACTACTACTAAGAAGGTCCAGCAGCTTGTTAGCTTTAGGAGTGAAGGAGGGGATAATCATCATAATAATAGTGACTGTTAAGAGGAAGACTAAAAGGCTGAAATTGATGTGGATGGTGTTAGTAGTAGTAGTAACTGTGATGGTGAAACAGTCGGTGGGACTAGTGTTAGGAGAGTGGTAGAGAAAGCAATTGAGAGCATCCATACTAACAGTCAAAGGAGCCCATACCATTCCCCTCTCCCTGGGAGTCCCCTTTCCCACCCCACATCATTGTCTATGTGGAACATGATCCTGAAGAAGGCAGAATTGTTACCACTGCAATAATACCACCAACACCAGAAGCACAGAACAGCTGTCTGATGTTAGTGCTGCTAGTCTGCCTTCTTCAGGTCACCAATAAATGGCAGGTGTGACATTAGGGGACCCTCTGTCACATTTCCCATCACCTCCTCCAACCAGCAGATAGATGTCTATAATAGAGCATTTGCTGATGAGAGCCACAGTTCCTGCTCTCAAGGGAAATATTTCTATACTATTATCAACCCACCTATGATTTTGAAGGAGGGGCAGAATTATTGGACAACTTCTTCTTTTCTACACATATACTGGGGGATACTTATTGTGCTGCCACTGCCTCAAGCACGTCACTGGAGCTACTCGTGGCAAGTGGAACCTTCATCATCCATCAACCATGTTACTGTTGTTGTTTATCCCATTCCCTTTCAGCTGCCTAATCATCCTGCTGCTTAAACAACTCATCAGCCGCAGCAAGAACAGCAGCCAAAAATTCCACATCAGGGCATTTGACAATGGCCAGTGGCCACTGGCCAATACAACATGACTTGCTGGCACTAAGCCAAATACAAAAAATACAAAAAAATAAAAATAAAAAACCCCATAGTCCTACAAAAAAATAAACAATTTTGGGGTGTTTGTTTCTAACAAGCCTAATTCTTATAAATAAATGTTTCCTTAGGGCTTGTGCCAAACAAGTCTAAGTCCTAAAAATCAATGTTTCCTTAGGGCTTGGGCATCTAACAACAAATCTAACAAATCATCCTGTACAAAATAATCTATCACGTCAAGTATCAGTCCACCCCAGTGGCAGCTTATATCAGGGGATTCCTGTCTCTCTCACTTTACATGCAAATTTCTTATTTATTTTTTTTAACTGTCCCCCCAATACCAGTCAAGAACCCTCCCAAAACAAATTCCCTGTTTAACTGATTCATACCCCAGACTCCACCCACCAACATAGGCACCCTCCTTGGACCCTTTTTATTCCATGTCTCATGGGGTATTTTTTAATAGTATTTATTTTTTTTTTAACTGACCCCAATCCCAGTAAATAAACCCCCCAAGAAACACCCCCTGTTCAACTGATTCTTTCCCCACACCCCACAAACACAAGCACCCTCATGACCCTTGTTCATGGGTTACTGGGAGCACCTAATTTTGGGGGTGGATGGGTGGGATGCGGCGGGCCTGGTGTATTATGGCCGATTTATTGATGATATCTTGGTGATTTGGGATACTAAAAAAGGAGATTACAATTTATTCCTAGAACAGTTTGAAACTAATCCTAGAGGTATTACGTTTACAAAAAATATTCAATTAAGATCTATTGAGTTTTTAGATCTTCTATTGACAGGTGTAGTGGATTCTTCTATTATTAGTTCGATATATAAAAAAGAAACAGCATCAAATCAATACCTGAGAGCGGACAGTGGTCACTACGGTAAATGGCTGAAAAACATCCCATATGGGCAGTATCATAGATTACGCCGTAACTGTAGCGACCATGAGGATTTTATAAGAAAAAGTGGGGAATTAAAACAAGCATTCCTTGAAAAAGGATACAATGAAAAAGTATTAAATAGTGCTTTTGAAAGAGCATGTGGATTGAATAGGAATGATTTAATTCAAAAGAAGGAGAAAAATAAACAGAAATATACTAATAAAAGGTGTGGGGGAGAAATAAATAGAGGATTATCATTTGTGACCGGATATAACTGTTGGGGAAGTAAGATTAAGAGTATTATATCCAATAATTAGAAAATACTACTTCAAGATGTCATCTTAAAGGATGAATTAAGTGAAAAACCCTTGGTCACTTTTAGAAAAAGTAAAACAATTAGAACATTGATAGCCCCGAGTAGACCAAAGAGATTACAAGAAAAAGATAGAAGAGTTGAAGATTTGACAAATGTCATTTCTGGGAAATTCAATCTTCCGAAAATTTTAGGAAATTATAGATGTAATCATTCCAGATGTAACACATGTCCATTTATGATGCATGGCAGGAAATATTTTGTAGACACAGAGCAATGTAGAAAATTTGATATAAAAAATTATATAAATTGTGGTACAAATCATGTAGTTTACTTGATAGAGTGTGGTTGTGGTTTAGCTTATGTAGGCCACACTATTAGGGAGTTGAGAACTCGTTTTGGGGAGCATAGAAGGAAAATACAGAAAGGAGATAGCAGTTGTAGATTATATAAACATTTTAGTAGTTGCAAAAAGGGTGGTTTGAATCATATTAAAATAACAGGAATAGAATGGATTCCTCCCCAGGATAATAGATTTCGCCAATTGTGTAAACGGGAGGCTATGTGGATCTATACCCTGGGGACCTTAGGGGATAAGGGATTAAATGATGACTTGGATCTTCACTATATATAGATTAGATTTTAAAGTTAAATTAGGGTTTCTATATTTATATTTATTGTTTAGGATAGATTTATGAAAGCACATAATTACACTGGACTATAGATTTCACTGTGTATGTATATGTGTGTAGATATGTGTATGTGTGTATGAGTATGCACACATGCATATATATATTACCAATTATAGGTTGGTTAGTTAGATATTTTTATAGATAGGTAAATGTATGAATATGTTCACGTATGTTAGTATACATGCACTTATGCACTTAATGGCAAAAAATGTATATGTACATATATATATATATATATATGTGGGTATGTATATTGGAAATTTTTTTTTTTTTTTTTTTTAACTATAGAATTAATTATTTATTTTTCTATTATAATTTTTGGGACTGTATATATTATATGGAAATTTACCAGATATTAGATGTATTTTGTTTATTTCAAGATTCCAAATGTGTTTTTGATCGCTGAGTATACCTTTGTGTGTCCTCCAGTTGTATAACTCTTTTTCCTGTGGGATTCGTCCCATAGTGTTTTTAGATTATGCAACACATCATCATACACCTCCCAGGTTAGTCTTTATGGCTACTTGGGGTATGGTGCGTCTCAACATGGAGCGCATGTTACGTGCGCATATATTCCATGTGAGTGGTGTTACTATATCCGGATTGGCTGGTTATTGTGGGCGCATGCACAGCGTGTTTTTTTTTGGAGGCAGCATCCGGGGTAATTGGTGAATGTGCCCTGAGTATGGATGCGGGAACGTTTGGGGGATCGAGGCTTGGTCCCCCTGGGGTTGTTTCCGCTCCACTTGGTGCGTTCCAGTTTTGGAGCGCATCGTGGACATGATCCCTTTACCGGATGCATGCGCACTCACGCTTGGCGGGCGTCCAAGATGCCGGATTGAGTGCATATGACGATCGAGTACATTTTATGTATTATGGGAGAGGTGAGAAGAACCAATAAGGATGTGGGATGAACACTATGGAACGCACGCCACTTAGATTGATTATTGGGGGATTGGAGGAGCCAATTGGTTGCTTGAGGACATACAAAGGTATTTAAAGGTCTATTTATTGATACATGTTATTTCTCTGTTTAGCTTTGAGAAAGTCACATATAGTGACGAAACAAATCAGCTGTTTATTTGCACTGTTCTGTCCAATGGGCACTTATTGATTTTAGTTGAATTATTGGTTCAATATTTAATCATTTTATTTTTGAATTTTATTTGATATATATATATTTTTTTCTTTTATCTTTTTTGATAAATAAATTCCTATTTGGATTACACTCACTTTTATCCATATCTGTTTTTTAAACACTGGCTTGTTTTATATGAATAGCAGTTCCCTTATTGAACTACAAAAGTGAATATACTTTTTACAAGATCATATTAGGTTGAGCCGATCATAAGCATTGGATTTTATATATCCTCTACTTGAGTGGCCAAACCTATACATATACCATCAATCACATTTATTGGAGAACCTCATAAGGGACTGTATATCTATCTATAACCCCGAGTGGAGAAGATCACTATACTGGGGTGTAAGCCAGTACAAGCGCAAGAACCAGGAGGCAGGTCATGTGCCTCTGGAAAATGTGAGTAGTTTTCTGATGATTTACTCCACGGTGTTTGGGTGAAGGACCTATCTTTTGTGATCATCATACTACGCTTAGAGAGATTCCTCTGCGCCGCTCTTCTTCCTTCTTTTCTTTTCCAGTTTATCAAGTTTGGAGTGGAAACCCAATCTCCTTGGAAGCGTGCAGCATTGGACTCATAAGCATTGATATAATCAAAGAAAAGAATTAAGATTCAAAGTATTAGTATTTGTGTTTGTTTTCTGGCTGTTTTTCCCTTCTCTCTCCCCTTTTTTTTTCTTCTTGTGTTTTTTTGAGTATATACTGTGGGAAGAGGCGCAGTGATAAGGGTAGTCTGTCTTCCATCTTGACTCCTAGTTTGTTTATATATATTTCTATAAAGCACCCTCATGACCCTTTTATACTATGACTTTGGGAAATAAAATAAAATGTGCTATGTATTGTGTGTAAATTCAATGTTCCCATTGATTTCAATGGAATGAACTAAGAGAAAAAAGCGGAAAAATTGGACTTTTCATGGGAAATTATTTGCCAAGTGAGAAGTGCCATTATTCGCGAATTTCAGTTTGATGCAAAAATTGTCGCCCTTCCCTACTTACCATTTCATCATTTATTCATATTGGTTGAACTATCCATTATCACTATCAAGTGGAGATATTCACATGTGATTTTATTGTGTATATTTTGCATTATGGTTTTTATTTTGTTTTGTTTATGAGTCCACTGTTCCATTATTTATTGATCTGAATGCAGCATTTATTTATCCATGTAATCCATTCATACCGGTTATTACTAATACATTGGCATAAATATATTTGTTTTATTATTTATTTAGTTTTTTAAGTTTTTTATATATTTATTTTTTAAGTTGTCCACCCTATCCTATCACAGTTAGTAAAAAAACAATATATAGCTAAAAAACAAAATCAACAACTTATTTCCCCATACTTTCCCAACACAGAGACAATAAAAGCAAAATCAGCAAGCAATTTGGACCCCAGCTGCTTATGTCTTGCCAGTCAGTCACACCAAATTTTGTGGTATTTTAGGTCAACTTCCTTCCTCCCTTAGTCTCCCCAGACTTCCCTAATACAGAAAACAATGTCCTACCTAAATTACTCCCTAAACTAAGCTTCAATTATCCTTTATTTGCCTATCTTCTCTAGCTCAAAAAAGTGCTGCTCTCTCCTCTCACAAACACTGAATGACATGCTATGGTTCACGTTTGAAATATTGCACACATAAAAGCGTGCAACTCGTAAGCATTATAACTAGGTCGCCAGCTTTAAAAGCACCTAATCAGAATCTGGCTGAATCAAAAGGGAGAGATTCTTATGTTACCTTGTAAAACTTTGCTACCATCCATTGCCCGCACTGCAGCATACCTTAACCCTTTGTAGCGTCAGAACCACATACACCAATGCCCCGGCCTTGTTAAAGGGATAGTAATACTTGTTTCATCTTTATTTTATTTTGTAGGCATTAAAAAAACATGAAGAACGATATAAGTCTTATCTCTCAAACGTTTATGGTTTGAGAGATATTCATAAGCAAAATTTCCCCCTCCCGCCCCTTTTACCTAGTGTAAGCCATCTCTTCTCAGATGTGGAATGCAGTCCATAGACCAAACAGATAACAGCAGGGGACAAGCTTCTTTCCATGAGAACAATGAAAGCCCCCTTGACAAGTTTTTCAGGTTTTTCCCTTATCTTAATTGAAGATTGTCCCTCTCTGCAGTCTACCTGGGCACCTCCCTTCTGCTCTGGCTAAACAGTGTGACATCAGTAAAAGGGGCGGGAGGGGGACACTTTGTCATTTAATTACTCTGGAACTACAACTCTGACAGAATTTAAATAACAATCTCCAAAGTCCAAATACTATGATGAATAATTAGAGCTGCTTTTATTATGAAACATTACTATCCCTTTAATGGAAGAGTGCACCAGCAGGGAGGACTTACCAAAATACCCTGGACTAGAAGCTGGCAGGGTCTCCACATGGAGAACTGGTTTCTGTCTTTATCAGTACAGATCAACCATTTCACTGCTCCTTCACATACTGTTACTGCTCTTACTGGCATTTACCCTCACTCACACCTATCATCATACGTCTTCCTTTTTTTATGTCCTGCCTCCCCATCTCCTTCGCCACCCTGCACCATTTGTCCCCATTATCTACCCATTACTCTACCAATTACAGCAGCAGACTGTAAATACTGGGTGGATTAGAACCGTTTAACTTCCTGACTAGGGTATGCAACAGTGCAGGCAGTGGATGCAGGTGACATTTTATAAGGCGGCATAAGAATCTCGCCCTTTTGATTTCGGTGAGAGTGTGATGTGGCTGTTTTGAAGCCGGTGACCTAGTTATAGCACTTACATGTTGCACGTTCTAATGTGTGCAACATTTCAAAAGGATACCACTGTGAGAGACTGACACCCTTGTATATGGCTGTAGAAAACTAGAGAAAAGTTTTGTGTGGTAGAGAAAAATTTTTCTTCCCATTGATTCCAATACAAAGAGCTAGACAAAAAAGCTGGAAAATGACACTTTTCAGAGCAAATTATTCATCAAGTGGAAAGTTCCATTTTTCATCGATTTCATTTGATGTGAAACTTTTCACCCATACCTAGCATCTCATATGCATTGGGATCAATCCTAGGAGCTACTTGGCATTTGTGTTTATCATTTACCAACCCATACTCGGGGAGCAAGTTCCATAGATATGTGTCACCGCCAGCACCACCACAACCAGCACCTCAGACACATTAATTGCTTTCTGTGATGTTAATGACATGTTGAGTAATATATTGGGAATGGGATGTTCTTGCTGATGTTGTTGCTGCTACTGCTGTTGGTATAACGCCTTTTTTACTTCTTTTTTAATATACTTTCTACCAGTTTTGTGGCCCTAACTTTATCTCTCTCATCATCCACATTGCAGCCCTCCACTGGATGTTAAAGCATATCATTATATTCTTTGACAGAATTCAGTTCCACAGAGAGATGTTGCAGATCATCACACCTTGTCACAAATTGATCATGCTTTGGCAGAACATCACAAAGTAGTAAGAATGTATCCTCATTACTCATGTATACGAAGAACCTGCTAAAATTATGCTAACATACTTCGTTAGCTAGTGCATGTCTATGTTGTTATTATGGTAAGATTCATCAGCCATGCTCTTCAGTATATATATATATATATATATGTATATATATATATATATAAAAGAATAAGCCTCATTGCATAATTTATGGTACCTCACACACAGAACATAATGTATGTCTCCTCAGAAAACAAACACACATTGAACAGAATGCCTCATTACATAATTTATGTCTCATTAGGAGACACAACTCCCATTGGGTGATTCATTGGGGACATTACTGCTCCCATTGGGTGATTCATTGGGGGCGTGTTTATCATACAGGGAGTTGGCCCGCCCCCTCCAGCCCACCCACCACTATCCAACTGACAAAAAAATATAGCTACCACTCGCTCCTGAAGTAGGGGATATCAATAACTTCTCCTGGTCCACACACACTCACACGACCCCACAAACACTTTGTTTCACCTCCCACAGATAATTGTAACCCTCCATACACTCTGTGTCACCTCACACAGATAATTGTAACACTCCATACACTCTGTTTCAGTACGAGGATGTAATGTTTCCATAAAATACAAACGCAGGGATAAACTTAATAGCAACTCTTTTATTTAACCCTTTCAGCATATTGCTACGTTGCCTAAACTGAAGAGCCACTGTGTGTTATATTGCTATGTTACCTCAGCTTAAGTAAGGAGTTACTGTTCCCATTGGGTGATTCAATGGAGGAGTGATTTAAATCATTCAGGGAGTTGGCCTGCCCCCACTATCCAGCCCGCCCACCACTATCCAAGTGACTGAAAAAACAAAATGACTGCCACTCTCTCCTATACCACAGACTCACACGCAAGCCACACACACACGCAAGCCACACACACATACACAAGCCACACACATACACAAAAGCCACACACACACAAAAGCCACACACACACAAAAGCCACACACGCATATATATATATATATATATATATATATATATATATATATATATATATGAGATGGCTGCACTCACTGTTAATTATATTACAGTCTGTCCTGGGTGCACATCCGAAGTAAAATTAATACTAAATAATATAGAAAATTTCTATATTCATATCAGATTGGTCCCACAGTCCAGCTCCGAAATGTCAGGCAAATTCTCCCTGCCCTTGAGAATCAACAAAATGCCACAGACATACGCTTCAGCCTATATGTGCCTCGTTGCTGTAGGGCAGCTGATTTCCTTTAGGCACATGGAGAGCAAGAGCCCATGACTGGGACCCCCTTCAACTTAGGGAGACAAAGAAACAAATGTTGTGAAGAGCAACCATTGAGAACGAACAATATAAAGTGTCTTGATCCTGGGCATAGTAACACCCTCAATGGTGCTACAAGTCATGTTTTTCACTCTCATTTGCCATTGCACAGAGGAAATGTCAATATTCATATGAGACTGGTCCCACCCTCAGACAGTCCAGCTCCCAAATGTCAAGCAAACCCACAGACGTACGATTCGGTCTATGTGGGTCTCATCAGTGTGGTGCAGCTGATTCCCTCTAGGCATATGGAGAGCAAGGGATCATGCCTGGGATCTCCTTCCACTTAGGGAGACAAAGAAATAAATGTTGTGATGAGCAACCATCGAGAACGAACAAGATAAAGTGTCTTGTTCTTGGGCATGGTAACCCCTCAATGGTGCTACAAGTCACATTTTTCACTCCCATGTGCCTTTGCAGAGAGGAAATTTCCATATCCATATCAGACTGGTCCCACCCTCAGACAGTGCAGCTCCAAAATTTCAGGCAACTCCCCTCTGCATAAGAGAATCTGCAAAAAAAAAAAACCACAGATGTACGTTGCGGCCTATATGTGCTTCGTCGGTGTGGTGCAGCTGATTCTCTCTAGGTGCATGGAGAGCAAGGGCACATGCTTGGGATCCTCTTTCACTTAGGGAGACAAAGAAACAAATATTGTGATGAGCAACCATCGAGAATGAACAAGATAAAGTGTCTTGTTCTTGAGCATAGTATCCCCTCAGTGGTGCCATAAGTTACATTTTTCACTCCTATGTACCATTGCAGAGAGAAAATTTCCATATTCATATCAGACTGGTCCCACCCTCACACAGTCCAGCTCCAAAATGTCAGGCAAATACTCCCTGTCCAAGAGAATCAGCAAAAAAAAAAAAAAAAAAACCCACAGACGTTTGTTTCGGCCTATGTGTGCATCTTTGGTGTGGTACAGCTGATTCCCTTTAGGCACATGGAGAGCAAGGACCCATGACTGGGACCCCCTTCTACTTAGGGAGGCAAAGAAACAAATGTTATAAAGAGCACCCACTGAGAATGAACAAGATAAAGTGTCTTGTTCTTTGGCATAATAACCCCTCAATGGTGCTACAAGTCACGTTTTTCACTCCCATGTGCCATTGCAGAGAGGAAATTTCCATATTAACATCAGACTGGTTCCACCCTCAGACAGTCCAGCTCCGAAATGTCATGCAAATCCTCCCTGCACGAGGGAATCAGCAAAACCACAGACGTACGTTACGGCCTATATAGGCGTCGTCCCTAAGTATGAGGGCATCCCAGGCATGGGCCCTTGCTTCCATGTGTCTAGAGGGGTTAAGCTGCACCACACCAACAAGGTCTACATAGGCTGAAATGTATGTCTGTGGTTATGGTGTTGCTCTATTGCGGTGAGGATTTGCCTGACATTTCAGAGCTGGATTGTTTGTGGGCAGGACTAGTTGGATATGGAGATTTCCTCTCTGCAATGGCACATGGTGGTGAAAGATGTGAGTTGTAGCACAATTGAGAGACTACTTTGCCTAGAACAAGACATTTTTATTTTGTTTGTGCTTCATGGGTGTCCTCACAATTCTTTGTCTCCCTAAGTATAAGGGCATCCCAGGCATGGGCCCTTGCTTCCATGTGCCTAGAGGGATTCAGCTGCACCACACTGACAAGGCCAACATAGGCTGAAACATATGTCTGTGGTTATGCTGTTTTGCTCTTTGGAGAGGATTTGCCTGGTGTATCGGAGCTGGACTGTCTGTGGATGGGACCAGTCTGATATGGATATGCATATGGATATAGGATATGCAGGTTTCTTCTCTGAAATGGCATAGTTGAGAGACTACCATGCCTAGAACAAGACACTTTTATCTTGTTCGTGCTTGATGGGTGCTCCTCACAATTCTTTGTCTCTCTAAGTATAAGGGCATCCCAGGCATGGGTCCTTGTTTCCATGTGCCTAGAGGGATTCAGCTGCACCACACTGATGAGGCCCACATCGGCCGAAACGTACATCTATGATTGTGCTGTTTCTCTTGTACCGAGAGTATTTGCCTGACATTACGGAGCTGGACTGTCTGTGGGCGGGACCAGTCACTTTTATCTTGTTCGTGCTTGGTGGGTGCTCCTCACAAATCTTTGTCTCCAATGTTATCTATAGTGTCAGAGAGGAAAAGTCTTTTGCAGCCCATAGGCAAATTTGTGGATTTATTTCTGCAGAGACCAATGCAAAATACAGCAACTTACATTAGGGATACTTCCACATTGATAGATATGTTGAAATACATCAGATTACCAGAAAAAGTGTTGTTAGTGACTTTAGATGTAAAAAGTTTATACACTATAATTCCACAACAGCAAAGATTGGAAGCTGTGAAGCAATTGTTACTTTCATCTATTCATCAATGGCACCAGCTTACGCTAATGCATTTATGTATGAGCATGAAAAGAAATATATACTAAGTGTCTACAGAAGCGATATATTATTTTTTCTAAGCTTTATCAATGATGTGTTCATGCTATGGACAGGTACAGAGTCATCTTTAGTGTAGTTTTTGAAGTCTTTAAATGAGTTGAATACTCCAGTGAAATTTACCATGGAATATAATCCTAATGAAATTTGTTTTTTGGATTTACAAATTTTCCATGAGGGAGACAAACTTGGATATACATTGTTTAGGAAGAACACAGATAGGAGTATGTTATTGCATTATAGCAGTTTCCATCCCACAGCTTTAAAAATATCAGTGCCAAAATCACAGTTCCTAAGGGTGATTAGAAACAACTCAAAACCGGAAAATCATGATTAACAACTAGTGGACATGATTGTAAGATTCGTAGAAAGGGGATATCAGTACAAGATGCTTGTGGATTTGAAGGACAATCTGGTAAGACAAGAGAGGAACAAATCAAGTGCCTTGAAGGTTAAGACATCAAAGAGAGAAACATTTATGTTTTCCCCCAAATACACAGTGGGTGCTAGAGAAATCAATAAATATGTGAAAAACAATTGGGATGGTTTTCGAAAAAGATGAAACATTGCCTAAAATAGGAACAAACCATGATGAGCTATAAAACAGGTACTAGCTTACGGTATTCTTTAATTAATAAAGATCCGATAACAAGCTATAAAAAAGTGGACAAGAAAATGTGGTTAATAGTGTTGAGCGAGCGTGCTCGGCCGATGCTCGGATCGGCTCGAGCATCGCTCTGCTCGGCACATGGCGGTACTCGTCGAGTACCGCCATGTGCTCTCCCGCCATGTTCGGGTGGCGGGGATCTGTGCCGGAAGAGGCACAGATCAGAAGACGCTCCGCTGGACCACCAGGGACTGGAGGTACGGGGGCATTGCGGAGATGAAGGGGGCATTGCGGAGATGAAGGGGGACATTGTGGAAGAGGGGCATAGACTCTATGCCCCTCTTCCACAATGTCCCCCTTCATCTCCGCTATGCCCCTCTTCCACAATGTCCCCCTTCATCTCCGCTATGCCCCTCTTCCACAATGTCCCCCTTCATCTCCGCTATGCCCCTCTTCCACAATGTCCCCCTTCATCTCCTCTATGCCATAGAGGAGTTGAAGGGGGACATTGTGGAAGAGGGGCATAGCAGAGATGAAGGGGGACATTGTGGAAGAGGGGCATAGCGGAGATGAAGGGGGACATTGTGGAAGAGGGGCATAGCGGAGATGAAGGGGGACATTGCGGAGATGAAGGGGGACATTGCGGAGATGAAGGGGGCATGCAGAGATGAAGGGGGCATAGCGGAGATGAAGGGGGGCATTGACCAGGCACCCTCCCCTCATCAGAGCAGGGGGTGCCTGGTGTAATGCTCGTGTCGCCCCATTGAAGTCAATGGGGCTCGGGTGCTCGGCCGAGCACTCGAGCCTCAGGGGGTGCTCGGTCAGAGCACCCGAGCACCCGAGCATCGGGGTGCTCGCTCAACACTAGTGGTTAACAAATGGGCCACCTGGATGTTATAGATGTGTGGGTTTCACAACATGCAGCTCAATGACAAAAGCAAGAACTTTCACTTATTCCCATTGTAATAGAATTTATAAAATACAACATCGAATCACGTGCAAAACTGATCATGTTGTTTACATGATAACATGTCCATGCGGATTAAGATAAATTGGAAAGACTGATAGAACCATCAGAGAGATGATGACTGGACATAGATTTGCAATCAACACGGCTTTTTGTGATGAAAAGACTGACAAACCAGTTACAAAACATTATTTAGCTGTCAAACATCCACCACAAATTTTAACTTTATAGCCATTGATGACATGCCCCCATTGAGAAGAGGAGGTAACAGATCTTAATTGTTTCTACAAGAAAAGTGTTATTGGATCCATGAACTAAATACAGCAGTGCCCAACGATTTGAAAGAGAGCAAGGTGTTGTCCTGATTCTTGCCTGATGGATACCTGATAGATATACCTGATAGAGGGTATATTTAAAGCCCCTAACTTGGCAAGGGGTGGTACATGAGCATTGCTATCGTTTTTATCTATTCAGAAGAGGAAAAGATAGATGGTCAAGAATACATCCAAGATATTCCAATAGCTTGATTTTTTTTGTTACTTTTTTCTATTTTTTGTTTTATTTTTATTATTTTTTTGGCATTTATTTTTCTTCTTTTTTTATATTTTATTTTTGATTTCCATTTTTTTCATTCATTATTTAGTATTGATTTTTTTATATTTATTTTTTATTTTTATATTTTTTATTATTTTTTACTGCATTTTTCATTTTTGTTTTATGTATTTTGTTTTATTTTTATTTTTTTATTAACAACTGTACACATTCTTTTGGGATGCATGTGGAGGATCTCTATTGATGCACATTCTGTGATTTATTTTAACATATCAGGCTTGGTTTTTTAAGCCTGAGAGACTTTCAAGTTCATCACATTACATGCTTGCATTGCATGTTTACATGAACTAATATTTTAATTAGCATCGTGGCACTCATTATCTTGTCTTTAGATCAAAGGAGCCGGTCGGAACGGGGTTTATTGAGGTTGTCATCCCGTATCTGACGGCATATGCTGTTTTTGTATGTCTCCTGTGAATATCACTGTAACGGTTTTCAGTACACTCAGAAGCAGACAGTTTGGAAAAACACAGTTTTATTGAAATCAGACATTATAAAGTAACCCTCGCGGGTCCAGCAATAGTTAACAATCAATACTGACACAGGACAGGTTGCAAAATAACATTAACCCACATGGGTCCAGTATATATATCAGAGAGCAGTACATATACTGACACAGGTCAGGAACTGTTGGTGTGAAACAGTGAGACACTGATGTGTAGGTGCTATTAGGCCTGGAGGCTGAGAGGCCCTAATAGCGAGGCCCAAGAAACACTCTCTGTGGATGAGTGTCACAATAGCGACTAGGCCCAGGA
Organism: Rhinophrynus dorsalis; assembly: GCA_037306005.1. Taxonomy (NCBI): domain Eukaryota; kingdom Metazoa; phylum Chordata; class Amphibia; order Anura; family Rhinophrynidae; genus Rhinophrynus; species Rhinophrynus dorsalis. The sequence goes on along the minus strand of CM074721.1, from coordinate 64,203,972 downwards.
AGGGTGAGCGAGGCCCTGGATGGATCACAGACTACCGGTAGTACTTCAAATGAAGGAATAACGGAATGTCCAGGAATCAACACAGAAATGACAGGGCTCAGTACTTAAAGGCTACCACTGGGTGGAGCAATATCATGCTAGCCATTAAGAAGGACTCAGGCACAATGCTGCAAAATGTCGCGAGCAATACACAGGCACAGTGATAATCACGTCCTTGTTTGAGCTGCGTGTCTGAGGGCACGTTGTTATATATTTAATTTATTTTATATTCTCTTTTTGATTAACACATGATATCATGGGTTTCACGTTCAGTGGGTTCTATTAGTGCACATTATTTTGAGCACATGACGATTGCCACAGCAACCGCTTGGAACGCAAGCAACATGCTGTTGGTTTATGTTGACAGCTTAGATATGCATGCACACTTCTTTTAATACACACTTCTGGTGCGACAGATGCAACCTTTTGGCGTCCTTCGGTATCATACGATGGGGGTTTACTGGGGTTCGATTCACGTGATGAGTACATGTTAGTATAAATAATTTGCATCTGTATACAGCTCTTTTAGCTTGATGAAGGTCCTGTGTAGAGGACAGAATCATTGCTGCTATGCTGCTGTGTTTTTGAAAGTGGTGTGATTTTATAATACAGTGTTTTTGATACAAGAAAATCCGTGAGTGCGTTTTTGTTCACTTTTGTATTGAATATATATATATATATATATATATATATATATATATATATATATATATACAGGTGTTAAAAAAAATGCTATAATAGACATGTTAATAGTTTAGATTGAAAGTTCATTGTGAGTGAACAGAGGAAAAATCTAAATCAAATCAATATTTGGTGTGACCACCCTTCGCCTTCAAAACACCATTGATTCTTCTAGGTTCACTTGCAAAGATCAGAGATTTTGTAGGCATATAGTCAGGTGCATAATTAAACAATTATATAAAACAGGTGCTAATGATCTTCAATTTAATATGTAGGTTGAAACACAATCATTAACTGAAACAGAAACAGTTGTGTAGGAGAAATAAAACTGGTTGAAGAACAGCCAAACTTAGCTAATGAGGGGAGGATGCTGAAGACAGTGTAATGTCAAAAGTCATATACTATGGCAATACTGAGCGCAGCAACAATACACAAGGTAATTATACTCCATCCGCAAGGTCTGTCCCAGGGAGATATTTCACTGCAACCATGGGTTTCCAGATGTGCTGTTCAAGCTCTTTTGAAGTAGCTCAATGAAACAAGCAACGCTGAAAACCATAGACGTAGTGGTTGGCTAAAGAAACATCATGCTTACTTACCTTCACAGTCTGAAAATGTCCAGCAGTGACATCATCTCACAATTGCCAGCAACCAGTGGGATCCTGGTACACCCACATACTGTCCAAAGAAGCCTGGTCAGAAGTAGTCTTCAGGAAAGACTTAAGGCCCAAAAAGCCATACTTCTGACATGGAAACAAGGCCAAGTGACTCAACTATGGAGGAAAATGCAGAAACTTGGGTGCGGAAAAATGGCAGCAGGTGCTCTGGACTGATGAGTCAAAATATGAAATATTTGGCTGTTGTAGAAGGCAGTTTGTTTGCCAAAAGGCTGCAGAGCGGTGCAAAAATGAGAGTCTGCAGGCAGCAGTGAAGCATGGTGGTCGGTTCCTTGCAAGTTTGGGGCTGCATTTCTAATGGAGCTGGGGATTTGGTCAGAATGAATGATCTCCTCAATGCTGAGAAGTACAGGTTGATACTTCTCCATCATGCAATGCCATCTGGAACGCATCTGATCTGCCCCAAATGTATTCTGCAGCATGACAATGACCCCAAACATATAGCCAAAGTCATTAAGAACTATCTTCAGCATAAAGTAGAACAAGGAGTCCTGGAAGTGATGGTATGGTCCCCACCGAGCCCTGATCTCAACATCATCAAGTCTGTCTGGGATTAAATGGAGAGAAGCAACTGAGGCTGACTAAATCTACAGAGGAACTGTGGTTAGTTTTCCAAAAAGTTTGTAACAATATAGCTGCCGAGTTTCTTAAAAACTTTGTGCAAGTGTACCTAGAAGAACTGATGCAGTTTTGTAGGCAAAGCGTGGTCACACCAAAGCCTACTATCACGGTGTCTGTGATCCTAGTGGCAGGGCAACATTGCTACTTCCGGGTTTCTCCTTGCACGGTTCTTATTGGCCATTGGGTTCTGGATCCACCCAGTGCTAGCTTTTTTATACTGGCTCCTGTCATTCTTTCAGCACCCTTTTGTGGTGTATCTGTACCTAGAGTTTGAGTTGCTGCATGTTCCTGCTCCGTGTATGACCCGGCTCGCCTGACTTAGCTCCTGTCGCTCTTGTGTTATTGCTTTCCGTTGCTGACTAAGACTGGCTGACTACCTCTATGTGTACTGACGTGGCTTTGGCTGAGAACCCGCTTCCGTTGATGACTAGGACTGGCTGACTAACTCCGTGTGTACGGACCTGGCTTTGGCTGAGAACCCGCTTCTGTTGCTGACTAGGACTGGCTGACTACCTCCTGTGTACAGACCTGGCTTTGGCTGAGAACCCGCTTCCGTTGCTGACTAGGACTGGCTGACTACCTCCGTGTGTGCCGATCTGGCATTCTGGCTTTTGACCCTTCTGTGTTCGTACATGAGCCCGTTACTCTCACTCTCGTTACTCAGATACTTCCGTTACAGCTCCTGCTTGGCCTGTCACTCCCTAGGACACCTGGGAGACTGAGCTGTGAGTAGCTCCGGTCACTTGCCAGTTTCATATCTGTGTTGCCTCTGCTATCCCTAGCATTCTAGGGACTCTGTGTAACGGTTTGTTTGACACACAGACACAGTGGTTTAGGATAAAACACAGTTTTATTGAAAAAACAGTGATACAATAACCCTCACAGGTCCTGTAGTATTTTATCAGAATAATACAGACACAAGACAGGTTACATATACATATGCCTACACAGGTCCAGTATAACCATGGAGTCCATAACAAAATATACTGACACAGGTCAGGCAGAATACTAAGGATTCCAGGGTATCTGTACTGCATGGGTTAATGGCCTTCAGCGAGTGTAAAAAGTCCCATGTGAAGAGAGGTCTGTGAAGGAACTCACTTAGGATAGAGAGTTAAGGATGAGTAACGCCCAGTAATAGGTTAGCAGACAAACGTGAACTGCCAGAGCAGTATCAGAGACTGAGCAACATAGAACACTGCTGTAGCAGTAACCGAGACCAGGCAACTTGTATTCTGCCTTAGCAGTAAACGGAGATAGCCCACTAGCACTCTGCTGGAGCAGTAACGGAGACTAGGCCACTTGTACACTGCCGTAGCAGTAACGGAGACAAGGTCACTTGCACACTGCCATAGCAGTAACAGAGACCAGGCCACTTGCACTCTGCAGGAGCAGTAACGGAGACTAGGCCACTTGTACTCTGTAGGAGCAGTAACGGAGACTAGGCCACTTACACACTGCCGTAGCAGTAATGGAGACAAGGCCACTTGCACACTGCTGTAGCAGTAACGAAGACTAGGCCACTTGCACTCTGCAGGAGCAGTAACGGAGACTAGGCCACTTGCACACTGCCGTAGCAGTAATGGAGACAAGGCCACTTGCACACTGCTGTAGCAGTAACGAAGACTAGGCCACTTGCACTCTGCAGGAGCAGTAACGGAGACTAGGCCACTTGCACACTGCCGTAGCAGTAATGGAGACAAGGCCACTTGCACACTGCCATAGCAGTAATGGAGACTAGGCCACTTGCACTCTGCAGGAGCAGTAACAGAGACTAGGTCACCTGCACACTGCCATAGCAGTAACAGAGAAAAGGCCACTTGCACACTGCCGTATCAGTAAACTGAGACTAATCCACTTGCACTCTGCCGGAGCAGTAACTGAGAATACACAACTGACCACTGCCATGACAGGAATGGACTGAGCAACTGAGCAACCAACCGGGAGCATCACGAATGCCTAACCAATAGGAATGTTGCCAAGGCAACACAGAGGCAGCCAGAGCAGGAACGTCAGCCAAGCTGGGTCGATTCACGGAGCAGGAACATCAGCCAAGCTGGGTCGGTACATGGAGCAGGAACGTCAGCCAAGCCAGGTCGGTACACGGAGCAGGAATGTCAGCCAAGCCGGGTCGGTGCACAGGAGCAGGAGAAGAAGAATGGTCAGGCGGTCCAGGTCGGTTCACAGGCAGGAGACGAGATGCAGAGTAGTCAGTCAGGCCGGGTCGATACACTGAGAATACTGAGAGCAGGAATAAGCACTGGTACAGGAACACCATGAAAGGGCACCGGAAAGGTGCCAGAACCCAGCATATAAAGGCCATACTAGGCAGAACAAGAACAGTATAGCCAATAGGAGTGAAGCAGAGTGTAGACTGACAGAATGTCGCAAGAGGAGCACGAGCACTGTGATAGTCTGTCACTTGCCAGTGTCCTATACGTGTTGCCTCCGCTATCCCTAGCGTTCTAGGGACTCGGTCACTTGCCAGTGTCCTATCTGTGTTGCCTCCTCTATCCCTAGTGTTCTAGGGACTTGGTGACTTGCCAGTGTCCTATCCAGGTTGCCTCCGTTATTCCTAGCATTCTAGGGACTCGGGTGATCTTTCCTTGTTGATTATTTATTTTTAATAAAGCTAATCTTAACCTTACCTAATTTGCCTGAGTGTTCTTACAAAACCGTGACACCTACCAGTTTTACATTTCATAATCGCTAATGGCGTTAGTCTGCTCATATTAATGATCTATGTATGTGAATGTTGAATTCCATCTAGTAGGGATCTCAGTTTTCATCCGGTGATGGGACATATTGTTATGTTCATACATGGAATATAATACACTCTGTGAACTGTAGGAGCTGCTAGGATTTTGCAGCATCTCTCTGAGGGTTTTGTATTCTGACAGGAATATGGTCAAACTAAATTTAAGACATGGGCAAAGCAGGGTACATGCATCATATCACCTATTCTCAATGTAGCCATTATGATGGATCCATTATTGGCAGGCACAAATCCAGGTCTCAAGGAGTGGGGTACCAGTCATTCCTCTATCAGTTAATTTAACACATGTATGGCTGTATGTGATTGTCTATGAAAACTATGCATGCACAAAGTGGCATGCCAATGGTACGGGCTACCAGGCTGATGCCCTTTAATCATACTACCAGAACCAGAGACAAGATTACTGGTTGTGGCCTGATGTTGCAAACTATTGTTTGCCACTGGTAGGAGGGAAACCCAGTGAGCAGTGAGTGTTATATAGCCTGTACACTGGCCACTTGTCCACATGTTTGTTGTCAGATGAATTTTCATTCCATATGGGCTTTCCGGCCCTTTTCCCACCACACTAACCCCCTGCTTATACAACTCTGGCATAGCCTGTGTCTTCTCAGTAACACAAGATTTTTCATCCCTCCCCCCCCCCCAGACACCCTAACACAGAGAACAACAAACAGGAAGAAACCTGTATCATAGCTGCCTGTGTCTTCTCAGTCACACAAGATTTTGGGGTATTTGAGGTAAATCTCCTTTCTCCCTTCACACACCCCCAAACTCCCCTAACACAGACAACAGCCTGCAGAAAGAAATTTGGATTACAGCTGCCTTTCTCTTTTCAGTCACACAAGATGTTGCTGTATTTGGAGGAAATCCCCTTTCTCCTTTAACACCTCGAGTGCCAGAGGGGTACGGAACACATTGCTTTGCAATGTGTTCCGTACCCCACTGGCACTCAAAGTGTTAACACAACACAGACTCTCCTAACACAACCTCAGACTCTCCTAACACTGAGCAGGTAGTCGCCAGATGAGGAATTATTTGGGGAGATCTTTATTAAGGTGGTAGTTCCGCTTTAAATAAATGGTAATTTTGTAGTACAGGTGGATTGCTCCAGAACTGCTCCTTTTTCTTTGAGCATCAGACTGGTTGGTTGACATAATGAAGGATAATCTTAAAGTAAATACTACTAGGAAAAATAGGGATTTGCAGAAGTTACTAATTCGTCCTCTTGAGAATTTCTAAGCAATGGGAGCAATGTTTTTTTTTTTTTTAAAGGAAATTATGTCTGCACACACGTCATCACATGCATAGACTGGCATCATGCACAAGAGTATACATCATCACACATAGGTCAATAGAAAAAGCCCCCACTTAAGAAGTTTTGCCAAATATCTTCCCTATTCAAAACAACAATGTTAATACTTGTACAATAAAAAATGTTTATATAAAAAAGTCACAGAACACAATGCACAGATGTCAGGGATAAATAGAGAATGCCTTAAGCAATCAATTGCCCCATAAATCCACTTAACATAAAAATATTTGCTCCCAAAAAACATTAAGTGAAGTGGCCCAAAAACATCCATATCCATATGGCCCTACTGTTTTCTCCACCTCTGTCTAGCAGGTTCTGTTAATCCCACACTCAAAGCTGATTGGCTGGGAGGTGTGTAACCTATTTTATTCTGTGGATGTTCCCATAGAGAGAGAGAAAACATTACTTTTTTTGTCCATATGTAACATCATCATTTAAATCAATGGGAATATTTAGGATTTTTTTGTCCCCCTATAGTGCAGTAATTGTGCTTCAGAATTCTTCAGTTCTACTGAGACATCAGCTCCAAATAGTTTGCCAGTCAGTGTTCATATTCATCTAATTGAAGTTGTTTGCCTTTAGAGTTTTAATAGACCGGCCAAATATTTCAAATAATATATTGCAAACATCAAATGTATTCACATTTATCCTCTGCCACTTTGAACCAATGTCATATCTTATTTAGCACATCATCAGTTGTATTGTAGACTTCCATGGAATTTCTTGCCAGCTAGAAATTTCCACTAAAACACAATTGCTTGATCCTAATATCACCTTAATTTCAAAGAAGTCTTTGGACTGTGACAGCAGCTTTCTGAGCTGTAGTTTCTATATGTTGTCAGTATGCTTAAATTATGCTAATATACTCAGCCACAAAATAACATGATTGTCATAATGCTAATATGTGGGTGTGTTACTAAGCATAAAAAGCAATGCATCAGTCACTCCAAGGGTGATATGCTAAATCAAATGTTATTTAAATGTTTCATTTCAGCCTGCTTTAACATTTCCTTTTCAAGAAATTTTACCAGTTCTACTCCTTATCATTAACAACTAACAAGCTACACAGTGTTTTTACCAATTGTGAATAAATGCCTATGAGATTCACAAATTAATTTGTTTTATACAGTGTATATGATGCATATAGGTACTCTAATGGGAGATATTTTAAAGTTATTACAGCCTAAATGTAATTTTTTACTCAAGCTACTAGCAACAATGCCAACTAGTGACCAAAAGACAATTTTATAATACATTGTATGAGACAGCTTGAGTCACTGACTAAAGGGCGATCATCTTCAGGATAGGGACCCTCATCAGTTCTTCCTTGGGAGCAGACCTGGTGGTGAATAGTGAACCTCAAAGGACCAATGGTGGAGCAGTATGAGGGTCTGAAAAGTGACCCTTGGGGCTCCTTTGTTGGTTTTGTGAAAAGGGACTGAAATGAGAGAATGAAATCTCTCAGTTCAGTCTCCTGTCCTGCACAATGCCGTCCCCATAGACCCTTGGTATTTGGCTTGAAAGTCCAACACAGTTCGTCTATTGAGACCAAGGACTCAATGTAGATGATGAACTGCCTTACACACCTATATCATATTGTTGCAAGGTGCTTATGACTCATAAAAGTGATAACTTCAGTAGTAGAACAGTCGAGCACAGTTGTCTTCTGTAAAACTCGAGACATGATAGGAGCTATTTTGGGGCTTTTCACTGACTTCTCCAACAGAAACAAATTTAGTAAAATATTATAAAAAGTCCTTTTTCTGTATTCAAGGGATAGTTATGATTAATATGTAAACAATATATATTGCAGGATTTTCTGCTTTGGTTAAAAATATGGGTACTCCCTCTGCTGAGAAATATTTTATTCAAAAGTTATTACATTTCCAACTTGCACTTTTTGGTTGCTGTACTTCCTGTTCTATGGCTATGGTCGGTTAACCAAAAAGCATTATGGGATGCAATTTTTTCAGCACAGCTGTAAAAATGTCAGACCATATGAGAACTGCATCAAAAAAATGTGAGTTGGAGTTGTAATAATTTTTGAATAAAATATCTCTCAGCAGTGGGAGTACCCTTGCTTTACAATTCAGGATAAACTCTGCAATATATATTTTCAATGTTAAACATTGCATCACTTTAAATGAATGAATTCTGATTTTTATATTGTACTAATACAATCTGGATGACGTTTTCTCTTCTACCAGCTTTTTCGTCTACTTAACTTGCAACGCAGAGTTTTATTCTCCTTGAGTTTCTGTAAAACATAACACTGTGATTTTTGCACTTGATAAAGGCGACCTTTGTGCCATCTTAGATCCATTGCTACTGAATCTTGAAAGTAAAGAACAATGAAACAGAATTTTATGCATCCTATTATAATATTTCCATCATTCATCTACTCCAAAAATCATCCTTCTTAAATTTTCGGAACTGTAAACTGTCATGCATGAAACAAGAAAAAAGATCTCAGTACCTGAAAACAATACATTGATGTTGAGATATCCAAGATGAAATTGACACTGTTTCCTTTAAGTGGTCTCAAAAATATTAACTCATAACACTTTTAAAGTAAGAGCTTAATTACTTATTAAGAGCTACCATATTACTTAAATAACTCTTGAGAGAATATTTACACTATAATTGAATACATGTATTGGTGATTATGCTTGTTAAACACAATAGAGTATTGAGGAATTTATTTCTGAAAAAGTGCCACTGATTGTACACAAAAGTGAGCAGTCTATGTGTTTGTTGATTTTTAAAACACCTTGGTTTCTAATAACATCTCACAATACACTGTAGAACTCTGTAGAACACAAGTGGTTAAACAATACCTGATTTTCTGCATGCAAGTAATACAAGTTTTTTTTTTTAGTAACAACTCTCTCATAGATAGAGTGCTGTTGGCAGATCAGCTCCTTTGATAGCAGAATGACCAAGTGCCAAGGAACCTGGGACCACATTGTGCAGATTGTCAGATCGGCAGGGGAGCAGTAATTTCACTGATCCCATTAGATAGACTGAACTTTGAGATTGGAAGTCTTATAGTCCAGCTGCATATGCAGCTCCTAAAGACCACCAATGAAGGATATTAGGGCCCAAATTAGCATTTCTTAGGTTTGCACATGAAATTAGTGAAGCTTGTTGCTGTGAGTTATATAATTTCTGGTTGTGTCCAGCTCATGCCAAAATTTACCAGTAGGCAAAGTAGGCAACTGCCTAGAGCCCCACATTTTGAGGTATGACTCAGCTATGCTGGCCACACCCACATTCTGAATGTGTTTTAAGTTCTTGCTTGTTATAGCTGAAGGGTATTTTCTGTGCCAGGAATCAGTGGTTGGGAATGGGGTCATGTGAGGAGTAGGGGTATGGCTATGGGTAGAGATAAGAGTGCCTAGATTGCCTTGCCTAGGGGTGCCTAAGATGTAAATTGGGCCCTGGTTCAACCTTCCTGTTAACCAAGGAGGTCCATTTTCTGACACCTTCCAAATGGCTGTTAGAAATTATTTAGCATCTTCTTGTTGTAGCCCTGGGCTTTTTACTAAGTCTGCTCCCTTAGGAGCCTATTTAGTAGAACATGCAGTATGCAGTCTGTGAAAAACTAGGCTGAACAGTACTGATAACTACATATTGTTGTGCTGCCTATCGTTACAAGTACCTGTTTGTCATGTTAGACCTATAACATTTGCAAGTTGTCCAATATATTATCAAAATGCATTTTTCCATAAGACTGTTCTATATGATGAAGTTGATAATAAAATGAGTATGTGGTGTTATGTTTGTATAATGCTGCTGTGTTTTGTATTTTATTACCTATGTGAGGTTTATGAATAATGGTGACTAAGTGCAATATGAAGCTAATTGATAGTTACGATGATTATAGCATATTTATTTAAACTGAAATTATTCAACAGCATATGCATCTAAATGCACATAAAATGACTGCCATAACAGATATATTTTAATAAAAAAAATCTGGTTTAGATGAAATTGTTATATTTTTATGGAGCTCATTCAGGCTCCATGATCTATAACTAAAGTTACTTGAAATCACAAGTCTATAAAGTTTTAAAGGTTGTGATTTAGCCCATTACAAAGCAGAACATAGACACACAGGGTAAATCAGGTGCATTAGGAGAGAGTACTGAAATGAGTACTCATACCCAGGGAATAACCATGGCCTGGACTATAGAGTAGGTTCACAGTCAAAGTAACAAGCAGGGCCATTGTAATGTGCTGTCTGAGATATTGTACATCAAAACCCAGGTCTTATTATCAGTTAGCGCATGTAAAAATGCTAATCTCTCTACTACTAAATGATGCAATTGGGATACATGGTACATTAATAATGTAGTTGGCTGGCTCCAGTCCTAGGGCTCTCAACAATCAAGTAATTCCCTGGTATCAAATCTGAGATTGGGGAGAATAGATGAAGTGCATATTCAGAGTCACAATCCATTTCCTATGATTAAGCACAAGAGAGCAGAAAATACATGGTGCTATTGACCAATGGATGGCTACATAGTTTAAAAGCATCTATTCCAGTTTTTAATATAAAGGTATCTGATAATTTTACTAGTATGCAATCTTTGATGAGGACAGTGACTTTTTCTTCTATCTTCTCTATAGCTTGTAGAAGTTGGAGGGATTTCCTTCCTTGGCATTTTACATTAGGATGCACTACTCACACTGAAGAGTTAAACAAGGTGGTGGTGAGTAAGTATGATCTGTCCGTGAGGATCATTTTTGAGATTTTGATGTCACCTGTGGGTTGTAGTTTGTTTTACATATACTATCAATATGTTTTGTACAGGACCTTTAATTTTATTCAGTAGCTCAACAGAATCCATTTTTGTAAAGGCCAGAATTTCTGAATTTAATATCCTGCAGAACTAACTGCATCACATAGGGGACAAATACATATTTGAAGCAATGCACTGGAGACCTGTCCTGCATTCAATGATTAAAAGCCCATATTAAACCAATGGTATTGTGGGGGATTTTTATTTTCCATATGGTGTAATCCAAAAAAAGTTTGAAACACTCCATGAGAATTAACAATTGCGTACTGTACTTGTACATTGGCTGGTCTCTGCTCAAGAGCTGTATTCCCAAGATCTCTAGTGCTATTACAGATAAGAATATTCCATGGACATGTCACTCTAACCATACCCAAAAGTTTGCCAAGTTCCATAATAATGGGGAAGATTCACTAAACGGTGATAAAGAGGTGATAAAATGGAGATGACTTCTCCAGATAATGATTTCTCCAGTTATATTATTCTATGTAGCCAATGTGCTAAGATATCCAAAATGTAAGAAATGTTAGTGAATTGGCTCTGTAGAATAGCATACGAATTGGAGAAGTGATAAACTGGAGAAGTCATCTCCACTTTATCACCACTTAGTGAATCTCCCTGTCAGGCTTGATATGGTTGGAGCGTAGGAGCAGGGAATGCTATCTCTTGCCAGACACCCCTACCAGGTGATCCACAGAGGTATACAGGTAGAACACCTAGGTAGGAGTGACAGCACGGGAGTGCAAGGGTTAAGCAAAGCGTAGTCAAAATCAGTCCAGAAGATCAGGGCAGGCAGCAATCAGGCAGAATCAGTAAAACTAGCCAAGGCAATGGGAAATCCAGCAGAGGGTCTGTAGCACAGCAAGGAAAGAAGCACTGAGCACTGGAAGCTTAGAGCACACAGGAACCAAAGTTCTGGAACACTGAAGCAAAGTGGACACAGCCTGAGGGGTTTTTATAGTGTCATGGGTTTTCACCCCTTCCCTCTGCTGAACAAACCTCTCACTGGATTGGCCAACAGAGGGGTGTGCAACCACAGCACCTGTCTCACTGTTTACCTGGAGGCACACTATTGGTGGACAGTTGATGAGAGAGGCAGGCTTCACCTCCCCCCTACAGGTGTACAACACCATGGTTTGATCTGGGCACCCTGTGGATACCTTTCCTGGAGACTCCTTCAACTTTAGGCCATGGCTTAGGCCTACCGCACTATCGCGTTCGCGGTCACGATCGTGTTCGCGATCGCAACTGCGAGCAGACACCGCTACTCGAGGCCGTGGCTTCGGCCTACTCAGTGATCGTGGAGCATCTGGGAAGCCCCCAGCAACGGAGGATGGCTGGGACATGGAGGTAGGAGCTAGAGGGGCATGACAGTACCCCCCTCCTACGAGCGACCTCTGGGCGCGTCTATGTGCCAGACGTTCAGGATGGGCTCGGTGAAATGCCCTAAGGCATGCTGGGGCATGGATATTGGCGACTGGTTGCCAGGATCTCTCCTCGGGTCCATACCCCTTCCAGTGTATTAGATACTCTAGTCTTCCTCGACGTATACGTGAGTCCATGATTTCCTGAACCTCGAATTCTTCCACATCGTTCACCACTATTGGAAGAGGAGGAGTAGGTGGTCTCCTTTGAGTGGTGTCGGGTATCCATCTTTTCAGAAGCGACACGTGAAATGTAGGATGGGTGCGCCATGTAGTAGGTAATTGTAAGGAAACTGCAGCAGGGATAATGATTTTTGTGATGGGGAAAGGCCCCAAGAATTTGGGTCCCAATTTTTTGGTAGGGCAAGACATTTTAACATGTGCTGAGGAAAGCCATACCTTATCCCCAACCTGGTATAAGGGGGAAGGTTTACGTCGCCGGTCAGCTTGGTTCTTGTAAGACTGTTGTGCCTTTTTTAAAGTTTCTTGTAATAGAGTAAAACCTTGGTTCAGTAGTTGAAGACGGTCTGTAGCCTGAGGGACCATGGTAGTAACAGGTAGTTGAGGAATATAAGGTGGATGATAACCATAATTGGACTTGAAGGGGGACATGTCTATAGAACTGTGTAGATGGTTGTTATAAGCAAATTCTGCTGTTGGTAGAAGGACACCCAGTCATTCTGAAGATGGGTGACGTAGCAACGTAGATATTGTTTAAGCGTTTGGTTAGTTCTCTCTGTCTGACCATCAGTTTGAGGATGGTATGCGGATGACAAGAGTCTTTGTATACCCAAACCTCGACAAAAAGCAGACCAGAAATGAGAGGTAAATTGGACACCACGGTCAGAGAGGATGGTTTGTGGAATACCATGAAGGCGAAAAATTTCTTTGATGAACAAGTCTGCTGTCTCGGCAGCTGTAGGTAATCCGATAACGGGGACAAAATGTGCCATCTTGGTTAGGCGGTCTACAACCACCATTATAGTGGTGTAACATTGTGATGGTGGGAGTTCCACAATGAAGTCCACAGTTATGTCAGCCCAAGGACTTGTTGGTACTGGTAACGGTTGTAGTAACCCAGTGGGTCTTGAATTAGTACCTTTGGCTCGCCCACACACATCACATGATTGTATGTATTGTTCAATGTCTTTTTTTATACCAGGCCACCAGAATGACCGTTGGGTGAGTTCTGTGGTTTTCTTAACACCTCCATGGCCTGCTAACGGGTGGTCATGTACCGTATGAAGTACATTGGTACGAACTTCAGGAGGAACGAAAAGAAGAGTGTCTTTGTACAGCAGCCCATGTTTTTTGGTAAGGCAAGGATATTGAGACAGGTAGGAATCTGCTTGAGAATGGATCTGCAAAGCTTCTAATAGTGAAGAGTGAGTAGCCAAGAAATGACCAGGTTGGAGGATAGTATCCGTATCTGTATCTGTATGGGGTCCATGTAGACGGGACAAGGCATCCGCTTTTCCATTTCGTGATCCTGGTCTATAAGTGATATGCAGGTTGAATCTGCAGAAAAACAGAGCCCATCTGGTTTGTCTAGGACATAGACGGCGAGCTCCTCGTAGATACTCTAAATTCTTGTGGTCAGTGAACACAGTGATTGGATGGTTAGCCCCCTCCAAGAGGTGACGCCATTCCTCCAATGCCATTCTAATGGCTAGTAATTCTCTGTCTCCCACACTGTAGTTAGTTTCCGCTGGGGATAATCGTCTACAAAAGAAAGACACAGGATGAAGCGTCTCACTTTCTCCTTGTCGTTGTGATAGGACGGCCCCTGCGGCTGTCTCGGAGGCATCAACCTCCATAAAGAATGTTTTTTTAGGGTCTGGCAGTACAAGAATGGGGGCTGACGTGAACCTCTGTTTAAGTTCATCAAAAGCATGTTGTGCTTGAGGTGACCAGGCAAACGGAACATGTTTCTTCGTTAGCTGGGTGATGGGAGCGATAACTTTAGAGAAACCGTGGATGAATTTTCTGTAGAAATTTGAGAACCCCACACATTTTTGCACAGTTTTAACAGAAGTAGGAACAGGCCAATCCAAGATGGCTGATACCTTTTTGTGGTCCATTTTGATATTCCCCGGAGTTAATATGAATCCCAAAAATTCAACAGATGTTGTCTCAAACACACATTTTTCTAATTTCGCATAAAGTCCATGTTGCTGAAGCCGAGAAAGGACACGTTTAACATGCTCCCGATGGGTGGTAAGTGATGGTGAGTAGACTAAGATGTCGTCGAGATATACCACTACGAATATGTCCAACATATCTCGGAATACATCGTTGAGGAAATGTTGAAAGGTGGCAGGGGCATTACAGAGCCCGAACGGCATGACCTGGTATTCATAGTGGCCATACCGGGATCGGAAAGCCGTCTTCCATTCATGTCCTTTTTTTATGCGTACCAAATTATAGGCTCCTCGTAAATCCAACTTAGTATATATTTGTGCCTCTCTAAGTCGATTCATTAACTCTGAGATTAAGGGCAATGGATATTTGTTTTTGATAGTAACCTTGTTAAGCTCTCTATAGTCCACACAGGGCCGGAGGCCTCCATCTTTTTTCCCCACGAAAAATATGCCAGCCCCGGCAGGAGAAGTGGATGGCCTTATGAATCCATTCCTTAGGTTCTCTTCTATATAGTCCTTTAAGGCGCTTAATTCAGGTTCAGAGAGAGGAAATATACGACCAAATGGAATGGGGGCCCCAGGAAGCAAGTCTATAGGACAGTCATATGGACGGTGTGGGGGCAGTTTGTTGGCTTCTTGTTTGCTGAAGACTTGGCTGAAAGCACGGTAGGGTATCGGTATTTCCAATGTCTTAGAAGAAGTAGCATGCAAGGTGGAAACTGTGGTGTGAGAGAGACAGTGTTCTTTACAGTAGGATGATGCAAAGGTGATTTGTCCTGTGGACCAATTAATGGTGGGGTTATGGTGTTTAAGCCAAGGAAGGCCAAGGATAATGGGAAACAAAGGAGATTGCACCAAATTAAAGCTAAGCGTCTCCACATGCTTAGCCCCAATGCTCACAGTGAGAGGTATAGTCTCCGTGGTGACAGGTCCGGAGTTAATGTTGCTGCCATCAATAAGAAGTATTGTGAGGGGTTGTTTCTTTAGTCGTGTAGGTATGTTCAGACTCTGGGCTAACTTGTAATCCAAGAAACAGTCACTTGCCCCGGAGTCAATGATAGCATCTTATGGGATCTTGTTATGCGTCCACTGTAGGGAGACAAGAAGAGATAAATGAGGTGCTGTTCCACCCAGGAGTAATGGGTACTGTGCAAGATCTGGCTTACCTCTGGCTGCCAATTCAGGACAGACACGGACTTGGTGACCAGAGCCACCACAATAAAGACAAAGGTTCATGCGTCTCCTCCTGTTCTTTTCAGTTTCAGTGAGTGGTCCACGAGTAGCACCCAGTTGCATGGGTTTCTCTGAAGTAATACCGGGAGTCAAGGAGACAGGTAATGGAGGACAAGGTGTAGAGGTTGAACGGAGAGGAGGGTTAGTGGTACGCTCCATGCGTCTCTCCCGAAGTCTCCGATCAATCTGAGTTACCAGGACAACTAGATCATCCAAAGAGTCAGGAATGCCAGTCCGAGCTAGTTCGTCCTTTAATGAGTCAGCAAGACCCAGGCGGAATTGGTCACGCAAGGCAGTTTCGTTCCATTCCGTTTCTACTGCTACTTTCCGGAATTCTGATACGTAATCCTCCACAGGACGGCGCCCCTGTCTTAGTGATCTCACAGTGGCCTCAGCAGTGGCCCTCTTATGGGGATCATCATAAAGGGCACCCATTTCGTGACAGAAAGCAGTCCAGGAGTCTAGTATAGGGCTGTTAGCATGTAGTAGGTGATGCGCCCATGACAGAGGAGCATCTGTGAGTAGTGATATGGCAGTACGAACTTTAATAAAGTCTGTGGCATATGTCCTAGGTTTCAGGACGAACAACAGTTCACAGTACGTGATGATTAACCGGTATTTACTACAATCTCCGGAAAAACAAGCAGGAAGCTTGACATGTGGTTCTGGAGTGGCAGTGGCCCCAATACCAAGGGGTCCTGCTTCATTTGCTGAGGGTGGTTGATACATAGCTGGAGGTGTCACTGGAGCAGGTTGTAACCCCTGGAACTGGGCTTGTAAAGCAGCTTGGTTTTCTTGGATACCTTGTACCGTGTGGGATAATGCAGTGAGTTGCTGAGTCAGTGACGCGATAGCATCAATCATCCCTGTCAGCTCCATGGGCTTCAGTGTATTGTCAGGCTTGATATGGTTGGCGCGTAGGAGCAGGGAATGCTATCTCTTGCCAGACACCCCTACCAGGTGATCCACAGAGGTATACAGGTAGAACACCTAGGTAGGAGTGACAGCACGGGAGTGCAAGGGTTAAGCAAAGCGTAGTCAAAAACAGTCCAGAAGATCAGGGCAGGCAGCAATCAGGCAGAATCAGTAAAACTAGCCAAGGTCAGGAAACAGGCAAGCAGGGAAGTCCAGGAGGCAAGCAGAAGGTCAGACAATGGGAAATCCAGCAGAGGGTCTGTAGCACAGCAAGGAAAGAAACACTGAGCACTGGAAGCTTAGAGCACACAGGAACCAAAGTTCTGGAACACTGAAGCAAAGTGGACACAGCCTGAGGGGTTTTTATAGTGTCATGGGTTTTCACCCCTCCCCTCTGCTGAACAAACCTCTCACTGGATTGGCCAACAGAGGGGTGTGCAACCACAGCACCTGTCTCACTGTTTACCTGGAGGCACACTATTGGTGGACAGTTGATGAGAGAGGCAGGCTTCACCTCCCCCCTACAGGTGTACAACACCATGGTTTGATCTGGGCACCCTGTGGATACCTTTCCTGGAGACTCCTTCAACTTTAGGCCATGGCTTAGGCCTACCGCACTATCGCGTTCGCGATCGCGTTCGCGAGCGCAACCGCGGGCAGACACCGCTACTCGAGGCCGTGGCTTCGGCCTACTCAGTGATCGTGGAGCATCTGGGAAGCCCCCAGCAACGGAGGATGGCTGGGACATGGAGGTAGGAGCTAGAGGGGCATGACACTCTTTGCATCTGTCTTCCTACTTTTTCTTCCTGTATAAAAACAGAAGAGAACCTTATCTGAGATGAAGCTGACACAAAAACCTATTCCACGTTACAATAGAAGTCTGGTGAGCCAGTTCCTACCCACAGTCTCCGTCCCAGCTGACTGAGGTTCTTTCTTATTTAAAAGATTTTAGTCATTGTGAGTAACAAATCAGGAAATCAACTGTTATAATCACTTCAAAGAAAGGGGAAAAAAAGTAAACGAGGCTAATGTATTGAAAAGTGGAACAATTGTACTGCAAATCAAGGGAACCACAGAGAACAAATCAAAAGTCCAATTGATTTAAAATGGGCTTTTAACCTCCTGAATGCTAAAGTTGTCTCCACATTGCTTCTCAATACAGTCTAGCATTCTAGGAGTTAAAAGCCCAGTTTAATCTATGGGGGTTATTTTCTGCCTACAGTGTGCTTGGTTTGCCCCAGAATTGCTCCATTTCTTAGTACATAAGCATCCCTGTCTTGAATTATATGGAATATATGTATTGTATTATATGTATTGTATTTCTCATTATGTATCATTAGTGACTATAGGCCAGATATGCAAACCAAGATCCACAGGCCAAACATAAAAAGTGAAGTGGAAAAAACCCAGAAAGAAGTAAATATTAGATTTTCCAGGTCAAATGTCATCTTTAAGCCCTTCTGGAACAGAGGGGTTAGCAGCACATTTTTTTTAAACTTCAGGTGGTTGGGGAGGGTAAAAAGTATGGAAAAACCTGCTAAAGACATATATTGCTAAACCTTTTGGTTACTAGTCAAATCTCAGTCCAACACATTGGGGATTAAGCACTAAAGCATGATAGGAAGTTGATTAACTGGGGATGATTTTTTCAAGTCCTATGTTATTCCATGGAGCCAATGCGCTAGGATTTCTTCAGCTTTGGAGGCATAGGTTCCTCAGAATAACA
The DNA here is from genome assembly GCA_037306005.1 of Rhinophrynus dorsalis. Taxonomy (NCBI): domain Eukaryota; kingdom Metazoa; phylum Chordata; class Amphibia; order Anura; family Rhinophrynidae; genus Rhinophrynus; species Rhinophrynus dorsalis. Next base: position 64,185,625 of record CM074721.1, on the reverse strand, counting down.
TAGGAACTGGAGAAGTCATCTCCACTTTTTCATGCTTTAGTGCATCTCCCCCATTGTTTTACAGTGCATGATATTATGTATCGCTAGCATCCAAATGGTTAACTAAAATTTGTAAAAATTGCTGCAAAGGTGTAAAAGATATACCATAAAGCATTTTTTCCAGTATATAAATAATAAATAGGCAATGAATAAGATTACTATGGATATTTTATCGGGCATAGCAGCTATGATAGGGCCCATTGTCTAAGGGGTCCCACCATCTGTCCTATGGCCATGGTAAATAAAACATAAAATATAAACTGTTAGTCCAAATAAAAGGTATCACCAAATACCAAAGTATGTATCTTTGCATTACTAAAACTGGACTAATACAGCTACCATAAATGAATTCAAAAAGCTATGGAAGATATCCTATAAATTAAAATGTTGTAAGACTAACCCAGTCCCACTTGCCAATTCCACTGATCTGTAGGATGTGTAGCATCAGCTCTTCAACAAACAATTTAGAGAGATTGTTGTGCTTCCTCTGGAGATTGCTGTCCTCTCTAGAGTAATGCATTGCTCAATGATCCTGCCATAAAAGTGATAATCTTGCAATAATATAGATTACCAGTTTGGTATTGGTAGAGAGAAAGCTACTGAAAGGATTACAAGAGACAATATTCAAGCACACATTTCAGACAAATAAAGCATGGAAAAGATAAACTACGACAATAAATGCACCTTATATAGCAAAGCAGTGTGTGATTAAACACCAAGGCCCATTCTGTTGTAGCAAATCTTTTATTGTGAAAAATATATGTGTTGTAGGGCTATTTTTTACTTTATACATAGATATGTCCTCTGTAGGAAAATGCCTTTTCAAATGTTATGACTATGAGAGCACAAACTTGAATTTTGACATCTTGAGATTAAACCTCTTTATGGCCAGGTCAAGGTGGTGCTTTTGCTCTTGCTGTCTAGGATACCCTGTCATAGCCATAAGCTATCCATAGAAGGCAACAGCAATAAGACCAGACTGATTTTGTTCAGCAATACACATGCACACTACCACACACACACACCCTGCCTCATACCTACACACAAAGTACCACATTCATACACACACACACACACATATTCACAGACTACCTCATATATACATACTACCACACACACAAGCACGCACAATACCTGATACATTCACTTTACCACACATGCAAACACACTACCTCATACATACACACATACACACACGTTATCTCACACATTCACAATACCATACATACACACATGCATGCATGCACACTGTCTTGCACATATACATTACCACATACAAACGCTACCACATACATTCCCACAAACACACACGCACTACCATACACACAACCATAATACCACACACACTACCTTAATACCATATGAACACACACAGACATACACATACTACCTTCTACACACAAACAACCACACATACACACACATGCACATACTACCTCATACATCCGCATCCAAAAAACACCCCCCCACCTCATACATATACAAAAGAGCGCACACTACTTTATCCATATACATTATAACACACACATGCTATCTCATGTATACACACTACAACACACATACACACACACACTACCTTATACTGTACATACGCACTATAGCCCATACATTACCGCACATACAACAAACTGAAACTATCTCATACACAGGCATGGATGAAAATATCCGCCTCAAACTGAAATCGTTGAAAAATAGCACTTTCCACTTGGTGAAAAATGACCAGTGAAAAAGTGCTGATTTTCCGCTTTTTCACGCTTTTTTTGCCTAGCTTATTCCATTGAAATCAATGGGAGCATAGAAGTTACACACAAAACATAGCAAATATTATTATATTTCCTAAAAGCATAGTATTGTCACGAAGTCAGTGACTAAGCTCTAGCAGGAAGAGATATCACAGCGACTCCTCCAACAAGGGTTGGTAGAGTGAAGGCTTGAGTGCGTCGCTAGGGTGCGTAGCTGGTGTTCGCAGGCCCCCTGTAGTGCGTTGTGCTGCGGCCAAGGCCGTGTAGAGGTGCTGGCCGCGAAGCCAGATGACCCCCTTCGGTTGAGCCGAAGAAGGCCCAGGATAACGCACTACAGTGCGGACACCCACCACCAACCCAAGGGAAGGTCTATTTCCAGAGTAGAAGGAACTCACTTAACGTAAGTCCAGAGGCTGATAGGCAGCGAGCAGGATAAGGGCAGCTAGAGCAGCGGATGGAAGAAAGGCTAAGCCCGGAGATGCTGGGGCTAGTAGAGCGAGAAGAGGGACCAAGAGAAGGGCTGGCGGACAGAAGGTACAGGACTACTAGGGCAGGACTGACCAAGGTACGGGGTACTAGACAAGGCACAGGGCACCACAAGGGCAGACTGGAGGGCCACTGGTAGCAGACTGAGCAGGCTGGAAGGAGCAGAACACCACAGGGAAAGACCACAGGGAAAGACTGGAAGGGCACTGGTTGCTGACTGAGCAGGCTGGAAGGAGCTGGACACCACTGGGATGGACTACAGGGGAAGACTGGAAGGGCACTGGTTGCTGACTGAGCAGGCTGGAAGGAGCTGGACACCACTGGGATGGACAGGAAGAACACAGGAGAAGGAGCAGGACACCACCGGGGTGGACAGGTAAGAAGCTGATAGCTGGGTGAGCAGGCTGAAAGACGCCACTGGAAGAGACAGGAGAGACTTCTCCAGACTGAACGCTATAAAGGAGAGACCCGGAAGAGCGGTCTAGGATGACGTCATCACGCTAACGTGGTGACGAGTGAAGCAACCCGGAAGACGGGCAAACCCGCCGCACAAGCGACGAGGAAGAGGAAGACCTGACACTCCCCCCCTCCTAAGGCCGCCCACGGAGGCCAGGACGGGGTTTATGGGTAAAGCGCGTATGAAAGCGCTGAAGGAGGGCAGGTGCATGAACATCCGAAGACGGAACCCAGGAGCGCTCCTCAGGACCGTAACCATGCCAATTAACAAGATACTGTAGACGGCGACGAACCAGGCGGGAATAAAGAATGGCATCGATGACAAACTCCTCCCGGTCCACACGAACCACGGGCCTAGGGACTGGGGTCCGGGGATGTGAAGGGTGTGTCGGAAACCATGGTTTCAACAGGGAGACGTGGAACACTGGATGCATACGCAAAGAGGGAGGAAGAGCCAAGCGATACACCACCGGGGAGAGTCAACGCAGCACCCGAAAGGGGCCCAGGAAACGGGGACCAAGTTTGGTAGAAGGCTGACGTAGGCGAACATTCTTGGTGGAAAGCCAAACCCTGTCACCGACAGCAAAGCTAGGGGCCAAAGAGCGACGACGATCCGCCTGAACTTTGTGGCGTACTTGAGACCCCAACAAAGAGGTACGAATGCGCTGCCAATGGTCCACTAAGGACCGGACACGAGCCTCGGCAGCAGGAGCTAGGGCAGATTCTGGGGTTGTAACCCAGAGCAGCAAAAAAGGGTGAGCAGCCCAATGAGGAATGGAAGTGAGAGTTCAAAGAGAACTCGGCCAGGGGAAGGAGACGGCACCGATCGTCTTGTTGGTGGTTGCAGTAACTGCGCAAAAAGTGCTCCAAGGACTGGTTTACCCTTTCCGTCTGACCATTAGTCTGGGGGTGGTAGCCAGACGAAAATTGTAGGGTAACACCCAGGCGAGTACAGAAGGATTTCCAGAAGGCTGAGATGAGCTGAGGACCCCGATCCGATGTTATATGAAGGGGAATACCATGAATACGGACTATTTCAGAAATGAATCGGTCGGCAAGATCCGAAGCCGAAGGCAGTTTGGGTAGCGGAATCAAATGGCACTGTTTAGAAAAGCGGTCCACAATCACCCATATAACTGTCATGCCGGAAGAGGGCGGGAGGTCAACAACGAAGTCCATAGCGAGTTGGGACCAGGGAAGCGCAGGAACAGGCAAGGAATGAAGAAATCCTGGTGGTCTGCAGCGAGGTGTCTTCATACGGGCACAGATGGTGCAAGAGGAAACAAAAGAAGCCACCTCAGCTCAAACAGAGGGCCACCAGAAATGACGAGACAACAGCTCACAAGTCCTGGATATGCCAGCATGACCACCAACAGAAGAATGATGGGCCCAACGAAGAACCTCTGACCGATATTGCAAGGGAACATATAGCGCCCCAGCAGAATGAGGAGTTCCAGCAGGGGCTGAGGTCTGAGCATCCTGGATACGTTGTAATGTCCTGGTAGTCAAGAAGGCTAAAAAACAAGTAGAGGGCAGTATGGTGTCTGGGACAGCAGAGACAGCAGATGGCTCTTGGAGACGCAACAAGGCATCAGCCTTGGTATTCTTAGCACCCGGAACATAGGAGATAGTGAAATCAAAACGTGAAAAGAACAACGACCACCGGGCCTGCCGGGTGTTCAAGCGCTTGGCCGTAGCCAGATAAGCCAGGTTCTGGTGGTCTGTATATATGGTTATCCGGTGGGGAGAACCCTCAAGAAAGTAACGCCATTCGGCTAACGCCAATTTAATTTCCAGAAGCTCGCGATTACCGGCGTCATAATTCCTCTCGGGTGCGGAGAAGGTCCAAGAAAAGAAGGAGCATGGTTGAAGAACTCCAGAGGAGGGGGACCGCTGTGAAAGAACCGCCCCCACAGCCGACTCAGATGCATCCACTTCTACAATGAACGGCTGAAGAGGGTCCGGATAGGACAGGACGGGCGCAGTACAAAATGCCTGTTTCAAAGCGGTGAAAGCAGACACAGCCTTAGGGGACCAACAGGAAGGGTTGCCACCCTTGCGAGTAAGGGCTACAATGGGTTGTATGACTGTGGAGAAGCCCTTGATAAAACGCCGATAATAATTGGCGAATCCAATAAAGCGTTGAACCGCTTTCAGATTACGAGGAAGAGGCCAGTCCAGAACGGCAGAGATTTTAACCGGGTCCATGGACAGGCCTCTAGGAGACACAACGTAACCCAGGAAGGAAAGGCTGGTCTGGTCAAAGAGGCATTTTTCCAATTTGGCATACAGGTGGTTGGACCGCAAACGCTCAAGGACCTGTCGTACATGGAGACGGTGCTCGGCAAGGGAGGTAGAATACACCAAAATATCGTCCAAATACACGACAACAAAAGAGGACAATAGATCCCGGAAGACGTCGTTGATAAAGGCTTGGAAGACCGCAGGGGCATTACGTAAGCCAAATGGCATGACGAGGTATTGGTAATACCCTGATCGTGTGTTGAATGCGGTCTTCCATTCATCCCCCTCACGCATCCGGACCAGGTTGTATGCACCACGTAGGTCCAATTTGGTGAAGATGTTGGCTCCACGAAGGCGGTCTAGGAGCTCTGAGATAAGCGGAAGGGGGTAGCAGTTACGACGGGTGATGAAATTCAGACCTCTGTAGTCAATACAGGGACGAAGGGTACCATCCTTCTTGGCCACAAAAAAGAAACCCGCTCCAGCGGGTGAGGAGGACGGGCGAATAAAGCCCCGAGCAAGATTGTCCTTCACGTAGGCCTCCATGGCAGCAGTTTCAGGGATGGACAGCGGATACGTCCTACCCCTAGGGGGCATGGTGCCAGGAAGAAGGTCCACAGGGCAGTCATAAGGGCGATGCGGTGGAAGGGTCTCAGCCCGTTGTTTGCTGAAAGCCTCAGCAAGATCCCTATAAGGTTCAGGAATCAGTAAAGAAGAATCGGAAGTAAGTGTGGAGAGCAAAGAGACCGGAGCTGTCGTGTTCATGGAAGGAGTGCAAGGGAATTCAAGAGACCCGGTAGCCCAGTTGATGTTAGGGTTGGCAGAGCATAACCAAGAATACCACAAGATGACTGGGATTTTGGGTGAGGTTATGACATCCAGCACCGAGAATTCAGTGAGGTTGTTGCTCACATGCAGTGTTAGTGGCTTGGTAGAATGGGTGATCAAGCCTTTCCCCACGGGAGTATCATCAATAGCCAACACGCGTAGCTGTGGATTTTTGGGTTGCAAAGGAATTCTGTGCTTTACGGCAAAAGTAGCATCAATGAAGAGACCGGAAGCACCGGAGTCAATGAAGGCCAATGTGTCAAGGGTGTGGCCATTCCAAGAGAGGTTAACCAGAACACTAAGGCATCGGTTTAGGTTGTTGGGGATGGTAGCCGAGCTTAGGGAGGTTCCCCCGCCGCCTAAGCCCTGGCGTTTCCTTGTTTGTTAGGATATTCACGGGCAAAATGGCCAGGGGCTCCACAGTAAAGGCATAAACCAGCCGCACGGCGTCTGGCTTTTTCTTCTTCAGACAAGCGGTAGACACGGCCGATCTCCATAGGTTCCAGATCAGTGTCGGAGGTGGTGGGCAAACGTTGGAACCGGGCAGCCAGACGTATGTGGGGACGAGGAGGTGGACGACAAGTACGGTCCCGATCTCTCTCGCTTCGTCTCTCAGACAACCGGTGTTCCAAAGAAGAACAGAGCGCCACCAAATCCTCCAGAGAGTCAGGGATCAGACGAGTAGTTAGCTCATCTTTAAGGCGGTCATGAAGGCCCTTACGGAAAGCTGCTTTGAGAGCGCTGGGACCCCAATCAGTATCATAGGCCAGCGTGCGGAATTCCACCGCGTACTGAGACAAGGAGCGTTGTCCCTGTGATATTTCTAACAAGGCTGCCTCGGCCCTGGACTGGCGACCTGGTGTATCAAATACTGCCTTGAAGGCAGAAAGGAATGAATCGAAGTCATCCAAAACAGGAGACTGGTGATCCAGTAGGGGGGTGACCCAAGCCAAGGCCTGACCCTTAAGGAGGGACACAATAAAAGCAATCTTGGCTTGGGAAGAAGAGTAAGACTCTGGCTGACAGCGGAAGTGCAGCTGACACTGGTTCAAGAAAGCCCGCACGTCAGCGGATGAACCATCGAAGCGCTCCGGCAGAGGAAGATGAGGAAGAGGGGGCGAAAAGGCAGGACCAGGAAGCGGCATGGCGTGCGCCATGGTGGGTTCAGCGGCTCTTAGAGCTCCTATTTCATGTTGCATCTGCTGCAGCAATTGCATGATGGTATCAAGGTAACTAGCCAAGGTCAGGAAACAGGCAAGCAGGGAAGTCCAGGAGGCAAGCAGAAGGTCAGACAATGGGAAATCCAGCAGAGGGTCTGTAGCACAGCAAGGAAAGAAACACTGAGCACTGGAAGCTTAGAGCACACAGGAACCAAAGTTCTGGAACACTGAAGCAAAGTGGACACAGCCTGAGGGGTTTTTATAGTGTCATGGGTTTTCACCCCTCCCCTCTGCTGAACAAACCTCTCACTGGATTGGCCAACAGAAGGGTGTGCAACCACAGCAACTGTCTCACTGTTTACCTGGAGGCACACTATTGGTGGACAGTTGATGAGAGAGGCAGGCTTCACCTCCCCCCTACAGGTGTACAACACCATGGTTTGATCTGGGCACCCTGTGGATACCTTTCCTGGAGACTCCTTCAACTTTAGGCCATGGCTTAGGCCTACCGCACTATCGCGTTCGCGATCGCGTTCGCGAGCGCAACCGCGGGCAGACACCGCTACTCGAGGCCGTGGCTTCGGCCTACTCAGTGATCGTGGAGCATCTGGGAAGCCCCCAGCAGCGGAGGATGGCTGGGACATGGAGGTAGGAGCTAGAGGGGCATGACACTCTTTGCATCTGTCTTCCTACTTTTTCTTCCTGTATAAAAACAGAAGAGAACCTTATCTGAGATGAAGCTGACACAAAAACCTATTCCACGTTACAATAGAAGTCTGGTGAGCCAGTTCCTACCCACAGTCTCCGTCCCAGCTGACTGAGGTTCTTTCTTATTTAAAAGATTTTAGTCATTGTGAGTAACAAATCAGGAAATCAACTGTTATAATCACTTCAAAGAAAGGGGAAAAAAAGTAAACGAGGCTAATGTATTGAAAAGTGGAACAATTGTACTGCAAATCAAGGGAACCACAGAGAACAAATCAAAAGTCCAATTGATTTAAAATGGGCTTTTAACCTCCTGAATGCTAAAGTTGTCTCCACATTGCTTCTCAATACAGTCTAGCATTCTAGGAGTTAAAAGCCCAGTTTAATCTATGGGGGTTATTTTCTGCCTACAGTGTGCTTGGTTTGCCCCAGAATTGCTCCATTTCTTAGTACATAAGCATCCCTGTCTTGAATTATATGGAATATATGTATTGTATTATATGTATTGTATTTCTCATTATGTATCATTAGTGACTATAGGCCAGATATGCAAACCAAGATCCACAGGCCAAACATAAAAAGTGAAGTGGAAAAAACCCAGAAAGAAGTAAATATTAGATTTTCCAGGTCAAATGTCATCTTTAAGCCCTTCTGGAACAGAGGGGTTAGCAGCACATTTTTTTTAAACTTCAGGTGGTTGGGGAGGGTAAAAAGTATGGAAAAACCTGCTAAAGACATATATTGCTAAACCTTTTGGTTACTAGTCAAATCTCAGTCCAACACATTGGGGATTAAGCACTAAAGCATGATAGGAAGTTGATTAACTGGGGATGATTTTTTCAAGTCCTATGTTATTCCATGGAGCCAATGCGCTAGGATTTCTTCAGCTTTGGAGGCATAGGTTCCTCAGAATAACATAGGAACTGGAGAAGTCATCTCCACTTTTTCATGCTTTAGTGCATCTCCCCCATTGTTTTACAGTGCATGATATTATGTATCGCTAGCATCCAAATGGTTAACTAAAATTTGTAAAAATTGCTGCAAAGGTGTAAAAGATATACCATAAAGCATTTTTTCCAGTATATAAATAATAAATAGGCAATGAATAAGATTACTATGGATATTTTATCGGGCATAGCAGCTATGATAGGGCCCATTGTCTAAGGGGTCCCACCATCTGTCCTATGGCCATGGTAAATAAAACATAAAATATAAACTGTTAGTCCAAATAAAAGGTATCACCAAATACCAAAGTATGTATCTTTGCATTACTAAAACTGGACTAATACAGCTACCATAAATGAATTCAAAAAGCTATGGAAGATATCCTATAAATTAAAATGTTGTAAGACTAACCCAGTCCCACTTGCCAATTCCACTGATCTGTAGGATGTGTAGCATCAGCTCTTCAACAAACAATTTAGAGAGATTGTTGTGCTTCCTCTGGAGATTGCTGTCCTCTCTAGAGTAATGCATTGCTCAATGATCCTGCCATAAAAGTGATAATCTTGCAATAATATAGATTACCAGTTTGGTATTGGTAGAGAGAAAGCTACTGAAAGGATTACAAGAGACAATATTCAAGCACACATTTCAGACAAATAAAGCATGGAAAAGATAAACTACGACAATAAATGCACCTTATATAGCAAAGCAGTGTGTGATTAAACACCAAGGCCCATTCTGTTGTAGCAAATCTTTTATTGTGAAAAATATATGTGTTGTAGGGCTATTTTTTACTTTATACATAGATATGTCCTCTGTAGGAAAATGCCTTTTCAAATGTTATGACTATGAGAGCACAAACTTGAATTTTGACATCTTGAGATTAAACCTCTTTATGGCCAGGTCAAGGTGGTGCTTTTGCTCTTGCTGTCTAGGATACCCTGTCATAGCCATAAGCTATCCATAGAAGGCAACAGCAATAAGACCAGACTGATTTTGTTCAGCAATACACATGCACACTACCACACACACACACCCTGCCTCATACCTACACACAAAGTACCACATTCATACACACACACACACACATATTCACAGACTACCTCATATATACATACTACCACACACACAAGCACGCACAATACCTGATACATTCACTTTACCACACATGCAAACACACTACCTCATACATACACACATACACACACGTTATCTCACACATTCACAATACCATACACACACACATGCATGCATGCACACTGTCTTGCACATATACATTACCACATACAAACGCTACCACATACATTCCCACAAACACACACGCACTACCATACACACAACCATAATACCACACACACTACCTTAATACCATATGAACACACACAGACATACACATACTACCTTCTACACACAAACAACCACACATACACACACATGCACATACTACCTCATACATCCGCATCCAAAAAACACCCCCCCACCTCATACATATACAAAAGAGCGCACACTACTTTATCCATATACATTATAACACACACATGCTATCTCATGTATACACACTACAACACACATACACACACACACTACCTTATACTGTACATACGCACTATAGCCCATACATTACCGCACATACAACAAACTGAAACTATCTCATACACAGGCATGGATGAAAATATCCGCCTCAAACTGAAATCGTTGAAAAATAGCACTTTCCACTTGGTGAAAAATGACCAGTGAAAAAGTGCTGATTTTCCGCTTTTTCACGCTTTTTTTGCCTAGCTTATTCCATTGAAATCAATGGGAGCGTAGAAGTTACACACAAAACATAGCAAATATTATTATATTTCCTAAAAGCATAGTATTGTCACGAAGTCAGTGACTAAGCTCTAGCAGGAAGAGATATCACAGCGACTCCTCCAACAAGGGTTGGTAGAGTGAAGGCTTGAGTGCGTCGCTAGGGTGCGTAGCTGGTGTTCGCAGGCCCCCTGTAGTGCGTTGTGCTGCGGCCAAGGCCGTGTAGAGGTGCTGGCCGCGAAGCCAGATGACCCCCTTCGGTTGAGCCGAAGAAGGCCCAGGATAACGCACTACAGTGAGGACACCCACCACCAACCCAAGGGAAGGTCTATTTCCAGAGTAGAAGGAACTCACTTAACGTAAGTCCAGAGGCTGATAGGCAGCGAGCAGGATAAGGGCAGCTAGAGCAGCGGATGGAAGAAAGGCTAAGCCCGGAGATGCTGGGGCTAGTAGAGCGAGAAGAGGGACCAAGAGAAGGGCTGGCGGACAGAAGGTACAGGACTACTAGGGCAGGACTGACCAAGGTACGGGGTACTAGACAAGGCACAGGGCACCACAAGGGCAGACTGGAGGGCCACTGGTAGCAGACTGAGCAGGCTGGAAGGAGCAGAACACCACAGGGAAAGACCACAGGGAAAGACTGGAAGGGCACTGGTTGCTGACTGAGCAGGCTGGAAGGAGCTGGACACCACTGGGATGGACTACAGGGGAAGACTGGAAGGGCACTGGTTGCTGACTAAGCAGGCTGGAAGGAGCTGGACACCACTGGGATGGACAGGAGGAACACAGGAGAAGGAGCAGGACACCACCGGGGCGGACAGGTAAGAAGCTGATAGCTGGGTGAGCAGGCTGAAAGACGCCACTGGAAGAGACAGGAGAGACTTCTCCAGACTGAACGCTATAAAGGAGAGACCCGGAAGAGCGGTCTAGGATGACGTCATCACGCTAACGTGGTGACGAGTGAAGCAACCCGGAAGACGGGCAAACCCGCCGCACAAGCGACGAGGAAGAGGAAGACCTGACATTCCCCCCCTCCTAAGGCCGCCCACGGAGGCCAGGACGGGGTTTATGGGTAAAGCGCGTATGAAAGCGCTGAAGGAGGGCAGGTGCATGAACATCCGAAGACGGAACCCAGGAGCGCTCCTCAGGACCGTAACCAGGCCAATTAACAAGATACTGTAGACGGCGACGAACCAGGCGGGAATAAAGAATGGCATCGATGACAAACTCCTCCCGGTCCAGACGAACCACGGGCCTAGGGACTGGGGTCCGGGGATGTGAAGGGTGCGTCGGAAACCATGGTTTCAACAGGGAGACGTGGAACACTGGATGCATACGCAAAGAGGGAGGAAGAGCCAAGCGATACACCACCGGGGAGAGTCGACGCAGCACCCGAAAGGGGCCCAGGAAACGGGGACCAAGTTTGGTAGAAGGCTGACGTAGGCGAACATTCTTGGTGGAAAGCCAAACCCTGTCACCGACAGCAAAGCTAGGGGCCAAAGAGCGATGACGATCCGCCTGAACTTTGTGGCGTACTTGAGACCCCAACAAAGAGGTACGAATGCGCTGCCAATGGTCCACTAAGGACCGGACACGAGCCTCGGCAGCAGGAGCTAGGGCAGATTCTGGGGTTGTAACCCAGAGCAGCAAAAAAGGGTGAGCAGCCCAATGAGGAATGGAAGTGAGAGTTCAAAGAGAACTCGGCCAGGGGAAGGAGACGGCACCGATCGTCTTGTTGGTGGTTGCAGTAACTGCGCAAAAAGTGCTCCAAGGACTGGTTTACCCTTTCCGTCTGACCATTAGTCTGGGGGTGGTAGCCAGACGAAAATTGTAGGGTAACACCCAGGCGAGTACAGAAGGATTTCCAGAAGGCTGAGATGAGCTGAGGACCCCGATCCGATGTTATATGAAGGGGAATACCATGAATACGGACTATTTCAGAAATGAATCGGTCGGCAAGATCCGAAGCCGAAGGCAGTTTGGGTAGCGGAATCAAATGGCACTGTTTAGAAAAGCGGTCCACAATCACCCATATAACTGTCATGCCGGAAGAGGGCGGGAGGTCAACAACGAAGTCCATAGCGAGTTGGGACCAGGGAAGCGCAGGAACAGGCAAGGAATGAAGAAATCCTGGTGGTCTGCAGCGAGGTGTCTTCATACGGGCACAGATGGTGCAAGAGGAAACAAAAGAAGCCACCTCAGCTCAAACAGAGGGCCACCAGAAATGACGAGACAACAGCTCACAAGTCCTGGATATGCCAGCATGACCACCAACAGAAGAATGATGGGCCCAACGAAGAACCTCTGACCGATATTGCAAGGGAACATATAGCGCCCCAGCAGAATGAGGAGTTCCAGCAGGGGCTGAGGTCTGAGCATCCTGGATACGTTGTAAGGTCCTGGTAGTCAAGAAGGCTAAAAAACAAGTAGAGGGCAGTATGGTGTCTGGGACAGCAGAGACAGCAGATGGCTCTTGGAGACGCAACAAGGCATCAGCCTTGGTATTCTTAGCACCCGGAACATAGGAGATAGTGAAATCAAAACGTGAAAAGAACAACGACCACCGGGCCTGCTGGGTGTTCAAGCGCTTGGCCGTAGCCAGATAAGCCAGGTTCTGGTGGTCTGTATATATGGTTATCCGGTGGGGAGAACCCTCAAGAAGGTAACGCCATTCGGCTAATGCCAATTTAATTGCCAGAAGCTCGCGATTACCGGCGTCATAATTCCTCTCGGGTGCGGAGAAGGTCCAAGAAAAGAAGGAGCATGGTTGAAGAACTCCAGAGGAGGGGGACCGCTGTGAAAGAACCGCCCCCACAGCCGACTCAGATGCATCCACTTCTACAATGAACGGCTGAAGAGGGTCCGGATAGGACAGGACGGGCGCAGTACAAAATGCCTGTTTCAAAGCGGTGAAAGCAGACACAGCCTTAGGGGACCAACAGGAAGGGTTGCCACCCTTGCGAGTAAGGGCTACAATGGGTTGTATGACTGTGGAGAAGCCCTTGATAAAACGCCGATAATAATTGGCGAATCCAATAAAGCGTTGAACCGCTTTCAGATTACGAGGAAGAGGCCAGTCCAGAACGGCAGAGATTTTAACCGGGTCCATGGACAGGCCTCTAGGAGACACAACGTAACCCAGGAAGGAAAGGCTGGTCTGGTCAAAGAGGCATTTTTCCAATTTGGCATACAGGTGGTTGGACCGCAAACGCTCAAGGACCTGTCGTACATGGAGACGGTGCTCGGCAAGGGAGGTAGAATACACCAAAATATCGTCCAAATACACGACAACAAAAGAGGACAATAGATCCAGGAAGACGTCGTTGATAAAGGCTTGGAAGACCGCAGGGGCATTACGTAAGCCAAATGGCATGACGAGGTATTGGTAATACCCTGATCGTGTGTTGAATGCGGTCTTCCATTCATCCCCCTCACGCATCCGGACCAGGTTGTATGCACCACGTAGGTCCAATTTGGTGAAGATGTTGGCTCCACGAAGGCGGTCTAGGAGCTCTGAGATAAGCGGAAGGGGGTAGCAGTTACGACGGGTGATGAAATTCAGACCTCTGTAGTCAATACAGGGACGAAGGGTACCATCCTTCTTGGCCACAAAAAAGAAACCCGCTCCAGCGGGTGAGGAGGACGGGCGAATAAAGCCCCGAGCAAGATTGTCCTTCACGTAGGCCTCCATGGCAGCAGTTTCAGAGATGGACAGCGGATACGTCCTACCCCTAGGGGGCATGGTGCCAGGAAGAAGGTCCACAGGGCAGTCATAAGGGCGATGCGGTGGAAGGGTCTCAGCCCGTTGTTTGCTGAAAGCCTCAGCAAGATCCCTATAAGGTTCAGGAATCAGTAAAGAAGAATCGGAAGTAAGTGTGGAGAGCAAAGAGACCGGAGCTGTCGTGTTCATGGAAGGAGTGCAAGGGAATTCAAGAGACCCGGTAGCCCAGTTGATGTTAGGGTTGGCAGAGCATAACCAAGAATACCACAAGATGACTGGGATTTTGGGTGAGGTTATGACATCCAGCACCGAGAATTCAGTGAGGTTGTTGCTCACATGCAGTGTTAGTGGCTTGGTAGAATGGGTGATCAAGCCTTTCCCCACGGGAGTATCATCAATAGCCAACACGCGTAGCTGTGGATTTTTGGGTTGCAAAGGAATTCTGTGCTTTACGGCAAAAGTAGCATCAATGAAGAGACCGGAAGCACCGGAGTCAATGAAGGCCAATGTGTCAAGGGTGTGGCCATTCCAAGAGAGGTTAACCAGAACACTAAGGCATCGGTTTAGGTTGTTGGGGATGGTAGCCGAGCTTAGGGAGGTTCCCCCGCCGCCTAAGCCCTGCCGTTTCCTTGTTTGTTAGGATATTCACGGGCAAAATGGCCAGGGGCTCCACAGTAAAGGCATAAACCAGCCGCACGGCGTCTGGCTTTTTCTTCTTCAGACAAGCGGTAGACACGGCCGATCTCCATAGGTTCCAGATCAGTGTCGGAGGTGGTGGGCGAACGTTGGAACCGGGCAGCCAGACGTATGGGGGGATGAGGAGGTGGACGACAAGTACGGTCCCGATCTCTCTCGCTTCGTCTCTCAGACAACCGGTGTTCCAAAGAAGAACAGAGCGCCACCAAACCCTCCAGAGAGTCAGGGATCAGACGAGTAGTTAGCTCATCTTTAAGGCGGTCATGAAGGCCCTTACGGAAAGCTGCTTTGAGAGCGCTGGGACCCCAATCAGTATCATAGGCCAGCGTGCGGAATTCCACCGCGTACTGAGACAAGGAGCGTTGTCCCTGTGATATTTCTAACAAGGCTGCCTCGGCCCTGGACTGGCGACCTGGTGTATCAAATACTGCCTTGAAGGCAGAAAGGAATGAATCGAAGTCATCCAAAACAGGAGACTGGTGATCCAGTAGGGGGGTGACCCAAGCCAAGGCCTGACCCTTAAGGAGGGACACAATAAAAGCAATCTTGGCTTGGGAAGAAGAGTAAGACTCTGGCTGACAGCGGAAGTGCAGCTGACACTGGTTCAAGAAACCCCACACGTCAGCGGATGAACCATCGAAGCGCTCCGGCAGAGGAAGATGAGGAAGAGGGGGCGAAAAGGCAGGACCAGGAAGCGGCATGGCGTGCGCCATGGTGGGTTCAGCGGCTCTTAGAGCTCCTATTTCATGTTGCATCTGCTGCAGCAATTGCATGATGGTATCAAGCTTCTGGTCAAGCTGCACTATCTGTGTCGCATGTCGGCTCAGCACGGTGCCCTGCTGTAGAAGGGCCTCAGACAATTAGGCAGGGTCAGTAGCCATAATCAATCAAGGTGGGGTGGTGCGATTATAATGTCACAAAGTCAGTGACTAAGCTCTACCAGGAAGAGATATCAGAGCGACTCCTCCAACAAGGGTTGGTAGAGTGAAGGCTTGAGTGCGTCGCTAGGGTGCGTAGCTGGTGTTCGCAGGCCCCCTGTAGTGCGTTGTGCTGCGGCCAAGGCCGTGTAGAGGTGCTGGCCGCGAAGTCAGATGACCCCCTTCGGTTGAGCCGAAGAAGGCCCAGCATAACGCACTACAGTGAGGACACCCACCACCAACCCCAGGGAAGGTCTATTTCCAGAGTAGAAGGAACTCACTTAAGGTAAGTCCAGAGGCTGATAGGCAGCGAGCAGGATAAGGGCAGCTAGAGCAGTGGATGGAAGGAAGGCTAAGCCCGGAGATGCTGGGGCTAGTAGAGCGAGAAGAGGGACCAAGAGAAGGGCTGGCGGACAGAAGGTACAGGACTACTAGGGCAGGACTGACCAAGGTACGGGGTACTAGACAAGGCACAGGGCACCACAAGGGCAGACTGGAGGGCCACTGGTAGCAGACTGAGCAGGCTGGAAGGAACAGAACACCACAGGGAAATACCACAGGGAAAGACTGGAAGGGCACTGGTTGTTGACTGAGCAGGCTGGAAGGAGCTGGACACCACTGGGATGGACTACAGGGGAAGACTGGAAGGGCACTGGTTGCTGACTGAGCAGGCTGGAAGGAGCTGGACACCACTGGGATGGACAGGAGGAACACAGGAGAAGGAGCAGGACACCACCGGGGCGGACAGGTAAGAAGCTGATAGCTGGGTGAGCAGGCTGAAAGACGCCACTGGAAGAGACAGGAGAGACTTCTCCAGACTGAACGCTATAAAGGAGAGACCCGGAAGAGCGGTCTAGGATGACGTCATCACGCTAACGTGGTGACGAGTGAAGCAACCCGGAAGACGGGCAAACCCGCCGCACAAGCGACGAGGAAGAGGAAGACCTGACAAGTATAAAAGGGTCATGAGGGTGCCTGTGTTGGTGGGGTGTGGGGAAACAATCAGTTGAACAGGGGATGATTTTTTTTTGGGGGGTGGGTTTACTGGGATTGGGAGGCAGTTAATAAAAAATAAATCCTAAATAAAAATAAAAATAAAAAAAACATAAGATGTTATAAAAAGGGTCTGAGGAGGGTGCCTGTATTGGTGGGTAGAGTCTGGGGAATAAATCAGTTGAACAGGGAATTTGTTTTGGGGGTGTTTCTTGACTAGTAAAAAATAAAGAAATAAAATAAGAAATTTGTATGTAAAAATTGTTTATTTTTTTGTAGGACTATGTTCTTTTTATTTTATTTTTTTATTATTATTTTTTTTTTCAAAGCACAAGAAAAAAATAAAAATGCCCTACTGGCTTAGTGCCAGCAGGTCATGATGGCCAGTGGCCATTGTCAAATGTCCTCCTGAGTCCTGAGTTGCAACTGCTGTTCTTACTGCTGCTGCTGAGTTGTTTAAGCAGCAGGATGACTAGAAAGTTGAATGTGAATGGGATCAACAATAGCAGTAACATGGATGATGAATGATGTAGGTTCCACTTGCCACGACTGGCTCAAGTGATGCACTTGAGACATTAGCATCACAATAAGTAGCCCCCAGTCTATGTGGAGAAAAGAAGAAGTTGGCAAATAATTCTTCTCCACCTGCCCCTCCTCCAAAATCATGGGTGTGTTGTTATTAGAATAGAATTTTTTCCCCTTGAGAGCAGGAACTGTGGCTCTCATCAGCAACTGCAACGTGCACAGTATGTGTGTGTGTGGTAAATAACATCTGGGGGCACAACTGTATTCAAACACCATGACACCCGAAACCAAGTACTGCCGCTGTCACTATACACCTTGTCCAAAACCTGATAAGGACACATAACAACTTGCTGACAGTTTAATAGTAATGATGAATGCTCCCTGCCACCATCTTAGCGTATTATGTGGGATGAAATCTCCTCAGATGCCACTTGATGCATTCTTGCGATTCTCCTCTACCACACTGGCATGCGTGGTTAGTGCATCACACAGTGTGCAATGGGTGGACACGAACTGCACACAAATACAAAAAAAGCAGGTGCACTATAACATATGGTAATGATGGGATCATGCAGTGGTAAAAGAAAAATATACTTTCATTGTTACAAGTCTTTAAAAACACGGACAGTACCTTCAATCTTTACTGAGCATCAGGAAAAGTTGTTATTTAGAGGGTACCTTTCAAACTGCAGATGTAATATTATTTGAGATTTACATGTTTCACGCACACCAGCGCTTAGTCATGATCAATAGAAAGATCAGACACAAGTTCAATGGTTAGATTTGAATTGTTTAGTGACTAATCAACGCACAAATAATTTCCTTCAACATGCAGTCAATCTACGGTGTTCTAATAGGAACAAAAATAGAATTGCATTTAAAGTCATATGAAATAGTGTATGGGTTAACCCTCAAATTGCCCATTTGCCATCCAAATTAATCCTATAAACATACGTCTGTCAAAAGTAGAAATATAAAAAACATCATAATACAGGCACTTGGGTATCAACGCAGGCACTATAGTCCGAACCTCAGACTCCCTTTCTCAAATGAATTTAAAATTATTCCAACAGACTCCGGAAGACTGCAGTTGGAGGCAAAATCAAACATATTATATATAATATACACTGTCACTCACAACCCAAACTACCAATTCCAAATTATTTCAGATGATTGTAAACAGTCTACCATTAAAGCATATGTATATCTAAAAACAAACTATATAAACGGGTGGCGAGGACACCCGCCCATCAGACTCTATATTCATCAACGGAAAAAATATTCAATTCACCAAAATTATATCAAGACCCTTTTATGTCACTATACAGAGTATGCTTCTTACAATATATCTCCGTTGGGAATTAGCGCAGTTGCAAATTCCTCTAATTACAAAATCTCACTACTAGTGGTGGTGGTAATGCCCATCCTCATCCCTGTCTCCCATTCCTTCTCAGTTTATGCTAAAAAGACCATCAATGTCTCTTCCACCCCAGCTTCTCCTGCATCATCATCACCACCCCCACTAGTCCCTACGTGTTGTTTCTCTATTCCAGATATCTCACTGCTGCTTGGAGGAGGTGACAAGCAATGTGAAAGAGGGTTCTCTAATGTCACACTTGGCATTTCCTTTTGACCTGAAGAATAAGGCAGACTTGCACTAGCAGCAGTAGCAGCAGGCAGCTGATCTGTGCTCCTGTTGGTGGTGGTGGTATTAATTCTGAGCCTCCTCTTCTCCCCCAAAACCATTTCTGCCATCTTCAGAATCATGTTCCACCTGGACACTGTAGTGAAGGGAAAGTGAGGAGGACTCCCAGAGCCAGAGGAATGGTGTGGGCTCCCTTGACCGCTAGTCTGGATGCTCTCAAATGTTTCCCCTACCACCCTGGCTGCATCACCATTACTGCTACTACTATTAACACCAACCACATCACGTTCAGCTGCAGAGTGTTCCTCTTCAGTCTCAGAGTCACTAGTAATATGAGGATATTGTTGATTACCCCCTCCTTCTCTCCTAACGTTAACAAGCTGCTGGGCCTTAGCAGCAGTAGTATTAACACTGGTTGGACTGCTTGGGAATGGCAAGTGTGATTTACGGCCCTCTGCTGTTACACTTGCCATCATTTTCTCCCCCCCTCCAGAGTACTACAAGATACACTAGCAGCAGGCAAAGTATTGGTGGCAGCAGGTTCAGCACTTGCAGCAGGTACAGAGCCAGTGGCAGCAGGGGCAGCACATCTAGCAGAAGGTACAGCATTGGTGGTTGCAGGTACAGCACTGGTGGCAGCATGGGAAGCACATCTGGCAGCAGGTACAGCACATCTGGCAGAAGGTACAGCAACGGTGGCTGCAGGTACAGCAATGATGGCACTGGCAGCAGGGGCAGCACAACTTGCAGCAGGCACATGCAGCTGACCTGTCCTGCTCTCATTAGTACTACCCTTTTCTCCTTCCCTTCCCATTCCCTTTTCTCCCTCCCTTCCCATTAAATTCCCCAAGATCCCTTGGAGTGATTTAGGGGGACTGGACAGTATTGGTTCAGTACTGCTAGTCACTTCCTCCTCTATAAATACATCACGTATTTATAGCGGATATATGCCTCGTCTAATTGTTAAGTTTAGTTTTATTCTGGACTGTCTAGTTTTGTCTCCCTTAGGGTACTACTGTTCTGTGATACTCTTCAATATCATCTCCTCTTACATCCCAGGTTCATTCATCCTGACCTTTCACTTTACCTTATGTTCTGCACCTTTCGTCTGGTTTGAGTCACAAAAAGTCTGGGTTCAAGGAGTCAATGCACTCCAGCAGAGAAACCCTAGTGCCATTCCTTAGCAACTGGGGGATGTTGGATGGGGTCACAGGGCATTCCTCTTTAGTTATGTTATTTGGGTATCACACACACACACACACACACACCACGATATTACTGCCGCTTTAAACTAAAACCAACTAAAATATGTTTAGATTTTTACTCCTGTCCCCCAGTAATCTGTGAAGAATTTAGAAGAACAAGAAAAGTTTTGGTGCTAGTTGCATATAATTGAAGATTGCATGTTCCCAATGGTATATGCTTGTCATAGGAGATTATACTGATTTCCCAAAGACTTCTGTGAATGGATCTTTTGTTCTTCTTTTTGCATGCCATCAATGCATTTTTTATCATTGTATGCATCATCAGGATTAATGAGACTGTCCTTCTAAAAGCCAAACTGTTTCACCAATGTCAATTAGGGCGTTTGTTCTCTGGTGACTATGTGGCAGGTAGTACATAATAAGCAACCCATCACTCAATTTTTCTCATATGCTTTTTTCCAGCATTGATTTGATTTAAGACAAGTTGATGCAAATTATGATTTAAATCACTGTTACAGAAGCCTTGATTTTAATAACACCTTTTCACATACAGTGCATCTTTGTACTATATAGCCCTAACAATATATTAATTCTTTCTCTGAGTTATAGTTGTTATAAGGTGCACAGTCATACATTTAACCCTTTTAGTTACATAGGGATGTCAAAAATAATGTGAAACAATGTGTTGTACACTCCTCAAGTAATCAAAAGGTTACATTTTGGGGGGTTGCAATGTGTTGGACACATCTCTAACACTCAAGGAGCTCAGCTAAAAACACATTTTGTTTTCAGAAATTGCATATAAAATATTGTCTTAACCCCTTAAGTGCCTAAAGGGTATACAGTTCATTGCAAAGCAATATGTTGCACACTCCTCTGGTCCTTAACAAGTTAAACATGTTCTGGCATATTCAATTGAGGTACGCAACCCAGAACAGTAATTGTACACAGGTGGTAATTGGTATAACCCAACAGTACAGAACATTACCTGTTGTGCAGTCTCCCAATTCATGGACACACTGGAGGTGCAGGAAATGTTTAAATGATCATTCTGTTTCAAATCCAAGAATAATATAATTTACTTTTATTTAAAAAAAAAAGACTAAAAGCAGGCCGAAACACCCCCTACTGGGTTTTTTTGCACACTGCATTTACTCATAGGCTTAGATCAAGCTTATGAATATATGCAGAATGTACATGTTAGGCAAATATAGTTATTTCCCCTGTATCTGTGTCCTTGTTCTTTTAGTTTTAATAGTTTTGAATAAAAGATTTTATAATTGCTGAGTCTGAAACAATGTATTCCTTTAAGCGTTTCCTTTTAACAACAGCTGGAATCAATTTGCCTTCCTGAATGGGATCTATGCCTTCAGTCATCCATGGATGAGTTGACTGCACATCAGTTTATACATGTTCTGCAGATCAATTCCAACTGCTGATAACAGGAAACTTTTAAAGGGATGCTCTGTTTCAAAACCAAGGATAATAAAATCGACTTTTTCAGGAAAGTTAAAATCAGATGGACAAGCACACAGGTACAGGGAAAAAATATTTGATTAAGATGCACATCACTTATTGCATTTTGATCATACTTCGCTTATGCAGCGGATTGGACCATGCTAAGAGATGTCCAGTCTGATCAAATGTTTTTGATCCATCTTTGTGATCTTGCATAATTACTTTGAATCTCTGTGAATAAAAATAAATTGTATTCTTCCTGGATTTGATGAAAAATATTCCTTTATAAATGTCCCCCCAATGCACTTTAAAGAAAACATGGGAAGGGAGAAACTAAATGCAGTGACCTCTGTTTCAATTATCAGGATGTGAGGGTGATCGCTCATGCCAGGTTGATGATCTACTCTGAGATTAATTGAATTTAGCATTGAATACTGTAACACAACACCAGACAAGAAATGAAGAATGAACCTCAGAGACAAAGGCTGGAGTAGCTGAAGAAAGGATGGAGGTCTGTGATACTAGGTGGCTAGAGAGCTCTGCTAGAGTGCTGTGCTTGAGATCAATGTTGTCAATAAGTGCATCCTTGCTGCAGCCTGAAACCAGGTTAAAAGCCATCAACCATGATGTTGAATATCTGACTCCATATGCAGCAGAATCAGATAGATATGGATGCTCCAACATATCAAATAGTAACAGAGATGACCAGGCACTTCAGTTTGGGAGAGGTCAAAGCCAAATTGTAAACCAGGAAACATAGTCGAACACAGGCCAAAGGATGTGGAAGGCAGAGCAGATTCAAAATTAACAACAATTAAAAAGCCAATGTTTATGGCAGGTAGATCAGGATCAAAAATGGGAAGACAAGCCATGATTCAGTACAATAGACAACACTTGATTAAATGAAGCCAATTTCAGTGTAAACTTTATTTACAGGAAGTAGCAGAATGAGTAGCAATGGGTGAAAGTATTTGCATCAAAAGAGAAAATGGAGAAAAATAGCAGATTTTGCCAAGTGGGAATATCTCAGGAGAAGTGCAGTTTTCACCTAGCTCTTTGCATTGAAATCAATGGAAGGACAGTATTTCTCCCCACCACATTGCAATTTCCTCTTCTTTTCCCACAGGCATAGAAAAGAGTGTCAGGCTCTCACAGCATGCAATGCTGTGTTTGTGAGAGGAAGAGAAAGCAGCACATTTTTGAAATGGTCAAGGCAAGCTAATAAAGTACAGTTGAAGTTTAATTTAGAGAGTACAGGTACATTACTTAATAGTTTCCTGGGGCCCAGAAGTGACTTAAAATAACCCTGATGTGCTTGGTGCCATGGACATGTTTGCTCATTTCTTAAAATGATCAAAATAAAATGTATAATGTTAAAGAGAACTCATGTTACCATTTTATATATTTGTTGTACATCCAAGAAGAAATGACAGCTTTGTTCATAAGTTCTGATGAGTTTTTAATCCTATATCTGGATGCGTGAGACACAAAAATGTGTTCTCTGTCAGGGACGTAACTAAATGTGGTGCAGTTTTTATGGGACCCAATATCCAAGAAAGTCCATTAGCACTGTATTGTCTTACAAACCTTTACAATCAACCCGCTTTCCTGTCTTGGCTGTGGTCACTGACATTGGATTCACACCAATCTGCCAGCCAACAATATAAAAATATCACTGGTGAGCCTCTTCCCTTTTCTTTACTTAGCCCTTTGAGCAACAGTTAGAGAACCAACACATTGCAAATCAATATGTTGGATACTCCTCTAGAACTAAAAGGGTTAACTGTAGGGATAGGTGAAAATTTTCACCTCAAACCAAAATCGGTGTATAATGGCACCTCCGCTTATCGAAGAATTTCCCATGAAAACTGTTGTTTTTCTACTTCTTTCACCTAGCTCATTCCATTGAAATTAATGAGAACATTGAATTTACACACAACATATAGCAAATGTTAATTTATTTCCCAAAGGCACAGTATAAAAGAGGCATGAGAGTGCCTGTGTTGGTGGAGACTGGGGAAGAATCAATTGAACAGGGATGTTTTTGGGGGTTGTTTACAGGGATTGGGGGGAAGTTAATAAAAAATAAAGCCTAAATACAATAAAAAAAAAAAAAAAACATGACTTGGTATAAAAGGGGTTGGAGGAAGGTGCCTTTGTTGGTAGGTGGAGTCTGGGGAAAGAATCAGTTGAACGGGGAGTTTGTTTTGGGGGTTTGTTGAATTGTATTGGGGGACAGTTAATAAAAAATATAATAAATAAAAATAAGAAATTTGTATATAACATGACAGAGACAGAGACACCCTGGCATAAGCTGCCACTGGCATAGACTGATACTTGATGTGACAGAGTATTTTGTAGAGGATGATTTGTAAGATTTAGAGGCCCAAACCCTGAGGAAACATTGATTTGTAAACCTTAGACTTGTTTGGCATAGGCCCTAAGGAAACATTGATTTGTAGGACTTAGCCCCCCAATTTTTAAAATATTTTTGAAGGACTATGTTTTTTGTGTTTTTTTTACTGCCCAACACGTCATGTCATGTTGGCCAGTGGCCACTGTCAAATGCCCTGATGTAGATGCATAATTTATGACTGCTGTTCTTGCTGCTGCTGCCGAGTTGTTTGAGCAGCAGGATGATTAGGCAGCTCAAAAGGAACAGCAGTAACATGGGGTAATGGATGATTAAGGTTCCACTTGCCACAACTAACTCCATTGATGCTCCTGAGGCAGTAGCCCCCAGTCCAGTGTTTCTCAACGTTAGTCCTCAGGGCACACCAACAGTACAGGTTTTCAGGTTGTTCCTGCTTAATAACAGATGAGTAATTAGTGGCTCAGTCATTGTGATTGATTCACCTGTGATTAATTAGGGATATCTTCAAAACATGACCTGTTGGTGTGCCCCGAGGACTGGAGCTGAGAATCACTGCCCCAGTCTATGTGGAGAAAAGCAGAAGTTGGCCAATAATTCTTCTCCCCCTGCCCCACCATGAAAATTATGGTTGTGTTGTTACTAGGGGTGAGCAAAAAGTATTTCCTGCATGACTGTTCACAAAAATATGCCAATTTTTTGCTTTTCCTGCGAAAAATGTCACCTTTCTGTCTATGCAAAAATGTCCTCCTTTTCGCCTATTTTAACAAATATTCCGCCTATATTAACACATTTTTTGCCTATATTAATACATTTTTTCGCCTATATTTCCTATAGGTACTACACTTCCCACTGTAATATTACTTTTTCTGAGGGCTTAAGTTTAGAAATAAGTAACTGAAAGTCAAAGTTGTGAGTCCTACAGCAACATATGGCTTGAAAAATGTGTTAGCATGCAGAATGCATTTGTCCTTTGCCCACAACACTAACTTCCTTCGTAATTTACACTGGCACATTTTTATGATGATGTCAAGAGATTAAAAAAAAAAAATACATCCTACAATGTTGCAGATGTGTATTGTAGTGGTGGTAGTGGGGGACTGGCTGGTATGGTTGTGATTTGTGCATGTGTATAGTTTTTACTGTTGTCATTTTTGCATCAAATCTCTATCCTCCTTCTTAGATTAGTGACACACATTACTTGTCGCTTGTAGCAGTGGTCCCAAGTGGGGTAGATGGTGGCAACCCTTCTTTACAACCCTCCTCCACCTCCTCATCTTTGCTGCTGTTAATTTATTTGTCCTGGCATTGACTGTCATATGTGGTTTCTCCTACTACTACTACTACTGGACCTGAATGTTGATGTAATTCTACTGCCACTACTGCTAGGTGTCAAAGGTGCAGAACAGCAGCAGCACCAGATGTACTCATAATATCTAACAATGCGGATGTTAACCTGCGTTGCTGTTGCTGGGTAATCAAAATAGATGTGTGTGGCTGAGTGGGACTTGGACTTTGAAGAGGCGATGATGCTGATGATGACTGATAGGGTGACTGTGTGATTTTTGACATCTGTACTTATCCAGGGTCAGACTTTCCAATGGCTTTCTCAAATTCTTTATAGGCAGGAACAGTGCTCCTTAAAAGTGGTGGAAGATACAGTCTTTGACTTTCTGCTAACCTTATAGTCCTGTCATCATCCTCACGCTCAACTTCATCTGTATCTGAACAAGAGAAGAATGCGTGAGGGATACATTCTAGATATGCATCATCATCAGTCATCATTAGGCCATCCTCAGCAGCATCCGCTTCACCTGACAGTTCTTGCCCACTACTACCCTTATATTCCTCCAAGATTTTAGAGATCTCAAACACTTTATTTATACTTTTACTGTAACAAAATGTGCTACTACTTTGAGGACAGGTGTTTTGGTTCTTGGTTGTCTCACTTTCTGATGCAGCAGGCAGTTCAGCTGCTACACCTTTCACTATTATGCTATTGCTAGCATCATCAACACTTGAATGTGACTTGTCATTTTCAGTGTTCTTCTTATATGGTTTTATATTTCTACTGGCACTGGTGGTGCTGGAACTCGTTTTGCTGGGACCTTGACAAACTGCATCCTCCCTTGGAGTAGAAGGATCATCATCATTGATTGCACACTCTGCAGCAACCATTGCTGCAGTCAGTTTTTGAACTGCTACTTTACTCTCATGTCCCTGCATTGCGCCACTCCTCCTACTTCAACTTGTGTTTGGTGGACATTACGCAACTACATTGTGTTTTTTTTTACGGTACACAACACAACTGATGGAGCTGATTTCAGTTTGAAGCAAAATTTTTCACTCATCCCTAGTTGTTACTAGAGTAGAAATGTTTACCTTGAAAGCAGGAACTGTGCCTCTCATCAGCAACTGCAAGGTGTACAGTGTGTATGGTAAATAACACCTGGCACAACTTTAGTCAAACACAGTGACACCAGAAAACTGCTTCTGTCACTATGCCCCTTGTCCATACCCCGCTAAGCACACATAACAACTTGCTAACAGTTTAATAGTAATGATGAAGCCTTCCTTTAATCAACTTAGCATATTCTGCAGGATGGAATCTCCATAGATGCCACTTGATGCCCTGCTTTTGATTCTCTCACTGCCATGTGTGGTCAGTGCAGTACACAGTTTGCAATGGGTGGACACGAACTGCCACATCCTAACATCTACAGAGTGGTTATCATTTGGCGGAGGAGCTAATGATAAATGAGGTAGATTGTCAGAAGGTGTAGTTACCATAGAGCAAGAAGGTGATGGTGAGCTAGTTGTTTCACTCGTCATCGAACTTCCAGCCTCTGCCTGGGTTTCTCTAGTCCTACTCCTCTTTGATCTTTGCCTTTCTGAAGAGTCAGGGGGTACTGCAACATTGGTCCTCGATTTCTGTGGTGGGTGTTTGTCTTTAACATGTTAGACATAAATGTCATGGTGTCTGTTTTTAATGTGTGCATTATCAGGGCAGTTGTGCCAAGGTGTGTTCCCTCCTTTCCCCTTCTCACTGACTTGTCACAAATTTTGCACAGTGTCTTTGGTGATAACTAGTGATGATCGAGCACCCCGATGCTCGGGTGTTCGGGTGCTCTGGCCGAGCGCCCCCGGAGGCTCGAGTGCTCGGCCGAGCACCCGAGCCCCATTGAAGTCAAAGGGAGGACTCGAGCATTACACCAGGCACCCCCTGCTCTGATGAGGGGAGGGTGCCTGGTTCATAGGAAAAGGTCAGAAAATGATGGAAACACCACAGAAATGGTTCAGGGACAGCATAGGGAGGATGTCTGGATGCATCTTGGACTCCAACGTCGCTGCTGGGAACGATGTTTCGCCCGTAGTACGCCATTTTTACAGACTGACCGTAAAACACACAAAAAGGAAGATAAAAACGATTTTAGGCGAAAAATTGTTACCAAACAGTATTTGCTGTATATTTACATGTATATCATCTGCAAATTCTGCAAAAAATTTCATCGATTTTTCGGAACTGGGGCCATGATTAAGAGGGAAACGTGCGCAGCGTAAAGCAGGTGTTCAACGTGGTTATGGCCCGGGTAAGGTACAGCATTCAGGAACGGAGGCCGCAGCTACCACAGGTTTTACAACATGTCAGTTTGCCCTTGTTAAGTCCAAAATTTATAGTCGGAACAGTGGGGTCTGATCCACTGAGTAAAAGTGACGAAGTGACTTAGTGGATGAAGCCAAGAACTACCTTCTGCTCTGTCGAACACCCCAGCCCTATTTAATTCAAAGGGAGGACCTGAGGCACTCCAATACAACCTGTATATCACAAAATGGAGGGCCTCATTCACATTGTGGTACAATAGTTCAGGTAGTGGTCCAACACTCATAAAGCCTATGCACTAAGTGAAAGGGCTGCCAAAAATTAGACAGAAATGTCACTCCAATACACCCTTTATTACACATAAAGGAGGGCATCATACACACCCTTGAAAAATTAGGATTAATGGCCTGCTGGTGAGCCTCTAAAACATTAGGGGCGAGGGCATGCCGCTAAGCTGACCATCTAAAACATTAGGAATGAGGGTCTGCTGCTGAGCCGACCATCTAAAACATTATGGGTGAGGGTCTGATGCGGAGCTGACCATCCTAAACATTATATGCGAAGGCCCGCTAGTGAGCT
Source organism: Rhinophrynus dorsalis (assembly GCA_037306005.1). Classification (NCBI taxonomy): domain Eukaryota; kingdom Metazoa; phylum Chordata; class Amphibia; order Anura; family Rhinophrynidae; genus Rhinophrynus; species Rhinophrynus dorsalis. Next base: position 64,157,515 of record CM074721.1, on the reverse strand, counting down.
GACGCTATAAAACATTATATGAGAGGGCCCGCTAGAGAGCTGACCCAATAAAACATTATATGAGAAGGCCCGCTGGTGAGCTGACCTATACAAAAATTGTCGAACAGGGCCCGCTGGTGAACTGGCCCTATATAAAAATTATATCACAGGGCCCGCTGGTGAGCTGGCCCTATATAAAAATTATATCACAGGGCATATGGAAGAGGAGGAGGAGGATGAGAAGATTAAGAGTCAACCATATACCCGTTTTTTGGGTGGAAGGGGTGAATGGGAATACAGAGTATTCCCATCATTGTAAATAACATATCTAAAGTGACTTTATGTTCACCCGGGGCTTTCCTTCAGTGGAGTGGAGAAGTCAGGGGAAATCCAGGCCTTGTTCATTTTTATAAGTGTCAACCTATCAGCATTTTCGGTGGAAAGGCGGATACGCTTATCTGTTATGATGCCACCAGCAGCACTAAATACCCGCTCAGACAGAACGCTGGCGGCAGGGCAGGCCAGCACCTCCAAGGCGTAGAGTGCCAGTTCATACCACGTGTCCAGCTTGGACACCCAGTAGTTGTAAGGCACAGAGGGATCAGTGAGGACGCTGACACGGTCTGCTACGTACTCCTTCACCATCTTCCAAAACTTTTCCCTCCTTGTGACACTAGGCCGCACATCAGGGTGAGGGTGCTGGCGGGGTGTCATGAAGGTGTCCCACGCCTTGGAGAGTGTTGCCCTGCCTTTGTTTGAACTGCTGTGTGCTCCCCTTTTCTCCCCTTCTTGGTTGGCCAAGGTGGCACGTACTCTGCCGCCAGCGTTGTCAGATGGAAAATTTTGGAGCAATTTTTTGACAAGAACCTTCTGGTATTGCACCATTTTGCTTGTCCTCTCCACCGGAGGAATGAGAGATGAGAAATTCTCTTTGTAGCGGGGGTCCAGAAGGGTGAACACCCAGTAATCCGTGTTGTCTAAAATGCGTGTAACGCGTGGGTCACGGGAAAGGCAGCCTAACATAAAGTCAGCCATGTGTGCCAGAGTACCAACAGGCAAGATTTCGCTGTCCTCACCAGGAGGATGACACTCAATCTCCTCATCCTCTTCCTCCTCTTCTGCCCACCCACGCTGAAGAGATGGAAATAAAGTTCCATGGCTACCCTCTGTAGCGGAGGCAACCGTGTCTTCCTCCTCCTCCTCCTCCTCCGCCTCCTCCAATTGTCGCTGAGAAGACGAAGTGAGGGTGCTCTGGCTATCACCTTGTGTAAGCTCTTCCTCCCCCATTTCCACCTCTTCCACATGCAAAGCGTCGGTTTTAATTGTGAGCAGCGAGCGTTTCAGTAGACACAGAAGTGGGATGGTTACACTGATAATAGCGTTATCGCCGCTCACCATCTGTTTCGATTCTTCAAAATTGCGTAAAACCTCACAGAGGTCTGACATCCATTCCCACTCCTCACTTCTGATTACAGGAAGTTGAACGGAGAGGCGACAACCGTGTAACAGCTGGTACTCCACTACTGACCTCTGCTGCTCACAAAGCCGGGCCAACATGTGGAAGGTGGAGTTCCAGAGTGTGCTCACGTCACACAGCAGCCGGTGAGCTGGCAATTGAAAGCGCTGCAGCAGCGTCAACAGGCCGGCTGAAGCTGTAGATGACTTACGGAAAAGTGCACACACGCGGCGCACCTTCGTCAAGAGATCATGCAAATTGGGGTAGGTTTTTAGAAATCGCTGAACCACTAAATTAAATACATGCGCTAGGCATGGTACGTGTGTGAGCTTGCCGAGCTCCAAAGCCGCCACCAAGTTACGCCCATTATCACACACAACCATGCCTGGTTGCAGGTTGAGTGGCGAGAGCCACTGCTCGGTCTGGTGACTAATCCCCTGCAACAGCTCTGAGGCCGTGTGCTGTTTGTCCCCAAGGCAGATCAGCTTCAGCACGGCCTGTTGATGCTTCCCCACTGCAGTGCTACACTGCTTCCAGCTACCGGCTGATGGGTGAGTGGCGCTGCGCGCAGAGAATTCGGAGGTGGAAACGGAGGAGGAGGAGCCAATAACGTAGGTGCTGGCGGAAACCCTGATGGAGGTAGGGCCCGCAATCCTCGGCGTGGGTAGCACCTGTGCCATCCCAGGGTCCGAGTCGCTCCCAACCTCCACGACATTCACCCAGTGTGCCGTCAGGGAAATGTAGCGTCCCTGGCCACAAGCACTTGTCCATGTGTCAGTCGTTAAGTGGACCTTCCCAGTAACTGCGTTGGTCAGGGCACGGGTGATGTTAAGGGACACATGGTGGTGTAAGGCGGGGACGGCACACCGGGAAAAGTAGTGGCGGCTGGGGACTGCGTACCGAGGGACAGCTGCTGCCATCAGGCTGTGGAAGGACTCAGTGTCCACAAGCCTAAATGGCAGCATTTCGATGGCCAGTAATTTGGAAAGGTGTGAGGTTAGTGCTATGGCCTGTGGGTGGGTGGCTGGGTATTTTCGCTTGCGCTCAAATGCCTGGGGTAACGACATTTGGACGCTGCGCTGGGACAGGGAAGTGGATGTGGTCGCTGATGGTGCTTCAGATGCTACAGGTGCAGGGCGGGAGGTATGCGGGCCTGCGCCTTCGACAGGCGATTGGCCGGCACCGAAAACAGGGGAAGAGGAGGCAGTGGTGTGGCCTGCAGACACAGATTGGCAATCCGGGCGTTCCTCCCACTTATTACGGTGCTTGGATGCCATGTGTCGGATAATGCTGGTGGTGGTGAGGTTGCTAGTGTTCATGCCTCGGCTCATTCTGGTGTGGCACAGGTTGCAAACTACAATTCTTTTGTCGTCCGCACTTTCCTTAAAAAAACGCCATACCGCGGAACACCTAGCCCTTGGCAAGGGATATTTACGCAAGGGGGTGCTCCGTGGAACATTTGCGGGCCGGTTTGGTGCGGTCCGCCTTCTTTCTTTAGCCACACCACTGCCTCTTCCAGCCTGTTGCGGTGCTGCAGATGGCTCACCCTCAGGACTGCTGTCATCGCTCGGCTTTCCACCTTCCCAGGAGGGGTCAGTGACCTCATCGTCCACCAAGTCCTCCTCCACTTCCTCACTCTGATCATCCTCCTCATTTCTTGATCCCACCACATCCTCAGTCATTGACAACTGTGTATCATCCTCCTCATCAAGGTCTTGAGACAGTAATTGTGGTTGATTTGATGGCAACTGTGTCTCATCATCATCATCCACTTCCTTTGACCTTAAATGCCGTTCACCTCTGTCATCTTCTTGTGATTGGGTACCCTCTAGAGGTTGTGAATCAGGGCACAAGATCTCATGTTCCTCTGCAAGCATGCTTGGAGAGAGGTTCAAATCAAGGATTGGTGATGAGAAGAGCTCCTCACTATATCCCAGTGTGGGATCACTTCTTTGGCCAGACCCTCTATGGTGGGAGGAAGGATGATCAGGGTGAGGATTATGTTGACCAGACTCTTGGCTAGTGAGAGCGGACTTGGTGGAAGACAGGGTGGTGCTTAACCGACTGGAAGCAGTATCAGCTGAAATCCAACCGACCACCTGTTCGCAGTGGTCTGACCTCGAGAGTGATGTCCTGCCACGCCCTATAAACTGAGACATGAAGCTAGGTATGGTGGATGTCTTTCTTTCTTGTGCTCTGGCACCAGGCACAGTTTCTACGCGTCCTGACTAGTGATGAGCGAGCATGCTCGGCCGAAGCTCGGTTCGGCTCGAGCATCGCTCTGCTCGGAACATGGCGGTACTCGTACGAGTACCGCATGTGCTCGCCCGCCATGTTCGGGTCTCCTCCCCGCACGTTTCGCGGCTGCTCCGCAGCCAATAAACATGCAGGGAGGCTCTGACATCAGTGTAATGCCAGCAGCCATGTTGGCTGCTGGCATTACACTGATTGACTGGCCAGAACCCGTGATCGGGTGCTGTATAGCACCTGACCAGCGAGTTCGGCTCAGTCTTAGCCAGGGAGAGATGAGGATAGGAAGGGAAAGTCAGTGTAGGGAGAAGAAAAGCTATTTAAAAAAAAAAAAAGACCCAAAAGTCCTTTTTAGGACTACTGTGTGTGGGGGCAGCAGTTTATTTTGTGTGGGGGGGCAGAGATATAAAAAAAAAAACTTCACATATTCTGTTCACTGTGCCTAGCCGCAGTTTAGCAGCACATTCTGTTTAGTGTGCAAAGTTGCAGATTAGAGCACATTCTGTTCAGTGTGCAAAGTTGCAGATTAGCAGCACATTCTTTTTAGTGTGCAAAGTTGCAGATTAGAGCACATTCTGTTCAGTGTGCAAAGTTGCAGATTAGCAGCACATTCTTTTTAGTGTGCAAAGTTTCAGATTAGGAGAACATTCTGTTAAGTGTTCAAACTGTAAAATATCGAAGTCACATATTCCATTCACTGTGCGTAGCCGCAGTTAAGAAGAACATTCTGTTTACTGTGCAAAGTTTCAGATTAGGAGAACATTCTGTTAAGTGTTCAAACTGTAAAATATCAAAGTCACATATTCCATTCACTGTGCGTAGCCGCAGTTAATAAGAACATTCTGTTTACTGTGCAAAGTTTCAGATTAGGAGAACATTCTGTTAAGTGTTCAAACTGTAAAATATCAAAGTCACATATTCCATTCACTGTGCGTAGCCGCAGTTAATAAGAACATTCTGTTTACTGTGCAAAGTTTCAGATTAGGAGAATATTCTGTTAAGTGTTCAAAAAAGTATAAAATATCAAAGTCACATATTCCATTCACTGTGCGTAGCCGCAGTTAAGAAGAACATTCTGTTTACTGTGCAAAGTTTCAGATTAGGAGAACATTCTGTTAAGTGTTCAAACTGTAAAACATCAAAGTCACATATTCCATTCACTGTGCGTAGCCGCAGTTAATAAGAACATTCTGTTTACTGTGCAAACTGTAAAATATCAAAGTCACATATTCCATTCACTGTGCGTAGCCGCAGTTAAGAAGAACATTCTGTTTACTGTGCAAAGTTGCATATTAGGAGAACATTCTGTTAAGTGTTCAAACTGTAAAATATCAAAGTCACATATTCCATTCACTGTGCGTAGCCGCAGTTAATAAGAACATTCTGTTTACTGTGCAAAGTTTCAGATTAGGAGAACATTCTGTTAAGTGTTCAAAAAAGTATAAAATATCAAAGTCACATATTCCATTCACTGTGCGTAGCCGCAGTTAAGAAGAACATTCTGTTTACTGTGCAAAGTTTCAGATTAGGAGAACATTCTGTTAAGTGTTCAAACTGTAAAATATCAAAGTCACATATTCCATTCACTGTGCGTAGCTGCAGTTAATAAGAACATTCTGTTTACTGTGCAAAGTTTCAGATTAGGAGAATATTCTGTTAAGTGTTCAAAAAAGTATAAAATATCAAAGTCACATATTCCATTCACTGTGCGTAGCCGCAGTTAAGAAGAACATTCTGTTTACTGTGCAAAGTTGCATATTAGGAGAACATTCTGTTAACTGTGCAAACTGTAAAATATCAAAGTCACATATTCCATTCACTGTGCGTAGCCGCAGTTAAGAAGAACATTCTGTTTACTGTGCAAAGTTGCATATTAGGAGAACATTCTGTTAAGTGTTCAAACTGTAAAATATCAAAGTCACATATTCCATTCACTGTGCGTAGCCGCAGTTAATAAGAACATTCTGTTTACTGTGCAAAGTTTCAGATTAGGAGAACATTCTGTTAAGTGTTCAAAAAAGTATAAAATATCAAAGTCACATATTCCATTCACTGTGCGTAGCCGCAGTTAATAAGAACATTCTGTTTACTGTGCAAAGTTGCATATTAGGAGAACATTCTGTTAACTGTGCAAACTGTAAAATATCAAAGTCACATATTCCATTCACTGTGCGTAGCCGCAGTTAATAAGAACATTCTGTTTACTGTGCAAAGTTTCAGATTAGGAGAATATTCTGTTAAGTGTTCAAAAAAGTATAAAATATCAAAGTCACATATTCCATTCACTGTGCGTAGCCGCAGTTAAGAAGAACATTCTGTTTACTGTGCAAAGTTTCAGATTAGGAGAACATTCTGTTAAGTGTTCAAACTGTAAAACATCAAAGTCACATATTCCATTCACTGTGCGTAGCCGCAGTTAATAAGAACATTCTGTTTACTGTGCAAACTGTAAAATATCAAAGTCACATATTCCATTCACTGTGCGTAGCCGCAGTTAAGAAGAACATTCTGTTTACTGTGCAAAGTTTCAGATTAGGAGAACATTCTGTTAAGTGTTCAAACTGTAAAATATCAAAGTCACATATTCCATTCACTGTGCGTAGCTGCAGTTAATAAGAACATTCTGTTTACTGTGCAAAGTTTCAGATTAGGAGAATATTCTGTTAAGTGTTCAAAAAAGTATAAAATATCAAAGTCACATATTCCATTCACTGTGCGTAGCCGCAGTTAAGAAGAACATTCTGTTTACTGTGCAAAGTTGCATATTAGGAGAACATTCTGTTAACTGTGCAAACTGTAAAATATCAAAGTCACATATTCCATTCACTGTGCGTAGCCGCAGTTAAGAAGAACATTCTGTTTACTGTGCAAAGTTGCATATTAGGAGAACATTCTGTTAAGTGTTCAAACTGTAAAATATCAAAGTCACATATTCCATTCACTGTGCGTAGCCGCAGTTAATAAGAACATTCTGTTTACTGTGCAAAGTTTCAGATTAGGAGAATATTCTGTTAAGTGTTCAAAAAAGTATAAAATATCAAAGTCACATATTCCATTCACTGTGCGTAGCCGCAGTTAAGAAGAACATTCTGTTTACTGTGCAAAGTTGCATATTAGGAGAACATTCTGTTAACTGTGCAAACTGTAAAATATCAAAGTCACATATTCCATTCACTGTGCGTAGCCGCAGTTAAGAAGAACATTCTGTTTACTGTGCAAAGTTGCAGATTTGCAGCACATATTCCGTGTAATATGAAGAAGGCGGGTAAAAAGGGACGGGGAAGTGGACGTGATCCTGATAGTTCAGGGCGCGGGTCAGGACGCGTAGAAACTGTGCCTGGTGCCAGAGCACAAGACAGAAAGACATCCACCATACCTAGCTTCATGTCTCAGTTTACAGGGCGTCGCAGGACATCACTCTCGAGGTCCGACCACTGCGAACAGGTGGTCGGTTGGATGTCAGCTGATACTGCTTCCAGTCGGTTAAGCACCACCCTGTCTTCCACCAAGTCCACTCTCAGTAGCCAAGAGTCTGGTCAACATAATCCTCACCCTGATCATCCTTCCTCCCACCATAGAGGGTCTGGTCAAAGAAGTGATCCCACACTGGGATATATTGAGGAGCTCGTCTCATCACCAATCCTTCATTTGAACCTCTCTCCAAGCACGCTTGCAGAGGAACATGACATCTTGTGCCCTGATTCACAACCTCTAGAGGGTACCCAATCACAAGAAGATGACAGAGGTGAACGGCTTTTAAGGTCAAAGGAAGTGGATGATGATGATGATGATGAGACACAGTTGCCATTAAATCAACCACTATTACTGTCTCAAGACCTTGATGAGGAGGATGATATACAGTTGTCAATGACTGAGTATGTGGTGGGATCAAGACATGAGGAGGATGATCAGAGTGAGGAAGTGGAGGAGGACTTGGTGGACGATGAGGTGACTGACCCCACCTGGGAAGGTGTAGAGCCGAGCGATGACAGCAGTCCTGAGGGTGAGCCATCTGCAGCACCGCAACAGGCTGGAAGAGGCAGTGGTGTGGCTACAGAAAGAAGGCGGACCGCACCAAACCGGCCCGCAAATGTTCCACGGAGCACCCCCTTGCGTAAATCTCCCTTGCCAAGGGGTAGGTGTTCCGCGGTATGGCGTTTTTTTAAAGAAAGTGCGGACGACAAAAGAATTGTAGTTTGCAACCTGTGCAACACCAGAATGAGCCGAGGCATGAACACTAGAAACCTCACCACCACCAGCATGATCCGACACATGGCATCCAAGCACCGTAATAAGTGGGAGGAACGCCCGGATCGCCAATCTGTGTCTGCAGGCCACACCACTGCCTCCTCTTCCCCTGTTTTCGGTGCTGGCCAATCGCCTGTCGAAGGCGCAGGCCCGCATACCTCCCGCCCTGCACCTGTACCATCTGAAGCACCATCAGCGACCACATCCACTTCCCTGTCCCAGCACAGCGTCCAAATGTCATTACCCCAGGCATTTGAGCGCAAGCGAAAATACCCAGCCACCCACCCACAGGCCATAGCACTAACCTCACACCTTTCCAAATTACTGGCCATCGAAATGCTGCCATTTAGGCTTGTGGAGACTGAGTCCTTCCGCAGCCTGATGGCAGCAGCTGTCCCTCGGTACGCAGTCCCCAGCCGCCACTACTTTTCCCGGTGTGCCGTCCCCGCCTTACACCACCATGTGTCCCGTAACATCACCCGTGCCCTGACCAACGCAGTTACTGGGAAGGTCCACTTAACGACTGACACATGGACAAGTGCTTGTGGCCAGGGACGCTACATTTCCCTGACGGCACACTGGGTGAATGTAGTGGAGGCTGGGAGCGACTCGGACCCTGGGATGGCACAGGTGCTACCCACGCCGAGGATTGCGGGCCCTACCTCCATCAGGGTTTCCGCCAGCACCTACGTTATTGGCTCCTCCTCCTCCGTTTCCACCTCCGAATTCTCTGCGCGCAGCGCCACTCACCCATCAGCCGGTAGCTGGAAGCAGTGTAGCACTGCAGTGGGGAAGCGTCAACAGGCCGTGCTGAAGCTGATCTGTCTTGGGGACAAACAGCACACGGCCTCAGAGCTGTTGCAGGGGATTAGTCACCAGACCGAGCAGTGGCTCTCGCCACTCAATCTGCAACCAGGCATGGTTGTGTGTGATAATGGGCGTATCTTGGTGGCGGCTTTGGAGCTCGGCAAGCTCACACACGTACCATGCCTAGCGCATGTATTTAATTTAGTGGTTCAGCGATTTCTAAAAACCTACCCCAATTTGCATGATCTCTTGACCAAGGTGCGCCGCGTGTGTGCACATTTCCGTAAGTCATCAACAGCTTCAGCCGGCCTGTTGAAGCTGCAGCAGCGCTTACAATTGCCAGCTCACCGGCTGCTGTGTGACGTGAGCACGCGCTGGAACTCCACCTTCCACATGTTGGCCCGGCTTTGTGAGCAGCAGAGGGCAGTAGTGGAGTACCAGCTGTTACACGGTCGTCGCCTCTCCGTTCAACTTCCTGTAATCAGAAGTGAGGAGTGGGAATGGATGTCAGACCTCTGTGAGGTTTTACGCAATTTTGAGGAATCGACACAGATGGTGAGCGGCGATAAGGCTATTATAAGTGTAACCATCCCACTTCTGTGTCTACTGAAACGCTTGCTGCTCACAATTAAAACCGACGCTTTGCATGTGGAAGAGGTGGAAATGCGGGAGGAAGAGCTTACACAAGGTGATAGCCAGAGCACCCTCACTTCGTCTTCTCAGCGACAATTGGAGGAGGCGGAGGAGGAGGAGGAGGAGGAAGACACGGTTGCCTCCGCTACAGAGGGTAGCCATGGAACTTTAGTTCCATCTCTTCAGCGTGGGTGGGCAGAAGAGGAGGAAGAGGATGAGGAGATTGAGAGTCATCCTCCTGGTGAGGACAGCGAAATCTTGCCTGTTGGTACTCTGGCACACATGGCTGAATTTATGTTAGGCTGCCTTTCCCGTGACCCACGCGTTATACGCATTTTAGACAACACGGATTACTGGGTGTTCACCCTTCTGGACCCCCGCTACAAAGAGAATTTCTCATCTCTCATTCCTCCGGTGGAGAGGACAAGCAAAATGGTGCAATACCAGAAGGTTCTTGTCGAAAAATTGCTCCAAAATTTTCCATCTGACAACACTGGCGGCAGAGTACGTGCTACCTTGGCCAACCGAGAAGGGGAGAAAAGGGGAGCACACAGCAGTTCCGACAAAGGCAGGGCAACACTCTCCAAGGCGTGGGACACCTTCATGACACCCCGCCAGCACCCTCACCCTGATGCGCAGCCTAGTGTCACAAGGAGGGAAAAGTTTTGGAAGATGGTGAAGGAGTACGTAGCAGACCGTGTCAGCGTCCTCAATGATCCCTCTGTGCCTTACAACTACTGGGTGTCCAAGCTGGACACGTGGTATGAACTGGCACTCTACGCCTTGGAGGTGCTGGCCTGCCCTGCCGCCAGCGTTCTGTCTGAGCGGGTATTTAGTGCTGCTGGTGGCATCATAACAGTTAAGCGTATCCACCTTTCCACCGAAAATGCTGATAGGTTGACACTTATAAAAATGAACAAGGCCTGGATTTCCCCTGACTTCTCCACTCCACTGGAGGAAAGCCCCAGGGGAACATAAACTCACTTTATATATGTTATTTACAATGATGGGAATACTCTGTATTCCCATTCACCCCTTCCACCCAAAAAACGGGTATATGGTTGACTCTCTTCCATATACCCTGGGATATAATTTTTATATAGGGCCAGCTCACCAGCGGGCCCTGTGATATAATTTTTATATAGGGCCAGCTCACCAGCGGGCCCTGTTTGACAACTTTTTGTATAGGTCAGCTCACCAGCGGGCCTTCTTATATAATGTTTTATTGGGTCAGCTCTCTAGCGGGCCCTCTCATATAATGTTTTATAGCGTCAGCTCACTAGCGGGCCTTCGCATATAATGTTTAGGATGGTCAGCTCCGCAGCAGACCCTCACCCATAATGTTTTAGATGGTCGGCTCAGCGCACGTTTCCCTCTTAATCATGGCCCCAGTTCAGAAAAATCGAGGAAATTTTTGGGAGAATTTGCCTTTGCGCACGTTTCCCTCTTAATCATGGCCTCAGTTCAGAAAAATCAAGGAAATTTTTGGGAGAATTTGCCTCTGCGCACGTTTCCCTCTTAATCATGGCCTCAGTTCAGAAAAATCGAGGAAATTTTTGGGAGAATTTGCCTCTGCGCACGTTTCCCTCTTAATCATGGCCCCAGTTCAGAAAAATCGAGGAAATTTTTGGGAGAATTTGACTTTGCGCACGTTTCCCTCTTAATCATGGCCTCAGTTCAGAAAAATCAAGGAAATTTTTGGGAGAATTTGCCTCTGCGCACGTTTCCCTCTTAATCATGGCCTCAGTTCAGAAAAATCGAGGAAATTTTTGGGAGAATTTGCCTCTGCGCACGTTTCCCTCTTAATCATGGCCTCAGTTCAGAAAAATAGAGGAAATTTTTGGGAGAATTTGCCTCTGCGCACGTTTCCCTCTTAATCATGGCCTCAGTTCAGAAAAATCGAGGAAATTTTTGGGAGAATTTGCAGATGATATACAAGTAAATATACAGCAAATACTGTTTGGTAACAATTTTTCGCCTAAAGTCGTTTTTATCTTCCTTTTTGTGTGTTTTACGGTCAGTCTGTAAAAATGGCGTACTACGGGCGAAAGATCGTTCCCAGCAGCGATGTTGGAGTCCAAGATGCATCCAGACATCCTCCCTATGCTGTCCCTGAACCATTTCTGTGGTGTTTCCATCATTTTCTGCCCTTTTCCTATGGACCAGGCACCCTCCCCTCATCAGAGCAGGGGGTGCCTGGTGTAATGCTCGAGTCCTCCCATTGACTTCAATGGGGCTCGGGTGCTCGGCCGAGCACTCGAGCCTCCGGGGGCGCTCGGTCAGAGCACCCGAACACCCGAGCATTGGGGTGCTCGCTCATCACTAGTCCTGACCCGCGCCCTGAACTAACAGGATCACGTCCACTTCCCCGTCCCTTTTTACCCGCCTTCTTCATATTAAACAGAATATATGCCGGTAATCTGCGGCTAGGCACACTAAACAATATGTGACGCTAATCTGCGCTAGGCACACTAAACAATATGTGACGTTAATCTGCGGCTAGTCACACTAAACAATATGTGACGCTAATCTGCGGCTAGGCACACGAAACAGAATGTGACGCTAATCTGCGGCTAGGCACACGAAACACAATGTGACGCTAATCTGCGGCTAGGCACAGTGAACGGAATATGTGACGTTAATTTGTGAATTTGCACACTAAACAGAATGTGACAATAATCTATGGCTAGGCACACGTTTAAAATGGCCCTTTTTGTCGCTGCGTTGTAAAATCATTGGCCCTGTGCACCTAACAGAATATGTCAGCTTGTCACTGCACTGTGAAATATTTGTCCCTGTGCACCTAGTACAATGTCACCTTAGAACATGTCCCCCCCCCACAAAAAAATGAAATTCTGCCACCCCCAAAAAAAATTAAATGCTGCCCCCACACACAACAGTCCTAAAAAGGACTTTTGGGTCTTGAAAGAGTTTCAACAATTTTATTCTCCCTACACTGACTTCCTGTGCATCTAGTATTATATGTCACCTTACAAATATCCCCCCCACAAAAAAAAGGAAATTGTGCCCCCCCAAACAAAATATAAATGCTGCCCCCACACACAACAGTCCTAAAAAGGACTTTTGGGTCTTGAAAGAGTTTCAACAATTTTATTCTTCCTACACTGACTTTCCCTGCCTAAGCGCATCTCTCCCTGGCTAAGAATGAGCCGAACTCGCGCATCGGGTGCTATACAGCACCCGATCACGGGTTCTGGCCAGCCAATCAGTGTAATGCCAGCAGCCAACATGGCTGCTGGCATTACACTGATGTCAGAGCCTCCCCGCACGTTTATTGGCTGCGCAGCAGCTGCGAAACGTGCGGGGAGGAGACCCGAACATGGCGGGCGAGCACATGCGGTACTCGTACGAGTACCGCCATGTGCCGAGCAGAGCGATGCTCGAGCCGAACCGAGCTTCGGCCGAGCATGCTCGCTCATCACTAGTGATAACAGCACTGTGCCTGCCCCAAGAGAAAAATAGTCACAGACCCATGACTACAGGGGATAGGGAACAGGTGGAGAAAAATGGCCTCTTTCTTCTTCTCCTCCACATTCCCCTTCACTGTCTGGGGCAGAGGATGATGTTTCTGCTATTGCCTCAGAATCAGCACTGCAACTAGGACAAGGAGTATTGCTGCTGCCTTCTGTCTCCATGGTGGTCCGTGGCACACTAGCCTGGTCCTCAGAATCCTGCTGCCCTTGCAACTTGCAGCAGTTACAAATTGTGAAAATTCCAAAAGCTCACTGGTGGTGGTGGTGATGCCCATCCTCATCCCTGTCTCCCATTCCTTCTCAGTTTGGGCTAAAAAGGCCATCAATGTGTCTTCCACACCAGATTTTCCACCATCATCATCTCACTACCACTAGTGCCTCTTTGCTGCTGCTGTGTTGCAGACATCTCACTGCTTGTTGGAGGAGGTGACAAGAAATGTGCCAGAGGGTTCCCTAATGGCACACTTGCCATTTCTTAGTGACTTGAAGAAGTCAGACTGGCAGCACTAGCAGTAGGCACAGGCAGATGATCTGTGCTTCTGGTGGTGGTGGTATTATTGCTGCTAGGTAACAATTCTGCCTTCTTCAGGTCATGTTCCACCTGGACATTGCTGTGGGGGGGTGTCCCAGGGTCAGGGTAATGGTGTGGGGTCGCTTGACCTCTAGTCTGGATACTCTGCATTACTTCCCCTAACACTCCCCAACACTATTCCCACCAGCTCCTTCACCATTACTGTTACTACTAATAAAACAACCACATACATTTCAGCCCCTGAGTCTTCCTCCTCACAGTCACTAGTAATATGATTACCCCCTCCTTCACTCCTAGCTTGAACAAGCTGCTGGACCTTCTTAGTAGTAGTACTAGCACCTGTGGTTCTGCTTGTGGATGGGAAGTTTGACTTAGGGTCCCCTGCTGTCACACTTGGCATCATCTTCTCCTTCTCCCATCCAGAGTATTACAAGACACTCTGGCAGCAGTTTCAACATTGGTGGCCGCAGGTTCAGCACTAGCAGCAGGCACAGCACTGGTGGCAGCAGGGGCAGCACATCTGACAGCAGGCACAGTATTTTTGCATCGGGCAGCAATGACAGCAGGCGCAGCACTGATGGCAACAGGGGCACCATGTTTGAAAGCAGGCACAACAATGGTGGTAGAAGTAGCATGGGCAGCACGTCTGACAGCAGGCACATCAAAGGTGGCAGCACTGGCAGCATGTCTGGCAGCAGTCACAGCAATGGTGATAGCAAGGGCAACACGCCTGGCAGCAGGCACAGGCAGCTGACCTGTCCATCTCTCACTACTACCCTTTTCTTCTACCTTTGAGATTAATTTCCCCAAGATCCCTAGGTGTGATTTAGGGGGGCTGGCAAGCATTGGATCTATAGTGGTTACTTCCTCCTCAGACTCAGTGGACACATATAGGTCCTTCCACTTCCTCCTTTTATTATTTTTAAACTTTCTCATAGTGATAGCAGTCACTATGAGCCTCTCCTGCCTCAATTTTACCTCAAGATCACACACCATGTCTACCTCGCTCTGTAACTGTTTCTATTGTGTTTCACTTTTGGAATACGTCACATGTGTATAGCAAAAAGGCAAAAAGCATGTAAATCAAGGAGTGTAAACTTTATAGCCATTGTAAAAATGCAAAGAATTTTTGCCAATGGGCAAAAAATGAGAAGATTTTAATACCTGGTTTTAAAGAGAAAAAGCAGACAACAACGTGGTTTTCGCAGATTTTTCCACAGACACATGAGGGGACCTTACGTCCACCACTAGTTAACTGTCATCATGTGTATTATGGATCATGATGCAGGATTTCCCTGGCACTGCAAATACATTGCTTTTCATCTTTTTTCCATAATTTGTAGACCTGAGATTCTCTGGCTGTTAGCACAGGTTTCAAACTTTCTCCAGGACTTTAATTCAGGTATGGGTTGTTATTTTTATTCAAGCTTGCTCCAGGCCATGGTGGGGCAAATTTAGATTTATCCCCAGACCAGTAGGTTCTAGTTACATCCCTGTTCTATGTACTTATCATGGTAATCTGTTATTTCCTTTCATATATGAATAGAACCATAGAAGTCTGAGTGGTTGTGATGCACATGCAATAATTTTGCAGGCATTGCAATCTGAAATAAAGAAACAGCCAAGGCTGATGAAAGTTTCCTGAACCATGTCTCCTTATAGTTGATCTTCAGGACCTAAGAATGAAATGTAGGACAGCATTTGTAAAAGGCGCATAAGGGATTGTACATGATCTATAGGAGAAAGTATCAAATTAATTACAACCATTTATGTCACTGCTGTTAGAGAGAACCAGCTGAGATATTATGCATTAATCTCTGGAGCAAGCAGCAAGCTGGAGTAGTGACATCCCTGTCACAATACTAGTCACATAACCAGCTTACAGGTGTGCCAATCTGATGACCTCTCATAGGCTTGTGAGAGCACATGGCTTTAATTTTGCAATTTTAAATGCTCTGGATAATTTATTTTAAATAGCGGTGAGTTAGAGAGGGGCTGTTTAAGAACCAAATCATACAACAAAGGTTAATTGTACAATTAAACCGTAGTTCAGAAAATATATCCCCACAGCTGAGGCTTTCACAGTGTATAATAGTGGAATGAAGTCAGATAAGAAGCACTGGGACGAGTATCTATTGTGACTCATAATGCAGGTCCTTTTCCTAGCTTATTAAGATATGGTGCCTGTCTTTCATTAAGTGAAGAATTCAAATTAAACTTTTGTCTTTGCATTTGCTTTCTATTCTGAAAATTATTTCAGTATTTTTTCTATTGGAAATCAGCTTTCAGTCTATACTTTCTGAGCTAGTTGCAGAAAGCAAAAGATGACCAGTTCTGGAGCATACCAACTGCACTATAGAGAAAAATAAAAATGTACCATTGACTTAAATCTAGGGATGCTCAAAACTGAAATAGGCAAAAAATGGCACTTCCAAAATAGTGGGAAATTTCCCATGGAAAGTGCAGTTTTCCCACTTTTTTTTGCCTACCTCTTTGCATTAAAATCAGCGAGAAGACTGAATTTTTCCCCACACATAGCAGTTTTCTTTTCCTTTCCTGCATTCATATAAAAGAGTGTCTGGCTCTCACAGTACACCATTCTGTTTGTGAGAGGAGAAAGCATCACATTTTTGAGCTAGGGAAGATATGCAAATAAATGGAAATTGAAGCTTAGTTTAAGGAGACTTTTTGGTAGGCTATTTGTTATCTGTATTAGGGGAGTCTGGGGGCACTCTGGGGAAGGGAGAAAGGAGGTGGACCCCAAATATCCCAAAATTCATTGTCACTAACTGGCAAGACACAAGCAGTTGGGGTCCAATTTCCTTGGTGATCTTGCTGTTATTAATTATTATCTCTGTGCTTGACATGTCTAAGGGTGTGAGAAGAGAGCAATGGAGTTTGACCTCAAATACCTCAACATCCTGTGTGACCGATTTGATTTGAAATACACGGCGAGCTGCAGTCCAATATCCTTGCTGATACTGCTGTTATTATCGCTGTGCTGGGGTAGTCGGGGGGAAAGCAGTTCATTTTTTTATAGTTAAACTTTTTTTTTTAATAGTGATAATATAGGGTTGACAACTGTAATATATATATATATATATATATATATATATATACACACTTGTTCACTGAAAGAAGTTTCCTGTGCAGTGCTTTCCTTCAACCTACTGATATATAGAAAGAGGTGATGGGCACTCCAAAACTTAATATTCTTTCCTTGGTGCTCTTGCTCAGTTTGTTAGGTACAGGCAGGAGTTGTATCATAGAAAATGATATCAGTTGCAGGCACTCATAGGACTTAGTTTAAATAAAATAAATGTTATTATATGTCGATGGTTTGACCCAGACATGGGCCTTTCTCATATATATATTAAATGACAGACATCTTTCTGAGTGAGCTGTGTGACTGTGGTAGACTTGATAGATAACAGATGATATTTAATATTTTATTGAGGGTCAAGGCAAAACATCAAACTCCATCAATTGTGTTGTGTACTGCAGAATAAAAACACACAGTAGTTGAGTAATATCAGCAAATGCACAAGGTGCAAGGTAGGGGAGAAGGAGGAGCAGTGCAGGGTTGTGGGAAAAAAGTGGTAGCCATAGTGCAATAAATGATAATCCCTCTCCTCCCGGAGAAGATGCAGTTTGTCAAGGTCCCACCAAAAATTCCACCACCACCAGCACTATAAAAAAACATACAAGAACACTGAAGAATAAGATGACAGTGTTGATGATGACTTTGACTTAATGGAGAAAGGTGTAGCAGCTGAACCAACTGTTGTATCTGACAGTGAGAAAAACAGTCACCAAAACACCTGTCCTCAAAGTAGTATTGAACTTTGTGAAAGTAAAAAGAAATAGTTTGACACCTCTAAAAGCACATAAGAATATAAGAATATGACCTAATGATGACTGATTAGGGTGATGATGATGTAGATCTAGAATATATCCCCCCAGCACCCTCCTCATTTACAGAAACATATGAAGTTGAGCATAAGAGTGATGATGACATTGCCAGAAAGATAAAGGGATAGTATTGCTTAAAATGTAAAGTATCCATAGGATCGTGTAGCAACAGTGCCACTGTACAATTTCAGGCCACTGTGATATTGCACCTAAAAATTTCAACTTTGAAAATTAATAACTTTTGAATGAAACACCTTTCAGCAGTGGGAGTACTCTTGTTTTACTCAAAGGGATAAACCCTACAACATATTTTTTTTTACATTTTAAGTATTACTATCCCTTTAACTGAAACACAAAGGTACAGTCTTCCACCACTGAAAAGGAGCACTGTGTCTGTCTATAAACTGTCTGAGAAAACAATTGGAAGGCCTGACCCTGGACAAGCAAAGATGCCTAAAAATACACATTTTGTCGATCATCATCACCGCTTCCAAGTCCATATGTTGTTGTAGGGCTCACAACTTTGACTTTCAGCGATTTATTTATCAACTTCAGCCCTCAGAAGACGTAATATTGTGGTGTGAAATGTTGCAGTCATAGGAAACATACTCAAAAAATGTACTGGCAGGCAAAAAAGGAATACAATTTTACAGTGCCAAAAATGAGAAATCATTGGTTTTTCATAAAAAGTCATGCGGAAGATGTTCCTGACTTTTTGCCCAAGCCTACTTAAATGGACACTTAATGTGAGAATAACCCAGCACAAAAAGAAACTGATGGATAAAACTCACATAAGCAGAATACCCATGAATTGAGGCATTCATCTGGATAAATTATATACAAAAATAGTAATACTTTATTCAAAATTACCCTTTGATCCTCAATATTTATTTATTTATTTTTATTTACTTTATTGACGATTTAGCAGTTACAAGTAATCTTAGAGAAACAAGCAGTAGAAATGAAGTATGAAGTGTCAATACACAGATAAAATATACATATTGACTGTCTATTATGGCTGTAAGTATTGATAGATAAGAAGATGAAAACAACACTTGTAAGATAACTTATACATGTTGATTCTAGAGGACTAGTCGAGGGATTATTCAGAACAGAGAGAGAGGAAGAAGAAGCCTAGGGTTAGAGGAAGGTGAAGAAGGGAAGGAGTGAGGAGGGAGAAAAAAAATATGAAGGGAGGGAAATGGGAGTGTACGGATATGTGTGGTGGTGGGGGTGAAATCACAACTGGTGCTACCCCGTCCACCAGACCCAAGACCAGTGTAGGAGTCTTATGGAGTCAAAGAAGGCTAAGTAAACAAGATCTGTGAAATTGGTTTCACTCACTGAAGGGTCCTAGTCTAAGGGAGGAGATGGTTGTGTAAGGTCCATAGCAGAGGGGCTATTGCAAGGGGTCATGTTGAGGGTAGGGCTGTATGTAAGCCAAGGGGACAAGGAGGAAGTAAATAAGGGTAGTGAGTATTTCTCAGCAGGCTCAATATTTTAAGTTTTAAAGTGTGCAAGCTGACAAACTGAGTAATATGTATTTCCAGGCATGCTGTAATAAGAAAATGTCACAATTGTTCACGGCTGGGAACTGGCTGAAATTATTATGTCCAAAAAGAAAAAAAACAAGTGTGGTGATAACATTAAAGGGATAGTAATACTTCATTTTAACTTTATTTTATTTTGTAGGCATTAAAAAAACATGAAGAATGATATAAGTCTTATCTCTGAAACCTTTATGGTTTAAGAGATATTCACAAACAAAGTATCCCCCCCTGTTCAACCAGATCAGAAGGGAGATGCCCAGGTAGACTGCAGAGAGGGACAATCTTCAATTAAGATAATGGAAAAAGCTGAAAAACTTGTCAAGGGGGGAAGGGCTTTCATTGTTTTCATACAAAGAAAATTGTCCCCTTCTGTTATCTGTCCTGTCATACAACCAGACTCACATCTGAGAAGAGATGGCTTACACTAGGAAAAAGGGGCGGGGAGGGGAACTTTGCTTGTGAATATCTCATAAACCATAAAGGTTTGAGAGATAAGACTTATATCATTCTTCATGTTTTTTTAATGCCTACAAAATAAAATAAAGTTAAAATGAAGTATTACTATCCCTTTAACTATGATTTAATCCATTTAAATATGTATTTGGTTGTTATCAACATTTTATCAATAACCCCGGAACACTAGATATAGCTCCATAATAATTTTTCACAATGTACTGGACATACTTTATGTCTACCATCAAATGGTATCTAACGATTTGGACACTGACATTTCATTCATACCCATTCTGCACCATACAAAACTTTGAATGATGTAATCTCCCCTTTTTGTACCAAGACACTGGCAATTTCCTATTATGATATTGATACTGTTAAGTTTTATTGTGTGATGCAAGCAGTTGTTTGCATTGCAGACATTGCTAGATAGATAGATAGATAGATAGATAGATAGATAGATAGATAGATAGATAGATTGCTGAGCCTTATCAGCTGTTCTGGCAACAACCACTGTGTCCCTTGTAGGTAATATCAGCAATATTCTATTTCCCCTGCAACAGTCACATGTTCCTGGTTTATGGAGGTGCAATGCCTTGGATAATTCTCTGCCACTCACAGGGTTTAGAATTATTGGTGTTTGTATGCTTTGTGCTAAGAGTATGTAGTGTGCCATGAAAGTGTGAATGGTGGTGAGGTAATTTCAAGGCTCGGTGGTACATGGATATATATAGGACTAGAGGCATTGAGGATGACTGGCCTAGCAAAGTTTATTCAGCCATGCTTATGTGTGTATTTATGTAATTGGATTGTAAGCTCCTTGGGGCAGGGTCCCCTTCCCAGTGTATGATTCCCTTTGCTTCACTTTTTTCCCGGGAAAGATATCACTTTAGCCTGATGCTCTTAACCCTGTCCTGTATCACTGTTACTATTTCTGTAAAGTGCTGTGTAATAAAGATACATACATAGATACATAGAGTACATACATATAGATTTTTTATGTAAGTTTGTCTAACACACACAGACTCGTCCAAGAAGCCCAGCACATCAGAATTCACTGAAGATAAACTTAAGATTGATTTACTGTATTTAGTTACCAAGTGTGTGATAATTTCTCTCTGTTACTCCAATCTTTCTCAAAGATTTCTGGGAATAATCTGACAATACAGGAGTGGGACCTCTATGCAAAAAAAAAAGCCTTAGAAAATTAACAGATGAGTCATCCAGAGAGCTATCAATGTCTGATGTAATGGCACCAGGTAAAAGAGAATATTAGACCCTAATAAGTCTCATATCACAGTGTTTACTCACTCTACTACACTTGCAAATTTCAGATATTTATAAAAAATGGTCATCATTCACATGGATGTAACCTAGAACTTTAAGTACATATTGGTCCTGGTACAGGTTGAACTTTTAATCAATTACTTTAATTCTGTCTGAAGTTGTTTACAGACAAAATTGTATCCACATTAACATCTTATGAGAAAATAATAAATCTTTAACCCTTTAAGGATAGGAGGGGTGTGAAACACATTGTAAAGCAATGCTTTGTGCACCCATCTGACCCTTAAATGGTTAAGGTCTTAAAGGGATAGTAATGCTTCATTTTATCTTTATTTTATTTTGTAGGCATTAAAAAAACATGAAGAACGATATAAGTCTTATCTCTCAAACCTTTATGGAGAGAGATATTCACAAGCAAAGTTCCCCTCCCGCCCCTTTTTCCTAGTGTAAGCCATCTCTTCTCTGATGTGGAATCCAGTCCATAGACCAGACAGATAAGAGAAGGAGACAATCTTCTTCCTATGAGAACAATGATCTGGCTGAACAGTGTTACATCAGTAAAAGGGGCGGGAGGGGGATACTTTTTCATTGAATTACTCTTGAACTACAACTCTGACAGAATTGAAATAACACTCTCCAAAGTCCAAATACTATGATGATTAATTAGAGCTGTTTTTATTATGAAACATTACTATCCCTTTAAGGAGGCTGATGTACTAATTAAAAATAGAACAATTCTAGGGCAGATAAAGATTATCCAAATTTCCATTGATTTGATTGGAGTATTTAACCCTTTGAATGCCAGATAGGTATTATGTGCTTTGCAAAGCACTTCTTTACCACTGAAGGGTGAAAAAGTTCCATTTAAATCAGTGAGATAGTTATTTTGTCTCTCATTATGCTGTTTATTTTAAAATTGCTCCACTTTAAATCCCTCAGTTTCCTTGTGCTTTGTCCCTTTGAGTGCCAAGAAATAGGCAATACTTAGGAGAGCAAGGTGAGACATCTTTCTGATGCTTTCACCTAGGTTTTGATTGTTATATCCAGGAAGACTGATAGTAATTCTCAAATACATTCAACACTATAAATTTATCCTTTTCCACAGCTATTCTATTACCCTACCAGCAGGCTGAGTTATGAGCTTAGGCCACACAAATCCATTTGTAGTCAGACCTGCCTGTACCTAAAGGCTAATAAGTAGTCAGAAGTCTAAAGAGAGGCCCACTGTGAAAAGTGAGAAAAAATAAAGAATTGACCTAAAATGGAGGGGGAATAGGATGGGTAATTAACCTGTACCCACGGATGCCCCTACTGGTATCCTCCAGCTGTGGATTATAACTGGGTAAATGGTCCTCCCACAACTCCAGGCTAATCAATAGCCTTATCATTTATAGTCAAACCTGCCTGTACCTAAAGGCTAATAAGAAGTTGGAAGCGATGTGCTCTTGTCCGACATAATAGTGGGCCTAAAGAGAGGGCAAAATAATAAAACCATACCTTAGCTTGAAGACTTCCAATGACCCAGCTTCACAGGGACCCTGTTCTGTGAGGCAGAGTTTGCTGCCCTTATCCGGAATGAATGCCCTGAAAATCCTCTCAGTTCTAAATCTAATTGGGTGATAATCTTCCTAATGTGCTGTATGAATTTGGTGGTGGTTTGTCATAATAAGGGAGTAAGGGGCTGTCCTGGGGTTTACCCTTGAGTGTTTTGAGGTAGGCATCGAGGTATAAATGATGGGTAGAAACAAATCTCTGAGGGGGCCCTACCTAATTTGTTTTCGATGTGTGTATAAACAAAATATAATGGTCTGTGGTGTGTCTCAAATCTGAAATGCGTAAAAATATGCCTGACTCTTTGGGGGCTCTAACCTCCCCAGGTCTCATGAATCCATAAAAAGCCAAGAAAATAGCTGTCAAAAGTGTATGGTTTATCTGGACTGTAAATGGACCTGTATTAAAAACCTGACATTTAGCTCTAAACAATCTACCATTTATCGGTAGTCTGGTGGAAATTTCATGAGGGGATTCTTTCTCGATGCCTCTCATACTTAATTTAATGGGGTGGCATGACAGAAGAGACTTGTGATTGCTATCTTGTATGAGGCAAAATGTTGAATCCCTACCACATAAATTCGTACTTGGTTGCAGTGGTGGACGGTGGCTGGACACCAGCCTGCGTGTCCATCTGGCTGGAGGCAGGGGTAGAAGTGATCGACACTGGGCACAAGTTAGCGGACTGGCACACAGAGTACAAAGGGGCCTGCAATCCAGCAAAGTGCCGGCAAAAAACTTCAGTATCACATTGGCTTCAGTCGGTAGTAATATTGAATTGTGCCAGAGTCACCTCGGCTTTGGCCGATGATAATCATAAAAGATGCTACCACCATACTTGTACTCAAGTTCGACCACCATATACAAATAAAGGTACCATTCTTCCCTATGCTGTGGATGAACAGAGCAAATCACATCGTGGAAAAGACTGAAAGCTAGGATAAACTCAGTTACAGATAACTTCCTCCCCAACCTAGGATCCTTAGATTTCAGGACCACTGAAACCTGCTCACAAGAAAAAGACTTGTTCTCGACATATTCTTGTGACTATATTAATAAGGTTACTAAATTAACATCCTTACCTTCAATTATTACTTTCCTAAGGTGCCCTGGGATATAATGGACCGGGGTAATGGAAGGTGATTTCCTATCCTGAGTTATGCGTAAAGGGTAGGCCAGGGGCAGTATCTGGACTTGAAACCTGACAAGCTTGCTGACATGGTAATGGAGCCTTGATTCCATCCAAGTGTTCATGAATGGATGCCACTGACTCCACCAATACAGCAAATTACAATTGAAGATCTGCTAAATCAGAACGCACCTGAGATGGTGCTGGACTATGGCTAGTGCAAGGCCCCGGAATGTTAGGGGTGGAAAAAAGCAATTTATGTAGCGTTTTTTTTCTGGCAGACGCTGAATAGGGGATGCCCCTTAGTTGTAATTCTCTAATGATATTTGCCACTGTCCATGTTCTATACATGGAAGGGGAAGCCTGTTCAGATAGAGGCCTTGGAGACTCTTGCATGCTGGGTATCTCGTCTTGGTCCAATCTGAGAGACATGACGTGATGTAAATTCGAGACCTAGGAGAAATACATATGTGAAAGTACCATCAACTTAAGGGCTGTCGGTCCCGTATTCCTGCTGAGTAAAAGAAACCAAAAATAGCAAAAATTCTTATTCTGTTCTTATTTTGTTGAAGGAAAAGAGTGAGAGTGATGCCCTTACCTGCTGCCAATAGTTATGCCAGGAACTAACTATGAGATCTGTCGAGGGGCATAAAGCCTACATAGTAGGCAGGACCGTGAGCCTTGTGGTGACCTGCTAACTAGAGATAAGAATTAAGACCTAATGAATGTGCAGGATCAGTGACACCCTATCGTGTTAAATAGTACAGGAAGAGATATACTAACTATGATTTGGCCTGAGGGATAATGAACCATAATTAAGGAGTATCTAACTCCTCCTGATCTAACCTAAAAGACAGGACCAGCAGACAGAATAACCTACTAACTCCTTTCCAGGGGAGAGGGATGAAGCGAGCTGATTAACCAACCTGAATGTAAATGTCTCATGCCTCTGAATGCAATTTCCCAGGAGCTGAAATTAATGAATATGATACACACTGATGTAGGAATCTGTGCATAATCAAATGATGTAGCAACAGATGCTCTGGACACATGAACCCATGAAACATGCCTGCAGAACACTGACATAACTGAATGACATAAATAACCAACCTCCCGGAACTGGCATAGTATAAAGTGGACAACAAAATAACAAAGTATGACATAGGTACAGTTTCCGTGTATCTAAATACAAGACTATAATATACATCCTGTCCAAAATGAGACTCTAACAGACATCTCCCAACTGACCGAACCCGGATGAAAAATTAATCTCAGTGGTACCTTAATCCTCCCTTATGTGTTACTTCAATTCCAAGGTGGCATGAAAAAGAACAATCCAATTCTGTAACTGAAAAAAGACAATAACCATCCTAATAGAGGTGGAAATAGCCAGGCCAGATGATCATCAGCATTCAGCCATGTCTGAGCTGTTCAGCATATAGAATATACAAGCCACTAATGTATGAAATAGTAACCCCGGAGTAGTTATGTATAACCATATAAAGGAGTTTGAAAAGCGTGACAAGATAAACATATATAATAGGAGTAGGTATGCACACATAACCAATAGAATATGGCCCAGTAATAACACTGCCTTGATAAAATATAGCATATAAGTAGAAATAATAATGCTAGTATGATATGAACAGAACTCTAATAAAATACTACCCCCCACTTACTGCCAGGGGAGGGCTGGCCTGGAGGGCAGGGGGGCAATTGCCCCCTGGGCCGGTCATATGTATGGGCTGGTGGGCCACTCCTGCTTGTTGCTGCAAATGTAGCTACACTAGTGATACCAGAGAGCTTACAATTGAAATGGAGCTACAATCCAAGTGGAGCAACACTTGTAGCATAACCAGTTTCTCTGGTAAGTTCTATAGTATCTCTAGTGCAGCTTCACTTGCATTGTAACCCCATTTCAATTGTAAGCTTTGTGGTATTGCTTGCCTTACTTCACATCACTAACTCTTTGAGTGACAGAGGGGTATGCCACGCATTTCAAAGCAATGTGTGGCATACTATCACGGTGCCCGTGATTCTCTGTGCGACATTCCTACTTCCGGGTTTGTTTCTGGCTGTCTCTTATTGGTGCTAGCTGGCTAGTCCCTCCCAGGGCTAGCCTTTATATACGCCCTCCTGTCACTAGGCCGATGCCCTTTCGTGGTGTTCCTGACCTTACGTTATTCTGTGTTCCTGTTCCGTGTTGATCCGGTTTTCGTCTGACCTTGTTCCTGTTCCGCTCTCTGTGTACCGATCCAGGCTTTGGCTGACTACCGCTCTCTGTGTACCGATCCAGTCTTTGGCTGACTATAGCTCTCTGTGTACCGATCCAGGCTTTGGCTGACTACCGCTCTCTGTGTACCGATCCAGGCAATGGCTGACTATGCTCTTTGTGTTGCCCTCGCTATTGTTGTTAGTCCTCTCATATTTGTTGCCTCCGGTTGCGCTACTCTCTGCCTGTGTATCAGTGTGGCCTCCATTACGTACACCAGTCTGTGCTATCCGGTCACTAGCGGTTACCACTGTCAGCTCATTACACTATGCTCAGCCTGTGATTCTCTGTGGCCTCCATTACATACACCCAGTCTGTGCTATCCGGTCACTAGCGGTTACCACTGTCATCTCATTACACTACGCTCAGCCTGTGATTCTCTTTGGCCTCCATTACATACACTTAGTCTGTGCTATCCAGTCACTAGCGGTTACCGTTGTCAGCTCATTACACTACGCTCAGCCTGTGATTCTCTGTGGCCTCCATTATGTACACCCAGTCTGTACTGTCCGGTCACTAGCAGTTACAGTTGACAGTTCATTTCACTACGCTCAGCCTGTGATTCAGTGGAGCCTTTGTCAGTACTACCTTCTGAGAGCACCGGCCTACGGTGTTACTACCTGTCAGTACTCTCTCTGTTGCACCAGATACCAGGCTGCCTTACCTGGTATTCGGTAAGGCCGGTAGAGCCTCCTCAGTTCCGTGTTGCACCAGTCACTAGGCTGCCTTACCCGGTATTCGGTAAGGCCGGTAGAGCCTCTTCTGTTCCTTGTTGCACCAGTCTTCAGGCTGCCTTACCCGGTATTCGGTAAGGCCGGTAGAGCCTCCTCTGTTCCTTGTTGTACCAGTCACTAGGCTGCCTTACCCGGTATTCGGTAAGGTCTGTAGAGCCTCCTCTGTTCCTTGTTGCACCTATCTTCAGGCTTCCTTACCCGGTATTTGGTAAGGCCGGTAGAGCCTCCTCTATTTACTGTTGCACCAGTTACCTGGCTGCCTTACCCGGTAATCGGTAAGGCCGGTAGAGTTGCATTATTTGTATTGCTATCTGTATGCCCTGACCTGTGTCAAACTATCGTACTGCTGCTTGTAGAGTTTGGACCCCTGTAGGGCCTTGTTGTTCTTTATCTTGTCTAATAAAGCTTTTCTATTTTATCCTACCAAATTGTCTGAGTGTTCAATAAAACAATGACACATACCCCTCTGCCACTCAAAGGATTAATGCCAATTTTAAAATTAACAAAAGGGAGGGGTCTGGGACAGTGGGCTGGAACAATTGTAAAATTGGGCAACTTGATTGTAGTTGCCCTTCAGGCCACATGTTGCCAGCCCTCCCCTGCTTACTGCATAACCCTGTAGACCTGAAATCCACAGTTGAATATCTAAGTGTCTGTAATTAGGACACCAGTAATAGGAGAGTCATTATAAAAAGAAAGGTCTGAAAACTTAGCTGCCCAAAGTAGCCTAAAAAGCCCATGGTGGTGTGGAGATGAATGGTAGCTCCATAGCCTGAGGCAGACCTACTATGACCAGACCTCTGGCTTGAGTGTATGCCAAATTGTAAAAGTACCCCAGATGAGGTGCAATCCCCCTATCTGGAAATAAAAACCCAGCTGACCCGGAGTTAACAAACCTAATGTACATACTAGACCTGTAGTTGGAACTCAGTGCCTTAGCCCCTAGGTGCCCCAGGAGGCCTACTTGCCACTTATTAAAATGACACTGCTAGACATAAGAAATTAGCTCAATATGTATTGGAATAAGATAGAATTAACAACCTACTGGAACATGACAATATGACAAATCGCCAAACCCACCAGCAACTGTCTTCATTCACCACATATGACCCCACCAACAGCAACCGCCGCCTCCCAGCGCAGGCCCGCACAGAAAGCCCATGGCCCATGATGGAGGCCACTCCGCCCCATGCAGTAGCATATTGAATGACATCATATCATGATGAATGCAGGAGCGATAGTATTGGAAAAAATAACACGGTGGTCAAATATGGAACTCCATATGCATGCATATACATGAACAATAAAGATCAACTCGTGGACGATAACTAACTGACAGACTAATAATTAACACGCCACACACCTGACTCTGCATCCCCATCATACCTCTTAGAATCAATGATAATTGAATATAACCGATCACATTTAGATGTGCTGCCACCGTGACAAAGGATTAATCAAGGGGACCAGTAGTACAGAAAACCCCCCAACACACAAAACTCCACAGAGTCCAAAACCCAGATAGGCAGGCAGTGCAATACCGTAATACTAGATTCTTCCCACACGATCGGGAGTAGCACCAAACCCCTACATGTGACCTCCATCATGTCTCCCTTTGATGAAGTAACACCTCTCAAGTGAAGAGGTTTCCCGGAAGTGATGAGTAATCAGTAAGTAACCTGTGCCCATGGCTGCCCCTACTGGGATCCTCCCGTTGTGGATTATAATGGGTAAATGGTTCTCCCACAACTCCAGGCTAACCAATAACCTTATCATATATCCGTCTGCTGTGCATTGCAGCCTTTTCCTACATGAAACACTGTGAGATGCAAGAGTACCAAAAAAATAAGATCCACACACTCACACACCCACACCTTGTACCATTGTAGGGCATAGCATCATACCTAAGACCACCTTCTCCAACCATGTGTGACAGGGAACTGCTTAATCTCATATACAATGCCTCCTCTCCCCCCCTTATGTGCTACTGGTAACCATTGCATGACTTATACAATAACCACCCCTCCCCCACTTCATCTTCCATTGGTAGCCATAAAAATCTATTTTATGGTGCCTGTTCACTAAGATCGCCAAGTTGAAGAAATCTTAGTGAATAGGCTCCATAGAATAACATAGGAATTGGAGAAGTGATAAACTTTAGCAGTCATCTTCACTTTATCACCTCTTTATTGTCTCTTTATTACACCTTAGTGAATCTCCCCCATATCCTCTTCCCTCTCTCCTCTTTCATGTATGTGTTTTTATTGTTAAACACTTACTTGAAGGTAGAGTTCCATCTGTATCTGCAACACTAGGCTACTGATTGCCTAGAGGAAGGGGTCACGGTTTATGTATTTGTGACTGCTTCTTGTACACTGTGATTGACTGAGAGATGCAGTTAACTCCAAAGAAAGTAACTTTCTCCCACTTCTCATTCAATGGGAGAATTGAAAAAACTTTGTTGTGACTCTAACAAGCCAAAGTCCTACAAATCAATATTTCCTCAGGGCTTGGGTCTAACACAAGTCTAAGTCCTACAAATCAATGTTATCTCAGGGCTTGGGCCTCTAACAACAAGTTTAAGCCCTACAAATCAATGTTTCCTCAGGGCTTGGGCCTCTAATAACAAGTCCTACAAATCATCCTCTACAAAATACTCTATGCCATCAAGTATCAGTTTACCCCAGTCACAGCTTATGTCATTGGGCCCCTGTCTGTCACATTATGTACCATTTTTTTATTTTAACCCTTTGAGTGCCAGAGGGGTATGCAATGCATTGCAAAGCAATGCGTTGAGTACCCCTCTGGCACTCAAAGGGTTAATTTTATTTATTTATTAATTTATTTAATTAGTTTATTAACTCTGCCCCCAATCCCAGTCATAAATACCCTCAACAAAAAAAAATCTCTGTTCCGATTCTTTCCCCAGAATCCACCAGCACAGGCACCCTCAGTCCCCTTTTACATCAGGGCTGTGGGAAATAAAATGTGCTATGCATTTTGTATAAATTCAGTCTTCCCACTGATTTCAATGCAATGAACTAGACAAAAAAACAGGAAAACTGCAACTTTTTAGGGAAATTTTTCACTAAACAGGAAGTGCCATTTTTTTTTGCTGATTTTTGTTTGAGGCAAAAATGTTCTCTCATCCCTAGATGAAATTGCCAAATAAATCAATAGGATTTTTACAGAATATCTCACTTTCTACTTGCATCACTTTCTGAGCTATGAATGGAATCAGTCATTTTCTATTATATAAATTAATTTGGGAGCATTTTTAATACAACAGAGAGTTGGAGAATAACTAATTAGCATAATGTGCAGGGAATTTGAATAAAGTGACACCCTCTGATAACAAGTTATAAAGGTTAATTTTCTCAAACACAATTGTTTGCAGAAAAATGGATAATACAACACAAGTGCAGATTTTAATTATCTGTAAAACAAACTATACTTGTTTTGAGATGACATCCACATTAATGTACAGTGAACCCCAAAATGCCTAAGAAGAAATGGAGCAGTTCCAGGGAAAATCAGCTGTACCACAGGGGGTAATTAAAAATCCCTATTGATTTAAGTGGGGCTTTAAACGCTTCGAATGCTAGAAACAATGAGTTGGTCACCTCTCTAGAATTCAAGGAGTGAAAAGCCCCATTTACATCAAGTGGAATTTGCAAATGTTTTATATGTTCCCCATGGTACAGATAGTTTTCCCCAGAATTTCTCCAGTTCTTCTTAGTTCATAAGCACTGTTCTTTCTTGACCAGCTGACCACAGGATTAAAGGGATAGTAATACTTTGTTTTATCTTTATTTTATTTTGTAGGCATTAAAAAAACATGAAGAACGATATAAGTCTTATCTCTCAAGCCTTTACGGTTTAAGAGATATTCACAAGCAAAGTATCCCCCCCCCCCGTTCAGCCAGATCAGAAGGGAGATGCCCAGGTAGACTGCAGAGGGGGACAATCTTCAATTAAGATAAGGGAAAAAGCTGAAAAACTTGTCAAGGGGGGCAGGGCTTTCATTCTTTTCATACAAAGAAGATTGTCCCCTGCTGTCATCTGTACTGTCTTATAACCAGATTCACATCTGAGAAGAGATGGCTTACACTAGGAAAAAGGGGCGGGAGGGGGAAACGTTGCTTGTGAATATCTCTTAAACCATAAAGGTTTGAGAGATATTCTTCATGTTTTTTAATGCCTACAAAATAAAATAAAGTTAAAACGAAGTATTACTATCCCTTTAAATTGGCTCCTTGCTGAGAAACTAGGTCAGCTGGGAACCAAAGTGAGGCTCTGAGGAACTGGAAGCTCTTGGAAATTGCTGGGTATGCCCATGCATTAATTTGTCCCTGGTTGCATTCAAAGGATAAAGCAATGGAAATGTTTATGCAATGCCACAGTTGGTTTGTTTCAGAACTGGACCTCTCAAACTCCTTGGAGGAGATTCACTAAGCGGTGATAAAGAGGTGATAAAGTGGAGATGACTTCTTCAGTTTATCACTTCTCCAATTCTTCTGTTATTCTATAGAACCTATGCACTAATATTTCTTCAGCTTTGGAGATCTTTGTGAATAGGCTTTATAGAATAACATAGGAACTTGAGAATGATAAACTGGAGAAGTCATCTCCACTTTATCACCACTTGGTGAATCTCCCCCCCTTTGCAGGTCCAGGTGTTACCCATCCCACTGAGAGTGATGTACTAATAAAACTAGAACAAGATCTGGAGCAAACCAACTGCACTAAGAGGATTAAATAAAAATCACCCAAATCCCCAATGATCTAAATGGAACATTTAACCCCTTGAATGGTAGAGAAATCTTAAGTTAATTTCTTTCCAATTCAGTTTAAATGTTAAAAGCTCCATTTAAAGGGATAGTAATACTTAAAATGTAAAAAAAAAACATGTTGTAGGGTTTATCCCCCTGAGTAAAAAAGGAGTACACCCACTGCTGAAAGGCGTTTCATTCAAAAGTTATTAATTTTCAAAGTTGAATTTTTCAGGTGCAATATCACAGTGGCCTGAAATTGTACAGTGGCGCTGTTGTACTCCATCCTATGGACAGCTCTGGTCCCGGGACCATAAATCTCCATAGGATGGTGTAGCAACAGCGCCACTGTACAATTTCAGGCCACTGTGATATTGCACCTAAAAAATTCAACTTTGAAAATTAATAACTATTGAATAAAACACCTTTCAGCAGTGGGAGTACTCTTGTTTTACTCAGGGGGATAAACCCTACAACATTTTTTTTTTAAATTTTAAGTATTACTATCCCTTGAACTTTATGACTTTTTTTATATTCTCCTTATACTACAGGTGGTTTGCCCTAGAAGTATTCCAGTTCTTATTGGTACATCAGTTAATATCCACACATGTAGATGATAAAATTATGATTGAAGGTAAAGCATCACATAATCACAAAAATAAAACTATGTAGCAGAGTTGATGCTGCTGAGTAAAACAGGGGTACTCTCACTTCTATGACATGTTTTGTGCAAACTGGGTTGCAGTACTTCCATGGCCTGAAATGTTACTGTTGTGTTGTTGTGTCTATGAAGGGTTATTGTTACAGAAATAACTTTCCATAGAGCCACTGTAAAACTTCAGGCCTTGAAGTACTACATCCAAAAAAATGCAAGTTTCAGTTTCAATAAATGTTTCATTACATATCTCTCAGCTGTGTGAGTGTCCTTGTTTTACTCAGCAAGATAAATTGTGCCACATATGTATTTTTTCAAGATTAAGCAATGCTTTTTCTTTAAAAAAAAAACACATCTTTTTTAAATCTGTTCTTTTCCCCTCCCTTTCTTGATTGTCTCCATTGATCTCCAGTGGATCATCTCTTTCTTTCCTCAATACTTTCCTCAATACTCAACATGTTTAACACAAGAATTTTATAGACCCACACCCTTCAGACTCTTGTTTTTCCCCATTCAATTTAAGTACTCTCTGCTTGTCAGCATCCCCTGCCTGCATTTTCTAATCAATGTGCTCTAATCATTCCGTGTCTCTTTCTCCAATATCCCTTGTCTTCTTTATCAATTTGGCTCTGCATGAAACATTCTATACCAGTACTGTAGCACAGAACTCACAGAAAAAAGCAAATAGTCTGTCTGAAAAAAAGAAACCATTAAAAAAAAGATTTTTGTGATGCTCCATTGCCCTACAAGTGATGGGAATCATGGTCTTTGGAACCATTCCTAATCTCTGGCTATATCTGTTTTCATGATCAGAGTACTCAATAACATTTGTGATCGATCCAACAATAATTAGAACTTGAGTTCTCACCTCAGGGACTTCCTATTGCAGTTCTATGAAGAGCATCACAAATGAAACTGGAGTCCAATAAATAGATTTTTATTAAAGTCTCTTTTATTGCATAATAAAGAAAATTAAGCAGAAAAAAACAATTGGTTGTTAACAGTGTTCCCTCTAAAGTAAGAAGTGAGTGACCAAGCACTAAAATAGTTAAAATAGCAATTAAAACGGTACAGAAAAGCATGATCCATCTATTTTGTTATTGCATCTCTGCAGAAAAACTCCTCTTTAACGCTTTCTGGGTTGGATGATCACCAGTGCACACCTTAGAGGGAACACTGACTGTTAATGTGGCAATCTGAGCACACCAGCTGCACCATAGGAGAGAAATGTCATTTTAATTTGAACCCCTTAAATGCTTGTGAGGTTTCCTACACATTGTTTAACAGGGGGTTAAAAGTCCCACTCATGTAAATGGCAATTATTAGAATATTCATTTGTCCTCTACAGTGCAGTTGGTTTGCCCCAGAATTGATCATATGCTACAGTTATTCCCAAACATATCCTCAAGCCCAATTTTTAATTGATAAGATTTTTATGTTTTCCATGTGGTCAGGGCAGAATTTCCAGGACTAGAGCTCCACATTTTGAGGGGCGCCTTAACATTTGGAGATGTAGTACAGCCAGTGTAATCTCAGTTTCCTTGCACCAGGCTGTTATTTAAAGGGACAGTAATGTCCCATAAAAATGCTTATAATTTTGTAGTGATTAAAAAAATTAAACTATATGCCACAAATCCTATCTCTGAAACCCCTATGGCTTGAGAGATATTTGCATTCAAAGTGTCCCCCTCCCTCCTTTTCTCCTGATGTCAGCTCTGTGCTGACAGCAGGAGATCCCGATCCGGGGACCAGCCGGTGGATCTGCAGCAGAGCCGAAATTGCGTTACTGGAAAATAATTACTTAATTGGAAAAGTCTACAATTTGTGCCTGGTTTGCAAGCACACTTTGTAGACCGTTCCAATTAAGTAGTTTGTTTTAAATAAGGCTCTGCTGAAGAGCCTCCTGGTGTCAGCCAACACGGATCTCCTGCTGTCAGCTTTATAGCTGACATCAGGAGAAGAGGAGGGAGGGGGAACTTTGAATGAGAATATCTCTCAAACCATAGCAGTTTGAGAGATAGGATTTGTGGTATATAGTTAAATTTTTTAAGCACTACAAAACTATAAGCATTTTTATGGGACATTATTGTCCCTTTAACCCTTGGATACTAGAAGTGTCTTCAATAAATTTCACAACAATGCATTGGAGATCTAGCTGACATCTAAGAGTTAAAAGCTTCTTTTTATGCTTGTATTTTGTAGGCCAAGGGTATTTTCTGTGACTGGAAACAGGAGGTGGAACTTGAGGGTGGGATTATGTGAGGAGTGGGGGTGTGGTCATGGGCAGAGCTAAGGTGCATATGGTGCCTTGCCTAGGGGAACCTAGGATTTAAGTATGTGCAGAACACATAAATAACATATTATTCAACTGAAGAATTATAAAAATAATATATTCACAAGTGTGATGGTCAGGAGATAATTCCCTGACAAACCAACAAGCGGACAGACTAAACCGTCTAATCCCGGCTGTAAAGAAGAAGGAAAGAAGTTGTCCATGTTCTTGATGTAAAATAGATAAATATTAACTTATTTATTAAAAGAATAAATGCAAACAAAACATCCTAAATAATGGACCTCAATCTAATGCATTTAGCTGTGTGTTCTCACCTATTTATCAAAGATCATGACCACAAAGTATATAATATAAATACGACCCTGACTGTGGTGTAGCTGGTTTGCAGCAGAATTGTTCTACATAATTATTGAGTATAAAGTTCCAATGGTCTTATACGCCAAAACAAAAGACAGCAATTCTCTCTCAAACCGCGTACATAGTAGGAAAAAATAAACTTTTACAGAGTTGCCACTGACTTGGCCCCTTAACCCCTCAATGATCGGTGACATCACCGTTTTTTTCCCTTAAGGACAGGTGACGTCCTGGCACGTCACATACTTTGTGCTTACATCCATCCTGCAGGAGTTCTGTAAGCACAAAAGGAGCTTGCAATTGACAGATCCAAGCTGGGAGCAGTTTCTCTCAGACCCCAGTTCAGTGCGCTGGTACATGTCACAGGTCACGCGTGCTAGTGGTCCTTAAAGGAAGCTCACTTCCATGGGCCACTGTTGTTAAGGGGTTAAGGACCAGGTTTTTGATTTCAAATAATTTTATTGAAGAATCTTCATATAAAACTGAACATGGTATACATTGGACCAGAATAGACTAAAATAAACACATAACATTATATATCAAGCTAAGGATCAGAATTCGGAATATACCATTTTACAATGTTAGGCTGTCCAGGAAACCAGCAGTGTCCAAAGCAAT
Organism: Rhinophrynus dorsalis; assembly: GCA_037306005.1. Lineage (NCBI taxonomy): Eukaryota > Metazoa > Chordata > Amphibia > Anura > Rhinophrynidae > Rhinophrynus > Rhinophrynus dorsalis. The sequence continues at coordinate 64,122,536 of CM074721.1, read as the reverse complement.
CCCATTGTGGGAAGATTCAAATTTAAATAGCAAAGACAGAAAGAAAAAGAAAAAACAAGAGAGAAAGAAGAGAGAAGAGCAGTATAGTTGCCCATGAAGCGAGAGCATCCTCAGGGGATAAAATTGTAGAGAAGAACAGAATCCAGAAATACGTATAGGTCCCCAAGCAAACGTGGATAGAGAAAGAGGAATAAAGAACCGAATAGCATAATTTAGATGGGGAGTCAGGGCAGAGAAGAAGATCCAGAGGTGGAAAAGGTACCACAGTGAAAGACAGAATAGAAGGAGAGGTGGAAGGAAATGCAGAAAGAATAGAGATGAGACAGGAAAGAAGGAAAATGTGCGATAGAGAAGTGGAAAGAGCAAGAAGACATAAAGAATAGGTAAGAGAAAGAAAATAAATAAGACAAGAAAGACAAGGAAGACACAGATCTGGGTCAACTGTCTCTCAGCAGAACCAGGGGGTTGAGGAGGTTGATTAATCGTGAAGGGTCAAAAAAGTCGATAACCAAGTCTCTAATTGTGTCACATCAAGCTTTTTACATTTCCAAGCTATTTTTAGAAACAAAATACGTTCTTCAACTTTTTTGCACCAAGCATCAACTGATGGAGAAAGGTCTGACTTCCAAAGTGGAATCAAGACCTTGGCCACATTTAGCATGGTATAAAGAATTAGTCTTTGTGATTTGGGAATATTCGGCAATTCCTTGTACAGAAGAATCTACCATGGATCAGCTATGATAGAAAGGCCCAAGCATTTATTTATAATTGATAAGCAGGAGCGCCAATAATTCAAAATTTCTGGGCAAGTCCACCAAATATGCAGCAGAGTTCCTGGGTGAGATTTGCATCTCCAACAAATGTTAGAGATCTTGGGGTTAAAACAGTGTAGCCTATGTGGTGTATAATACCAGCGAAACAATAATTTATAGTTCATCTCGACTAATTGTGCAGATACAGAGGATTTCCGGATGCAACACCAAATCTTCTTCCACTCGGGCAAAGAGAGAGTAAGAAGGACCAGGTTTTTGTTTTTACTAAGACCAGATTGAGTGCATTAGTTGAGATGGGAAGTGAGCGATCACGTGTGCCGGTTAGATGAGGGGAAAGTTCAAACTGACTGCTCAACTCATGAATCAGTCAGTTCCTGCCTCTCTGCATGATCTGAACACACCTTCAGGAACAATGTGATCATTTCACTGATTATATGCCGGGATCATCACTGATCCTTAAGGACAGAAACTTGTGATGGACCTGGCATGTCACTGCTCCTTAACAGGTTAAATGGGGCTTTTAAACCCTTGATTTGCAAAATCAATTCTCTGGAAGCTATCTAGAATTCAAAAGGTTTAGAAGCCCATTTAATTCCCCAGTGCTACACTTAGCTTTTTCCAGAACTGGTCCACTTTGTTTTGATACACTAGCCTCCAGGTTTAAGTAAAGTACATAGCCTATAATTATTGAACAAATTTGCGTACACTCATAGCATATAAACATAAACAATGAGATATACAATGTGAACTAAGGAACTGGAGGAATTGTGAGGCAATCCAACAGTACCATAGGGGACAAATAAAAATTATACGTGAGTTAAATTGAGCTTTTAACCCCTTGAATACTAGAGAGATCTTCAATCAGTCCTGGATGCCAGGTCCATGGCAGCAGACAAAACAGTTTCAGGTATTTTTTTAACACTGAAGCAGGCAGAATATACTTAACTCATTAACCCGGTGCTAGAGGGTGAGCAGTTTACTTTGAAACAATGTATTGCTCTACCTTCTGCCATACAAAGGTTAAAATGTCACCATGAAGGTATATGACCTGTCATTTATTTTGTACTCAGCCTTCATTCTAAACAAGCCTGATGAAGAGATCTATGTTGTCATTCTAAAGTTACTCAGCCAGAAAACGTATCACTTTTACTCTAAGCGTCTTCAACTGAAACCGAAAGAGTAATTTAGACAGAGATTGGTGATACGATTCTCACCTTCAGTGGAATACAAAAGTAATCAAGAACTTGCATTTCACACAGTCATGAATTTGTAATTATCTACTGTGCAATCTAAGTCGTGTCTTTTGTTATTTTATATATATTTGAGGTATTCAGCTTTAATTCTATAACATGCCTGAAGAAAAGATTTAAGTGGTCTTGAAAGCTTGCACTCTAAAGATACTTAGCCAATAAAGGCATCACTATTACTTTACTAGAGTACAGAGAAGGTACTGAAGAAGTGATCTATTAATTATCGGGGATACTGTAAAGAATTTTGCAGTCTAACAATGATTTCTTCCTGTTTTCAAATCAATTAATGCACAGATAACAATTGCAGATTTCTCAGCTTGAAGGAAAAAAAACCTCACTGATTACTTATAAAAAAAAATATTCCAGCAGACTATCATTTTATGATTGTGACAATTCTACAAGAATATATTTTTTAGAGAATTATTTGTAGGTTAAAAAGCTAATTAATACTTTTACGTTTTAATATGAAGACTTTTAGTGATTCTATGTCAATATAATTAGAAGAATACTCAATCTAAATAATTGTCACAGTTGACAGTAGGAGAAGCAATAATACTAAAATTCCATTTTAAGGTTAATAGGAATTACTTTACTGCCTTTGAAGCAGATTGTAATGTTTTAAATCACAGTTTAGTATAATTTCCTCCTGAACTTTAGAACTGAATACAATTCAGAAATATATGTCAGGTCAGATAATGAGGCTATGATCACCTTAGGCATGGGTTACAGAATAAGCAAACTGAAGCACTGTTCTTTACTGCCTTATACAGTACATTAAATTAATAATATGGTAGACAAATAACAGGGTTTACAGGTCTGGAAGAGTGGGGGCCATTTCGTTTTAGAACTCAGACAATAAAAGCTTAGAATATTTCTTAAGTCAATTTATATCACCTGCCATATAAGCCTTTTGATGCAGCTAGGCCTATTTCAGTCTACTTTTCTTACTGCAACACTTAAACAATTTACTCCCCTGTGAACATTTCAGCTTAACGGTTCCTGTGTCTCCTTTTCACCTCCTCTAAAAGGCTTCTTTCTCTATACCTAAGGCTGATCTATGAGCAGTATCTAAAATAGACACTCCATGAATTAGGCATTATATGTTGGAGTTATTTTTTTTCCTTCCTGCCTCCCTTAGCGAAAACGTGGGATTTTCAAAATATATAATTTACAGCTTTCTTCCTCTACTTTCTTTGTGAGACTGTAGGTAAAAGTTTGCTGAGTGCAATAACTGCCATGAGTCAGTTACTTCAACATGATATACAGAGGAAAAAAATGAGAAGTATGTATGAGGGTATACAGGCAAAAAAAAAAGTCAGTATGCAGAAGAAATAAATGGGAAAAATAACAGTGTTTTAAAGACGAAGATTTAGTTTGGAGATGGATTGGAGTTAGAGAGGGCTACAGAATAAAATATTACTATATTGATGGAATGGACATCTGTCACTGAGATGTGAGCTTAAAGTTATTAATTACTTTACTGTGCAGTCCCAATTAACCTAAATATGCCATCAAGCCCATGAATATGTCAGATAGTTGTCAAAATGCTTTGTGCTTTGTGTGTGTAGCAGGGCTAAAGATTTACCTGTTTCCCACCTAGAGACAGACTGACAATAGCATTTAGTCATAGAGTTCAGGGTAGGACTATAACCATGAAGATACTGTATCAGCATCAGCACTAATCAGAAAAGCTTACGATTTTTCCTGGCATTCCAGGACGAATGAAAGACAGTTTACCTTTGGGGCAGAGACAGAGAGGTGAAGGAGTCTGAGGGAAGTATGGGGAAAGGAGGAAATGGCATAAAATGTGTCAAAATTCCTCTCTTCTTATATGTGACTGGTGGCCCAAATTATTATACAGACTTTCTTTTTTATTATATTGACTGGAGAGCCACCCTATTTGAAAGCCATACTTCTGGTTTGTGGCTGAAGAGCCCCATATTACTATAAGGCTTCCCTTTTCTCACAAGTTGCTGGTAATCCGCATTATGGCTAGACCCTCCTATCCTGATAGTAACTGGGGAGCCACATTCTACCTGTAAGTGGTTGGAGTAACACATTATTTAAGAAACCCAGTATATTTTAAAGTGACAGGAATAGATATGTTAGCTGTTAGGGATAGATTGTGTATGTAGGAATCAGGGTAGATAAGGTCAGTTAGGTATGTGTGTTAGTAAGATGAATCTCATTAGAAGGGCAAGTCCTGTCACACCTTAGGGCTGGGCTTGACACATTTGGTTTGACTCTAGGAGCCAAACAAAACATTTAGGAGCCAATAGCCAGACTCTGAATCACAGAGGAGAACCTCCCATTGAGGCCTAATGGAACAAAGCTTTGGAAGCAGATAGTATATGTGTGATCCTTTGGTTACTTATTGGGCTGGAGTGTCAAACAGAGTAATGTGAGGCTTTGGGGTTACTAGCTTAACAAGGACTGTCATGTCAAAATATGCATGTGTGGTTCTATGGCTACAAGTGGGATAGGGTTGAGGAAAAAGACTGTGTATGTTTGGTTCTATGGCTACCAATGGGACAGTGTAACAAGGATAGGGTGTCACACATTGTGTTTGGGAATATGTGACTTTGGGGGCAATGGAGCCAGGCCTAGTAGGGGACATACAGTGTTTATTGTGATCTAGGACTACCTGTGCAACCAGGCCATGGGGTCAAACTCTGTATATGTATATCTGTGACCAGGGGCGGATTGTGGTCAGATACTGGCCCAGGGCATTTTTTTAAGTAAGTATGTATGTATGTATGTGTGTGTGTGTTTGTGTGTGAATGTATGTGTAATATATATATATATATATATATATATATATATATATATATATATATATATATATATATATGCATGTGGGCTGTTTTGGGGACATTTGAAAGACTATTAGCTTGCTATTTCGGAAGATATGGAGGTTACTGGGTTGCTATGTATATATACACACGTATGGAGGCATTTGGGGGTAGATGGGGACTACAATAGCTACATTTGTATGTGCAAAGCGTTTGATACTCCTCTGGCACTCAATTGCATTAGGGTGTGCACCCAAAAGCACAAACACACAAGTGCGCGTGCGTGCGTGCGTGTGTATATATATATATATATATATATATATATATATATATATATATATATATATATATATATATATATATATATATATAGTGCTGTAGATGCTGGGATGCACTCACTGTCAAGTAGTACAAAGTGACCTGGGTGCACATCATAGAAGGCATAAAATATATACCGTTTGTGGAGAATGACGGCACTCACTGGATCCTTTTTTCAAAGCTTACACATAGTTGCATTTATTGGAATCAACATTTCGGCTGTCACCGCAGTCTTTTTTTTTAATGAGCTTAAAGCTCTCCACTTTGGCATATATTGTAATTTAGAATGCATCTATGGGAGGGAGAACGGTTAGCCACTGCACATTAATTTTAATGCCACTGTTTCAAACTGTATTTTACAGACAGAAAACAGTAAAAAGACTCCCCACCCGGTCTACCTTCACAAACTGTCCACCCTGTCCATCTTCATACTGCCCACCTCTACACACTGCCCACATCCACACACTGTCCTTCTCCGCACACTGTCCACCCTGTCCTCCTCCACAGTGCCCACCACCTCCACACACTGGCCTCATTGACCACCTCCACATACTGTCCACATCCAACACCCTGCCCAACTCCACATTATCCCCATTGTCCCCCCTCCACACCCTGTCCACCCATCTCCATCCTGACCCCCTCCACACTCTGTGCCCATTGACCCCTTCCACACTCTGTGCCCATTGTCCACCTCCACACTCTGTTGATGTGCCCATTGTCTACTTTCACACTCTGTGCACACTGTCCACTGCCACACTCTGTGCCCACTGCCCACCTCTACACACTGCCTACCTCCATCCTCCACACACTGCCCACATCAGATACAGGCCACCAACATAGGCTGCTAGCAAAGAGACGATTCAAGACAGGAAGTACATAATGCGATGTTCTGGAGCTCAGAGAACGCGATGAGCATGATTATTGGCGCCTGCGCCCCCAGTGGTGTTGTCATCATCATTTGCATGGTACGCAGAACTGAAGGTTGCGTACACATGCGCAGCTATCAAGTAGATTCCCTACACATTGAGTCTCAATAGACTCAATGAAGGGAAGCGTAACGTCAGTGACAGACAATGACAATGGCACTTAGGGAACATCGCTTAGCTGCTGGCACCCGGAAAGATTGTTCTCGCGGGTGGGGGTGACCAAGCGGGCAGCTTTTTATGCCGGCCAGCCTTGGCCTATTTTAATTTGTGGGCCTGGAGCTGCAGCTCCCTCAGCCCCTACGTTAATCCGGCCCTGTGATTAGGGTGTGCCTAGGCACACATGGCACACCTTGTGCGCACGCATATGAAAATCAGAGATATTCAAAGTAAGAGAAAGTGTGTCCTTGAACCTGGTTCATAAAGTTAAAGAGGATTAGTTTTGAGGAAACCAGCTACTCATATGGGGAAATTAAAATTCTGCATATTCCCTTGATTTAAATGGGGCTTTTGACCTTCTTGAATACAAGGGGTTAAAAGGCCCATTTAAATCAATGGAAATATGCAGAATTTTAGTTTCCCTTTCCGAGTAGTTGGTTTCCTCAAAACTAATCCCCTTTAACTTGATGAACAAGGCTTAAGGACACACTTTACTTTGAATATCACTGATTTTAACCCTTTGAGTGCCAGAGGAGTATCAAATGCTTTGCGCATTGGGTATCCCTCTGGTATTCAAAGGCTTCCTGTTTCCAATTATGAGATCATGACTCAGGACTCAAAAAAAAATTCAAAACAGGAGAAAAAAAAGACAACTAAAGAGAATGTGGATGATTTACTTGCTGGATAAGGTCCGGGGGAGGATTGGAACCAGAGGCTGAGTCTGATAGAGAGGAGCAGGCAACAGCAGCAACATGTACAGGAATCAAATTAACATCTTCAGTGCTAGAGAGGTCCTTATATATCACTTTACAATGTGTTAAAAGCCTCTCTAGCACTGTATTAAGCTGGTGGATGGCAGCAATGATGAGCATAGTAAGTAGAAAGTCTGTTTTGGTGTTAATATGATTTACACAGCAGGTCTAGGAATATACATAAATAAAAAACTGGAAATACTGTTTTTACCCCTTTCAGTGCCAGACAGTACACAATGCATTGCTCTGCAATGCATTGCGTACCCCTCTGGTACGGAAATGGTTAACACACACACTGTTTCTTCAGTTTGGAATAAAGCATTAACAATAACAAATGAGGCTGTCAGGTGGCTGTCTCATCCACAGCACCTCTGCAATGCAGATCAGTAGCCTCTTTCACAATGTGACACTGCTGTCACTGCTTGTGACACTTCCGTGGGGCTAGAGTCTAGTCTGTAATTTTGCGGAGTGGCCCTCCAGTGTCACGCATCCACCGACCCACCGAGGCATGCCCAAATGCTCAATAGTACATTCCACCCCTGTCTGTGACAACTAGTGGGTAATGGAACTGGTCTGGTGGTCAGGTAGTGTATGTAGGGCTCATTGACTACCAGCAAAAACAGGCGGTGGCTCTGACAGTGTGTGTGGGGATATTTGGATACCAGTGGGTAGGGGCACAAGCCTGTGGGGGTTAGATAGTGTATGTGACGATCTGTGGCTAACAATGGGAGGGGGAGCACGACTGGGGGCAAGTGACACACAGTGTATATTTGGATCTGTGTCTACCAGTGAGCAGTTGAAAATGGTGGGAGGGGGGGTCATACAGTAAATATGCTGTATCTGTGGCTGCCTGTGGGCAGGAGAACAAGGCTGGGGGGGGGTCACACAGTGTATATAAGGATCTGTGGCTACGAATGGGCAGGAGAACAAGGTGTGGGGGGATCTCTCAGTACATGTGGGGATCTGTGACAACTGATGTGCGAGGGAACAAGTCTTATGGGTCAGGCAGTATATGTGGAAATCTGTGGCTAGGAATGGAAACATGGCTTCAGGGTCAGGAAGAATCGGGGGTGATCTGTGGCTAGTGGGCAGTGGAACAAAGCTGGTAGGGGCTAGTTTAGTTATTTATTATTGTATTTATTTTTATTTTATGTTTTTCTTATTCAGACCTCTGAGGGCATGAGAACTCCTGATGCCCACATGGCAATAATCACCTATCCAACTGAATAGGTGACCAATAATGTGACCACGAAAGTGATCACTGCCTTCCTATACCTCCTTCTAGTCTACCCAATGTTTTATAAATGTCTGCACAGAGCAGGAGGATCTTTAAAACCCATCTACATAATTGAGTATGCATGTGTGAAGGTCCTCACACCAGAAATTAATAGAATTCTGGGTTGAGGAGGTAAATGGAAGGTGGTGATTGCCTTCCTGGTTACAGCATTTTTCACCTATCCAATCTGACAGGTGATCAATGTCAACGGGCATCAGAATTGGTTCTGATGCCCCCTCATGAAGTCTGATTGTATTTTAAAATGCACATGGTGCGTGATTAGGACTGCAGGCCCTGCACTATATGCATTTTTTATGTAAAGCATCAGTCTCGTGCTCATGGGAGCAATCATGTGTATTCCTTCCCTACTTACAGAGCCTGTTACGTGTCAAGTCCCAAATTCTAGTCACCATGGTGACCTTGCACCTGTGTTTATTGAGCCCTGCCTTATGGTTAGGTATCTTGTGTCCCTTAGGTATTGTAGGGCATTCCTGGGTGGGATGCCAAAGCATTTCATCAGGAGGACCTCATCTGTGACCTAGGCACCGTATGGTACAATGCTGGAAACAAGTGGGTGTCAGACTGTGTATATGGGTATCTTTGACTACAAGTGGGTAGTAAAACCATGTTGAGGGGTCAGACAGTTTATGTGGGGTTCTGTGACTACAATGTGGCAGTTGAACTGCCATGCAGTGTATGTGGATATCTGTAACTGTCAGTGAGCAGTGGAACTAAGATGGTGTTCAAAAAGTCTATGTGGAGATCTGTGATTATCAGTGGGCAGTGAAACCAAGCTAGGGGGTCAAACTGTGTATGTGGGCATCCGTGACTACCTGTGGAACAAGATATGTGAGACACTGTATGTGGGATCTATGAAAACCAGTGTCAATGAAACATAGCAGGGGAGGGTCAAACAGTGTATGTGGGGATTTGTGACTATCAATGAGCAGTGAAATCAGGTTGGAGGGTTATACAGTTTATGTTGGTATCCATAACTAGCTGTGGAACCAGGGATGTGAGACTGTATGTGGGGATCTGTGGATACCAGAGGGCAATTAAACCTAGCTGAGGGATCAAACAGTGTATGTAGGTGCAGTGGAATCCAGATGGGGGTAAGACAGTGTATTTGGGTGTCTGTTCAAAAATCACAAACTTTCCTAGGCGCTAATACTCAGATGAAAAATATCAACAAAGAAAATATGTAAAATTGATACCTTATACAGGCACCTTATACAGACGCAAGAATGTCAAATGTGTAGTCCACTTGTCGCTGAAGCCACTGTCTTGTAAACTTCTGACAAAGGTCCTCCATTTAATATGTAAAACACTACAAAAGAGAGGGTGCACACACTCTAAGTGTATAACTGTTTAAAACACAGAACACCTCCACCATTATATTCTGCACCTTTTTTCTTTTTCCTTCACTATGCAATGGAAAACCTTCTTAAGATAATGATAGCACTCACCTTTTTTTAGAGGCAAATTCCCGCCTCAAGATGTAAACACCTCCACTGGATAACCCATATGGGTAATGTTTGTTCCAAAATTTTTTAAAGAAAAACGATATATCGCCTCAACATATAAAAATAATTATACAGTAAAATGCACCATATGTGCAAATAACAAACAATATAGACTTAAAACTTCAAGTACTTCAAAAATGTCCAATATGTTTCCCAACTACACGTTGCTTCTTCAGGGGCAAAAATATTTTAATAACCAATGAAGTACCTTTTATATGCTTTACTCCCATCCAAAATTCCTGCCACGCCATTACTGTTCCGTTCTAGAACAAATGCGGAATGGGTTGAAACCGGAAGAGCAATGGAAGTGCAATTTGCACATATGGTGCAATTTACTGTATAATTATTTTTATATGTTGAGGCGATAAATCACTTTTATTTAATACATTTTGGAAATATGGGGTTGTACTCCTTTACATACCTATCCTGGAAATAATCCATTACTCCCCTATTCACATAAGCTTTAAGGAACCATAGATAGAGGGAGATGTATAGGTAATTCTACGTCATAAGCTGAAGTGAGGGAATCTGCTTGGCAAGGAGTGAACCAGGAAGAGGTGACAGAACAGAGTATACCATCGCTGGGGGTTATCCAACGGAGGCATTTACACCTTGAGGTGGGAATTTTCCTCTAAAAAAGGTGAGTGCCACCATTGTTTCAAGAAGGTGTTCCTTTGAACGTTGAAGGAAAAAGAAAAAAGAAGGTGCAGAATATCATGGTGGAGGTGGTTCTGTGAAAATTGACTTTTAAACAGTTATACACTTGGAGTGTGTGCTCCCTCTCTTTTTGTATTGTTTTATATATGGGTGTCTGTGACTATTAGTGGGCAGTAAAACCAGGTTGAAGGGTTATACAGTTTATGTGGGTATCCATGACAACCCATGGAAACAGGGATGTGAGACACTGTATGTGGGGAGTGGGCAGTAAAATCTAGCTGGGGGGGTCAGAGAGTGTGGGGATCTGTAACTACCTATGTGCAGTGGAATCCAGACGGGGGGGAGGGGGAAAGTCAGTGTATATGGGTATCTGTGACTAACAGTGGGCAGTGAAACCCAGTTGGAGGGTTAGACAGCATATGTGGGGATCTATGACTTCTTGTAGAGACAGGAATGTGAGACACTGTATGTTGGGATCTGTGAATAACAGTGGGTAATTAAACCTAGCTCAGGGGTCAGACAGTATATGTGGGGATCTGTAACTACCCATGTAAGTGGAATCTAGCTGGGGTTCTGGGGGGTCAGACTGTATATGGGTGTTTTTGACTACCATTGGGCAGTGAAACCAGGTTTAGGGGTTATGCAGTTTATGTGGGGATCTGTGACTACAAGTGGGTAGTTGAATCAGACTAGGGTGTCAGATAGTGTACATGGATATCTGTTACTACTAGTGGACACTGGAACCTGGCTGATATTCAGAAAGTTTATGTGGGAATCTGTGACTATCCATGGGTGGTGTAAAAAAGTTGGGTGGGGGGGGTAAGACAGTGTATGTGGTGATATATAACTTCCTATGTAACCAGGGGATGAGAGATTGTATGTGGAGATCTGTGAATACCAGTGCACTGTGAAACCTACCTGGGGGGGGGGGCAGCCAGCTTATATAGAGATCTTTGAGTAACAGTGAGCAGTTGAACCAGTCGGTGGGGGATTAAACAATATATGCTTCCATGGAGGCATCTGTGACTGATCTGTGACAACCAGTGGACATTGAAACCAGGCTGGGGGTTTAGAAAATGTATGGGTAGATCTGTGACTTACATTTCAAAGTGGAACCAGGCTGAGAGGTCATACATTGTAATGTGTGTCTCTGTGTCTACCAATGGAACAAGTTGTGGAAGCAGACAGCATATATATCTACCAATGTGGCAGTGGAACAAGGGTGGGGTATTAGATAGTACATGCAGGGACCTTTGACTAGCAGTGAGCAGGCAAACCAGGCTTGGGGGGGTCAGGATGTGTTTGTGGACATCTGTGGCTACCAGTCTATAGTTGAACCAGGCTGACAGACACTGCTTGCTTTCCATGGGGACATCTGTAACTGATCTGACTACCAGTGGGCATTGAAACCAGGCTAGGAATTTAGAAAATATATGGGAGGATCTATCTAACATGTAAAGGCCTGTGACTTACAGGGAGCAGGGAAACCAGGCTTGGGGGTCAGACAATGTATATGGGGATCCATTACAATCTGTGAGCATTGAAACTGGGGGAAAATTCAGACACTGTTTAGGAATATCGGTGACTACAAGAGATAGTGAAACCAGTTTGGGGGCTTATATGGTTTATGTGGAGAACTGTGAGTACAAGTGGGGAGTTGAATCAGGCTGGGTGGTGGGGTCAGACAGCGTATGTGGAAATATGTGATAACCAAGAGATAGTCAAACCCTGAGGTTCATTGTATATGGGGATTTATAACTACTGGGATGTGGAACCAGGTTGGCATGCTACACGTTGTATGTAGTGATGTTTGACTTTCAGTGGACAGTGGAACCAGGCTTGGGGCGGGGGGCTGAAATTGTTTGCGGAGAGCTATATCTATCATTGGAACCAGACTTGGGGGTCGGGGATCTTTGACTATCAGTGGGAAGTGCAACCAAACAGGGGGAAGTTGGTGTCAGAAATTGTATCTGGGGTTTGTGATTACCAGTGCACAGCAGAAACAGGATTGATGGTCTGACACTGTATGTGATACTACCAGTGGACAATGGAACCAAACTGAGGAAGAAGGAAGTATGTGTCTGTGTTTATATGTGCATGTGTGTGCCAGACCAGTGTTGATCTCTGTGACACACACAGGGTTAATTTTTTTTAGATGTACAGACCTCATGAAGGGCATTAGGACCCCCTCCTGATGCCCTCATGGTATTGATCACTTACACTATTGTATAAGTGATCAGCATTGGAGATCTGAAGGCACTTGCTACCTTCCTTTCATCTTCCTCACCCAAGCTGGTATTCCCAAAAGTCACAGCTTCAGTGGGCCTCCTTGCTCCTCTCAATCCACCCAGAAATTTGGGTAACATTGGGTTTAGTAGGAAGGGAAATAGGGAAATGTTTGCTTCTTGGTCATCAGTACTATTTTCCTATTACAAATTGTGTGTTTTCTGTGAAAATTCCCAAATAAAAATGCACTATTCACCCATCCTTTTCCAGGATGACTCTAATTCTTCTTAGTTTATGAGCTTTGCAGATTTCTTTGTAGCCCACAGTTATCTGATTCTGATGTATATATTCACTTGTATGGGGACTTACCTTTTATTTACTAAAGAGTCTTGATGCAAATTTGTCATTGTCATAAGTTATTTTGCACAAGAATAAGTTTCAGCTGAACCTAAGGTTCCATTCTAATTGACAATATACATTAAACTTTTGATGGTCCTGCCCAAATAGTGTAAACCCTTTGGATGCTAGATTTGTCTCCACTCTTCAATGATCTTGCAATGCAGCTATACCAGTTTACTATACAATGCATGAGCTGTGTAAGAAGATGCATGTTACGGTATGTATCTACTTTTTCTCAATCAAGACTATGTCAAACTTGGATATGTTTGTTGTATCTGTCTTTAACCAGCAGCAAAGTAAGACTGATGTACTAACACAAGATGGGGTAATTAGGCAACACACATAGACTTTCCAAAGTGCCCACTGATTTAAATTGGGCTTTTATCTACTGGATTGTTAAAGAGTTCTCCAATACAGTGTGAGGCAATCCACTGTAAACCTCTGTAGGAGTCATGGAAGTTGTTATATAATCTCTATGATGCAGATGGTTTACTGGAGAATGTTTCCAGTTCTACCACTCTAAAAAAGACCCTTGAGTTGATTTTCTAGTCTTAGACCTTCCTAACACCAATTTTCTAAGCCATTTATGCTTACAATTCTCTCCTTAATGACACACCTGCCAAGGTAAGGGTGTTTGATACAAAAAGCTGGATTTATGTCCCAGAAGATCCTAGGCAAAGCACCTTAGGCTCCCTTAGCTCTGTCAATTACCACACCACATTCCTCAATTGACTCCACCCACAGTCCCATCCACTGTTCCCTAACCCAAAATATACCCCTAGTCTACAGCATGCAAACACAAGAGAAGCTTTTTGGCTGCTAGAGCATTCTCTAACAAATTGCTTTGCAATGCAGTGGTGGCCTCCCGAGCATTCAAGGTGTTAAGTAATCAGTAAAGGGGAAGGCATATCCACTGGTGGAGGGGAGTTGAGATTGCTCTGGCCACATCCGCAATTCAAAATGTAGGTGGGGCCAGCACAGCTAAAGCACCCTTCAGACTTGAATGTTCCAGGTAGTTATCTACTTTGACTAGTGGTAAATCCAATCATGTTCATACAATTCCATAGCTCTGTGCCTGTTGGACATTTTACAAGAAGCAGTTGAAATTGCGTAACTATACTCCATTTCCCTGAGTGTGCAGACTTCAAGGCTTACTGGGATTAATGTCTTAATGATGCAGAGTGTATTATTACCCACTATGGACATCTCAAGCTGTAGTACATACCCAAAATTACAGGGGGGCAGACCACCTCTAATTGAGCAGCACTATCATATTCATACCTTCTAGTATGGTTAGAGATCCTTGTATGTTTTTGAATTTTGGATCCAGAAAGCTTTTACATTTTTTTATCCCCTAGAGTGCCAAGTAGGTACATTGTATGAGTGTGGACACTAAGTACAAGTGAAATGTGGTTACTGCATAAGCAGATATAACCGACATGCAGTGGCTGCATTCAAAATAAAATACCAGGATCACTCTTGATGCCTCCCCACCAGTTATCGCTCTCCCAGCCAACTGCATTGGGAGATAATATGGGTAGGAGTGGACGGGATCGAAGGAAGCCTTCTAGCATCATTAGCGACATGTTCACTGGTGACATTAGAAAGTAGACTTGTGCGATTTGGTTGGGTAATATTCGGAATTCGACAAAAAAGGGGTCATATGGCGACATTCGGAGCTTCCGACAGGCAAGGGTCATTCTCCCCCAAAAATTACGAATCCGACTAGCCCTGGTACAAATGTCATCGAAACTTTCGGAAATTTGCCGACTACTACCTGCACTCAATTACTTACCCTCCATACATTCCCTCCATGTCTCTAGTCCATTTAGCTTTTCCATTTCATGCGTTACTTTCCAGCTTTGTCTCTATTCCAACTGGCTTCTTCATTTCATGATGTGGGTTGGACTAATGACACAGACAGCCAGGCAGACAGACTGCATTTCCTCATTGTGTTGTTGGAGCTCAGAGAGAGAGAAGAAGGAGACAGAGTGTCCATTTGTTGTGTAGGCAGGCAGTTATCATTAGGCATAGGCAGGCAGTCAGCATTAGTGCCTTATTGCCACTGCAAGGGAGAGTCATATTTGTTCCTGTGGAAAAAAATTAAAATATTAAGGATTTGTTTGAATAATTTTCAGAGTGACATATCAGCTAGTCTCACAGTTCTGCAGGCAGACCTAGTACCTTATTACCACCGCAAGGGAAAGTCACCTTTGTTTCTGTGTTTAACATTAAAAATAATAGTAGGAATTTGTTTGAATAACTTTCAGACTAACACTTCAGCCAGTCTCACAGTTCTGCAGGCAGGCCTAGTACCTTATTACCACCGCAAGGGAAAGTCACCTTTGTTTCTGTGTTTAACATTAAAAATAATAGTAGGAATTTGTTTGAATAACTTTCAGACTAACACTTCAGCCAGTCTCACAGATCTGCAGGCAGGCCTAGTACCTTATTACCACCGCAAGGGAGTCACCTGTGTTCCTGTGTTAAATATTAAAAATACTAAACTAGTAGGAATTTGTTTGAATAATTTTCAGAGTGACACATCAGTCAGTCTCACAGTTCTATAGGCAGGCCTAGTACCTTATTGTGTCCACAAGGGAGAGTCACCTTTGTTCTTGTGTAACGTATTAAACTAAATGTTAGGGATTTGTTTGAATAATTTTCAGAGTGACACTTCAGCCAGCAGCCAGATACAACCAGTTGTGTATGTGTATTGTGTAGACAGACAGGGTGCCTTATTGCTACATCCATACTTTAGCTTCTTCATCCAGAGTACCATAAGGCTAAATGCCCACCCCACCCTTTTCCACCATCTTCATTTAGACCCTGGAAATGGTTCCATTCATTTAATTAAAAATTGTTATTGTATATTTAAAGGTATTTTAAAATCGCCAAATAATTCGGACTGTCGCCGACTTTTGTCCAAGTCGAACAGGTCAGATACGAATTGCGGAGTTGACGAATGAAAAAAAAAAAATTAGTCCGACATCGAGTTTTACCGAAAATTTTTGTCGTGCACAAGTCTATTAGAAAGATTTGCTGAATCCCATTCACTCCTACCGGGAATAGGAGAGAAGAACATGAGAGCTTCTTGCTCTCCTGCATCTCCCTGCATGATCGGCTGGGGGATCAATATCTGGGGAGGGGGCATCAGGGGAAGTCCTGATCTCCCCCTATGAGGTCGGAAGTGATAATAAATAGTGATGAGCGAGCATGCTCGAGCAGGTTCGGCTCGAGCATCGCTCTGCTCGGCACATGGCGGTACTCGTACGAGTACCGCATGTGCTCGCCCGCCATGTTTGGGTCTCCTCCCCGCACGTTTCGCGGCTGCTGCGCAGCCAATAAACGTGCAGGGAGGCTCTGACATCAGTGTAATGCCAGCAGCCATGTTGGCTGCTGGCATTACACTGATTGGCTGGCCAGAACCCGTGATCGGGTGCTGTATAGCACCTGACCAGCGAGTTCGGCTCAGTCTTAGCCAGGGAGAGATGAGGATAGGAAGGGAAAGTCAGTGTAGGGAGAAGAAAAGCGATTGTGAAAAAAAAAAGACCCAAAAGTCCTTTTTAGGACTACTGTGTGTGGGGGCAGCAGTTTATTTTGTTTGGGGGGGCAGAGATTTTAAAAAAAAAAACGTCACATATTCCGTTCACTGTGCCTAGCCGCAGATTAGCAGCACATTCTGTTTAGTGTGCAAAGATGCAGATTAGCAGCACATTCTGTTTAGTGTGCAAAGTTGCAGATTAGCAGCACATTCTTTTTAGTGTGCAAAGTTGCAGATTAGCAGCACATTCTGTTTAGTGTGCAAAGTTTCAGATTAGAAGAACATTCTGTTTAGTGTGCAAAGTGTAAAATATCAAAGTCACATATTCCATTCACTGTGTCTAACCGCAGATAAGAAGTACATTCTGTTTAGTGTGCAAAGTTTCAGATTAGCAGAACATTCTGTTTAGTGTGCAAAGTGTAAAATATCAAAGTCACATATTCCATTCACTGTGTCTAAGCGCAGATAAGAAGCACATTCTGTTTAGTGTGCAAAGTTTCAGATTAGCAGAACATTCTGTTTAGTGTGCAAAGTTGCAGATTAGGAGAACATTCTGTTTACTGTGCAAAGTGTAAAATATCAAAGTCACATATTCCATTCACTGTGTCTAACCGCAGATAAGAAGCACATTCTGTTTAGTGTGCATAGTTGCAGATTAGGAGAACATTCTGTTTACTGTGCAAAGTGTAAAATATCAAAGTCACATATTCCATTCACTGTGCCGAGCCGCAGATAAGCAGCACATTCTGTTTAGTGTGCAAAGTTGCAGATTAGCAGAACATTCTGTTTAGTGTGCAAAGTTGCAGATTAGGAGAACATTCTGTTTACTATGCAAAGTGTAAAATATCAAAGTCACATATTCCATTCACTGTGCCGAGCCGCAGATAAGCAGAACATTCTGTTTAGTGTTCAAAGTTGCAGATTAGGAGAACATTCTGTTTACTGTGCAAAGTGTAAAATATCAAAGTCACATATTCCATTCACTGTGCCGAGCTGCAGATAAGCAGCACATTCTGTTTAGTGTGCAAAGTTGCAGATTAGCAGAACATTCTGTTTAGTGTGCAAAGTTGCAGATTAGGAGAACATTCTGTTTACTGTGCAAAGTGTAAAATATCAAAGTCACATATTCCATTCACTGTGCCGAGCCGCAGATAAGCAGAACATTCTGTTTAGTGTGCAAAGTTGCAGATTAGGAGAACATTCTGTTTACTGTGCAAAGTGTAAAATATCAAAGTCACATATTCCATTCACTGTGTCTAGCCGCAGATAAGCAGCACATTCTGTTTAGTGTGCAAAGTTGCAGATTTGCAGCACATATTCCGTGTAATATGAAGAAGGCGGGTAAAAAGGGACGGGGAAGTGGACGTGATCCTGATAGTTCAGGGCGCGGGTCAGGACGCGTAGAAACTGTGCCTGGTGCCAGAGCACAAGAAAGAAAGACATCCACCATACCTACCTTCATGTCTCAGTTTACAGGGCGTCGCAGGACATCACTCTCGAGGTCCGACCACTGCGAACAGGTGGTCGGTTGGATGTCAGCTGATACTGCTTCCAGTCGGTTAAGCACCACCCTGTCTTCCACCAAGTCCACTCTCAGTAGCCAAGAGTCTGGTCAACATAATCCTCACCCTGATCATCCTTCCTCCCACCATAGAGGGTCTGGCCAAAGAAGTGATCCCACACTGGGATATAGTGAGGAGCTCGTCTCATCACCAATCCTTCATTTGAACCTCTCTCCAAGCACGCTTGCAGAGGAACATGACATCTTGTGCCCTGATTCACAACCTCTAGAGGGTACCCAATCACAAGAAGATGACAGAGGGGAACGGCATTTAAGGTCAAAGGAAGTGGATGATGATGATGATGAGACACAGTTGCCATTAAATCAACCACTATTACTGTCTCAAGACCTTGATGAGGAGGATGATATACAGTTGTCAATGACTGAGTATGTGGTGGGATCAAGACATGAGGAGGATGATCAGAGTGAGGAAGTGGAGGAGGACTTGGTGGACGATGAGGTGACTGACCCCACCTGGGAAGGTGGAGAGCCGAGCGATGACAGCAGTCCTGAGGGTGAGCCATCTGCAGCACCGCAACAGGCTGGAAGAGGCAGTGGTGTGGCTACAGAAAGAAGGCGGACCGCACCAAACTGGCCCGCAAATGTTCCACGGAGCACCCCCTTGCGTAAATCTCCCTTGCCAAGGGGTAGGTGTTCCGCGGTATGGC
This sequence comes from Rhinophrynus dorsalis, assembly GCA_037306005.1. NCBI lineage: Eukaryota > Metazoa > Chordata > Amphibia > Anura > Rhinophrynidae > Rhinophrynus > Rhinophrynus dorsalis. The sequence goes on along the minus strand of CM074721.1, from coordinate 64,103,715 downwards.
GTTTTTTTAAGGAAAGTGCGGACGACAAAAGAATTGTAGTTTGCAACCTGTGCCACACCAGAATGAGCCGAGGCATGAACACTAGAAACCTCACCACCACCAGCATGATCCGACACATGGCATTCAAGCACCATAATAAGTGGGAGGAACGCCCGGATCGCCAATCTGTGTCTGCAGGCCACACCACTGACTCCTCTTCCCCTGTTTTCGGTGCCGGCCAATCGCCTGTCGAAGGCGCAGGCCCGCATACCTCCCGCCCTGCACCTGTACCATCTGAAGCACCATCAGCGACCACATCCACTTCCCTGTCCGAGCGCAGCGTCCAAATGTCGTTACCCCAGGCATTTGAGCGCAAGCGAAAATACCCAGCCACCCACCCACAGGCCATAGCACTAACCTCACACCTTTACAAATTACTGGCCATCGAAATGCTGCCATTTAGGCTTGTGGACACTGAGTCCTTCCGCAGCCTGATGGCAGCAGCTGTCCCTCGGTACGCGGTCCCCAGCCGCCACTACTTTTCTCGGTGTGCCGTCCCCGCCTTACACCACCATGTGTCCCGTAACATCACCCGTGCCCTGACCAACGCAGTTACTGGGAATGTCCACTTAACGACTGACACATGGACAAGTGCTTGTGGCCAGGGACGCTACATTTCCCTGACGGCACTCTGGGTGAATGTCGTGGAGGCTGGGAGCGACTCGGACCCTGGGATGGCACAGGTGCTACCCACGCCGAGGATTGCGGGCCCTACCTCCATCAGGGTTTCCGCCAGCACCTACGTTATTGGCTCCTCCTCCTCCGTTTCCACCTCCGAATTCTCTGCGCGCAGCGCCACTCACCCATCAGCCGGTAGCTGGAAGCAGTGTAGCACTGCAGTGGGGAAGCGTCAACAGGCCGTGCTGAAGCTGATCTGCCTTGGGGACAAACAGCACACGGCCTCAGAGCTGTTGCAGGGGATTAGTCACCAGACCGAGCAGTGGCTCTCGCCACTCAACCTGCAACCAGGCATGGTTGTGTGTGATAATGGGCGTAACTTGGTGGCGGCTTTGGAGCTCGGCAAGCTCACACACGTACCATGCCTAGCGCATGTATTTAATTTAGTGGTTCAGCGATTTCTAAAAACCTACCCCAATGTGCATGATCTCTTGACCAAGGTGCGCCGCGTGTGTGCACATTTCCGTAAGTCATCTACAGCTTCGGCCGGCCTGTTGAAGCTGCAGCAGCGCTTACAATTGCCAGCTCACCGGCTGCTGTGTGACGTGAGCACGCGCTGGAACTCCACCTTCCACATGTTGGCATGGCTTTGTGAGCAGCAGAGGGCAGTAGTGGAGTACCAGCTGTTACACGGTCGTCGCCTCTCCGTTCAACTTCCTGTAATCAGAAGTGAGGAGTGGGAATGGATGTCAGACCTCTGTGAGGTTTTACGCAATTTTGAGGAATCGACACAGATGGTGAGCGGCGATAACGCTATTATCAGTGTAACCATCCCACTTCTGTGTCTACTGAAACGCTCGCTGCTCACAATTAAAACCGACGCTTTGCATGTGGAAGAGGTGGAAATGGGTGAGGAAGAGCTTACACAAGGTGATAGCCAGAGCACCCTCACTTCGTCTTCTCAGCGACAATTGGAGGAGGCGGAGGAGGAGGAGGAGGAGGAGGAAGACACGGTTGCCTCCGCTACAGAGGGTAGCCATGGAACTTTAGTTCCATCTCTTCAGCGTGGGTGGGCAGAAGAGGAGGAAGAGGATGAGGAGATTGAGAGTCATCCTCCTGGTGAGGACAGCGAAATCTTGCCTGTTGGTACTCTGGCACACATGGCTGACTTTATGTTAGGCTGCCTTTCCCGTGACCCACGCGTTACACGCATTTTAGACAACACGGATTACTGGGTGTTCACCCTTCTGGACCCCCGCTACAAAGAGAATTTCTCATCTCTCATTCCTCCGGTGGAGAGGACAAGCAAAATGGTGCAATACCAGAAGGTTCTTGTTGAAAAATTGCTCCAAAATTTTCCATCTGACAACGCTGGCGGCAGAGTACGTGCTACCTTGGCCAACCGAGAAGGGGAGAAAAGGGGAGCACACAGCAGTTCCGACAAAGGCAGGGCAACACTCTCCAAGGCGTGGGACACCTTCATGACACCCCGCCAGCACCCTCACCCTGATGCGCAGCCTAGTGTCACAAGGAGGGAAAAGTTTTGGAAGATGGTGAAGGAGTACGTAGCAGACCGTGTCAGTGTCCTCAATGATCCCTCTGTGCCTTACAACTACTGGGTGTCCAAGCTGGACACGTGGTATGAACTGGCACTCTACGCCTTGGAGGTGCTGGCCTGCCCTGCCGCCAGCGTTCTGTCTGAGCGGGTATTTAGTGCTGCTGGTGGCATCATAACAGATAAGCGTATCCGCCTTTCCACCGAAAATGCTGATAGGTTGACACTTATAAAAATGAACAAGGCCTGGATTTCCCCTGACTTCTCCACTCCACTGGAGGAAAGCCCCGGGTGAACATAAAGTCACTTTATATATGTTATTTACAATGATGGGAATACTCTGTATTCCCATTCACCCCTTCCACCCAAAAAACGGGTATATGGTTGACTCTCTTCCATATGCCCAGTAATTAGTGATGAGCGAGCACCCCAATGCTCGGGTGTTCGGGTGCTCTGACCGAGCACCCCCGGAGGCTCGAGTGCTCGGCCGAGCACCCGAGCCCCATTGAAGTCAATGGGAGGACTCGAGCATTACACCAGGCACCCCCTGCTCTGATGAGGGGAGGGTGCCTGGTCCATAGGAAAAGGGAAGAAAATGATGGAAACACCACAGAAATGGTTCAGGGACAGCATAGGGAGGATGTCTGGATGCATCTTGGACTCCAACATTGCTGCTGGGAACGATCTTTCGCCCGTAGTACGCCATTTTTACAGACTGACCGTAAAACACACAAAAAGGAAAATAAAAACGACTTTAGGCGAAAAATTGTTACCAAACAATATTTGCTGTATATTTACTTGTATATCATCTGCAAATTCTCCCAAAAATTTCCTCGATTTTTCTGAAGTGAGGCCATGATTAAGAGGGAAACGTGCGCAGAGGCAAATTCTCCCAAAAATTTCCTTGATTTTTCTGAACTGAGGCCATGATTAAGAGGGAAACGTGCGCAGAGGCAAATTCGCCCCAAAATTTCCTTGATTTTATTGAACTGAGGCCATGATTAAGAGGGAAACGTGCGCAAAGGCAAATTCTCCCAAAAATTTCCTCGATTTTTCTGAACTGGGGCCATGATTAAGAGGGAAACGTGCGCTGAGCCGACCATCTAAAACATTATGGGTGAGGGTCTGCTGCGGAGCTGACCATCCTAAACATTATATGCGAAGGCCCGCTAGTGAGCTGACGCTATAAAACATTATATGAGAGGGCCCGCTAGAGAGCTGACCCAATAAAACATTATATAAGAAGGCCCGCTGGTGAGCTGACCTATACCAAAAGTTGTCAAACAGGGCCCGCTGGTGAGCTGGCCCTATATAAAAATTATATCACAGGGCCCGCTGGTGAGCTGGCCCTATATAAAAATTTATAGCACAGGGCATATGGAAGAGGAGGAGGAGGATGAGAAGATTAAGAGTCAACCATATACCCGTTTTTTGGGTGGAAGGGGTGAATGGGAATACAGAGTATTCCCATCATTGTAAATAACATATATAAAGTGAGTTTATGTTCCCCCAGGGCTTTCCTCCAGTGGAGTGGAGAAGTCAGGGGAAATCCAGGCCTTGTTCATTTTTATAAGTGTCAACCTATCAGCATTGTCGGTGGAAAGGCGGATACGCTTATCTGTTATGATGCCACCAGCAGCACTAAATACCCGCTCAGACAGAACGCTGGCGGCAGGGCAGGCCAGCACCTCCAAGGCGTAGAGTGCCAGTTCATACCACGTGTCCAGCTTGGACACCCAGTAGTTGTAAGGCACAGAGGGATCATTGAGGACACTGACACGGTCTGCTACGTACTCCTTCACCATCTTCCAAAACTTTTCCCTCCTTGTGACACTAGGCTGCGCATCAGGGTGAGGGTGCTGGCGGGGTGTCATGAAGGTGTCCCACGCCTTGGAGAGTGTTGCCCTGCATTTGTCGGAACTGCTGTGTGCTCCCCTTTTCTCCCCTTCTCGGTTGGCCAAGGTAGCACGTACTCTGCCGCCAGCGTTGTCAGATGGAAAATTTTGGAGCAATTTTTCAACAAGAACCTTCTGGTATTGCACCATTTTGCTTGTCCTCTCCACCGGAGGAATGAGAGATGAGAAATTCTCTTTGTAGCGGGGGTCCAGAAGGGTGAACACCCAGTAATCCGTGTTGTCTAAAATGCGTATAACGCGTGGGTCACGGGAAAGGCAGCCTAACATAAAGTCAGCCATGTGTGCCAGAGTACCAACAGTCAAGATTTCGCTGTCCTCACCAGGAGGATGACTCTCAATCTCCTCATCCTCTTCCTCCTCTTCTGCCCACCCACGCTGAAGAGATGGAACTAAAGTTCCATGGCTACCCTCTGTAGCGGAGGCAACCGTGTCTTCCTCCTCCTCCTCCTCCGCCTCCTCCAATTGTCGCTGAGAAGACGAAGTGAGGGTACTCTGGCTATCACCTTGTGTAAGCTCTTCCTCCCGCATTTCCACCTCTTCCACATGCAAAGCGTCAGTTTTAATTGTGAGCAGCGAGCGTTTCAGTAGACACAGAAGTGGGATGGTTACACTGATAATAGCGTTATCGCCGCTCACCATCTGTGTCGATTCCTCAAAATTGCGTAAAACCTCACAGAGGTCTGACATCCATTCCCACTCCTCACTTCTGATTACAGGAAGTTGAACGGAGAGGCGACGACCGTGTAACAGCTGGTACTCCACTACTGCCCTCTGCTGCTCACAAAGCCGGGCCAACATGTGGAAGGTGGAGTTCCAGCGCGTGCTCACGTCACACAGCAGCCGGTGAGCTGGCAATTGTAAGCGCTGCTGCAGCTTCAACAGGCCGGCTGAAGCTGTAGATGACTTACGGAAATGTGCACACACGCGGCGCACCTTGGTCAAGAGATCATGCACATTGGGGTAGGTTTTTAGAAATCGCTGAACCACTAAATTAAATACATGCTCTAGGCATGGTACGTGTGTGAGCTTGCCGAGCTCCAAAGCCACCACCAAGTTACGCCCATTATCACACACAATCATGCCTGGTTGCAGGTTGAGTGGCGAGAACCACTGCTCGGTCTGGTGACTAATCCCCTGCAACAGCTCTGAGGCCGTGTGCTGTTTGTCCCCAAGGCAGATCAGCTTCAGCACGGCCTGTTGACGCTTCCCCACTGCAGTGCTACACTGCTTCCAGCTACTGGCTGATGGGGGAGTGGCGCTGCGTGTAGAGAATTCGGAGGTGGAAACGGAGGAGGAGGAGCCAATAACGTAGGTGCTGGCGGAAACCCTGATGGAGGTAGGGCCCGCAATCCTCGGCGTGGGTAGCACCCGTGCCATCCCAGGGTCCGAGTCGCTCCCAGCCTCCACGACATTCACCCAGTGTGCCGTCAGGGAAATGTAGCGTCCCTGGCCACAAGCACTTGTCCATGTGTCAGTCGTTAAGTGGACCTTCCCAGTAACTGCGTTGGTCAGGGCACGGGTGATGTTATGGGACACATGGTGGTGTAATGCGGGGATGGCACACCGGGAAAAGTAGTGGCGGCTGGGGACCGCGTACCGAGGGACAGCTGCTGCCATCAGGCTGCGGAAGGACTCAGTGTCCACAAGCCTAAATGGCAGCATTTCGATGGCCAGTAATTTGGAAAGGTGTGAGGTTAGTGCTATGGCCTGTGGGTGGGTGGCTGGGTATTTTCGCTTGCGCTCAAATGCCTGGGGTAACGACATTTGGACGCTGTGCTGGGACAGGGAAGTGGATGTGGTCGCTGATGGTGCTTCAGATGGTACAGGTGCAGGGCGGGAGGTATGCGGGCCTGCGCCTTCGACAGGCGATTGGCCGGCACCGAAAACAGGGGAAGAGGAGGCAGTGGTGTGGCCTGCAGACACAGATGGGCGATCCAGGCGTTCCTCCCACTTATTACGGTGCTTGGATGCCATGTGGCGGATCATGCTGGTGGTGGTGAGGTTTCTAGTGTTCATGCGTCGGCTCATTCTGGTGTGGCACAGGTTGCAAACTACAATTCTTTTGTCGTCCGCACTTTCCTTAAAAAAACGCCATACCGCAGAACACCTACCCCTTGGCAAGGGAGATTTACGCAAGGGGGTGCTCCGTGGAACATTTGCGGACCGGTTTGGTGCGGTCCGCCTTCTTTCTGTAGCCACACCACTGCCTCTTCCAGCCTGTTGCGGTGCTGCAGATGGCTCACCCTCAGGACTGCTGTCATCACTCGGCTCTACACCTTCCCAGGTGGGGTCAGTCACCTCATCGTCCACCAAGTCCTCCTCCACTTCCTCACTCTGATCATCCTCCTCATGTCTTGATCCCACCACATACTCAGTCATTGACAACTGTATAACATCCTCCTCAACAAGGTCTTGAGACAGTAATAGGGGTTGATTTAATGGCAACTGTGTCTCATCATCATCATCATCCACTACTTCCTTTGACCTTAAATGCCGTTCACATCTGTCATCTTCTTGTGATTGGGTACCCTCTAGAGGTTGTGAATCAGGACATAAGATGTCATGTTCCTCTGCAAGCGTGCTTGGAGAGAGGGTCAAATGAAGGATTGGTGATGAGACGAGCTCATCACTATATCCCAGTGTGGGATCACTTCTTTGACCAGACCGTCTATGGTGGGAGGAAGGATGATCAGAGTGAGGATTATGTTGACCAGACTCTTGGCTACTGAGAGTGGACTTGGTGGAAGACAGGGTGGTGCTTAACCGACTGGAAGCAGTATCAGCTGACATCCAACCGACCACCTGTTCGCAGTGGTCGGACCTCGAGACTGATCTCCTGCGACGCCCTGTAAAATTAGACATGAAGCTAGGTATGGTGGATGTCTTTCTTTCTTGTGCTCTGGCACCAGGCACAGTTTCTCCGCGTCCTGACCCGCGCCCTGAACTATCAGGATCACGTCCACTTCCCCGTCCCTTTTTACCCGCCTTCTTCATCTTACACGGAATATGTGACTTTGATATTTGAGTTTGAAGACTTAACAGTATTTCTTCCTATTCTGCAACTGTGCAGAGTACACAGAATAGGCTGCTAATCTGCGGTGACGCACACTGAATGGAATATGTGACTTTGATATTTGAGTTTGAAGACTTAACAGTATTTCTTCCTATTCTGCAACTGTGCAGAGTACACAGAATAGGCTGCTAAACTGCGGTGACGCACACTGAATGGAATATGTGACTTTGATTTTTGAGTTTGAAGACTTAACAGTATTTCTTCCTATTCTGCAACTGTGCAGAGTACACAGAATAGGCTGCTAAACTGCGGCGAAGCACACTGAATGGAATATGTGACTTTGATATTTGAGTTTGAAGACTTAACAGTATTTCTTCCTATTCTGCAACTGTGCAGAGTACACAGAATAGCCTGCTAAACTGCGGTGACGCACACTGAATGGAATATGTGACTTTGATATTTGAGTTTGAAGACTTAACAGTATTTCTTCCTATTCTGCAACTGTGCAGAGTACACAGAATAGGCTGCTAAACTGCGGCGAAGCACACTGAATGGAATATGTGACTTTGATATTTTAGTTTGAAGACTTAACAGTATTTCTTCCTATTCTGCAACTGTGCAGAGTACACAGAATAGGCTGCTAAACTGCGGCGAAGCACACTGAATGGAATATGTGACTTTGATATTTGAGTTTGAAGACTTAACAGTATTTCTTCCTATTCTGCAACTGTGCAGATTACACAGAATAGGCTGCTAAACTGCGGTGACGCACACTGAATGGAATATGTGACTTTGATATTTGAGTTTGAAGACTTAACAGTATTTCTTCCTATTCTGCAACTGTGCAGAGTACACAGAATAGGCTGCTAAACTGCGGCGAAGCACACTGAATGGAATATGTGACTTTGATATTTGAGTTTGAAGACTTAACAGTATTTCTTCCTATTCTGCAACTGTGCAGAGTACACAGAATAGGCTGCTAAACTGCGGCGAAGCACACTGAATGGAATATGTGACTTTGATATTTGAGTTTGAAGACTTAACAGTATTTCTTCCTATTCTGCAACTGTGCAGAGTACACAGAATAGGCTGCTAAACTGCGGTGACGCACACTGAATGGAATATGTGACTTTGATATTTGAGTTTGAAGACTTAACAGTATTTCTTCCTATTCTGCAACTGTGCAGAGTACACAGAATAGGCTGCTAAACTGCGGTGACGCACACTGAATGGAATATGTGACTTTGATATTTGAGTTTGAAGACTTAACAGCATTTCTTCCTATTCTGCAACTGTGCAGAGTACACAGAATAGGCTGCTAAACTGCGGCGAAGCACACTGAATGGAATATGTGACTTTGATATTTTAGTTTGAAGACTTAACAGTATTTCTTCCTATTCTGCAACTGTGCAGAGTACACAGAATAGGCTGCTAAACTGCGGCAAAGCACACTGAATGGAATATGTGACTTTGATATTTGAGTTTGAAGACTTAACAGTATTTCTTCCTATTCTGCAACTGTGCAGAGTACACAGAATAGGCTGCTAAACTGCGGCGAAGCACACTGTATGGAATATGTGACTTTGATATTTGAGTTTGAAGACTTAACAGTATTTCTTCCTATTCTGCAACTGTGCAGAGTACACAGAATAGGCTGCTAAACTGCGGCGACGCACACTGAATGGAATATGTGACTTTGATATTTGAGTTTGAAGACTTAACAGTATTTCTTCCTATTCTGCAACTGTGCAGAGTACACAGAATAGGCTGCTAAACTGCGGTGACGCACACTGAATGGAATATGTGACTTTGATATTTTAGTTTGAAGACTTAACAGTATTTCTTCCTATTCTGCAACTCTGCAGAGTACACAGAATGTGCTGCTAAACTGCGGCGAAGCACACTGAATGGAATATGTGACTTTGATATTTTAGTTTGAAGACTTAACAGTATTTCTTCCTATTCTGCAACTCTGCACAGTACACAGAATGTGCTGCTAAACTGCGGCGAAGCACACTGAATGGAATATGTGACTTTGATATTTTAGTTTGAAGACTTAACAGTATTTCTTCCTATTCTGCAACTCTGCACAGTACACAGAATGTGCTGCTAAACTGCGGCGAAGCACACTGAATGGAATATGTGACTTTGATATTTTAGTTTGAAGACTTAACAGTATTTCTTCCTATTCTGCAACTCTGCACAGTACACAGAATGTGCTGCTAAACTGCGGCGAAGCACACTGAATGGAATATGTGACTTTGATATTTTAGTTTGAAGACTTAACAGTATTTCTTCCTATTCTGCAACTCTGCACAGTACACAGAATGTGCTGCTAAACTGCGGCGAAGCACACTGAATGGAATATGTGACTTTGATATTTTAGTTTGAAGACTTAACAGAATGTGCTCTAATCTGCAACTTTGCACACTAAACAGAATGTGCTCTAATCTGCAACTTTGCACACTAAACAGAATGCGCTCTAATCTGCAACTTTGCACACTAAACAGAATGTGCTCTAATCTGCAACTTTGCACACTAAACAGAATGTGCTCTAATCTGCAACTTTGCACACTAAACAGAATATATGAAATTTTTTTTTTTTTGTTTTTTTCCCCCCACACAAAATAACCTGCTGCCCCCACACACAGTAGTCCTAAAAAGGACTTTTGGTTCTTTTTTTTTCACAAATTTGCTTTTTTTCTCCCTACGCTGACTTTCCCTTCCTATCCTCATCTCTCCCTGGCTAAGACTAAGCCGAACTCGCTGGTCAGGTGCTATACAGCACCCGACCACGGGTTCTGGCCAGCCAATCAGTGTAATGCCAGCAGCCAACATGGCTGCTGGCATTACACTGATGTCAGAGCCTCCCTGCACGTTTATTGGCTGCGCAGCAGCCGCAAAACGTGCGGGGAGGAGACCCGAACATGGCGGGCGAGCACATGCGGTACTCGTACGAGTACCGCCATGTGCCGAGCAGAGCGATGCTCGAGCCGATCCGAGCATCGGCCGAGCATGCTCGCTCAACACTACCAGTAATATAATTTTTATATAGGGCCAGCTCACCAGCGGGCCCAGTGATATAATTTTTATATAGGGCCAGCTCACCAGCGGGCCCTGTGATATAATTTTTATATAGGGCCAGCTCACCAGCGGGCGCAGTTTGACAATTTTTGTATAGGTCAGCTCACCAGCGGGCCTTCTCATATAATGTTTTATTGGGTCAGCTCTCTAGCGGGCCCTCTCATATAATGTTTTATAGCATCAGCTCACTAGCGGGCCTTCGCATATAATGTTTAGGATGGTCAGCTCCGCAGCAGACCCTCACCCATAATGTTTTAGATGGTCGGCTCAGCGCACGTTTCCCTCTTAATCATGGCCTCAGTTCAGAAAAATCGAGGAAATTTTTGGGAGAATTTGCCTTTGCGCACGTTTCCCTCTTAATCATGGCCTCAGTTCAGAAAAATCGATGAAATTTTTGGGAGAATTTGCCTCTGCGCACGTTTCCCTCTTAATCATGGCCTCAGTTCAGAAAAATCGAAGAAATTTTTGGGAGAATTTGCCTCTGCGCACGTTTCCCTCTTAATCATGGCCTCAGTTCAGAAAAATCGAGGAAATTTTTGGGAGAATTTGCCTCTGCGCACGTTTCCCTCTTAATCATGGCCCCAGTTCAGAAAAATCGAGGAAATTTTTTGCAGAATTTGCCTCTGCGCACGTTTCCCTCTTAATCATGGCCCCAGTTCCGAAAAATTGATGAAATTTTTTGCAGAATTTTCAGATGATATACAAGTAAATATACAGCAAATACTGTTTGGTAACAATTTTTCGCCTAAAGTCGTTTTTATCTTCCTTTTTGTGTGTTTTACGGTCAGTCTGTAAAAATGGCGTACTACGGGCGAAAGATCGTTCCCAGCAGCGATGTTGGAGTCCAAGATGCATCCACACATCCTCCCTATGCTGTCCCTGAACCATTTCTGTGGTGTTTCCATCATTTTCTGCCCTTTTCCTATGGACCAGGCACCCTCCCCTCATCAGAGCAGGGGGTGCCTGGTGTAATGCTCGAGTCCTCCCATTGACTTCAATGGGGCTCGGGTGCTCGGCCGAGCACTCGAGCCTCCCGGGGCGCTCGGTCAGAGCACCCGAACACCCGAGCATTGGGGTGCTCGATCATCTCTAATAATAAAGAAATAAAAATAAATTAACCATGTGGGAGCCCTGTGGCACTCACAGGATCTATTCTTTTGGCCATCTCTGTTATTTAGACCTCATTGGGATGCATCAGAGGGTGTCCTGATGCTGCCCTACTGAGGTCTGTAATAAAAAAAAGAAAAAAATGTGTGCTGCGACTGCCATTGCAGACTCTCCCCTCCTGTGGCACACATGGGATTTTTTTCATTACCTTCTAACAAAGTATGAATAAAAAAATAATAATAGACAAAAACATAACCCTCTGTGTGCCACAGTGGGTCCATTGCATTGCTTTTCAATGCATTCAACACCCCTGTGGCAGACAAAAGATTATTATTATTTTTTTTCATTATTATATTTAGACCCTATTGGAGTGGCATCAGGAGAGGTCATGATAACCTCAATAAGGTCTAAATAAAAAACATTTACCCCCCAAAAAAACCCTGTGTGTACCACAGGGATGTCCAGCACAGTGCTTTGCAATGCACTGGAGCCCCCTGTGGCACACACATTTATTTTTTATTCAGCCCTTGCTGAGTGGTTCTGATGACCCCCAACATGGTATGAATAAAATATAAAAATTTTAAAAAAATCTGTGTGCCAGAAGGGTCCAATACATTGTCTTGGAATGCATTGGACAAGGATTATTCCCCCCCATTATTTTTTATTCGCACTCGCACATCATTGTGGGCCATCAGAAGTTGTTTTGATGCTCCTGAAGAGGTCTACATAAAAATATTGGGCAAAAACACCCAGAAAATTGCATGCTCCATAGTGCTTTGCAATGCATTGGGCAAACTGTGATACACACACTTTTTTTAAATTATTTTTTATTTAAACATTGTTGGGGGGCATCAGGACTAACGAGGTATGAACAAAAAAAATCATCATTAAAAAATTAACTCTTTGTCTGCAACAGGGGGTCCAATGCATTGCTTTGCAATGCATTGGACACCTCTGTGGAATGCACACCAAATGCCTCCAATCCCCCATGTACCCTAACCCCACCTGCCAGCCAGGTTTCACAGCCCACTGGCTGCACCATTCCCCCAGAATGTTTCCAATCCCTACTGGTGGTCTAAAAGTACCATTATGCACTGGATTCAGGCTGGGAATCAAACAGTGTATGTGAGGGACATACTGTCACAGTGCCTTACCTCGGACTGTGCCATTCGTCCGGGAGTGGGGTTCTGGACAGAAGCTCCGGCGTCACTGGCTGTGTCCCTCCATGCCTTAGGCCTCCTCGTGTATGGTGCCTTGTTACTACATCATTATCAGGCACTTGCCTGGACGCCTGTTACAGGTCCAGCCTGTGGGACCTAATTGGTCCCGCCTTCTCCTACTCCTTTATAAACCTCTCTGGATCTGTGTATCATTACCCTTACCTTGTTGTCCAGTGCAGTTCTAGTTCCAGTTGTTCCTGTATCCTGTGTATGACCCGGCTTGTCTGACTATCCATTCTGGTGCTGACCTGTGGCTCTGTCTGACCATTCTCTCTGTGCGTTCCATTTGTCTTAGACATCCAATCTGGTGCAGGCCTGTGCTCTGGCTGACTACCTGCTCCGTGTATGACCCTGGCTTGTCTGACTATACATTCTGGTGCTGACCTGGGGCTCTGTCCAAATATTCTCCCAGTGTTACCTACTCCTAGTGGACATCCTATCTGATACAGACCTGTGGCTATAGCTGACTATCCACTCCATGTATGTATCATGGTGCCCGTGCTTCCAGTACTGAGCGGCGATATTATTATTCTCTTCTGCCTTCTGATTGGGCACTGGGCTTGCCTTTATATACCCTGGGATGTCCTCCCTTAGGCACCCTTTCGTGGTGTACAAGTTCCTGAGTCTTTTCTGCGCTTTTGCTGATTCGTTTATGACCTGGCCTGCCTGACTACGAGTTTGTTCCTGAGTTCCTGTTGCTACTCTCCGTTGCTGACTGTATCCTGACTGAGAACCCGCTCCGTTGCTGACCGTATCTGGCTGAAGAACCCACTCCGTTGCTGTCCGTATCCTGCCGAGAACCCGCTCCGTTGCTGACTGCATCTGGCTGTGAACTGTTCTGTGACTGACCACATCAGACTGAGACCCACGCCATTGCCGACTGTATCTGGCCATAGGACCCGTTCCATTGCTGACCGCTGGTGGCGCTGTTCCGCTCCGTTACTGTCTCCGGTTTGGTTTACGGCTCCGGTACCAACCATGTCCGTTTGTGTCCTGGGCGACCCCTGGTGGTCATCGTGATACTGGGCTTTGCATTGTCTGTGGTGGTGCGCTGCTTGGCGCTATTTCTTGTCGACCAAAGGCTAAGCTTGGGCTTAAGCTGCTCCTATAACCGCTGCTGGCAGTGTGCACATTCGAAGTACCAGTACAGGTGTTCTTACACTGACTGTGTTACTCTGATCTCTCTCTCTGTGACCTTCCTACCTGTTACGTTAGGCTCACTCCCTCTGGGAGTTTTCAGTAAGTTTCTGGGCGTTGACCATTAACCCTGTGGATACCTGGATAGTCCAGGGAAGGGCTTACACTGATCTCTGCAGTACCTCGAGCTAGAGCCAGCGTTGCACATTCCATACTGTAGGTTGTGTGGTCACTGGCTGTGTTACAGTTGTCTATTGTCGCCTCGATCCACCCCTAGCGTTCTAGGGTCTGTCTCTAGCAGCTGCCTTGGTCTCCGTTACCCTTCCTGAGGGTAGTATTGCCACTCCACAGTTGCCCGGTATTTGTGGGCCTGAGTCTGGGTCTGAGTTGCCTCGTTGCCATACCATACAGTCTGGGTCAGAGTTGCCTCGTTATCATATCAAACAGTCTGGGCCAGTGTTGTCTCGCTCCTCCGGGTTTGGTGCTCAGGTGTCTGGGTAGTGCCAGTTCCGTTTCACGTGCACCTCTGGTGTACGCTCACCTGGTCAGCTCTCCAACGGGTTGCCTTCGACCTCAGTAATCCTGCCAGAATTTTCTCTACTAACTTTTAACCTGTTGTTCCAGTCCACCTTTTTTTGTACTGCACACTTATTTCTATTGCGTATTTGGATATCACTGTGTGATTTGCCTTGTGGGCCCCAGGGCCTTATTCCTTGTAGGCTCTCATTCAAGAAAGTCATTTTAACCTTACCATCCATTCTGAGTGTTCATCGAAAAACAGTGACAGTATGAACATGGCTTGTCTGACCATCCTAGTATCACAGTTCCCGTGATCTCTTTGTCACTCTCTGCTGTGGTGCGCTCCCATTGGCTGAGCTTGTTTGGCCCACCCAGTGTGGCCTTCATATACCGGGCCTCTGGCACCTGTCAGGTGCCCTTTCGTGGTATTCCTGTACCAGTGTTACCATTGCTGTGTTCCTGCGTTCCTGTGTACTGATTTGGCCTGTCTGACTATTCTTATTGGTTCCTGCTCCGTGATTGACCCGGTCTGGCTGACGTTCCTGCTCCATGACCTGATTCCAGTTATTCTGTCGTCCTGAGAGTGTTCCTGCTGAAGATCCTGACTCTATGTTGCCTGGCGACATTTTGAACTTTTGTGTGCAATGTTGTGCAGACTGAACATCCAGTTAACCCTTGCAGAGCTTATTGCCTCCATACACTGGGTGTTCCATTATACTTGCTGAGCATTGTTGTCTCCGTTATACTGAGCCTGTCCGTTAACACTTGCTGAGCACTGTTGCCTCCGATACTGAGCCTGTCCGTTAACACTTGCTGAGCACAGTTGCCTCCGTTACTGAGCCTGTCCGTTAACACTTGCTGAGCACTGTTGCCTCCGTTATACCGAGCCTTCTGTTACACTTGCAGAGCATTGCAGCTTCCGCTATACCGAGCCTCCTGGTTACACTTGCAGAGCATTTGTGGCCTCCGTTAACTGTGCTTCCGCTTAACACCTTACTTGCACAGTATATCAGTTGTCGCACCGAGTGGTGCTGTTGGGCGATTCCTTCTGCTCTCGTAGTGTACAGGGTTCCGGGACTGCACCAGAAGGGTGCTATTGGCTCTGGTACTATTCAGCTCTGGCAGTGTTGAGACTCTGTTACCACACCAGGAGGGTGCTATTGGCTCTGGTTCCATTCAGCTCTTGCAGTGCTTGTGACTCCATTACCGCACCGGAAGGGTGCTTTTGGCTCTAGTTCCATTCAGCTCTTGCAGAGTGTTGGATATCTCACTCATTGCCTGTCCTTGGAGAGTGTCAGTTCTGCCTCACTGCTAAGGTGCTTTCACACCCTGCACCACAGTCTCTTGCTGCTCTTACCATCTACTGGGCGTTGGCTAAACACACCACAACAGAGACTAATTACCTACCTAGGACTTTAACCCTGGTGCCACTACTGTTTCTTATTTTGCCTGTCTTGTGACAGTATATGCTCCTATACTATATTAGGCCTGAGAGGGCATCCATTATCTATATCCATTTACCTATCATTGCCAATTTAGCCTGTAGTGGGCAGTGTTCCTTGTGTTTTCAATAAAACTGTGTTTTATTCTAACCTCCTGGTCTGAGTGTCTTACAAAACCATTACACCTAGCTTGTGCTGACCGGTGGCTCTGTCTGTTCACTCCACTGTGTGGCTCTGTTCCCCACAGATATCCATCCTGGTGCAGACCTGGGGCTCTGGCAGACTCCGGTCTTACTGTCTGCAGGCATGAGTCAGTAGCCTCCATTGTTGCCATCCTTACTGGAGACAAGCTCTTCCTTACTGACTGTAGGTGTGAGTCAGTAGTCTCCCTTGTTGCTATATTACGGGAGACTGTAGGTTCTGTGTTGCATTCCACCTATTACACTGAGACTACCAGTTGGATTCGGCCTAGTGTCTTGCAGTTGTGGCTGACCAGTCGGTAGGCTCCTATTTCTGATTCTAGCCTCTCTAGCCTCTCCAGTCACCCTCTGCTTACAGTATCTTCATTATTTGCCTACTATTTATTATTCTAATAAAGGTGATTTTAACTATACCGTCTGACTCCTTGTCTTGCTTGTGAACTGTAACACATGCATTGCACACTGGTAGTCACAGATCCATATGAACTGTTTGATTCTCTACCCCCACCATCCTTGCTCCACTGCCCATTGGTAGACATACCCTCATACACTGCCTGACCCCTCGCCCCCCCCACACAGGTCCACACATACACTGACTGACCCCCTAGATTGTTTCAACTGTTAGCCATAGAATCACACATACACAGTTTGCTTCCCCATCCTTGTTCCACTGGCACCCAATATGTTATATCAACCCACACTAGTGGGGTACCATTTTTCTTAGGATGGCAGGAGTTTCTCATAGGAAATCCAATGGGGTTGATCCATTTTAATATGTTTGAAGTGACTGATGTGTAAAAATGTTTTTTTTTTCTGTAGCACTACATTCTGGAAATAGTTGTTCACACTAACTTAGGGGTAGAAAGACAAGTGACCCCTCATTTGTTGCGGCAGTTTATCTTCCTTCTAAAATTGTATGGTTTGTCTACCTTTCTTCAATTCTATAGCTGTTAAAGCTTCCTACCGGCAAAGCATTTTTGAGAAATACTAGAAAAATGAGAGGTTGTAGCAGGTATAGTTTTTTACTTCTAGCACCGTCTAAGGTATGCCAACTCATACGAAGAGCACTAGCTAATGAATACAGTTGGAAATTCCATAGATATCACAGATTTTCGCACATTTGAAGGGGTGGAAATGCTATTTTGTCCTTTATTGCCACCTACTGGAAACATTTGTGCACATCAGGCTTGGGGTAAGAAGGCAAATGACCCTTCATTTGATGTGGTAGGACAGTGGTTCCCAACCCATGCCCTCATGGCCCACTAACAGGCCAGGATTTGAGGCTTTTCCTCATACAAGTTAATCAAACTCTAATTAACTGACCTGTGTTCTAGCAAGAAAATCTTTAAATCCTGACCTGTTAGTGGGCCTGGAGTGCATGGAATTCACTGTGGTAGGATATCTACTTTCCAGAAATATATAGTTTAATATAGTTATTCTGCTGTTTTAGGATAGTTTTATGACAAGACTAGAATGTACATATTACTTCATAAAGGTCAAAATACAATTTTGCATGCCAGGTAATTAGGGATCTGAAGAGAAGGATAGAAGAGGACCAGGAAGCTGAGAACTCCACTGGACATCAGGATTAATGGTAAGTGTTATTTCTAATGTGATTTTTTTTTTTTACTTAGTTGAGTTGTATGGGGCTTATGGCCCCATATCAATATATCCACCGAGGACTTTGTTTTT
Organism: Rhinophrynus dorsalis; assembly: GCA_037306005.1. Classification (NCBI taxonomy): domain Eukaryota; kingdom Metazoa; phylum Chordata; class Amphibia; order Anura; family Rhinophrynidae; genus Rhinophrynus; species Rhinophrynus dorsalis. The sequence goes on along the minus strand of CM074721.1, from coordinate 64,086,173 downwards.
TTTTTTTACTTTTTTCAATCAAGTTTCTGCATCAGTAAGGTAAAGTCTGATAAGGGACTCAAGTAAAAAAAAAAACTGGGTCTTTCCTGCGATAACTTGAGTTCCTTATTGGGTTTTCATGGCTAACGCAGACATCTGAATTGATAATTATGGCGTTTTCTTTATTTTCTATGGATGAAAACACCTCTTAACTTTATCACACAACGGCTCTTTTTTTGCCGGTATTTTTTCACAGCTTACTAGCTTACTGAGATTGAAAAAATTCTGTCTGCAGAAAAAAACAGGCGTCTCCAACATTTGGATCAAGCCCTTACTATCAGAAATCAAGACTAAACAGATGGATAACAAAAATTCTGAAAATGTGTCTGGCCTACAGGGTACAGAAAATGACCCAAGCCCCTGGCACTGAAGGGGTTAACGGGTAACCGTTTCACATATTTGTACATGTGCATGAAGTGTGTAGTTCTTCTCTCAAGTTCTTCTATGGATATCAATGACTAAATTCTATTAATCAAAAAAAATAATAATACTTAATTTAAAATTTCTTCTACAGAACATTATAATTCAATAAAATGTAATATCAAAGCAGCTGGATTTTTCTTTTAATTAGCATAATATTTTGTAGCTAGAAGGTAATTAAAACAATACATATGCTGTAATACAGTGCCCTGGTCCATATCAGGCGAAAGATAGGTCTGGCTGTTTTCTATCTAAGAACTCCAATTGCTGTTAATTAGAGTAAGTAAACAAAAACAACCAGCTCTGCTTTACTTCTCATTTAGACAATTAGCTTTTTCAGTGCTCATTTTACCATTTTATCTTAAACTCCTTTAGTATAAATTTAACAATGCAGTTTGGCTGAGGACAGTTTCAATATCAGTACAATTATTTATAAAATATTTGCCCTTCTAACACACCTCTTTTGAGTAGCACATCCCAGAATAATCTAAAGATCCAGTCACTCAGTGAACCACAGTTATAGGTGGGCAGTTGTGGCACCTCATGTAACATGTGTGCCCAGTCTCAAATTGACCAATTTTTATGTCTTCTAAATCCTCCATATAACATTTGGAATCAATCTTCTAGCTTTCCAAACATCTTTGTCTTTCTATCTCTCCACTTACTCCACCTTTCAGAATCCATTGTTGAGCTTCCTAACAATGCATCAAGACTCATACAAATATCTAAAAATGTTTGTTTCACTTTTTGACAGCTTTCTCTGTATTGAAAGCTCTCATGAGCAGGGGCCACAACCATAGATTAGCAAAACATCTGCAATTCATTTTGAGAATCTATAGACCTCAAGATTGTTTGAATTCATTTGAAAGGAAAGGCAAATTTAGCAAGGGAAGATATGTAGATGGGGGAGAGAGGCTGAGAGAAGGTGTCAGAGTGAGTAAGAGATAGAGATGGTAGAAATGGGTGAGAAAAAAAGAAGAAGAGAGTATAGGAATCGAGAGCGGGCACAAGAGAGAGATTTGAAAAGGCATATAAGAGAAAGGGTGCTGGAGCCAGAGTATGGGAAGAGAGTAGGAGCATGGTAATAATGAAGGGAACAGGAGTTAACACCCTCTTACCCCATTGTATGTCTCCCTTTATCCATTTAGACTGTAAGCTCCTTGGGGCAGGGAATTCTCTCCCATTGTTTCTATGAATGTCGCACTTATTTCATCCCCTCTTATTTATTGTAACATATGTCTATTGTAAGGCGCTGCGTACACTGTGTGGCGCCATATAAATAAAGATACATACATACATACAGGAAGAAAGAGTGGGAGAGCACAGGGAGAATCAATTTGGGGAGCAAGAGACATGGGGAGAGTTGTCTATCAATCCTTCCACTGTCATAGACCTTCTCCTACCTTATTCAGGTGAATGACCTTCTTACATATCCACGGATCTAATCAATGGACTCCATTACTGAAAGACGAATAACTAACACATGATGTATATTACTATAGATGCATGTATACTAGTGAGTGTATACTGTATCTAGAAAAACAAAAAAAGAGGTGTTGTAAATGCATACTGAAAATGAATAAAACCTTGTATAAGCAGAAAAAGTAGTATTAGTGGGAAACATTTCTTGTAATGGCAGAGGGGAGCAGAACACATTACTGAGCATCACCTGAGGGGGCACCTTTCCCAAGAATAAATTATTAAGCTTTGTTCATTCACAGTGTGTGCTTATTTTTTTTTACTGTACTGTAAGTTTTTTAGTAAACTGTATAAATCTGTTAGAATGTAAGATTCTTTTGCATTTCATTCTTCTACATTTTTATCAGTCATTACATGTTCATCATTAGTCAATTAGAGAGGGCAAGGCTAAACTATGGAAGTAAACAATCTTTACCTTTACTGGCTACCTGAATAGCACTAGAGTGCATGTTTTCAAGAACTCTTAGGTCTCTTCAGCGGGCATGTTAGCATGCCTTACAAAGAAACCTAAATGGTTTTAAAATTGAAAGCTTGAACTGTTGAAGGGATAGTAATACTTAAAATGTAAAAAAATATATGTTGTAGGGTTTATCCCCCGAGTAAAACAAGGGTACTCCCACTGCCGAGAGATATTTTATTAAGAAATTATAACAGCTCGTACTTGAATTTTTTAGGTGCAATATCACAGTGGCCTGAAAATTTACAGTGGCACTGTTGCTACACCATCCTATGTAGTAACAGCACCACTGTAAATTTTCAGACCACTGTGATATTGCAGCTAAAAAATTCAAGTTTGAGCGGTTATAATTTTTTAATAAAATATCTCTTAGCAGTGGGAGTATCCTTGTTTTACTCAGGGACTTAAACCCTACAACATATTTTTTTTACATCTTAAGTATTACTATCCCTTTAAGCTATGCAGTTAGCCAGGAAAGTCATCATGTTTACTTTGCTAGTCCCCCTTTTCATGTGTTTAGAAGCAAAAATAAAATCAAAAATACATTTTACTGGTCTTCTTTGGAGCAGTTAGTTGCCCAAAAAGTTCTTCACTGTTGTATAAATTGATATAAAGCAACATTAACATATTCTAATTATAAACTCTCTCTTACTTTATTCTCTGGGCATAAAATCTGAAGGACCTCTATGAAATAATTCTGCATGCATTACTTCCACAGAATGAATCTCATATTAGTAAATGGTGTCATAGCCACAGAAGTTCCATATGGTGAATAGCTCAATGTTGCACTTATTGATAGAGATGTCTCATAATGATTTCATCAGTTGTTGGAGTATGAGGAGCCTGTGCTCCAGTGGAAGGAAGATACCCAGCTCCGGTTCCTAATCCCTAAGTAATTTATGTTTGGAACGTGTAAGGAAGGTAGGAGAAACTCGTACCATTTAGTTACAGCATGACAAAAGATTTTAGGCCTAGAGAAGAGGGTTTCAAAGGGTGAAGGGTATTGAGAGTCATAATCTCTTTCTAAAAAAGACTTAACAAAGTGTCAGTCTTGATATCACTTCCACAGTTGGTCTGCAGGGAGGTGAGAGTCTGTCAATAGCTGGTCAAAAGTGCAGATTTCAGAGCCTGAGACCAGATTCCCACACAGTGTCTATATGTAGTGCTTGCCAGACCTTAAATTAATTTAATTCATGACCAGGGGGAAGGGCAGAGTGTAGAATTTTAATGAGTTGGGGAGGTGGGAAGGATAGGACATAAGAGAATAAGTGAGTTGTGTGGTGTGGTAAGGGAGAGGTTAAAAGCAAATCTCTCTGAGTTTTGTTTTCCCTCTTTGCTGTGATAAATAATTGAAGTCTGGTGTGGTGGGAGTGACTAATTGCTGTGTTTGTAATTGGTGGATTCCTGGCTTATATAGCAAGGAGTGAGAGAGCTCTGTAAGTTCATCAGTGCCCTGTGCCCTGTGCCACTGAGATTGGATACTTGCTGGAATAATAGCATAAGAATATTGTGTGGTGTGGTAAGGGAGAGGTTAAAAGCAAATCTCTCTGAGTTTTGTTTTCCCTCTTTGCTGTGATAAATAATTGAAGTCTGGTGTGGTGAGAGTGACTAATTGCTGTGTTTGTAATTGGTGGATTCCTGGCTTATATAGCAAGGAGTGAGAGAGCTCTGTAAGTTCATCAGTGCCCTGTGAGACTGAGATTGGATACTTGCTGGAATAATAGCATAAGAATATTGTGTGGTGTGGTAAGGGAGAGGTTAAAAGCAAATCTCTCTGAGTTTTGTTTTCCCTCTTTGCTGTGATAAATAATTGAAGTCTGGTGTGGTGGGAGTGACTAATTGCTGTGTTTGTAATTGGTGGATTCCTGGCTTATATAGCAAGGAGTGAGAGAGCTCTGTAAGTTCATCAGTGCCCTGTGCCCTGTGAGACTGAGATTGGATACTTGCTGGAATAATAGCATAAGAATATTGTGTGGTGTGGTAAGGGAGAGGTTAAAAGCAAATCTCTCTGAGTTTTGTTTTCCCTCTTTGCTGTGATAAATAATTGAAGTCTGGTGTGGTGGGAGTGACTAATTGCTGTGTTTGTAATTGGTGGATTCCTGGCTTATATAGCAAGGAGTGAGAGAGCTCTGTAAGTTCATCAGTGCCCTGTGAGACTGAGATTGGATACTTGCTGGAATAATAGCATAAGAATATTGTGTGGTGTGGTAAGGGAGAGGTTAAAAGCAAATCTCTCTGAGTTTTGTTTTCCCTCTTTGCTGTGATAAATAATTGAAGTCTGGTGTGGTGGGAGTGACTAATTGCTGTGTTTGTAATTGGTGGATTCCTGGCTTATATAGCAAGGAGTGAGAGAGCTCTGTAAGTTCATCAGTGCCCTGTGCCCTGTGAGACTGAGATTGGATACTTGCTGGAATAATAGCATAAGAATATTGTGTGGTGTGGTAAGGGAGAGGTTAAAAGCAAATCTCTCTGAGTTTTGTTTTCCCTCTTTGCTGTGATAAATAATTGAAGTCTGGTGTGGTGGGAGTGACTAATTGCTGTGTTTGTAATTGGTGGATTCCTGGCTTATATAGCAAGGAGTGAGAGAGCTCTGTAAGTTCATCAGTGCCCTGTGCCCTGTGAGACTGAGATTGGATACTTGCTGGAATAATAGCATAAGAATATTGTGTGGTGTGGTAAGGGAGAGGTTAAAAGCAAATCTCTCTGAGTTTTGTTTTCCCTCTTTGCTGTGATAAATAATTGAAGTCTGGTGTGGTGGGAGTGACTAATTGCTGTGTTTGTAATTGGTGGATTCCTGGCTTATATAGCAGATACATAGTGAATACTTGAACGTGTGAATCTTGCCTCAGTGTGTAAGTGCAGAGGTGTGGTAAGTGTGGGAATTTAAAACAGGGGAATTCAAGTGCAGAGGTGTGGTAAGTGTGGGAATTTAAAACAGGGGAATTCAAGTGCAGAGGTGTGGTAAGTGTGGGAATTTAAAACAGGGGAATTCAAAGACAGGGGAACACATTATCAAACTTATTGTGCAGCTATTTTTGCCTGCCTGCCTTTTTATCTTGTGGTAACTGGCACATATGAGTGGTAGCATGATTGTCCATTTAACTCAGTGCACAAACTGCCATATGTTTGCACACCTGGAACAACCGTTCCAGGGTGCATACCTCTGTGGCAGATGTGAGCAAGTGGTCTCTCTGGAAGCTCGTATTAGAGATCTGGAGGGGCAGGTTGCAACATTGAGAAAGACGGACAATCTTGAGAGGGGTCTGCTGACTGAGCAGCAGGAAGCGGTGGTAGGTAGTTCTGGGGGTGGAGACTGCACAAAGAAAGAGCAGGTAGCCAGATGGGTTACAGTTAGACATAGCAAGGGGGGTGGACAGAGAAATAGGGAGGACACTCCTGTGTTTACTAATCCTAACAAATTTGCTACATTAAGTAATGATGTTGGGGATGCTGACACAGGAAGGTCTTTGCTGGAGAGGACTGTTCTCTCTAACAGCCGAGTGAACAGCCCCTCTAGCACGGATGGGATCCAGGACTCAGGCAGACCTAGACAGATGGTGGTGGTAGGGGATTCTATTATTAGGAAGACAGACAGGGTAATCTGTCGCCAAGATCGCCACAATCGTACAGTTTGCTGTCTCCCGGGAGCTCGGGTTCGACATGTGGCTGATCGGGTTGATAGATTGTTGGGAGGGGCTGGGCATGACCCGGCTGTCATGGTACATGTTGGTACTAATGACAAAGTCAGTGGAAAATGGAGGTCCGTTAAGAATGATTTCAGGGACCTAGGATATAAGCTTAAGCAGAGGACCTCTAAGGTAGTATTTTCTGAAATTCTACCTGTGCCACGCGCTACATTAGAAAGGCAACGGGAGATTAGGGAGTTAAATGCGTGGATAAAGACTTGGTGTAAGCAGGAGGGGTTTGGGTTCCTAGAGCACTGGTCAGTCTTTTCCCTTGGGAGCAATCTTTATAGTAGTGATGGATTGCACCTTAGTGGAAGGGGGGCCACGGTGCTGGGTGATAGGATGGTTAGAAGGCTGGAGGAGACTTTAAACTAGAAAGGGGGGGGGGAGGGAGCTGCAACACAGGCTGGGGAAGATAGTATAATTGAGGGAATGGGATTAGAGAAGGGTCATGGGGGTGGAGAGGGGGAATGGGCTAGTTCAGCTAATAGGGAGTTGCCATTGTTACAGCCTGATAAAAGACAAATACATCTGAAAAAGAATGAAATCTTTAAGAATGGCAAAAAGATAAAATGTATGCATGCAAATGCTCGCAGTCTGGCTGGTAAGATGGGGGAACTAGAAATGATTGCAGTACATGAGCAGTATGATCTGATTGGAGTGTCTGAAACCTGGTTAGATGATACGTATGACTTGGCAGTCAATCTAGAGGGTTATTCACTTTTTAGGAGGGACAGGGTTAATAAAAGGGGAGGAGGGGTATGCCTATATGTAAAGCAGGCCTTAAAACCTAGTTTAAGGGAAGATATAAATGAAGGGTCCAATGAAAAGGTAGAGGCCTTGTGGGTTGAAATACACACTGGGGGCACACATAATAAAAAGATATTGGTGGGGGTTTGCTACAAGCCACCTAATGTTGGGGAGTTGGAGGAAGCCCAGCTTTTACTGCAAATGGAAAAGGCTGCTAGGTCAGCAAAGGTAATTATAATGGGAGATTTCAACTACCCTGAAATTGACTGGAGCAATATGACTTCAGGCACAACAAAGGGAAATATTTTTCTAAGTATGATAAATGATAATTTTATGTCCCAACTAGTAGAGGAGCCAACTAGAAAAGAGGCCTTGCTTGACCTAGTGCTCTCAAACGATTCTGACATTGTAAACAGTGTGCAGGTAAGGGAACATTTGGGCAGCAGTGACCATAATATTGTATCCTTTGAAGTTTGTTATGAGAAACCCAATAGCAAGAGTTTAACCAAAACATTCAATTTCAAAAAGGCTAATTTTACCAAGTTAAAAGAAGCTTTAAAGGATATCCAGTGGGATGTAATTTTCAAAGATAAAAATGCACAAGAGTCATGGAATGTATTTAAAATGCTCTTGGGCAAATATACACGTCAATATATACCATTGGGGAATAAGCACAAGAGAAGTAAAGCAAAACCAATGTGGATTAATAATGTGGTTAGCAGGGAAATGAGAAATAAAAAGCAGGCTTTTAAGGTGTTTAAGTCAAATGGGTCAGATGCATCATTTAAAAAATATAAAGAATGTAATAAAATCTGCAAACAAGCAATTAAGCTAGCTAAAATAGAGAATGAGCGAAACATTGCAAACGAGAGCAAGAAAAACCCTAAACAATTCTACAAGTATATTAACAACAAAAAAGTTAAGGTTGATATTGGTCCTCTTAGGACTGAAACAGGTGAATTGATTAGTGAGGATAAAGCTATGGCTGACACCCTAAATACGTTCTTTGCTTCAGTATATACAAAGGAAGCAGAAATGACAAGATATGGGCAAACAGACAAAACCATGGAATTTCCTCCAACATCTACATGGCTTACTGAGGACAAGGTCCAAAAGAGACTGGAAAGGGTTATAGTGAATAAAGTGCCTGGACCGGACGGTATACACCCAAGGGTACTTAAGGAACTTAGTTCAGTAATAGCAAAACCATTATACTTAATATTTATTGATTCGCTTTCATCAGGCATAGTGCCCTGTGATTGGAGGAAAGCTGATGTAGTTCCATTGTTTAAAAAGGGAGCAAGATCCAAACCAGGAAATTATAGACCTGTGAGCTTGACTTCCATAGTGGGTAAGATACTAGAAGGGTTATTAACTGATAGTATTCAGAACTATGTGACGACAAACAATATCATTAGTAGGAATCAGCATGGTTTCATGAAGAACAGATCATGTCAGACTAATTTACTTGCATTTTATGAAAGAGTGAGTAGTAATTTGGACAGGGAAATTGCTGTTGATGTAGTATACTTGGATTTTGCAAAAGCCTTTGACACAGTGCCTCACAACAGGTTACTGCATAAATTAAAAGGCTTCGGTTTGGGTGGTGGTATCTGTACATGGATTGAGAACTGGTTAAATGATAGATGGCAGAGAGTTGTTGTAAATGGAACTTTTTCAAATTGGTCTAGGGTTATAAGTGGGGTACCGCAGGGTTCAGTCCTGGGCCCAATGCTTTTTAATTTGTTTATTAATGATCTAGAAGTGGGAATTGAAAGTAGCATCTCAATCTTTGCTGATGACACTAAGCTATGTAAGGAAATACATACAGAGCTCGATGTTTTTTCCCTACAGAAGGATTTAGATAAACTAAGTGAATGGGCAGAAAAGTGGCAGATGTCATTTAATGTAGATAAATGTAAGGTTATGCATTTGGGTTGTAGAAACAAACTTGCTACATATACTCTAAATGGGAAACAACTTGGGAAATCCTCATTAGAGAAAGATTTAGGTGTACTGATAGACAATAGTCTTCACAGCAGTGTGCAGAGTCACTCAGCTGCTGCAAGAGCAAATAGAGTACTAGCCTGCATAAAAAGAGGTGTAGAAGCAAGGGATGCTAATATTATCCTACCTCTGTATAAATCCTTGGTTAGGCCTCATCTAGAATATGGAGTACAATTTTGGGCGCCTGTTCTAAAAAAAGACATTACTGAACTGGAAAAGGTGCAGAGACGTGCAACAAAACTGATAAAGGGATTGGAGGATCTGAGTTACGAAGAGAGACTAGCCAAACTGGGTTTGTTTACATTAGAAAAGAGACGTCTAAGGGGTGATATGATTACCATTTACAAATACATTCAAGGCCAATACAAAGAACTATCCAATGAATTATTTATGCAAAGAGCTGAGCTAAGAACAAGAGGTCATCCATTAAGACTTGAGGAAAGGCGCTTTCGACTAAAACACAGGCAGGGATTCTTTACAGTAAGGGCGGTAAGGCTATGGAATTCTTTGCCTCGGGATGCTGTGCTTGCAGATAATGTAACTGCATTCAAAAAAGCAATGGATGCCTATCTAGCACAGAACAATATTGACAGTTATGACAGATGGCTTCAAAGCAAATAGGATATTGAGCCGGGGAACTATTTGACACACTCACACACACACCTACATTGGAAATTGCTCCAGAGGGCTTTTTTGTTGCCTTCCTCTGGATCAACAGGGGTGTTATTGGCATGGGCTGGACTTGATGGACGCATGTCTTTTTTCAGCCTTATCTACTATGTTACTATGTTACTATGAGTTCAACTTGGGCCATTAAGATAATAGTTGACTCAAGATAACGTGTTAGGAGCAAGCACCAGGAAATGCATCTGGGTCAAACCAACAGAGACAGTGCAACGCAATGCCTGGGGCAAATAGTTGTGAGCAAGCAACCCACTCATTCAGTAGAAGAAGAGAAATGTCAGTTTTAAGGAGAGTAGATGCATTATAGTATGATAGTAAATCTGGGACTCCCAATCACCTGGCAGAGTGAGGGATTCTTTATTGAGAAAGGGATAGTCTCTTAAATTTCCATATGAAAGTATTGATGATGTGTTGCAACCGTTTGATATAATACAGTGCGATATGTACTGGAATGGAATTAGAGAGGTAAACTATTTTTGGCAGAAGAATCTTCTTGAAGACACTAAGGGCTCAATCCAAATGTTGGAGATAAAACAGCCAGTAGGGCAAAATGGATACTGACCGAGAAAAAGAAAATGTCTTGGTCGGTATTCAAATCACTTTCCAGCTTAAAGAAGAACTAACTTTAGGTCACGAAAGTGGTCTTGTGGCCAAACATTCGTTTTTTGTGTTAAGTACCCAAAAAGCCGCTAAATAACGGCAGTATTGGGAACATCACAGTAAAAAAAGCTGCGAATGATTCCTGACATACTGCCAAGCACCGTTCGTTAACTCATATGTCTTACACTTACGTGTCATCCACTGTCCTTCTCCTTCAGTCTTCTCTTCAGTCTTCGATCTTCTGTCTTCTCTTCCTTCTTTCTTCTGCTTTCTTCTTGCTATAAAATAAAACAAAAGTATTAATACAACGCATGACATAATTTAACCCTTTGAGTGGCAGAGGGTTATGCAACACATTTCAAAGCTGTAAAATAAAACAAAAGTATTAATACAAAGCATTAACTATGACATCATTTACCCCATTGAGTGGCAGATGGGTATGCAACACATTGGAAAGCAATGCGTTACGTAGCTCACTGGCACTCAAAGGGTTAAAACATTTTTGTACTGTGAATATTCCACTAAGAAAATGCCTCCATTTAATGCCCAAGTAAGTAAAAATGCCATAAATAAATGTCATAAATATAGGCCATAAGCAAATGTCATAAATATATGCCTAGTATATACTGGTAATGGATGCCTTTCTAGCTCACAACAATATTGAGAATTATAACAGTTCATTTCAAATCAGATATATGTTGATCCAGGGAAAAATCTGACTGCCATATCAAGTCAGTAAGGAATTGTTTTACCCACTTGGGGCTTCAACGGTTTACATTTTTTGGAGATTTTTTTTTTTTTTTTTTGCCTTCTTCTGAATCAACAGGGGTGATATGGCATGGGCTGAATTTGATGGACACATGACTTTTTCATCCTCATCAACTATATTACTATGTTACTATGTCAGCTCAGCCGAGTAATTAATTATATATGCTTTGCCACAATGGTCAGGAAACTCAGCTCTGCTAAAGGTAAACAGTCCATATCTACTAAAGCAAAAATCTCTAAAACAAGTTTTCACTGATAGAGAAACAACCTACACAATGTACAGAAAGTTTAAAGATATCACTTTTTAAATAGAATATAAGCTGGTAGTACTTTCATTTGTGAGATTCACAGCACAGTATTTCATATATAACCTTTTAAAAATTATCATAGAAAGTATAGAGAGGACTAGAATGTGTTATTTTACATAAAAAACATTCACACATGTATTTCTTAACCAATAATCACAACATGTTAATAATAGTTATGTCTTTTATTCACACACAGACACACATCTATATTTGATAGCATTTATCCTCTTTATATGAAAACAGAACTCAAGGAATTGTAATACATTATTTATGGGGGCATTTGCAAATAAAACAACAAAAAACAAAGTATAATTCCATTAAAACTATGAAGTCAGTAATTACAACAAAAAGAACAAAACTATATTGGGCAGTTGAACTTGAAATATAAATCCCTTGTGTTAAAAGATGGATGCACTAGACAGTACAACCTAATGTCAGACTTGAATCCACACACAGCTGTTTCTGGGATTCATTTGCATTGGGAAAGAAGCATTAGGTTTAAAAGAATCTTGTATTAGAATCAAAGACATGAAGAGGGATAGCTAAGAACAGAAATACAGACCACACAGCAATTAAACAGCTATCATGAAATGACAAAAGGTAAATTGTATTATGTGTTAAAACCTTACAGCCATGCTACAGCCCAAAGGTACTCTCAATTGTGAAGACATTTTCTCATAGCAATTGGTAGGACAGAGCCTGTAGCTCTACTAGATCAAGCTACTAACAGAATCCAGGGAGACAAAGGTCTCTTTAATCTAAAAGGAAGACAGAGGAGAATAAAGGTATAACTGTGTTCATTTTTCTAGACACAATGGGCAAAATAGATTCCACATATAGATACAAGCAAATCAAGCCAAGAGATTTTAACAAACACAGCTGGTGTGAGCATGGTGAATTGGATCTGGATAAAGGACAACTAAAATGGGTGTGTGTACTGTATGTGTTTGTGTGTGTGTGTGTGTGTGTGTGTGTGTGTGTGTGTGTCTAAGTGTATATATACAGTTCAAAAGTTTGAGTCGCTTAGAAATGTCCTTGTTTTCCATCAAAAAAGTTGCAAAATGAATAACAACTACAGTCAAGAAGACATTGACAAGGTTACAAATAATGATTTTTAATTTAAATAAGAATTGTGTCTTTCAAACTGTGCTTTTGTTGAAGAATCCTCCATTTGCAGCAGTTGCAGCCTTGAAGACCTTTTGCTTTCTTGTTGTCAATTTGTTGAGGTAATGTGAAGAGAGTTCACAGCATGCTTCCTGAAGAACCTCCCACAGTTATGATTGGCTTGATGGGCACTTCTTACTTACCATACAGTCAAGCTGCTCCCAAAATAGAAAAAAGGAAATCTCTAAGTGACCCCAAATGTTTGAACTGTAAAGTGTATGTCAGTATGGATTTACTTCAAGAAGGTTTTATCAAAGAAATCTTATACATTTTCTGACTGTACCACATAAAAAGCTACTCCAAAAATGTCATGTTTTGGGAGGCAGATGGCTAGATAAAGTACTGAGTAAAAGATTGTAGGCAGAGCACTCATGTCAATGGAATACATTCAAAGATAGGATGGGTTATTAGTGGAGTGCCTCAATGACCAGGGCTAAGGACTATTTGATTTACTATATTAGTGCTATATTAGTTTCAAGGGAAGGTGTGCCATATTTTTGCAGATGACAATAAGATCTGCGGCAGGGTTGACATTCCTTGAGAGGCAAGTCAGATGGGAAAGTATTTAAAAATGTTATTTGAATCGGCATAAGCGTAGGATTTAAATGCAAAATAATGTATAGGACACAAAAAACCAAAAGCAGAATGTAAACTTAACAGTGCTCTGCATACAACAGCAACAGAGAAAAGCAATTTTGGGAGAAGTTATATCTGATTATTTAAGTTAGCCATGCAAGGCAACAAAGTCATGGGGAAAGCCAGTATAATACTAGGCTGTATAAGAGGCCTTAACAGCAGAAAAATAGAGGTGCACATCTAATGCAACTTTTCTGTACATTGATATATATATATATATATATATATATATAGCTTAGGAACTAGAAGTGTAAGGGGTGATATGCAACCTTCAAATATTTTAAGTGATTTAATAAGGTTCAGAATTTATTTTTCACATAAAAAGGAATACTAAGAAAAATTACTTATGGAAAGATAGAGATGGATGAAAAGTCTAATTTTCTCCAGGCATTTTTGAGGAAAATCCATAATTTGCTGATTTCTCACAAATTGAAAATTCATAGGATTTTAACATTTCCTCTATTGCACTGATATTCTTTGGAGAACATTGTTATTTCCCATCTATGCATTCCATGTCTGTGATCATTTCTACCCCACTACTATAAAAATATGACACTTTTGTGAGGCATAGTTGAGACATGGTGAGCTGTAGAACCAGATAGCTAAAGAGAGAACAAAAAATACTATGTGGAATAGTTGTGCAGTGAAAGAGAGTTAGCAATCATTACCATATGCCAGGTGCTACTCTTACCTGCTGCAGTATGTATTTGTCACGGAGTGACTTGAGAATTAAAGACACTAACAAATGCAGATAAAATAAAATAGATTTTATTGAAATTATAAAAGTAGCAGCAATGTACCTCTTCACTTTCACGAGAACAGGTAAGGACAGTGCACAACACTTCCTTCACCCTTCACTAGGCGGGTGTGAGATGGTGCCACGTCCGTACCCTAACGCTAGTGTAAACCCAATAGCAACAGGAGTGAGAAACTCCAGAACACTGGAGCCGGCAACAGGAGCGAGAAACTCCAGAATGCTGGAGCACCACCAAGTAGCGACTATACCTCCACCCCTTTCACGAGTCCAGGTGTGAGGACAGTGTGCAACACTTCCTCAACCTTTCACTAAGCAGGTGTAAATAGTAGCGTATACGTACTGGCCCTCTGCAACCTTCATGAGACCAGGTATGAGGACAGTGCACTGCACTTCCTCAAGCATTCACTAGGCAGATTAACAATAGTGCAACTATACGCTAATGCTAGGGTATCCCGAGAGACAAAAGAAAACTGCACCTAGAACACTAGGTGAGGCAACTGTCACAGTTTGTTATGACTCTCAGACACAGAGTTAAGATAAAAACACAACTTTATTGAAAAGTTTAAAAGGAACCCTTGCGGGTAGCATGCACATTCGACATTTAAACATAATACACAATAATAGAGCGTAGTGGTAGCAGAATGTAGAACAGGCTCTACCGGCCTTGCCAATACCGGGTAAGGCAACCATAGGTTGGTACAGGATGGAATTGGTTCTACCGGCCTTACCAATATACCGGGCAAGGAAGCCTGGGAGGCTAGTATCACGAGGAGAAAAAGGCTCTACTGGTCCTGACAATATACCGGGCAGGACAGCCTTGAGACTGGTACAACGAGTAGTGACGCTCTACCAGCCCTGCCAGCCTTAAGACTGATAATACGAGTATAGAGGCTCTACCGGCCTTGCCAATACCGGGTAAGGCAACCTTAGACTGCACAGGATAGGATAGGTTCTACCAGCCTTACCAATATACCGGGCAAGGCAGCCTTAGACTGTAAGACTGGCACATAGCAAAGATGACCTCAGCGACTGGCCTAAGATGTAACAACCAGTTGCATATGATGGACAACAGAGGCCTGCTGGGCTGTCAAGCTGTAATAAGCTCCCAATGCAACAATGGAGCGAACCAGTACAAGCGTACGGGAGTGACAACCTCTACCGGTGCAACAAGCAGCCATTGTGCTAGGAGCTAATCAGTACCCTCGAACTGGAGGAACACAATCTCTACCGGTGCTAACAGGGCACAACAAGCCACCGGTGCAAATGGAGCGAACCAGTACCCGCGTACTGGAGAAACACAAACACCACCGGTGCTGTCTAGGACTGAACAAGCAACCGGTTCAATATGGAGTGAACCAGTACCCGCGTACTGGAGTGACACAATCTATACCAGTGCTGTTAGGGACTGAACAAGCAGCCGGTTAACATGGAGCGAACCAGTACCCACATACTGGAGTAACACAATCTCTACCGGTGCTGTTAGGGACTGAACAAGCAGCCGGTTAATGTGGAGCGAACCAGTACCTGCGTACTGGAGTAAAACAATCTCTACCGGTGCTGTTAGGGACTGAACAAGCAGCCGGTTAACGTGGAGTGAACCAGTACCCGCGTACTGGAGTAACACAATCTTTACCGGTGCTGTTAGGGACTGAACAAGCAGCCGGTTAACGTGGAGCGAACCAGTACCCGCGTACTGGAGTAACACAATCTCTACTGGTGCTGTTAGGGACTGAACAAGCAGCCAGTTAATCTGGAGCGAACCAGTACCCGCGTACTGGAGTAACACAATCTCTACCGGTGCTGTTAGGGACTGAACAAACAGCCGGTTAACGTGGAGTGAACTAGTACCCGCGTACTGGAGTAACACAATCACTACCGGTACTGTTTAGGACTGAACCAGCAGCCGGTTTACATGGAGCGAACCAGTACCCGCGTACTGGAGTAACATGACCTCTACCGGTGCAACAAGCAGCCGGTTGTAGATGGAACGAACCAGTACATGCGTACTGAAGTGCACCTTCAAGAGAGTGAAAATGTCGCCCAAGCAACAGGAGGACAGAGAGATACTCTGCAGGCAATCCAGGAGCAGGAACACAGCCGGTCAGGACAGGAACTGAATCACCATGGCAGGCAACCGGATCAGGAACAGCAGCAGGAACAGCAGCAGGAACAGCAACCCCAACCGGATCAGGAACTGAAGCTGGAACCGAGGAAGCTGTCAGACAGTAACTCAGGTGATCACAGGAGAGCAAAGTGGTAACATGGCCCAGGAAGCTCAGGAACACAATGCAGGTGCAGGCGACATAGAGGCAACATGAAAGGGCAACCAAAGGGTGCCCAAGCTCAGTCTAAATAGGCAATACAGGGCGGGCTGTAGGCAGGCAGCCAATGGAAAGCCCTTCATGCGACTGACAGGAAAGGCAGCAATCATGGGCACCGTGATAGCAACAAGCCACCCGGACCATAAGCCGCAAAAGGTCAGTGACAAGGACTGACCGAACAAGCACTGCTACAGGGGTAGCAAGTGTGGTGGTAACAGTAGGCCCAGGAAGCCGAGGGTGAACGATAGCCGAGGCTGGGTAGCCGAGGCTGGCAGTAAACCAAAGCCAGAATAGCAACAGAGGAGGTAGTCAGACGAAGCAAGGAGTCAGAGCTGGATCAGGTAGTCAGATGAAGCCAGGGTTCAGAGCTGGATCGGGTAGTCAGATGAAGCCAGCAGTAATACACAGGAATCAGTAAATGGACCAACACAGCACAAGGCTCAGGTACACCACGAAAGAGCACTGGGTATTGGAAATGCTGAGGCCTTTAAGGCCTAGTAGGTGGGCGGAGACATGACAGCAATTACCAGTGACCTATAAGAACAGCAACTTGCACTGTGCGACAGCCAGGAAGTAGCGAGGTCGCTATTACAATAAAGTAACACTAGAGGCAATCAGTGGCACTGTGATAGTATTGAGGAAAATTAGTTGGAGACATTGTAGTGATGCTGCTGATTATATGGAGGAATCCAGTAGCAGCAGCAGCTGTCCTACTGGCAGCAATAGATGTGCCATGGTGTGTGATCCTAGTCCTTCACAACCTGTTTGCACAATGTGCACATTGTAGTTGTTTATTATAGATTCCAATACCCATGAGTTTAGGGGAGGTAAAGGAAGAGAATGATTATTGTGATTGGTCAACATATCACACTAGATACACCTAAAAAGCAGTGGCTTGTTGTGCTGCTTCTACTTGTCTCAGCAACACTGTCTTACAACAAAGCTGGTGCTGGTTCCATTCTGTGGAGGTGATGATCCCATGCCTGTCACTACTTGTAGTACCTATTGGTAAATAATACTTCATCCTGACTCTGTGGTATGACATTTGATGCTCAGATGACTCAGCAGCAAAAACTAAGTTAGAAAACACCATAAGGTCACAGGTAGGGGTCATTTAATGCTCCTGCTAGACAAATTATTTGTAGTATCATGTATGATACCAATATAATCTTGCATTATTATCTGTCAGTCATTCATCAGTGGGACTTCTCCTTTGTGCTAGACAGTGTTCATATGCATCAGTTACCAATTCATATTCTGAGCATATGCCCAGTAGACATATGCCAGTGCCACCAAGACAAATGTTAGACTGCCACCCTTGAGAAGGATACATTGCTTTATGTGATGATGCCAAACATTCTGCAAATTGTTGCGATGTTGTTTTTTATTCTGAAAGTATTATAATTTTGTTTATTTCCTTTTCCCTATGCTTTCTAGTAGTTGTAGTGCCCCAACATTAGTGCCTCGACATTTCTCTTTCTATCCTCCTCAATGCAACCTTCCACTCAATATATAAGAATATATATATATGATTTCATAGAATCCTGTCTTAGGAAAAATTCAGAAATGTTATGTTCAGAGCGGGGTTCCAGCAATGTAGCAAGACTGTACTCCTGGCATGTTTTCCCATGAATAATTAAGGAGTCAGAAAGGTATAATAAAAGTAACAATTTATTAAATAAATACAACGAGAGCAATCACAGTAACAAGGAATAACAAACAGGCAATAATCACAGAGAAGTAGTAGAGATCCCACTAGAGGTCAGCAACTCAAGAATAGGAGTCTGCCTAAATGAGGGAGCCTCTACCAGAGACAGGCACATGCTCCTGTAGTCTCTGTATACAGGGAGGCAAGCAGGAAAGCAGCAAGAGACAACCTGACTCACACTTGCAGTCAGTGGGTAGGCCGAGGAAACTCCCAAAGGTGGTAGCTGATAGGGAGACAATACTGACGCAAGCCTGCAGTCAGTCAGAGGAAGAAAACTCCCTTAGGGAACGCAACGGGGAGTGAACACAGTTTCAGTCCGTGAATCCGAAATGTATGTCTTAACCAGGGCCACAGGTCCACACCAGATTGGGTGTCTACTTTACACAAGGAGCAGGCAGGAGAATAGTCAGACAGAGCCACAGGTCAGCACTAGGATGGATGGACAGACAAGCCAGGTCATACACAGAGCCCAAGGGAAACAAACTATGCTGAACAACAACACAAGGGCAAATGATAATTGGCTCAATTCCCTTTTAAAGCCCAGCCCAGGAAGTAGATGGGAGGAGATATCAGCTGTGCAGCATAAAACAAATGCCTGAGTCATTCTGCTGCTTCGCGACAGTGAATTACATAGCCCGCACCTGTGGCAAACCCAGCTGGCAAGAGGACATGGACAGCCGATAGCGCCACCAAGCGCATCCAAACCTGGCACCATCAGTGCCGTCTGGGAGGAAGAGACCGTGACATATCGACACCTCCTGCATCAATGTTGACATCGGCGCTGGAACCAGGTAACTGTAACAACTCCTCGTGATTTTAAAAGAAGGATTCTGCTAAACATGTGATTGACCAGATGGTACATGTCTGTATTGTTGTTATTGTAAGAATCATCAGAAATGTTTTTCTATCAAAATATATTAGTGGAAGCTTCTCATTGATTCCTGCATGACTAAGCAGCAAGGTGGCCACCTCATAACGTTTCAGTAGCTCACACACATCACACATTAGCTGCCACTGACCAGGTGACAAAAAAAGCCACCTCAAAAACCTTCAAGTGTAGTATTGTGCTATTGCTAATGGCCTTGTTCTGCTTCTACAAATTCTCCAACATATACTGTGCGGAATAACAACTGGTAGGGACCTCAATTTTAAGCTGATGATGCGGGCATGTGGTTAAATATTTGCATTCATTATGAGCACTGTAGGACAGGCTAAAATGAGCTGGGATTTTGAAGACAATATTTAGCATCTTGTAGGATTCTGAGAGGAATTAAATGTAGTAACTCTTAGATTTAGAAGCTGGTCAAAGCAGCATACATATCCCTCATTCTCAAGGCATATATTACAGTGAAGCCATTGTCAGCAGACACTAAGTCAGTTTTGAATAAGTGGGTACAAGCCATTAGTTTATGACCTTCTGTAATTTCTTTAATACATCTACAGTTTTGTGGGTTTGTCCCTTAAAGCCCTGACTGCATAAAGTGGCATGTCAATGATATGGGCTACCCTGTATCTGGCCTTTACTATTAGTTTTATAGCCAGAGGCAACATTTGCTGTGACCTACTGTTGCTGCTACAGCTTTATGGTGTGTGCCACTGATGAGAAGGATACCCAGTGAGGTATGACTCTCATTTAGTCTCTTGCTTTTCTCTGTCTGTGTCACCTATTAGTGAGGAGGTTATTTATTTTAAACTCTTCTTCTGTGTCAGTGTCATTGTAGGTGTCACTGTCTACAAATCACACCCACATTCCTTGCAACTCCAGCTCTCCTTTCTTGCCTGTCTGCCTCTACTCTTCTAGCTAGCTAGTGTCAAAATTATCTTTCTCTCCCAAGGACTGGCAGTATTAGTTTTTACTGGTCCTGATAGACTTGAGTTAGCTTTAGAGTCAAAAATGAATTTTCATTAAAAGAGTGAAGCCGCAGAGATGTTGCAGTACCCACCACACCTCAGCATATGCTTGTCCCTCTTGTTCTTGTGGATGTTGAAAAGTGCTGTAAATTACAGATTTTATCAAGTTGTACCCTCTGTCTATTTGTCTTTCTAAACATATGATTATTGTATGTTTGTGTAGCATCTGTCACTCGGTGTTTGTAGAGTCTTATCCAAGCTGTTCAGGTAGATATGATTATATGAATGGCTTTCTGTCACTTATCAGTCAAAAATGTGTGTGGGTTTTTTTTTTCTTAAACTTTACCTTCTTCCTTCACACCCTTACCTAGAAAACAACTGCCAGTGACTACCATAAACATTTCTTTGAAGTAACTGCAGCACACTCTCTTTGCCTGCCTACTTATATTAGCTAGCATCCAAAATTCAGCTGATTTTCTCTCTCCCTCCAAACTCAGATTGACAGGATTTGGGACACTGACACACCTTTTATTCTAGCACTACATGGAGGGGAATTTCTTACCTTGGATAAATACATTAGCATCATTGACTTTAATGCATTGGAAAAGATGAAAAAGGGATGATATTGGCACTTTTTTATGGGAATTTTCTCCTATCCCTACTTAAAGCATGATAGATAAAGGAATAGCCTCAAAGAAGAAATGGCTTAAACATTAAATTAGTTGATGAACTCTTGGGATGGCTATATGACTGTTCTAATTAATTTGACATATGGAAATGTGCGTAGTAGATTGGCCAATTGGTTCTTATCTGTCTTCAAATTATATGTTTATGTTTTTCATTAATTATTATTGCAAATCCTGTCTCTGTTAGTGGCAGCATTATAAACTTACAGCCCTCATTGGACAAATTTCTCACAGGCATCTTATTAATAGAGCTAACATTTTATGAGGACTAAACAGACAGTCAATAATTTCTGCTGGATGCTCTGAAGTCACACCCATCTGAACAGGCAAAAGGAATAAGACTGTCAGTGGTAATTTTGGCTTTTGCAGTGACAAGAAGCTTGGGAATTATCTGTACAAGTTGAGCTATAAGTTTATAATGTAACAAACACTAAAAGATTAAGGCTTATATGTTTTGTTTTGTTTTCTCTAGTTACACTTTACTTTGTAGATTTTTGTCATGTGGGTTTATTAGCATTAACTTGCCTGTCTATTGAACATGAGTGTACAATAAATAAGTAAATAGACCAAACATTAAAGTAAGCGGTATATTTCCCTGCCAGTATATACATAAGCATACCTTTAAGTATATGCATTGTAGTTGACTTACAAAGGAGACACCAGACCTTAATTGACATACAGAAATTGCAGACTACTGTCTGTAACATATACCTTTACTTCTTCAATAATAAGCAACTACAGCTTTGATACCCAGTCACTGTAAAATAGTCATGTGATTAATAATCAAGAAATTAAACATTTCTTCTTACAAATGTAATGATTTGATAAACAGAACCCTTACTGAAAATGAAGGTCAATCTATTTTGGTAAGTTATTACATTTCTCCATTAATTTTAGATATTTTGGATTCTTTAGGGCATGTGTAACCAACCTTGGTCCTCAAAAGGTGCTTACACCATTGGGAGATGTATCATTCAAAAGCTATTATTGACCACATAGTTATTTTTTTTATGTATCTAAACATAGATTTGTGGTAGAATACCAGGGATTTGTCCACTAACTTTATGATGCACTCAGACCCAATATTCACTGTAAGCAGATTTTTTTCTTAAAATTATTCCCTTCTCAATGTACATTTGTATTGTGCCTAACATATATAGGCAAGAAACAGTGCATTAAGTGTACTTAAAAAAAAAATAACGTCTCACGTTAATTAAAAGTAATTTTAAAGCTCAGTCTTCAACAAGACATGCATTTCTTCTTCCAGCAGCATTAATACCTTATAATCCTCGCTGGACAGATTTTTGTCCCAGGTTTAGCAAATATGAAACTACCTGTTGCAGTCTCTTCTATTTTAGAGACAAAGGTGGGTGTAAAGTCATAGAAACCAAATGGAATCTATGAAACTTTTAGTATAAGCTCTGGGGATCAGAAGCCAAGGGAGACCTATACACTAAGGGATTTGACATTTAAATGCTGCTACACCCATAGAAGTAATGATGACTATGTTTTTTTCTTTAAAATAATCATGTCAGGCATATGGTCCGTGAGAAGAATGCATGATGCATGATGCATTAAGTTCCCTGCAGACCAGCATCAAAGGGTTAGAAGTCGCATTTTGATCAATGGGACTTTATATCTGTACCCATTGATACAGATGGGTTGCCCCAGTGAATCAAAGATGAGGGAGTTAGATGGTATATCAACATTCCTAACATTTACAGCAAATAGCTGTTGGTACATATCCCATATGAAACTGGCTATGACATTTGATATACAAATACCCTCTACTTGGGTGTCCAGGGAAGAAGATAAGGGTTAACACACAAGTTGCAAGGTCAGTTTTATTGGCCAAACATTTTCAGTCCAAACAAGGACCTTTCTCTGTTCCTGAAGAAAATCATTGATGGACCAAAAAAGTTTGGCAAATAAACTACATCTTTTGCTGATTTTGTATGCCTGCTTTAAAGCCATGAATTAGTGGTTGAAGCTTGGCTTGTCCCTCTCCATCAACCATTTATGCCTATAGTGTAGATTATTTTCAATCATATTCTGTATTTTTAATTCCCAAAAGGAACTGATTTTGCAAGATGCAGCTACATGGATTCATACAGCCATTGCTGTGAAGGTTATTATTAGTTTATTTTCTGCTTTTGCCAATCCCTTCCTTCTTAGATTTAGTAAGTACATTTCTGGTGAAAAGATTATTTCTTTCTTTGATATATGTTCAACTGTTTTTTGTAGGTTCTTCCATAACTTTTGTGCTATGATCCTGAGAAAAGGCAATAAAATATTTTCTAGCTTTTTATAAAGAAAAATTCATACTTGAAGAATGTTATATAAAAAAGAAACTATATAAGTTATTCATTTGAACTGTGGAAGCACAGAACTATTGCACTGTTACTTGCATTTACTTCCTATGGGGTCCTGAAGGAAAAATCTCCCAAATGTATAAATGAACAGTCAAGAGATAAATGCAGTTTTGTTCTGAATCAGAATACAGTCTTAACTGCCATATGCATAAACAAATGAAGCAATTCTGGAGCATATAAACTACAACATAAATAACCTTAGAGTAACCTATTAAACTTCCCAATATTGATCTTAGAATATATCATGACTAGATTGACATGTTAAATGTTGTTTGACAGACAATTACCTCACATTATCAGAATTTGTTAATGTAATCCCTTGTTGCAAATATTTGCAAGGACAGCATTTCCTGTAATTGAAAAAGCCATTAGGTTTCCATAAGGATGCTTAGTGTACTAGATTTAAGAGAAGATTACTGAAAATGACATTTTTAGGTTCTGATTCCTTTTGAATCCAAATCCAGGAACATATGATCAATGAAGGTGTCCATGTTTAATATATTCCAAAATGTATTGATAGCATTTAAACAAATGCTACAATTATGTGAAAGTACTAGCATTGCAGAATTTGTAAGCAGGTCTTGATGTTGATTTGACAGGTGTATATAACTGATGACCAGAACACTATGGGCTTGATTTAAAGGCAGCTGTCTCAAAAAAAAACTAGGTGAGCGATTCAATGACCATTCCTATGGAAATAGTGCTGGCAAAAAAAAAAACCTGCGGGACGATAAATTTCGATGAATTTTGGACCATTGAAAATGTAAAAAAATGCCACAAGTTGCCATTTGATAGATTACGTTAGCCTAAAAGATCTGATAAGGGACTCACTTTAGTACATGAAATTTAAGACCCAGTTTTTTTCTGACTAAAGTCCCTTATCGGATACTTAGTCAGCTGACAGCTATCTAAAGACAAAAAAATACCTTAGTACCCAGTGGATGTATTGCTATGGGGCCCTAAGCCCCATATTAATACATCCAAAGTACCTAAAAAGTGTTGAAAGTTAGTAGAATTAACCCTATGCTTGCCAGTCCATCTTCTTTGTTCTCTCTTCTGTCTTCTCTTCTGTCTTCCCTCTTGTATTTTCTTTATTCTTGTCTTCTAGCTGTAAAAAGAAAAATAAATATAAATATGTTTTCATCAAATAACCCGCACACTTATACATAGTTTAACCCCTTGGGTGCCACACTGAGTGAATTCGAACAGAGACTGCCTTTCTATATGGCCAGTCTCTCTTCAAATTCCCTCACAGCAATTGGCTGGGATGTGATTACTTATATCCAACCAATCAACTTTGAGTGGCGGTGCTTGAAACAGATAGGCTGGAATGTGTGTAAGAACAGAGAATGCCTATATATAAAGGCAGTCTCAGGTCAAATTCCCTCAGTGGAATGGGCATCAGTCCATGAGGGAAGGGGGTCTGTGCCATATATAACTGTCTCTGCATCTGCGGCCACACACAGCGGCAGAGACAAATGAAAAGCTAAGCATATTTATTTACAGATTTCAAAATAATTATTTTTACACAGTTGAAAACATTTTAATAACTGGAGGCATCTTGAAATTCACCCGCACACTAATACATGGTTTAACCCTTTGAGCCCCAGAGATGTGCATAACGCATACCCCCTCTGGCACTCAAGGGGTTAAACTATGTATAAGTGTGCGGGTTATTTGATGAAAACATGTATTTAAGAAGAGATGAAGAGATGACAGAAGAGAAGAAATGAGAATACAGAATAAAGATAGAAAGAGAAGGACAGTGGATGACAGGTAAGTTTAACACATATAAGTTAATGATCAGTGCTTGACAGTATGACAGGCACCGATAGTTAACTTTTTCCTTTTGATGTTCCCATTATTACTGCTCTTTAGCATCATTTTGGGAACTTAAAGGGATAGTATTACTTCAAAATCACTGTCCCTCATATAGTAGCCCTTAATAAACTGAGTTAAATGACACCAGCGGCATTTCTCAATCCTTTATGGTATAAGAGATAGCCGCTTCAAAGTTTCCTATCCCCTGTTGTCAGCGTTCTGCTGCCAGCAGGAGAATCTGGTCTCTGAATCAAGCGGAGGCTCTTCAGCAGAGCTGATATCTCGTTATGGAAGGAAAAATGATTCACTGAAACAATCTTCTACGTGTGCTTGGTAACCAAGCACATGTAGAAGACTGTTTCAATTAATCATTTTTCCTTCCATAACGAGATATCGGCTCTGCTGAAGAGCCTCCTCTTGATCCAGAGACCCGATTCTCCTGCTGGCAGCAGAACGCTGACAGCAGGGGAGAGGAAACTTTGAAAGCAGCTATCTCTTTAACCATAAAGGTTTGAGAGATGCCGCTGGTGTCATTTAACTCAGTTTATTAAGGGCTAATATTTCACCTATATTGAAACAAGATAAGGACCCATGGGCAGTAAAGAACTATCGCCCTATCTCAATTTTGAATGCGGATATTAAATTATACTCATCAATAATTACCAATAGATTGAAGATGGTCATTTCAGATTTGGTTGAACAGGACCAGGTGGGTTTTGTAAGTGGGAGAACATCTAGAAGTAGTATAAGAAGAGTTTTAGATATTATAGAAATGACGGAAAGAAGTGGTAGACCCCTCCTGACCCTGTCATTAGATGGAGAGAAGGCATTTGACAGGGTCAGGTGGGATTTCCTCTTTGAAATTTTGGGTGGTTATGGGTTCCATGGACAATTTTTGGAAGCTATAAGGGCTCTATATTCCTGTCCGCAGGCTAGGGTGAGGAGTCCAGGTTTTTGTACTGGTTGGTTTTCAATTTATAATGGAACGCGTCAGGGTTGTCCTCTTTCCCCGTTATTATATATTCTAAGTTTGGAACCCTTGGCGAACAGGATAAGGGGGAATATTGCAATTAAGGGTTATAATATAGCTTCAAATGACTTTAAATTATCAATGTATGCGGATGATATCTTGGTAACTATAGAAGATCCAGGAAGCTCTTTGAGAAATCTGATGTTGGAAATTGAGGAATATTCTAAGTTCTCAGGTTATAAGCTGAATATAGAGAAGACAGTATGTTTAATGATGAATATAGAACAAGAATTAAAATTAAGGTTGCAAGAACAGTATAATTTTACGTGGGTAACAAATCATTTGAAATATCTGGGTATATATATAACAGGGAAGTATAAGGAATGTATAGAAATAAATTTTATGAACACATATAAATGGATGCAAAAAAATTTGAAGGAATGGAAAGGCATGTTTTTGTCCTGGTGGGGAAGGGTGAATTGCATTAGGAGTTATATCATGCCAAAATGACTCTATATACTGAGAATGTTACCAGTAGCAATGCCGGGAAGTTGGTTAGTGATGATCCAGTCTGCTATAGACAGATTTATATGGCAAGGTAAACATCCACGAATGGCACGGAAATATTTATCATTAAGAACAGGAGATGGCGGTATGTCATACCCTGATATAGGGAAAAGTTATAAAGTAAGTAGATTACTACATGTTATTGTGACAGTACATCCGTCATCCAAGCTAGAAAAATGGTATTTGATTGAAAAGGGAAGTGTAGAAGGTGGGGATTTATTTGCATTCTTTTGGGATCCTAGGAGCTTGAATAAGAGGTTAGAAACAACATCAAAAACTTTAAAAGATTTATCCCGAGATTGGACAGAAATAAGGAAAGGGTTAGGATTAAAATCTAAGATATTAGAGATTACCCCAATATTGTCATTATCTAGGTATTTAATGGATATAAATTTAAATTCATGGGGAGATGCAGGACTGGATACCATTGCGGACCTTGTAGCAGGAGATAAAGTAAAACCTTTCTTAAATTTTAATTTGGGTGATAAAGAGATATTTAATTTTATTAGGGTTTCAAATTTTATACACCAATATTTATGTAAAGGAGAAATATCTAGTAAGATTATGAGATTGATGGAATTGATGCAGGGTGATTTAGAGAGAAATTTATTAAGCAGGTGTTTTAAATATTGGGATAGTTTGAGTAGTGTTGAGTTTCCGGTAGTTAAGAGATGGGAACGGGATTTAGGAAGATTAATTACAAATGAAGAATGGAATTTGGCATTAAGGTTAGTAAGTAGGAATATTCACTGTGTTAATTTGATAGAAGTATGCTACAAGGTCAGTAATCAGTGGTATCTGGTGCCAGCTAAGTTGGGGAAAATGTATGTGGGGACATCTAAATTGTGTTGGAGATGTGAATATTCTCAGGGGAATTATATTCATGTGTGGTGGAGCTGCCCGGGTTTAAAAGAATTTTGGGCAATGATCTTTCGGAAAATATCAGATATAAATGGAGTTATTTTAATGCCAACTCCTGAAGTAGCTCTACTACACCTGGATATTCCTAAGTTGAATAAATGGAAAAAGAAAATGATGTTGCATATTTTGACAGCGGCCAAACTGTCTGTTGCGAAACGTTGGAAAACATCTCAAGTCCCAATTTGGGAAGAAGTAAAGCAACATACGGTTTGGCAATGTAAGATGGAAAGAGAATTGTTGCGGAATGGTATTAAAGGTTTGGAGGTTTTGGAATTATGGGACAATTTGATCCAGAAACTAGTTGAGTCGTAGAGATAGGAGGAGATTTTAATTGGAACTCTATACTTAATTTGTGTTGTGTATAAATATGTGCTTGTGATATGTAAACGCTATGTAAAGATTTTATAATGAGACTGTAATAATTGTCTTTTGTATTGTATGGTGTCTTAAATAAAGAAAAAAAAAAAAAAAATCAGAGGCCAAGTAATGAACCCTGAGGTACTCCAATCTCAACTTTAACTGTATTGAAGAATTTTCTATTTACAGCACACTGTCCCCTATCCTGTAATCAGTTTTCTATCCAATTACAAAGGTTATCCCCTAGCCCTAATTTCCTTATTTTATAGCCCAGCATCCTGTGTGGCACCATATCAAATGCCTACTGCTTTACCATTATCTAGTTAGCTACTTAATTCTCCATAGTAGCTCAAAAGGTGAGTTTGGCATACAATGATTTAATTACACCCATCCCTTATTTTTGCTGTGTGTGTCATTTTATTCTGAGGTTAATGTTAGTTAACAGGCATGTGGTATACTGTACATACCACTTTACAGACCGGTGCTCTAACCACATTACCACAGTCTGGACACACTACTAGAGACCTTACTGACTTCTATAATATAAAAGCCTCCTTATCCCACAATATCAAGCTAACATCTTGGTTGAGCCACATTGGACTTAATTAGTTCTTCTTGTATTTATTTCCCACTGCTATATTTCAATTTGTAGGTTTATCCAAGAGCTTTTAAAACAAATTCCATCTTTTTGTGCATTTTTATCTTTGAAGATTATATCCTATTACGTGCTCTCTAATAGTACTTTTTAGCATTGCAAAATGTTCTTTTTTAAATCTGAATGTTTTAGCTGAACCCTTGTTAGTGGGGTTTCTCATAAAAGATTTCAAAGGTTCCTATGGATGCCTAGCATCAATTTACTACACTACATATCCCAATTTACTATGCTTGTATACCAGAATAGACTCATGCTTCTCCCAGGCATTTTTTTAATTTCTTTACAATATTTGACCCTACAACCTCTGCAGAGAGGCTGTTATATGAGTCTAACCATGACCTCTTGTTCTAGTATTCCTGTTTTTTTAAAAAATATATTTCCTTCCTGAAATCCCACAATATTTTTAAAGGTTTCTATCATATTACCCCTCTCAATTCTTTCTTCCAAGCTGTACATATTAAGTTATTTGAGGATATTCTGGTACCTTGTTTCAAGAAGAGCCTAAACAATTTTGGTGGCTCCTGGACAAGGGGTATAATGACAGTGGCAGTACTTGGTTTCTGGTGTCATGGTGTTTGGATACAGTTGTGCCCCCAGGTGTTATTTACCACACACACATTGCAGTTGCTGATGAGAGGCACAGTTCCTGCTCTCAAGGGAAAGATTTATATTCTAGTAACAACACACCCATGATTTTGTAGGAGGGGCAGGTGGAGAATTATTGGCCAACTTCTTTTTTTCTCCACATATACTTGGGGCTACTTACTGTGCTGCTACTGCCTCGGGCATATCACTGGAGCTTGCCCTGGCAAGTGGAACATTCATCATCCATCACCCATGTTACTGCTGTTGTTGATCCAATTCCCTTTCAGCTGCCTAATCATCCTGCTTCTTAAACAACTCAGCAGCAGCAGCAAGAAGAGCAGTCACAAATTCTGAATCTACATCAGGGCATTTGACAATGGCCAGTGGCCACTGGCCAACAGGACATGACCACTGGCACTAGGCCAGTGAGGCATTTTTTTTTCTCAGGGCTTGTGCTTTAAAAAAAAAAAAAGAAGAAGAAAACCCACAGTCCTACAAAAAAATTAGACAATTTTGGGGGGTTTGTTTCTAACAAGCCAAAGTCCTACAAATCAATATTTCCTTAGGGTTTGTGCCAAACAAGTATAAGTCCTACAAATCAATGTTTCCTCAGGACTTGGGCCTGTAACAACAAATCTAACAAATCTCTATCACATCGAGTATCAGTTTACGCCAGTAGAAGTTTATGTGTTTATGTCAGGGGGTTCCTGTCTCTATCACTTTACATACAAGTTTCTTATTTTATTTTATTTATGAATGTTTTTATTAACTGTCCCCCAATATCAGTCAACAACCCCCCCAAAACAAATTCCCTGATTCAACTGATTCATTCCCCAGACTCCACCCACCAAAACAGGTACCCTCCTCAGACCCCTTTTTTACCATGTCTTATGGGGATTTTTAATTGTATTTAGGATTTTTTTTTTTTTTTATTAACTGCCCCCCAATGCCAGTAAACAAACCCTTCCCCCAAAAAATGATCTGTTCAACTGATTCTTTCTCCACACCCCACCAACACAGGCACCCTCATTCCCCTTTTATACTATGCCTTTGGGAAATAAAATAATATTTGCTATGTGTTGTTCCCATTGATTTCAATGGAATGACCTAAGTGAAAAAGTCAGAAAAACTGCACTTTTTTCAGAAAATTATTCTCTAAGTGGGAAATGCCATTATTTGCTGATTTCAGTTTTAGGAGAATATTTTCGCCCATCCCTGCCCTTAATATTACTAAAGTTAATACAACAGGTAAAATTAATATGTAGTCCTCTTGACGATGAGCCCATATTATAATAAGAAATTCTGATCCCTTCAAGGTTTAATATGTGTGTATGCTTTTTTTAATGCATACTCCCCTTGGTATCAGGGTCCAGCACTTAGTTTCTCTTGTCCTCAGTTGAAATAAAATACAGCCAGTTACTTTATTACTACCAAAAAAAAAAAAAAAAAAAAGAATAAAAGGTAATGCTCACGTCACCCCATCCTTCCTGGGCCAATGTCCAGAACAGTGTAGAAAAAATATGTAGTGTCTGGATTATATACATGCCAACTCTTGTTTAGATTTCTAGATTAATATGGGATATATGTACACATATCAATGTATTTAGTTGAATAATATATTTTAAAAAATTTAGCACAAATGTATGTTTTTCATTTAATTTGTTCAGGGAGGAACAAACATATCTCATCATTCTATGAAAAAACAAAATGTGGGATCTCAGGAGCTCATATTATTATTTTTTTTACTTGTATAGTCCTTTTCTGATTAGAATGGAGAGATGGGGGTTGTGTAATGTTATCCTCTAAAATGTAAGGTTATTTGGCCTTAAAACAAAATGCATCTTTGTAACAGGGTTACCCCATTGTTTACAGGGTGGTTAGGATGCATTGATTGAAAAAGTATTCCCAGCCAATGCTGCACTAAAAGCAGGTTAATGGTGGGCCTGGCTAGGCTATTGGATGGGATGATCAATAGGTAGGGTTTTTTGTATTTATTAAAGATAATCTCTCTATTGTCAGTGCAATGTATAACAAGTAGGGGTGAAAAAAACAGCGAAATGTATGTGTTTATCCTCTTTTGATGTTAAATTTTGCTTTAGATAAAGCCCAGAAATGTTTAGGTATAGTTTTTCCAATGGCTACAAAATTCTGTCCCTTTATTTACATGTACTTCATGTTTTTATGCCAAAAACTTGATGTTTCCAGGATGTGAAACACAATACAAGCAGCTAGAGAGAGAGGGTGCTATGCTGTTGTGCTGTGAGTTATTTAGCAAAATTGAGGCAGGAGAGGCTCATATTAACTGCTATCACTATGAGCACCTGGAAAACAAACAAAAGAAGGAGCTGGGAGGACTGTTAGGCATCCAGTGAGTCTGAGGAGGAGAAGGAAGTGACCACTACTAGTACTGAAGGGTCTGGATGCCCTGATTCCTTAGAACCAATGATGGTTAGTCCACCTATATCACCATTAGGGACCTTCGAGAAAATGCTGTCACAGGAACAGGAAGAAGAAGGTAGCAGTGAGCAGGATAGGTTAGCTACCTGTGCCTGCTGCTAGTGCTACCAATGTGCCTTGTGATTCTCAGGAGGGGCAGGAGGAGAAGATGCCAAGTGATGCCAAACAGGGAACCCTAAGTCAATCCTCACGCTAGTCCCACCAGCTGCTATCACTAACAGCAACCACATCAATTTCAATCTCTGAGTCTTCATCACTGGTATCACCCCATCACTCAGTCCTAACACTCTGAGTCTCTAGTTGCTGGATACAAGTATTAGTTGTACTGGTACTACTTTGGGATGGCAAGTGTGACTTAGGGGGCATGATACTGAGGGAGGCAGAACTGGCGGCTAGCACCAGTAATACCACCATGAGCACAGATTAGCTGCCTGTGCCTGCTGCTAAATCTGCCATTCCGCTTTCTTCACCTCAAGAGATGGCAAGTGTGACAGTAGGGGACCCTGTGTCCCATTTGTCATCAGCTCCAACCAGTGAGATTCTAATAGAGCATCAGCAATAAGAGACTGGTGGTAGTGATGATGATGAGTGTGATGGTAGAGCAGCTGGGGTGAAAGAGCCATTAATGGCCTTTTTAGCCCAAACTAAGACCGAGATACAAATAGGGATGGGAATAGGGATGGGCATCACTACCAGTGATTTTGCAGAATTTACAGAGTTTGCTGTTGCTTTAGTTCCTGCTGCTGCTGAGTTACACAGGCAGTTGAATGATAAGGAGCAGGCTAGTGGGCCACGGTGGGATTGTGGTCCAGCAGTAGAGATGTAGGACTAGGACATATTCAACTTGCCAGCAGCAATACTTCTGGTCCTATTTGTTGTGCTGATTCTGAGGCAGCAGCAGCATTATCAGCAACATAATACTCTGCCCCAGCCAGTGAAGGGGAATGTGGAGGAGAAGAAGAAACAAGCCATTCTTCTCCTCCTGAGGTCCTGGGTGTGGGACTATGTTTCTTTTGGGGCAGGCACGGGGCAGTCATCAGCAAGGCACTATGCACAAAAGGGGAAAGGAGGGAACGCATCTTGACACAACCAACCTCATAACACATATGAAACACACACAGCATAATATTTATGCGAAACATGTTAAAGTCAAACCCCCACCAAATAAATTGGGCACCACTGTTGCTATACACCTTGACTCTCCTCAAAGGCAATAAGAGGCAAAGGTGTAAATCAAAGAAGAGGAAGAATAGAAAAACCCAACCAGAGTCTTAAAGTTCAAAATACTTGGCTCCTCATCACTTTCTTGCTCTAGGGTACAGCCACAGGAAGATGTAGCTACATCTTCGTTACCTCTCCAACCAGCTGATAGCCATTCTCTAGATGTCAGGATGTGGCAGTTTGTGTCCTCCCATCGCATACTGTGTGGTGTGCTGATCACACATGGCAATGTGGTAGAGGACGAACTTACAAAGAGATATATACACACTTACACACCAGATATAAGCACAGATACCTCGTTTTGGCTTCTCTGCTCTGCTTCGACTGAGGGTTCCACTCTTCCAGTGCAAAGCTGTCCCGGCTCTCCAAATGTCGGGTCACGTGATACTTGCAACAAAAAGCTACAGCTGCACTTGAACATCCAAACAAAAGCATATAAATGATATAATATCACCTTTATTGGGTATTGTTAAAAACATAAAGTGAACAACAGAACAGGATGGGTTGAGGTGGAACATGGATAGGGATCAAACCCCACCTGTCTAACGCTTTTCACGCTCGGGCACACTTACTCATAGACTGACCAAACTATCCAAACCACCATTTGATATAGACTCTTATACCCTGGGTGATTGGTAAAATTAAAAGGAAGGGGAAGGGAAAATCCTAAGGAGCAAAACCACTCGCCCACCTATGCATAATCACATACATCACTGTTGAGACAGCTGTCAACAATACAAAATTAATTTCTGTTAAAGAGCATGGTACTATCATGGGGGACATTCATCAAGATCAAAATATATCATCCTTGAATAGATTAAAATTAATTCCATCCAGTACAACACTGTGAGCAAAAACAAAAGGAAAAAAGGAGGAGAAAAGGACACCTTGGAGTTCCTGTTCTGTTGTTCACGTTATGTTTTTAAAGATACCCAATAAAGAAGATATTTTATAATTTAGATGCATGCTTCTGTTTGGATGTTCAAGTGCAGCTGTTGCTTTTTGTTGCAAATGTGGTGGAGGACTATTGTAACCAGGGCATTAAACGGCACCTGAGGAGATTCCATCCCACAGGATATGCTAAGATGGTGGCAGAGAGGGTGCATCATTATTATTAAAACTGCAAGTGTTCACTTGTATTTAGCTGGGAGTGGACAAGAGGCATAGTGACAGCACTAGTACATGGTTTCTGGTGCGATGATTTCACATGGGGGACCCTAAGCATCAGAGTTGTGCCAGGTGACTGATGTGAGTGCAGATGTGCTCATTGTTCCCAGTCCTTCCCTTATTTACCACACACACTGTGCACATTTAATTTGATGATGAGAGGCACAGTTCCTGCTCTCAAAGGAAAAATTTATATTCCAACAACACAGCCATGATTTTGGAGGAAGGGCAGGAAGAGAAGCGGTGGGGGCTAGTTGTGGTGCTGCTACTGCCTCAGGTCCATTATGGAGCTAGTGGTATGATCATCATCACCCATATTACTTCTGTGGTTGATCCCATTACCTTGGGGCTGCTGAATCATCCTGATGCTTAAACAACTCAGTCAGAAGCACCAGAAAGAACATCAGTCACAGATGCCGCAATGGCACAGGGACATTTTTCAATGGCCAGTGGACACAGGTCACCATAACATGACCCGCTGGCACTAGGTCATTAGGCTTGTTTTTTGAACACAAGCAGAGACCTACAGAAAAACAATTTTGTGGGGCATGTTTCTAACAATCCTCAGGAATTTTGATGAAGCCTGAATGATAAACTTTTTGTCTGATATGATTCCTCAGGACTTGTGATGCTAAGAAGCCTGATAGATAAAACTTTCTCTGATGTGATTCCTCAGGGCTTGTGATGCTAACAAGCCTGAGTGATAACATTTTTCTCTGATGTTATTCCTCAGGGTATGAGTGAAAAGAATATGCATCTAATGTGATTCTTAAGGGGTTGTGATGCTAGCAAGCCAAAAATCCTACAAATCAATGTTTCCTCATGGCTTGGGCTTCTAAAAAGTCTAAGCCCTAAAAATCAATGTTCCTTGAGGTTTGGGCTTCTAACAACAGGTTTAAGTCCTACAAATAATTTTCTACCAAATACTCTATCACAGCTTACGTTAGGGGATCCCTGTCTCTATCACATTACATACCAATTTTTTTTATTTTATTTTTAATTTTATTCATTTAGCTTTTTGTTAGCTGGCCCCAAATCCCAGTCAACAGCCACCCAGACTCCACTAACACAGGCACCCTCCTCAGACCACTTTTATACCATGTCTTATGTTTATATATTTTACTGTCCCCCCAACAAAATTCTCCATTCAACTGATTCTTTCACCACACTCTAAAACACAGCTATACTTAGGCCCCTTTTATACTATTCCCCACACTCCACCAACACAGCAACACTTAGACCCCTTTTATACTATGTCTGTGGAAAATAAAATAAAATTTGCTATGTGTTTTGTGTAAATTCAATGTTTCCATTGATTTCAATCCAATAAGCTGGGCAAAAAAATAATAGAAACTCTGCAATTTTCCCAGGAAATTATTCACCAAGCGGGAAGTGTCATTATTTGCCGATTTTTGTTTGAGGCAAACATTTTTTTGCCCATCTCTAGTTACAAGTTGTCTGCCATTGTATGTCTTAATGAGGATTTTGGTGAGTGTAGGGATTGTGATTGGGTGTGTCTGGGAACACTTAGGGAGTTATAATGTTCAAGTAGGCCATCTATCCAATCTTGGCAGGAAGGCCTCACCAGCCCCAAAAAGCAGTATTGAAAAGTGCATTCTTCCAGAATATGAATGCAGTCATAGACATTTGAATGCTTTTGTTAGCCTTTACTATATATCCCAAATTGCATGGAGGCAAGGATGTGATGGCAAAAGTCACAAAAGTCATAAAAATATCCTTTATCCATTTTTCGGCAGCCAAAGATCCCTTCTTGTGCAATGGAATCTACACCATATTTAGAAAATATATTAATTCTTCATACCTGGTAAATCTAAAGCAGGATGTAATTTTCATTTACAATATATAAGTAAATATTCACATTATTACTACCATGACAATACAACATATCAGACTATGGTTATTACTGAGCAACCTAACCCTCAGAGGTTGCACGATTTAATGCTATAAACCCTTAGATTTTGTGAGAGTATATTACAGTGAAGCCCTCTCTGTGAAAATCATAAAAATGTGTGTTGATGTGGATGTAACCTCCATATTTTTCCCATGTCTCTAATCCTTGTAGGCTTAACAAGAAAAGAGGTAATTTTGGCAGTATACTTTCTTTTATATGTTATAGGAAGTTGTCAGTCACAGCATTTTTTTATTTCCAGAGAGAATGGATGCAATATATTTTCTAAATCAATACAATGAATAAGCAGTAGATGGTTTCAAAAGCAATGTGTGTATCTCTGTCTCACTCTCTGTCTCTCTCTTTGTCTCTCTCTCTCTTTATATATATATATATATATATATATATATATATATATATATATATATATATATATAGGAAAGGATGAATTCATGCTTCCATAGGGCATTAGCCTGGGTGCCACATCCAAATGTGATGTCATCAACAGTGAACAATTAATTACAAATTTCTTTTCTTGTCATTTTTTTCCATTTCTGTTTTGAAGTCCATGAATTGTTGAATATCTGAATTTGAATGGCTTGCAAGATACCAAACAGCATGGGTTTAAAGCAGGGAGATCTTGTCAAACTAACCTCATAGATTTTTTTGACTGAGTAACTAAAATAATAGACTATGAGGGGCAGAAGATATAGCTTATCTAGATTTCAGTAAAGCATTTGACACTGTCCCGCATAGATTGCAGTGTTTGGGTCTGGATACAAAAATAATTAAATGGATAAGTCAATGGCTGAGTGACAGAAGATAGAGGGTTGTAGTCAATAGAGGAAATTT
Source organism: Rhinophrynus dorsalis (assembly GCA_037306005.1). Lineage (NCBI taxonomy): Eukaryota > Metazoa > Chordata > Amphibia > Anura > Rhinophrynidae > Rhinophrynus > Rhinophrynus dorsalis. The sequence continues at coordinate 64,049,998 of CM074721.1, read as the reverse complement.
GGATGAAAGGAGTGTTACTAGTGGGGTACCTCAGGGATCTGTACTGGGGCCCATTCTTTTAAAGGTGAGGTCTTCAAGGTGAGGTATGTCTTTTTGCAGATGATACAAAGATCTGCAATAGGGTAGACATTCCAGGAGGACTAAGCCAACTGACAAATTATTTATGTAAATTAGAAGAATGAACAAGAGTGTGGCAGCTGCAGTTCATTGTTGATAAATGTAAAATAATGCATTTGGAACATAAGAATCCAATGCAAAAATATACTATTAAGATTACTGTGCTGTCAGAGACAACAGAGGAAAAGGATTTGGGAGTGATTATTTCTAATGACTTAAAGGTAGGCAGGCAATGTAATAAAGTAGCGGGGAATGCAAGCAGGGTGCTGGGTTGTATAGCTAGGAGCATTAGTAGCAGAAAAAGGTAAGTGGTCATGCCAGTGTACAGATCTCTAGTTAGACCTCACCTAGAGTATTGTGTACAGTACTGGAGACCCCATCTCCAGAAGAATATAGATACTCTAGAGAAAATTCATAGAAGGGCTACTAAAGTGGTGCCTGGTTTACAGGAAAAAAAATATCAGGATAGACTAAAGGATCTGAACATGTATAGCTTGGAGAGAAGAGAAAGAGGGGATATGATAGAAACATTCCAATACATGAAGGGATTCAACAAGGTGCCGGATGGAAGTACATTTCAAAGGAGTAAAAATGTTAGGACAAAAGGCCATAGTCTAAAACTAGAGGGGCACAGGTTTAGACGAAATGTAAGAAAATTTTACTTCACTGAGAGGGTAGTAGATAAGTGGAATAGCCTAAAGGCAGAAGTGGTAGAAGTTAATACAGTGATAGAATTCAAACATGCATGGGATAGGCATAAAGCTGTCCTTAACGTAAGAAAAGACCAAGGACCAAAAAAGGTTTGAGGATTTTACAGTAGGAAAATGGGCACACTAGATGGGCCGAATGGTTCTTATCTGCCATCAGATTTTATGTTTCTATCTCTTACCCACAAAGTGTATGTAAGGGAGCACCTTTTCTTTACATTTTTCAAAAAATCCTGAGAGTGACTATTCATTTCTCTCTACAAGTCTATATATATCTATATATATTCAATCAAAAGGCGAGCACTCTCAGTACTTAAAAATAAAAATCAAATTAATTATTGTTCAGCATTTTGGTCCGGTAGGGACTTTTATCAAAAACCCTACCGGACCTAAACGTTGAACAGTAATACATTTGATGTCTATTAAGTCCTGTGAGTGCTCATCTTTTGGTTAAATATTAGTGATTTGCTAAGCACCCATGCAATTTTCTGAGGAAGATGTGAGTGCCAACCATGGAGGAAGCATATATATATCATTTTCTCTGGGTGTCAATAGAAAAAGTAGCTTTATAAAAAAAAAAATAAATATAAAGTACATTTTAATACTAAGTCAGACAGGCAGGTGGTCCTTCCTACCTGAACTGCCTGGCTGAGCCTGAGATTCTAATGAGACTTAGTTACAAAGACTGTGCAGACAGACATAAATACATCATACATTCAAGACAAGACAAAGAAACATGTACAACTTGGCATACTCTGTTACTTACACACACACCTATCTTGTACTATAAATGTTAACACTACTGAACTTATCAAACAAGCTACTAGTGGATGATCTGTAGTTGCTTGCAGTTGCAGGGAGTGTGGTTGCAATTTCCGTGCAGTGACAGACAGGCAGGAAACCTTACACCACACATGCTAGGGGTAAAGGGAAAGGAGGAGTATATGGTCATGTTTGTGGTGTAAAGCTGAAGTATAAAAACAGACTGTGGCCAATGACAATGATTACTGCAACTAGTGCAATAAATGATGATACTTCTGAAGCGCCTCTTTGTTAAAGCAACATGAAATGTTTCACCAGCAAACCTTTAAATACTATAGACTCCAACTAGTTGTGTTCTAGTTTTGTTGCCATAGCTAAGAAGAATTAATCAGTAAGACTAACTGATGCACCAGACAGTGACATTTAGCTCTAAACTAATGACCAGTGTTCTATAATTTCCCCTAAGGGGAAAAGTAAAAATATCATTTTTCAGACATTAAAAAAACTATACATTTATGAATGTAACTGGGAGAAAGTGGATGCTGCTGCTAATTCTGCTGTTTTTGACCTAATTATTGCTGATGATGTTGTTGATTTAGAATATGTCCATCAACTGTACTCCTCTTCTTCATACATGGATCAATAAATTAGTGAAAAGGATAATGATAATAGCCAAAAAAATAGATGAAAAGAAAAAGGCTAAATCTTCCATCATTGGAAAGGAGCAATATCCTTGTTTATTAAACTTATTGAGATATCACATGGAAAGACTTTCTTTGCACAAGTAAATATGCCTATAAAAAACAAGGATCATCTGAGTCATCATCATCACCACTTATAAGGCCAACCCCACCTAGTCACATTCATTATTATTGAATAAGCAACAGCGTGGATCAACATCCACTACCCTACCTCTGAGTACTTCTGTAGCTATTTGATGTGCAGTGCCATTGACCCTTACTGTTAGTACAACTGTAACATTTAGTCTATTAGTAGTAGTAGTAGTAGAAGTAAAGAGATAATACACCAATGATTCATAAGCAAACATATTGGTATTTGTTGTCTCTGTAAAGCAAAAACCATGTTATCAAGGGGAAAGTAGGAACACACCTAAGCACATCCTCAATGAGATCCCAGCTGAAGCACAAACACAGGTCTGAATTGGAGACATGCCAGCAGCACAGATGAAAAGACTAGCAGCAGTAGAAGAATTCCAAAAACTGCTTGGCCAAGGGGCACAGTTGTGATGTAGACATCTTAGGGAGCCGGAGAACAATAACACCCACGCATGTGCAAAGGCAAAGGATGGAGGAGGATGACTCTGATGACACTCTTTTTCACAACCACTTCCACCACCACTACTCATGCAGTTGAAACACTTACATTACACAATTGACCTTCTATGTGCTACCAGTCCTAACCCATACTTGCTGAGTTCTTCGAAAGAATGAAAACATGAAGAAATAATTCAAAATTATGCCCATAGAATGGCAAATTTGCCAGAATGTTGGCAACTGACATGGTGCCCTATTCTTTTGTAGGAAAGAGTGGTTTTAAATAACTGTTGTTAAGTGTTGCACCCTAATGTCAAAACCCAATTTACAATTATTTTTTAAAGGATTCCTGTGTCAGAGTTGTAGAAGCAGGTGTTTCGTGTCATAGGCAAAGGGCTGGAAACATTATATTGCTTTTTTTTTTACAACCACCCCAAAAGATAGAAATCATGATCACCTGCTCTCAAAGTACCCCTTCTCTGTCCCTAGCCTAAGCCTACTAACAATTTTTCCAGGGCTTTTCCAGACTTACATTGTTGTAGGATGCAGCCTGCTAATAATGCATTCAATTATTTTCAAAAGTGTAACCACCTTCCCCATAACTTTGACCAAGTTAAAATGGAGGTCCCTACTAGCCTTGCTTATAATTTTTTCCAAGGCTTATGCTTCTGTGGGGCTAAACCTAGCAACAATTTTCAATTTCAGCTGTGGATTTCTGCACTTCAGTAACAGACTATTGAGTAGAACACCAGGCTCTTTTTCATAAATCAAATCCATTGTAAGATTGAAGAAATGGTCTTAGGATCATAAAACCAATCGGGATAGAGAGTTTTATTTTAATTTCTATGTGATTAGTTTTAAATAATGTTATTTTTTGTTATTGAGCTACTCGAGTTTGATTCCCAATCTTACAACGGATTTGATTTATGAAAAGGAGCCTGGTGTTCTACTCAGTAGTCTGTTACGGGGAGAAATTACACCAATAATTCCCTGGCAAACTAACATTCACAACTGGTCTATTTTAAGAATGTAAGTAAATGGTTTCTTACACCACTTTACACTGTTACGTTTGAGTTTTATCTATTATGCCCTTTGGTGTGCTCTCCTTCTGGTTGGTGTTTTCTTCTAATTTTTTCAAATTGAAGTGATTCCTGTGAATCAACGCAGATGAGGGATTGAGTCGGGAGAAACAGAATACCTGCGTGTGGGCAGTTAAAATATTCTTCCACAAGCGTTTTCTCTACCAGTCATTTGATGGTAGCTACTAGTCTATGTGAGTACCCATTCACTGGATGATTGATGATGCTATATGTGGAGTACCAAACATACTACACCATGATACGCTCCCCTGTTTTTCTTTCTCTTTCACATGGGCAACTACAGGAAAATTATGAAAGCTGCATAAGCTGTGAATTGTGTTCTATGGGTAATTTCACACAGGACATGTGCTGCAACTGCTGCAGAGAGACACTGTGTGTGGTAATTTTCCTCTAAAAGTACAATAATGCAGATACAGATTTGTAGTGTTGATTTCAATGATACAACAGTTACAGGTTAAATTTTATAATTTCCGCTTCTATAGAAAGAATGGGATGCTGGAAAAACCATGCTACACTATACCACTAAAAGGCATGGGAGAAAATATTCGCCTCAAACCAAAATCGTCAAAAAATGGAACTTCCCACCTGGCAGAAAATTTCCAAAGAAAAGTGCCATTTTCCTTCAGCTAGATCATTGTATTGAAATCCATGGAAAGACTACATTTCTGTCCACCACATGGCAGTTTCCTCTTCTTTTTCCTACTGCCATATAAAAGGGTGTCATGCTCTCATAGGATTCCATTCTGTGTTTGTGAGAGGAAGAAGGAGCAGCACATTTTTAGGAGGTAGGCAAATAAACTGGAATTGAAGTTTAATTTAGGAAGTCTTTTAGGTAGGACATTTGTTCTCTTTTTAGAGGAGTCTGGGGGCGCTCTCAGGCAGAAAAATGGAGAAAGGAGGTTGACCCCAAATACACACGATTTGGTGTGGCTGACTGGCAAGACACAAACAGCTGTGATTCAAGATCCTTCTGCATCAGGTTTTTATTATGTCTGTGCTGGGGGGAGTATGGGGTGTAAGAAGGGAGCAAAGAAGGATGACCCCAAATACCCCAACATGTGTCTGACTGATTTGATTTAAAAGACACAATTAGCTGAGGTCCAAGCAATTTCCTTGCTGATCTTGCTGTAATTATCTCTGAGTTGGAATTTCTGGGGCTGTTTGAAGGGAACAAAGGAGGTTTACCCCAAATACTCCAATATTCTGTCAGACTGATTTGATTTGAAAGACACAGGCAGCTGCAGTCCAATTTCCTTGCTGATAATGCTGTCATTATCTCTGTGTTGAATGTGTGTGGGGGTGTGGGAAGGGAGCAAAGGAGGTTGACCCAAATAACCCAACTGGTTTGATTTGAAAGACACATGCAGCTGAGGTCCAAGCATTTTCCTTGCTGATCTTACTGTCATTATCTATGTGTTGAATGTGTCTGGGGGGTATGAGAAAGGAGCAAATGAACTTGACCCCAGTTACCCCAAGATTCTGTCCGAATGATTTGATTTGGAAGACTCAGTTGCAGTCCAGTTTCCTTGCAGATCTTGCAGTTATTGTCTCTGTGCTGAGGATAGTGGAGAAAAAGAAAGAAAGAAAGAAAGAAAGAAAGAAAGAAAGAAAGAAAGAAAGAAAGAAAGAGAAAGAAAGAAAGAAAGAAAGAACACTAATAAATAAATATAATAGGTGATAGCTGACTGGGACCCTGACATGAGCTATGTGTCTGAGGCAGACTTTATAAATGCCACACGACATTGAGAATTTTGTTGAGGGCTAAGGCAAAACATCATACTCCATCAGTTGTGTTGTATATTTTAGAGTAAAACCACACACAGTAGTTTAGTCAAGTACAGCAAAAACACAAAGGGCAGGGGAGGGGGAAAAGTGGAGCAGTGTAGGAATTAGGGAATAAAGTGGTAGTTCAAAAACTAACTGCAGCCATGGTTGCTGAAGTGTGTGCAGTAAATGATGATGATCCCTCTCCTCCAGGGGAGGATACATTTTGTGTAGGTCCCACCAAAAGATCCTCCACCACCAGCGCCAGTACAAACAAAAACCCCAAAAACATGTAAGAACAACAATGAAGATAGCAATGAGTCACATTTTAGTCTTGATGATGGCATAATGGAGGAAGATGTAGCAGCTGAACCAACTGCTGTATCTGACAGTGAGACAAAGAAGCACCAAAACACTTGTCCACACAGTAGTATTGATGATTGTGAAAGTAAAAGTTAAACAAAATTGCTGACATTGTAACAGCCATGTTACCTACCCTTGTAGATTAGAGGGTATCTACCAGGTTATTTATACTGAACTGGCTTCAAGGGACCACCACACAGGCATGGGATTTTTGCCTCTGGATCTTGTTGCACCACTCAGAGGAGAGGCATTCAACTGGATTATAAGACCTTCAAGTGTAGCCAGCCATTAGCAACTAGCTTAGGGAAGAGACATTGGTAGAAAATCACACTTCTACTGGAACAGTTCACTGCAGAGCAGGTATCGCCCCCTCTTCTCCAACAGCTCCACCAGGCAAGCACTAACCACTTTGCCCTGCTGCTTCAGAGCAGGTATCATCCCCTTTTCTCTGACAACTAACCCCTCTGCTCTGATAGCATTACACCTTTAAACAAAAAATGTTTTCTACACAGTACTAGTATACTTAATACCTCAACAATAACAGAACATAGACATCTTCTTCAAAAGCAGAACATGCTCTAAGTTTATTTAAATACATTGTGTGACCTTTCATAGCCTACGGTTAAATTAGGGTGACACTATACACATAAAAACAAAATACCATAACACACAGAATACAAAACATGACAAAATATCATATTATTGCGGTGCAGGATGGGGATAGAATTGAGGCAGTACAGACTGGAGGCACAGAACTGGCAACAGTAACGGATTTGCATTCTGCCTGGCTATTGGCCACTAGCACTGGACTCATAGGGCCTACTGCTATACATGGCATGAACCAATAGATGTTATCAGTGCAATACTGCTATGCATGGTTTCAACCAACAGAGGCAATTCACAGGACAGAATAATACCTGTGCTTCCATAACAGGGCTCAAACAAAAGATGGCATCAGTGCAATATTGTTATGCATGGTTTCAACCAATAGATGGCAGTTCACGGGACTTGATAATACCTGTGCTTCCATAAGCACAATGGCAATAGTGAGTTCAAAGGGCTTGCTCTGGAAAAAGTCCATGGCAGATGTATTTCCTGTAATGTCCATGTAATCCTACAATCCTCACATATCACAGGGACATAAAGGGTTAACCTCCTGTTTCTTCACACTTCTCTCCTCCCCCAAATAAGTCAGTGACAGGGAGGTCTCCCACAGCCCCCTGCAAACTCACAAATTTTACAGGTCACTAAAACACAGTTGTGCCAAAGTCCTGCTTGTAGGCACAGAGTATGCATCTTGCACAGTCCCACAGTATGGAACAAGGGCAAATTTGGTGAGATACGCACCAGGCACACCTTTCTGCCCCACTCCCCTTTGTCTAAGGATACTGACCAGCCGGTCCCTAGGGCCAAGCAAAACGGATCCCACCCCTCCAACCAAAACTTAAAAGTTTGAGCAGAAGCTCAAATAGTTCCTGGGGGGAAGAGGGTCATCTGGGCTATGAACTGGGAACCGCAGGATACATGAGTTGGTGGGAACCAGCCCCAGGGAAGAAATTGACTGATCCCTTCTCCAAAAAATGTTGGTCCTATAAAACATCCAACAGGGCCAAGAGAAACTGCAGGTGGAAAAACTCTGTGGCTGTCCAAGTCCCTTGGACCAACCTCCAACTTTGGTGCATGGAGCCTTCTGGCTCCCAAATCAAAGAACAGGGTTTAGGCCAAAGTGTCAAGGATGGCGCCCAGCTCCATTATGCTGGAGACTTCTGACATATCACAGTAGTGGTCAGTCCTTTGGCACTCCCATGGCCTACCCTCTGGCCCCTTTCCAAAAGGACAAAACAGAAATCCACTGCTGCAACATCGCCTGCACCTGACATGTGGGTGGATGGGGCGCATGGCTGCCTTCTCCACAGCCACCATTCTGGGAAACCACCTCCCTCCCTGTGATACTTTCTACTGCTTGACCATGGACTTCTTGGTCATCTACCTCCTTGTCCTGCAGTGTCTGTTAGGAAGCAGCATCGCCCCACTGGCTTACATCATCCAGTTCCATAACACTTCTGCCTGTAGACTTTCTACAACCTCACTGGTTTCCTCACAGTACAGCTTGTCAGGATTCTCTTTGAAGGTGGATGGTTGGGGACCCAGACTTCCTATCTGGCATACCTCCTTAAAGGGTAAAAATAGCAATGTTCCACAAAAAACAGCAGATCCAAGTAATCTTCATAGAAGTTGAACCATAGAGAGAGTTTATTTCAGTACTATCAGTGTTGTAGTTCAAGAGTAATTGAATGATAAATTATCCCCTTCCCGCCCCTTTTACCATCCCCTCAGATGTGGAATCTGGTCTACAGACCAGACAGCTCACAGCAAGGGCCAATCTTCTTACTGTGAACATAAGGAAAACCCTGGCCCCCTTGACAGGTTATGCATATTTTCCCCTTATGCTAATCAAAGAATGTCCCTCTCTGTAGGCCATCTGGACACCACTTTGCTGCCCTGAGGGGAGCAGTGTTACATCAGTAAAAGGGGCAGGACGGGGATACTTTATCATTCAATTACTCTTGAACTACAACTCTGACATTTTTGAAATAACACTCTCTATGGCTCAAATACTATGAAGATTAATTGGAGCTGCTGTTTTTGTGAAACATTACTATCCCTTTATGTTTCACCTCCGTCTCCATAGAAGCAGTGATGTTAATGATGTGTCAGAGAGTGTGTCACTGACAACAGTTAGTTCATTCCAAATAACACCTAAGGTTCCAGCTGCAGAGGAGTTTGATGACTCTAAGTTTGTTGTAGGAGATGCCAAGAGTCATAGACTGCCCACACATGCTGCCTTTACCTCCACCACCTCCCCTAGTCATGCTGTTAAAGCAATAAAGTTACAAGTTTCTTCTGTCATGTCCTGCCAGCCCACACTGACTGAGTTCCTGGGAAGGAGTACAAAGTACTCCTGTGGAACAACAATGTTGCAAAGATATATTTTATAAAGATATGATGCTTACCTTGGTGGAAGGAGTTAAAGCAAAGGTTAGAAGAAAAGCTGCTCAAAGAAGAGAGTACCACCACAAGCGTCCGAAAAATACGTACTTTCAAAAATACAAGATTCCTTGAGCTCTAATGTATGTAATATGGAATCAGAGACAAAGATATGTATATTTATAAAATGCCATGTTATTAATTTTCTTATTACAATCAAAACAACAAAATTTAAGTGTAATATCAAATAGTTCAATATTTATTAAAAATGGTTAGAGCTCTAATATTAAAAACACACAATACTGTTCTTTTGTTCCTCAGTATGGTACAAAATATATATGGAAACTTGTACGGGATATTACATTGATAATTTATGTAAGATCCTAAAAAATGATCTACTATTTTTTAATCTGCATGGTCTGTCAGCATGCACATAATCACCCTAATTGGGGGTATTTGTGATAGAAAAGCACACCCAGACCCCTGTTAAAGATCTTATTTAGTATGACCAAAACCCTAAAACGGACTGGAGTACACGTGTGCAATCCACATACACAACACCAGATAACCTCACGGGAAAAACACATATGTCACAGTTCCTAAAGTGGACAACAAATAGGGGTACCTGAATAATGGATTTGTTCATGTACATTCTAGCATACATAGCTCCAGAGAATGGCCAAAGCAGGTTAATAATGTAATACCAACCTATTTTGTACTTAACCCTTCAAAGGAGCTATATATAGGTTACAGATGTATTACATTCATAGAATGCAATATAATACACAACAATAAATTGCTTACATATATATATATATATATATATATATATATATATATATATATATATTTATAAGAAATAAAAATAAAACCTTATAATCCTAAACTAAGATGGAGGAGTCTAAAAAGCTATATATTAACCCAAAATTATCGCTGCACCAGTTCACCACCACCACTAACATACACATCTGTCACATTGTACTCTTTTTTTTTTAATCTCTTAATATCATCATGCATATTGTCACAAGCAGGAGGTTAGTGTTGTAGGCAAAAGACAAAGGCACACTCCATGCTAACAATTTTTTAATGACGTATGTTGCTGTAGGACTCACATCTTTGACTTTCAGCTAATTATTTCTCAACTGTAGCCCTGAGAAGAAGTAATATTGTGATGGGAAATGTTGCAGCATAGGAAACATAGTAAAATAATGTGTTGGCTGTGGCAAAAATACTTTCGCGAAAAAAAGCGAAAAATTGCCAGTTTTTCACGAAAAGTCATACAAGAAATGTTTCGCCCACCCCAGCAACATTTTCAGTTTGGACAAAAAGGTAATCGAACAAAAATGTCACTCTACAAAAAAAGTTGTGCTACACATTCGTCTGTGCAAAATAACCTTAACCCCTTAAGGACCGGGAAAATCTGATGTCGTTTTCCCTTAAGGACCGGAGCAATTTTGACTTTTTTGACTATGTCTTTTTTCAACCATATTTTTTCTTTAATTCCTTTTGTGCACCCACACAAATTATATACTGTTTTTTTAAGCACAAGTAGGGCTTTCTTTTGATACCACAATTATATGAATACCTCATTGTTTAATTTGATTAAAATAGAAAAAAAGAGGAAAAAAATAAAAAAACAACAACATTTTACTTACATTTTTCTGTCAGGATTTGCATACTATTACTTAATGACAAAAAAATACCCCTAAATATATTCATTTGCTTCTCCTGAATATAACAATACCCCATATGCCTAGTATTTCAATCCCTTCCTCACATTTACAAGGTAAATATTACAAGATGGATGCCATTATTTCCAACTTGTAATTTCTCAACAATTGGCATGTGAGCATCATAGCTTAGCTGACGGTGCCAGAACCAAAAATGTCCCACAAAGGTATATGTTTCTGAAAACTACACAACATAAAGTAAATAATCAGGAGAATTTTGGAGTTTTTCATGCAGCTATTTTTCCAGAAAAAAATTTCAAAATTGTGGTAATATTTTGTTTTTTTGCAGTTTTCACACTTACATTTCAATACTACTGTTGATATCAAGCACATGATAGGTGAAGAGTTTTAAAAATGCATTGTTTAGTGTTCAGCTCCTTCTTCTGAGTACGGAAATACCCCATATGCATAGGTTTCTCAAGGTTTGGGAGAGCTACGGGGCCCAAATTGGAACATGCGCGTTTCCAGTTTCACACTTTGAATTTTCACAGCTTGCATCACTGGTGCCATGTCTCATTTGGGGCTGTGTAACAGTGCTCCACTCTAAGATTTCCCCCCAAAAGTATATATTTTTGGAAAGTAGACACCCCAGGCTTTCATTTTATGTATGTTTTCAATTTTTTTACGCAGCCATTTTACCACCAATCGCTCGTAAATCTTGACGTAAGTTAAAAAAACAGCGTTTTTCACACTTGCACTTCAATGTTGATGTGAATTTCAAGCACAGGATAGGTGAAGATTTTTAAAAATGCATTGTTTAGTGTTCAGCTCCTTCTTCTGAGTACGGCAATACCCCATATGCATAGGTTTCTCAAGGTTTGGGAGAGCTACGGGGCCCAAATTGGAACATGCGCGTTTCCAGTTTCACACTTTGAATTTTCACAGCTTGCATCACTGCTGCCATGTCTCATTTGGGGCTGCGTAACAGTGCTCCACTCTAAGATTTCCCCCCAAAAGTGTATATGTTTGGAAAGTAGACACCCCAGGCTTTCATTTTATGTAAGTTTTCACATTTTTTACGCAGCCATTTTACCACCAATCGCTCGTAAATCTTGATGTAAGTTAAAAAAACAGCGTTTTTCACACTTGCACTTCAATGTTGATGTGAATTTCAAGCACATGATAGGTGAAGATTTTTAAAAATGCATTGTTTAGTGTTCAGCTCCTTCTTCTGAGTACGGCAATACCCCATATGCATAGGTTAATCAAGGTTTGGGAGAGCTACGGGGCCCAAATTGGAACATGCGCGTTTCCGGTTTCACACTTTGAATTTTCACAGCTTGCATCACTGCTGCCATGTCTCATTTGGGGCTGCGTAACAGTGCTCAACTCTAAGATTTCCCCCCAAAAGTGTATATGTTTGGAAAGTAGACACCCCAGGCTTTCATTTTATGTAAGTTTTCAAATTTTTTACGCAGCCATTTTACCACCAATCGCTCGTAAATCTTGATGTAAGTTAAAAAAACAGCGTTTTTCACACTTGCACTTCAATGTTGATGTGAATTTCAAGCACATGATAGGTGAAGATTTTTAAAAATGCATTGTTTAGTGTTCAGCTCCTTCTTCTGAGTACGGCAATACCCCATATGCATAGGTTATTCAAGGTTTGGGAGAGCTACGGGGCCCAAATTGGAACATGCGCGTTTCCAGTTTCACACTTTGAATTTTCACAGCTTGCATCACTGCTGCCATGTCTCATTTGGGGCTGCGTAACAGTGCTCCACTTTAAGATTTCCCCCCAAAAGTGTATATATTTGGAAAGTAGACACCCCAGGCTTTCATTTTATGTAAGTTTTCAAATTTTTTACGCAGCCATTTTACCACCAATCGCTCGTAAATCTTGATGTAAGTTAAAAAAACAGCGTTTTTCACACTTGCACTTCAATGTTGATGTGAATTTCAAGCACATGATAGGTGAAGATTTTTAAAAATGCATTGTTTAGTGTTCAGCTCCTTCTTCTGAGTACGGCAATACCCCATATGCATAGGTTATTCAAGGTTTGGGAGAGCTACGGGGCCCAAATTGGAACATGCGCGTTTCCGGTTTCACACTTTGAATTTTCACAGCTTGCATCACTGCTGCCATGTCTCATTTGGGGCTGCGTAACAGTGCTCCACTTTAAGATTTCCCCCCAAAAGTGTATATATTTGGAAAGTAGACACCCCAGGCTTTCATTTTATGTAAGTTTTCAAATTTTTTACGCAGCCATTTTACCACCAATCGCTCGTAAATCTTGATGTAAGTTAAAAAAACAGCGTTTTTCACACTTGCACTTCAATGTTGATGTGAATTTCAAGCACATGATAGGTGAAGATTTTTAAAAATGCATTGTTTAGTGTTCAGCTCCTTCTTCTGAGTACGGCAATACCCCATATGCATAGGTTATTCAAGGTTTGGGAGAGCTACGGGGCCCAAATTGGAACATGCGCGTTTCCGGTTTCACACTTTGAATTTTCACAGCTTGCATCACTGCTGCCATGTCTCATTTGGGGCTGCGTAACAGTGCTCCACTCTAAGATTTCCCCCCAAAAGTGTATATGTTTGGAAAGTAGACACCCCAGGCTTTCATTTTATGTAAGTTTTCAAATTTTTTACGCAGCCATTTTACCACCAATCGCTCGTAAATCTTGATGTAAGTTAAAAAAACAGCGTTTTTCACACTTGCACTTCAATGTTGATGTGAATTTCAAGCACATGATAGGTGAAGATTTTTAAAAATGCATTGTTTTGTGTTCAGTTCCTTCTTCTGAGTACGGCAATACCCCATATGCATAGGTTATTCAAGGTTTCGGAGAGATACGGGGCCCAAATTGGAACATGCGCGTTTCCGGTTTCACACTTTGAATTTTCACAGCTTGCATCACTGCTGCCATGTCTCATTTGGGGCTGTGTAACAGTGCTCCACTCTAAGATTTCCCCCCAAAAGTGTGTACGTTTGGAAAGTAGACACCCCAGGCTTTCATTTTATGTAAGTTTTCACATTTTTTACGCAGCCATTTTACCACCAATCCTTCGTAAATCTTGATGTAAGTAAAAAATTCAGCGTTTTTCACACTTAGGTTTCAATGTTGGTGTGAATTTCAAGCACAGGATAGGTGAAGATTTTTAAAAATGCATTGTTTACTGTTCATCTCCTTCTTCTGAGTACGGCAATACCCCATATTCATAGGTTGCTCAAGATTTCTGGGAGCTACGGGGCCCAAATTGGAACATGCACGTTTCCAGTTTCACACTTTGAATTTTCACAGCTTGCATCACTGCTGCCATGTCTCATTTGGGGCTGTGTAACAGTGCTCCACTCTAAGATTTCCCCCCAAAAGTGTGTATGTTTGGAAAGTAGACACCCCAGGCTTTCATTTTATGTAAGTTTTCACATTTTTTACGCAGCCATTTTACCACCAATCCTTCGTAAATCTTGATGTAAGTAAAAAATTCAGCGTTTTTCACACTTAGGTTTCAATGTTGGTGTGAATTTCAAGCACAGGATAGGTGAAGATTTTTAAAAATGCATTGTTTACTGTTCATCTCCTTCTTCTGAGTACGGCAATACCCCATATTCATAGGTTGCTCAAGATTTCTGGGAGCTACGGGGCCCAAATTGGAACATGCACGTTTCCAGTTTCACACTTTGAATTTTCACAGCTTGCATCACTGGTGCCATGTCTCATTTGGGGCTGTGTAACAGTGCTCCACTCTAAGATTTCCCCCCAAAAGTATATATTTTTGGAAAGTAGACACCCCAGGCTTTCATTTTATGCATGTTTTCAATTTTTTTACGCAGCCATTTTACCACTAATCGCTCGTAAATCTTGACGTAAGTTAAAAAAATAGCGTTTTTCACACTTGCACTTCAATGTTGATGTGAATTTCAAGCACATGATAGGTGAAGATTTTTAAAACTGCATTGTTTAGTGTTCAGCTTCTTCTTCTGAGTACGGCAATACCCCATATGTATAGGTTTCTCAAGGTTTAGGGGAGATACGGGACCCAAATTGGAACAAATATTGAATTTTCATATCTTTCTTATCTGGTGCCATGTCTCATTTGGGGCTATGTTCCAGTGCTCCACTTTACGATTTTCCCCCAAAAGTGTATATTTTTGGAAAGTAGACACCCCAGGATTTCACTGTATGTATGTTTTCAAATTTTTTACGCAGCCATTTTACCACCAATCCCTCGTAAATCCTGATGCAAGTTAAAAAAATAGCGTTTTTCACACTTGCACTTCAATGTTGATGTGAATTTCAAGTACATGATAGGTGAAGATTTTTAAAACTGCATTGTTTAGTGTTCAGCTTCTTCTTCTGAGTACGGCAATACCCCATATGTATAGGTTTCTCAAGGTTTAGGGGAGATACGGGACCCAAATTGGAACAAATATTGAATTTTCATATCTTTCTTATCTGGTGCCATGTCTCATTTGGGGCTATGTTCCAGTGCTCCACTTTACGATTTTCCCCCAAAAGTGTATATTTTTGGAAAGTAGACACCCCAGGATTTCACTGTATGTATGTTTTCAAATTTTTTACGCAGCCATTTTACCACCAATCCCTCGTAAATCCTGATGCAAGTTAAAAAAATAGCGTTTTTCACACTTGCACTTCAATGTTGATGTGAATTTCAAGTACATGATAGGTGAAGATTTTTAAAACTGCATTGTTTAGTGTTCAGCTTCTTCTTCTGAGTACGGCAATACCCCATATGTATAGGTTTCTCAAGGTTTAGGGGAGATACGGGACCCAAATTGGAACAAATAATGAATTTTCATATCTTTCTTATCTGGTGCCATTTCTCATTTGGGGCTATGTTCCAGTGCTCCACTTTAAGATTTCCCCCCAAAAGTGTATATTGTTGAAAAGTAGACACCCCCAGCTTTCATTTTAGGCGTGTTTTCAATTTTTTTACACGGCCATTTTACCACCACTCTCTTGTAAATGTGACGTGAGTAAAAAAATCAGCGTTTTTCACACTTAGACTTCAATGTTGATGTGAATTTCAATTACAGAATAGGTGAAGATTTTTAAAACTGCATTGTTTAGCGTTCAGCTTCTTCTTCTGAGTACGGCAATACCCCATATGCATAGGTTTCTCAAGGTTTGGGGGAGATACGGGACCCAAATTGGAACATGTGTATTTCCAGGTTCACACTTTGAATTTTCACAGCTTGTGTTACTGGTGCCATGTCTCATTTGTCCTGTGTAACAGTGCTCCACTCTAAGATTTCCCCCCAAAAGTGTATATTTTTGGAAAGTAGATACCCCAAGCTTTCGTTTCAGGTGTGATTTCAAATTTTGTACACAGCCATTTTACCACTAATCCTGTGAAAACTTGACGTAAGTAAAAAAAAAAAATCAGCGTTTTTCACACTTACACTTCAATGTTGATGTGAATTTAAATTACAGAATAGGTGAAGATTTTATAAACTGGATTGATTAGTGTTCGGCTCCTTCTGAGTACAGCAATGCCCCATATACAACGGTTTGTCAGGGTTTGGGGGAGATACTGGGCCCAGTTAGAACATGTTAGTTTCCTTTTACAGACATGCCATTTTTACAGCTGGTGCCTTGTCTCATTTCGGACTGTTTGGCAATATTGCAATGAATGTTACCCCCAAAAGTATATGTTGTACAAGAGTAGACAACCCTGGCTTTCATTCTATTTGCATTCTTTCAATTTTTTCGCTGCCACTGTATCAGCAATCCCTCCCAAAACCTGCAGTAAGGCAGAGAAACACCATTTTTTCACACTTATATTTTAGTGTTGCTCTGTATTTCAATCAGATGATATTTGCAGATTTTTTAAGTGCTTTACTTTAGTGGTGAGTTACATCGTCTAAGTACGTCAATGCCCCATATGCATAGGTTTGTCAGGGTTTGGAGGAACTACTGGACCCAGTAGGGAACATGTGTGTTTCCATTATCAGAGATGGAAGTGCTTTGCTTCCCATTATATTTTGATAGTGTTAGATTTAAGGAGGGATGTGTTTTGAAAAATAAAAAAACAGGATATTTCAGGGGGGAAAAAGTGGCCAAATAATAAAATAAACTTCACAGCACTACTGCATTGTACCTTCATGGTATTGCTTGAAGCAGTCTCCCATGCAGAGGCCAGGTTTAGAAGGGCAGTCAGGACAGTAAGTGGAGGTTTCTCTCCGTACTCCCTTGCTGTAGCAAACCCTGCAGCGCTTTTGTGGATTTTTCTTTTGGGGGGTTGGGGGGATTTTATAAATAAAATGTACTACTCCAGGTTTTGGGGGAATTATTTCTGTTGCCCCTTGAAGCAAAAATTGGGAGATAAGATGGAGCTGATACTGCAGAAAAGTAAGTTTTAGGGTGGGGTTTGCCAATTTAAAAATCAAAAATGAATTGTAAGCTGCAGTCTGCATCATGTAAATGGCAACCTTTTTGTACCATGCCCTACACTTTCGCATGGTGAGGTACGGCTGCATGAGTTGATCACACAGATCAACTCCCCCCATGTTCTTGTTGTAGTCTTTGATGCAGACTGGCTTTCTTAGTACCCCCCTCCTGCCACGAACAGACACTGCCACAGTTTTGTCCTCATGCATGGTGGACAGCATGTACACATCTTTTCTGTCCTTGAATTTAACTGCCAGCAGCTCTTGTTGGCATAAAGCTGAGGACATCCCGGTTTTAAGTTTTTTTTCTATCAGTTCTTTGGGCATCTCCCTGCAATTGCGCCTGACAGTGCCACAGGCCACGGTGTCAAAATAAAAAAGTGACTTAAATAAAAGGGGGCTGGTGTAATAATTGTCAACATATAAATGATATCCTTTATTTAACAAGGGGTAAATCAGATCCCAAACTATCTTCCCATTTATTCCCAGAAATTCGGGGCACCCAGGAGGATCAAGTTGGCTGTCCTTGCCCTCATAAATTCTAAAAGCCTGGGTGTAGCCTGTGGCACTTTCACACAATTTATAAAATTTTACACCAAATTTGGAACGCTTTGAGGGGATGTACTGTTTGAACCCTAACCTGCCTTTGTATTTCATTAGGGATTCATCTACACTAATTTCTTTTTGGGGAATATACACTTGGGCAAATGTTTTCTGTAAATGGGTTATTAGGGGCCGAATTTTGAACAGTCTGTCATACTGGGGGTGTTCTTTTGGGAGGCACAGGGTATTATCACTAAAGTGCATAAATCGCAAAATCATCTCGTATCTAGACCTGGTCATTGTTTTGGCGAATATAGGGGTATCATATATGGGGTTTTTACTCCAGTATGATCTAATACTTGGTTTTTTAACTATTCCCATTGTCATTGTAAGGGCCCAGAATTTCTTAAATTCTAAAATGTCGGTGGGATGCCATATTTCTTGCTTGGAAATGAATGCTGATGGGTTGGCGGCAATATATTGGTCTGCGTATAAATTTGTTTGCGACACAATTTCCCCCAAAATTTCTTCCCCCAAAAATAACTCAAAAAACTGAACATGGGTAAATCCTGCCACATCCACTTGAATTCCTGGGTTGCCTGTGAATTCAGGAATTTGTGGGCATAAATTGGCTGGTGATACCCATTCATCAGCAGGAGTGGCAGTACTTGTGGCAGGTCTTCGGGCAGTACTTGTGGCAGGTCTTGGGGCAGCTCTTGGGGCATTACTTAGGACAGCTCTTGGGGCATTACTTAGGGTAGCTCTTGGTGCAGTTGCTGGGGCAGCTCTTGGTGCAGTTGTTGGGGCAGCTGTTGGGGCAGCTTTTGGGGCAGTGCGTCTTTTTTTCACAGAAGGCCCTGCGTCATCACTGCTAGAGCTCTCACTCTCAGAAAACTGAGTGACGTCAAAGTCTGACGCTGTGTCTGTGGCTTCAGAGTCAGACGCCAAATAAGAATACGCCTCTTCTAATGAATACCTCCTCTGCATCTTATACACCTACTCTAAACTAACTTCTATAACTAACTATACCTAAACTTAAATCTATCCCTAAGCCTTACCCTAACACGCGTAGTCCCTGAACCTACCCAACCCAACTACCTATCTAAACTAGCTTATAATATAGAATAAAGTTTTTAATAAAAGTTTTTTTTTTTATTTTTTTTTTCCCTACACTACTCCTAAACTTAAATCTATCCCTAAGCCTTACCCTAACACACGTAGTCCCTGAACCTACCCAACCCAACTAACTTATAATATAGAACAATTTTTTAAATAAAATAAACTTTTTTTTTGAATTTTTTTTATTTTTTTCCCTACGCTACCCCTAAATCTAAATCTAAACCTTACCCTAACCCACGTATACCCTGAACCTAGCTAACCCAAGTGAACTACCTATCTAAACTATATATATATATTTTTTTTGGTGTTTTTTTTGGTGTTTTTTTTTTTTTTTTGGTTTTTTTTTTTTGCCCTAAACCTAAATCTAGCCCTAAACCTTTCCCTAACACACGCCTACACTAAACCTACCCACCTACCCACCTACCTACCTAAACTATAGCTCTAAATCAATTTTTATTAAAAAAAAAATAAAAATAAATTGAAAAAAAATTGAAAAAAAATTTCAAAAAATACAAGGGGGATGGGGGGTGTCCCACAGATCAGCAAACGCTGATCTGCAGCAAATTGATCACTCCAAGAGTGATCAGATGGGTAGGAACGTATTGATCACTGCAAACCAGTGATCAAAGGGTTAAAATCTTTTTTTATTACACAGTTTTTTGCTTAGGAACAATCTGCAACACAGTAGCACGATCTCTCTCTGTCTCTCTCCACCTCAGCAGTGTGCAAGATGGAGGGAGGCAGAGATATATGACAGGGACAGTATTTACAAATACTGTCCCTGTCATTCAGCATTTGCAACATGGGATTCGCTCATCAAGCGAATCGCATGTTGCAACAAACTTTCTATTGGTTGTTACTAAGTGTCCCGGTACCGGGACACTTAGTAACAAGCAGCCCGCGCTCTCCCATCGCTCCGTGCGGCCGCGATGGGAGAGTTTAACCCATGACGGTGCAGGACCGTCATGGGTCCTTAACGGGTTTGCAACCCATGACGGTCCTGCACCGTCATGGGTCCTTAAGGTGTTAAGAACAACTTTTATTAGATGTGCTGCTGCTTTTTAGTACTAAGTGTAACAGGGTTTTCCCCTTCTCTCATTATAAACAGAAGTGACAAACGTACAGGGGAAATGTAGCTACCTGGTATAGTTGTGTAATTTTATTGCCATCCCATACTACAAATTGCAGCTACATTATTGCAATGATAGCGAAAAGTTGCAGCACACTGTTTCTCTAGGACAATTGCATCCCAGCACATGCTACTGATTTGAAATGTGCCATAAAACAAATAAGCACAGCACACAAGAACAAGAGCTCAAACAGTTGAACAACAGTAAGGCACAGGAAAAAAGTAGGACCTTAGACAGGCAGAACTGCCTGAGGGACATTCCTTCCAAACTGGATTCAGCTGAAGCCATAACATCCACACAATAGTCTTTGCCAATGGTGTGCACAGAGGACCAACACACAGCCTTGTACAACCATTCAGCAGAGGCCTGTAATCCATGTATTTATATATGTTGTTGTTGCTGCAACAATATTGCCCAGGGACTGAAAACATTTGATCTGAACCATGTCATAGAAAGGATTTGTTGTATGCCTAGTTCCTCTGTGCACAGTTTGTACATAGCCTGCAGTTTGTACACTAATACGAGAATCACCCACACACTTTTAAACTGCAGACCTCTCAATGCATGTGGTGCAATGTGACTCTCTTAGCACCTACAAATTATTATTCACATGGAAATGTCTGCAGAGATGTGTTCATACATGTATGTGTGCCAGAAAGGAGCTCAACACACTGCACACCACTCACCTTTCTTTGCTTTTTTAATAAGTCAAAGTTCATGGACACTCAAAAAATTACAATATATATGTCAGATATTACTTGGGGCTACATTTACTAAGATAGAGGTGACATTCTGGAGGAAACCAAATGCCAAACTTTCTATTCTCTCTGGTGCCACTCTGAGGTATAATTGATGCAAATCTCTACAAAAAAGGGGGATTACCTGTAAGTGGGGGTCAGGGTTTTCTGGAGCATCACAAAAGAGGGTGGGAAGTAGGAGGAGCTAGTTGGGGAATTAGGAAAAGTGGAAGGAATTGGTATTGAAGGAGCAGGTGTGGGCAGAGTTTTAAAGGAAACTTCCCACATCTAGAGAATTGGCCTCTGTCCTTGAGACCTGGTAATGTACCTGAGTCTCTGGGGCAAATCCAGAGAGTTGCCAGATATGCCAATGGCACCAGTGGGGAGACATAACATTTCTCAAAATTCCCATTGATTTGAATAAGATTTTGAAACCTTAAATGTTAGCGGTGTCTCCAATGCATTGCTTTTGAAATTCATTGAAGACATTTCTAGCATTTAAAGGGTCAAAAGCCCCATTTAAATCGACTGGAATGTTTGTGGCGCAGTTGGTTTGCTCTAGACTTGCACCTCTTCACCTTTTTGAATATGGCCATTTGTTACTTATGTGAATGTACTTACTCATGATATCTTATTTGAATTGAAATGCATCATCTGTACCATAGTGATTAAAAAAAAAAAAATAAAAAAAATAATATATATATATATATATATATATATATATATATATATATATATATTTATGTGTGCTTGTGCTCATGAGTCCCTGTGTGTGTATTATATTATCAATTTACATTACAAATATATTAAACATATGTCCATTTCAGAGCACACCAAGCACTGAGTTGTTACTTCTATAGAATTCAAAGCTAAAATGGCTGCACTCCTGGCAATATATCTATATGAGGTGCACTGTGTAAATATAATGTCGACAAAAGCCACAAAAAATATGGTTTCAGTACAGAGAACACAAATAAAGTAGAACTTAGCTTTTATTGTTCTCCATAAAAATCAATAAAGTGAATAAATAGATTGGAATTGTATTACAGTGAAAGTATAAAGGAACATAATATTTGGAATAAAAATACATTTTCTGAATATATGGTGATCCATTTACTAATGGGTACATTTAATAAACTAGTAATATAACTGTGCAACACATATTATCTGTTGCTCTTTCTTTTTTATGACCTTTTGCCCCTATATTTGTTACACAAATATGTAATTATAAAGTTGCAAGCAGAACTTCTCCAAACATTGTCTAAACACACAGGTATGTATATTGGCTTCTTCCTGCTCCTTCAGTGAAGCATTGCATTATTTCTGTCTAGACCGGATGAAATATGATGGTTGGCTGAAGACTAAGGAAGAAGTCACTAGACAGGTTTGTAGGTTTAGATGATGCAGGGAGAATCTCTCATTGCATCTTTATAGTTACATAGTATAAATCTGGAGGTTTTGGTTTTTAATATTATAAAAAATAAAGCACAATGGATAATTTGCACTGTGCTGTTACATAGCTGATTTATTAAATAGACCCCTATGACACAACTTATAATTAAATTGTAGATATGGCACCTCTACCAGTCAAGGGGACTAATTCCATTTTTTTAAAAAAGGAGTGCACTACAAATATGAATATAAAATATGACACAAAGCTGAGGGGATGATTTTGTACTTGTTGGTGTACTTTCTTAACCTTTGAGTGCCACAGGGGTGTGCAATGCACATCCCTATGACATTTAAAGGGTTAAGGAAGTGATGCTGATCGTGGTGCTGAAAGGATCCTCTCCACTTCCCCACTGACCAAGTAAGTAAGAAGAGAGCATGCTCTTAGACTTCAGGGCTGTCTCCTGCTGGTGATGTGTAAGGAAGGGCATCCCTCACACATCTCCAATAGTATGACAAACCTATACATGCTTATGATTTATTGAGGGCAGTAACTGCATAGGAAACTACATGGAGATCCCAGCATCGTCAACCTCAAGTAGGCTATGTTGGGACTGTGAACTCTGACAGCAGAGATAGCTGTCGGAGCTTAGTACATGTGGGAAACAGCCACATTAACATAAAAATACACCCACAAGAATATGAATATGTCTCATTAACCAGCATTTCCATATGGAAATTGCTGATATGCTGCATTCCCATATGGAAATAAGCCATTTTCTACGTGTTAAATAAATAAGTAAAAATGTTGTAAACCTGAAGAAGGTGTGACGGAGTGATGGAAGTGTGGGTAGATTATTACTGGATTGATAGGGATATGATGTCACACACATTAGTGCATACTGATGATGTGTCTCAGACATAGATCCAACACAACATAACCATTCTGAGCCCTCATTGATCTTTAGCGCATCTCCCCAGCTGTCTTCTATATGTCTGATCTTTAAAGGAAAAATGGGTCAGTTCTGGGCAATCTAACATCACCATGGCAGCCACATACAATACCCTTCAATTTAAATTAGCTATTTGACAACTTAAATGCTAAAGAGGTCTCCATGGCATTGCTTCAAAATATACTGTAGTCTAGTGATGAGCAAGCATGCTCGGCCGAAGCTCGGTTCGGCTCGAGC
This sequence comes from Rhinophrynus dorsalis, assembly GCA_037306005.1. Taxonomy (NCBI): domain Eukaryota; kingdom Metazoa; phylum Chordata; class Amphibia; order Anura; family Rhinophrynidae; genus Rhinophrynus; species Rhinophrynus dorsalis. The sequence goes on along the minus strand of CM074721.1, from coordinate 64,026,726 downwards.
ATCGCTCTGCTCGGCACATGGCGGTACTCGTACGAGTACCGCATGTGCTCGCCCGCCATGTTCGGGTCTCCTCCCCGCACGTTTTGCGGCTGCTCGCAGCCAATAAACGTGCGGGGAGGCTCTGACATCAGTGTAATGCCAGCAGCCATGTTGGCTGCTGGCATTACACTGATTGGCTGGCCAGAACCCGTGATCGGGTGCTGTATAGCACCCGACGCGCAAGTTCGGCTCATTCTTAGCCAGGGAGAGATGCGCTTAGGCAGGGAAAGTCAGTGTAGGGAGAATAAAATTGTTGAAACTCTTTCAAGACCCAAAAGTCCTTTTTAGGACTGTTGTGTGTGGGGGCAGCATTTATATTTTGTTTGGGGGGGCACAATTTCCTTTTTTTTGTGGTGGGGATATTTTTAAGGTGACATATAATACTAGATGCACAGGAAGTCAGTGTAGGGAGAATAAAATTGTTGAAACTCTTTCAAGACCCAAAAGTCCTTTTTAGGACTGTTGTGTGTGGGGGCAGCATTTATATTTTGTTTGGGGGGGCACAATTTTCTTTTTTTTGTGGGGGGGATATTTTTAAGGTGACATATAATACTAGATGCACAGGAAGTCAGTGTAGGGAGAATAAAATTGTTGAAACTCTTTCAAGACCCAAAAGTCCTTTTTAGGACTGTTGTGTGTGGGGGCAGCATTTAATTTTTTTTGGGGGTGGCAGAATTTCATTTTTTTGTGGGGGGGGACATGTTCTAAGGTGACATTGTACTAGGTGCACAGGGACAAATATTTCACAGTGCAGTGACAAGCTGATATATTCTGTTAGGTGCACAGGGCCAATGATTTTACAACGCAGCGACAAAAAGGGTCATTTTAAACGTGTGCCTAGCCATAGATTATTGTCACATTCTGTTTAGTGTGCAAATTCACAAATTAACGTCACATATTCCGTTCACTGTGCCTAGCCGCAGATTAGCGTCACATTCTGTTTCGTGTGCCTAGCCGCAGATTAGCGTCACATTCTGTTTCGTGTGCCTAGCCGCAGATTAGCGTCACATATTGTTTAGTGTGCCTAGCCGCAGATTAAAGTCACATATTGTTTAGTGTGCCTAGCCGCAGATTAGCGTCACATATTGTTTAGTGTGCCTAGCCGCAGATTAGCGTCACATTCTGTTTCGTGTGCCTAGCCGCAGATTACCGGCATATATTCCGTTTAATATGAAGAAGGCGGGTAAAAAGGGACGGGGAAGTGGACGTGATCCTGATAGTTCAGGGCGTGGGTCAGGACGCGTAGAAACTGTGCCTGGTGCCAGAGCACAAGAAAGAAAGACATCCACCATACCTAGCTTCATGTCTCAGTTTACAGGGCGTCGCAGGACATCACTCTCGAGGTCAGACCACTGCGAACAGGTGGTCGGTTGGATTTCAGCTGATACTGCTTCCAGTCGGTTAAGCACCACCCTGTCTTCCACCAAGTCCACTCTCAGTAGCCAAGAGTCTGGTCAACATAATCCTCACCCTGATCATCCTTCCTCCCACCATAGAGGGTCTGGCCAAAGAAGTGATCCCACACTGGGATATAGTGAGGAGGTCTTCTCATCACCAATCCTTGATTTGAACCTCTCTCCAAGCACGCTTGCAGAGGAACATGAGATCTTGTGCCCTGATTCACAACCTCTAGAGGGTACCCAATCACAAGAAGATGACAGAGGTGAACGGCATTTAAGGTCAAAGGAAGTGGATGATGATGATGAGACACAGTTGCCATCAAATCAACCACAATTACTGTCTCAAGACCTTGATGAGGAGGATGATACACAGTTGTCAATGACTGAGGATGTCGTGGGATCAAGAAATGAGGAGGATGATCAGAGTGAGGAAGTGGAGGAGGACTTGGTGGACGATGAGGTCACTGACCCCACCTGGGAAGATGGAAAGCCGAGCGATGACAGCAGTCCTGAGGGTGAGCCATCTGCAGCACCGCAACAGGCTGGAAGAGGCAGTGGTGTGGCTAAAGAAAGAAGGCGGACCGCACCAAACCGGCCCGCAAATGTTCCACGGAGCACCCCCTTGCGTAAATCTCCCTTGCCAAGGGCTAGGTGTTCCGCGGTATGGCGTTTTTTTAAGGAAAGTGCGGACGACAAAAGAATTGTAGTTTGCAACCTGTGCCACACCAGAATGAGCCGAGGCATGAACACTAGCAACCTCACCACCACCAGCATGATCCGACACATGGCATCCAAGCACCGTAATAAGTGGGAGGAACGCCCAGATCGCCAATCTGTGTCTGCAGGCCACACCACTGCCTCCTCTTCCCCTGTTTTCGGTGCCGGCCAATCGCCTGTCGAAGGCGCAGGCCCGCATACCTCCCGCCCTGCACCTGTACCATCTGAAGCACCATCAGCGACCACATCCACTTCCCTGTCCCAGCGCAGTGTCCAAATGTCGTTACCCCAGGCATTTGAGCGCAAGCGAAAAAACCCAACCACCCACCCACAGGCCATAGCACTAACCTCACACCTTTCCAAATTACTGGCCATCGAAATGCTGCCATTTAGGCTTGTGGACACTGAGTCCTTCCACAGCCTGATGGCAGCAGCTGTCCCTCGGTACGCAGTCCCCAGCCGCCACTACTTTTCCCGGTGTGCCGTCCCCGCCTTACACCACCATGTGTCCCTTAACATCACCCGTGCCCTGACCAACGCAGTTACTGGGAAGGTCCACTTAACGACTGACACATGAACAAGTACTTGTGGCCAGGGACGCTACATTTCCCTGACGGCACACTGGGTGAATGTCGTGGAGGCTGGGAGCGACTCGGACCCTGGGATGGCACAGGTGCTACCCACGCCGAGGATTGCGGGCCCTACCTCCATCAGGGTTTCCGCCAGCACCTACGTTATTGGCTCCTCCTCCTCCTCCTCCGTTTCCACCTCCGAATTCTCTGCGCGCAGCGCCACTCACCCATCAGCCGGTAGCTGGAAGCAGTGTAGCACTGCAGTGGGGAAGCGTCAACAGGCCGTGCTGAAGCTGATCTGCCTTGGGGACAAACAGCACACGGCCTCAGAGCTGTTGCAGGGGATTAGTCACCAGACCGAGCAGTGGCTCTCGCCACTCAACCTGCAACCAGGCATGGTTGTGTGTGATAATGGGCGTAACTTGGTGGCGGCTTTGGAGCTCGGCAAGCTCACACACGTACCATGCCTAGCGCATGTATTTAATTTAGTGGTTCAGCGATTTCTAAAAACCTACCCCAATTTGCATGATCTCTACAGCTTCAGCCGGCCTGTTGACGCTGCAGCAGCGCTTACAATTGCCAGCTCACCGGCTGTTGTGTGACGTGAGCACCCGCTGGAACTCCACCTTCCACATGTTGGCCCGGCTTTGTGAGCAGCAGAGGGCAGTAGTGGAGTACAAGCTGTTACACGGTCGTCGCCTCTCCGTTCAACTTCCTCTAATCAGAAGTGAGGAGTGGGAATGGATGTCAGACCTCTGTGAGGTTTTACGCAATTTTGAGGAATCGACACAGATGGTGAGCGGCGATAACGCTATTATCAATGTAACCATCCCACTTCTGTATCTACTGAAACGCTCGCTGCTCACAATTAAAACCGACGCTTTGCATGTGGAAGAGGTGAAAATGGGGGAGGAAGAGCTTACACAAGGTGATAGCCAGAGCACCCTCACTTCGTCTTCTCAGCGACAATTGGAGGAGGCGGAGGAGGAGGAGGAGGAGGAAGACACGGTTGCCTCCGCTACAGAGGGTAGCCATGGAACTTTATTTCCATCTCTTCAGCGTGGGTGGACAGAAGAGGAGGAAGAGGATGAGGAGATTGAGAGTCATCCTCCTGGTGAGGACAGCGAAATCTTGCCTGTTGGTACTCTGGCACACATGGCTGACTTTATGTTAGGCTGCCTTTCCCGTGACCCACGCGTTATACGCATTTTAGACAACACGGATTACTGGGTGTTCACCCTTCTGGACCCCCGCTACAAAGAGAATTTCTCATCTCTCATTCCTCCGGTGGAGAGGACAAGCAAAATGGTGCAATACCAGAAGGTTCTTGTCGAAAAATTGCTCCAAAATTTTCCATCTGACAACGCTGGCGGCAGAGTACGTGCTACCTTGGCCAACCGAGAAGGGGAGAAAAGGGGAGCACACAGCAGTTCCGACAAAGGCAGGGCAACACTCTCCAAGGCGTGGGACACCTTCATGACACCCCGCCAGCACCCTCACCCTGATGCGCGGCCTTGTGTCACAAGGAGGGAAAAGTTTTGGAAGATGGTGAAGGAGTACGTAGCAGACCGTGTCAGCGTCCTCACTGATCCCTCTGTGCCTTACAACTACTGGGTGTCCATAGGCTTTATGAGTGTTGGACCACTACCTGAACTATTGTACCACAATGTGAATGAGGCCCTCCATTTTGTGATATACAGGTTGTATCGGAGTGCCTCAGGTCCTCCCATTGAATTAAATAGGGCTGGGGTGTTCGACAGAGCAGAAGGTAGTTCTTGGCTTCATCCACTAAGTCACTTAGTCACTTTTACTCAATGGATCAGACCCCACTGTTCCGACTATAAATTTTGAACTTAACAAGGGCAAACGGACATGTTGTAAAACCTGTGGTAGCTGTGGCCTCCGTTCCTGAATGCTGTACCTTACCCGGGCCATAACCACGTTGAACACCTGCTTTACACTGCGCACGTTTCCCTCTTAATCATGGCCCCAGTTCTGAAAAATCGATGAAATTTTTTGCAGAATTTGCAGATGATATACAAGTAAATATACAGCAAATACTGTTTGGTAACAATTTTTCGCCTAAAATCGTTTTTATCTTCCTTTTTGTGTGTTTTACGGTCAGTCTGTAAAAATGGCGTACTACGGGCGAAACATCGTTCCCAGCAGCGACGTTGGAGTCCAAGATGCATCCAGACATCCTCCCTATGCTGTCCCTGAACCATTTCTGTGGTGTTTCCATCATTTTCTGACCTTTTCCTATGAACCAGGCACCCTCCCCTCATCAGAGCAGGGGGTGCCTGGTGTAATGCTCGAGTCCTCCCATTGACTTTAATGGGGCTCGGGTGCTCGGCCAAGCACTCGAGCCTCGGGGGGCGCTCGGCCAGAGCACCCGAACACCAGAGCATCGGGGTGCTCGATCATCACTACTGTAGACCTCTCTAAAATTCAAGGATTTAATACATCCATTTAAATCCAGGGGACTTTGGATACTTTGTTAATTTGTCTCCTATAGTGCACTTTGTTTGCATAGAATTAATTCTCTTTGACATTATAAGTAAGACCTCAACTGTTTATTCAAATTAGACTTTGGTTGTTAAAATAGTGTAGTTTTATTACATTTGAGAAAACAAAAATTTAACCCTATGATATATTTTTTAGGATCTAATTCAACAAAACTTTAAAAAACTGACCAATCAACCTCAAGGAATGAAATGATCGATGCTGTTTGATCCTTCTGGTCATTAAGTGGTTTGTGAATGAGATTGCAGAGTCATTCATGCTCTTTGAACAATAAAATATAGCACTTTTCATCTATCACAAGAGGACCATTTTGTCCTTACATTTTCACATCATAGAAATCAATGGGAATTATGAAAAGTTTTAACCTAAATCTAAGGCTGGAATTCATCAATTGTCTGAAAGTTTAAAGACATTTTCTTTAGAGGACTCAGTGTAGAAGGCAGAGAGGAAAAGCTCGCACTGTATGCTGATGATATCCTGCTTTTTTAGGTGATGATAGGAATTCCTTGGAGACCACATTACAGTTGGTGGACGATTTTGGTATATACTCCGGATTGATAGTAATCTACGGGAATCATATCCAACTGACGTCCCGCTTTCTTATGTGGCTGAGTGTACATACTTGGGGATTAGGGTGGCAGCAACAACGGACTCCTTTTTGGAGATGAATTTGATACCTAATATTCAATACTTTAACGACAAAACAGTTGCATGGCTTCATCTGCCCTTAAATGTTATCGGTAGATCGAATCTTATTAAAATGTTTTTTTTGCCTAAATTTTTGTATGTTTTTCAAAATACGCCGGTCCCTACTCCTAAAAAATATTTCTGACAAATAGACAAAATTATTTCGCATTTTATATGGCGGGGAGGTCGGCCTAGACTCAATCTAAATACTCTCATGAGACCCAAACATGAGGGGGGAATTGCCTTGCCCAATTTCTATAGGTACTACTTAGCAGCACAATGTCGATATGCGTTAGATTTTGTTTCTCCCCAACCTTGCTACCAGACTACTCAAATAGATAAACTATTGTTACAGCCTGCTTATAAGCTGCCCCATTTTTTGCATGGAGGCCCCACGGTTTTTACAATTCGGACTCCATTGGCAACAACCCTACATGAGGCGTGGGTGGAGTTGAAAAAGCAACTGGTATACATTGCCATGGACCTGGATACCCCCTTATGGTGCGCCGCGGTGCTACACCATCTACTCTGCAGCGATTTTGGTTCCTTGTGGGCTAGATTTGGGATTACTACCCTTGGACAGTTATACCAGGATAATCAGCTGAAATCCTTTGCACAATTACATGATGAGTACCATATACCGCATAATCTCTTTTACTCATATTTATGTATTAGGCATGCTCTTTGAGCTCAGTGGGTATATCAAGCCCTGATGATTTCTACATTACCGCTTCTTACTGGATTGATGAATCTTGAGCCTTTTTTAGACCTCTTTCTTTCATCTACCAGTGGCTGGAATCTCACATGGGGTATCAGGAGTTCCCTTCACGGAACAAATGGGAAATGGACGTGGGTCCATTAGAGAATTGGGAATGGGATTTGGCTAAGGTGGGACCAGCACTGGTGGCGACGTCAACTAGACACCAGATGATACAGTTGAATATCCTACATAGAATTTATTATACGCCGGTCAGACTGTATAGAATGGATAATTCTAGTACCGACTGTTGCCTTCAGTGTGATAATGTTCAGGGTACATACCTACATATGATCTGGGAGTGTCCTGGAGTCAGGAGGTTCTGGAAAGAAATAATGCGTATTGTGGTCCTGGTGTTGGGGACACCTGTTCCTGTGACTCCAAAGATTTGTTTATTGTCAGTTTTTCCTGATGAGATTGAGGATGCAACTGACAGATCTCTGAGTGAGCTCTTGGTGATGGTGAGAAAGGTGGTGGCCTTGAACTGGATGTCAAGTAGAGTTCCCAATTGTAGGACGTGGATAAACCTAGTTTTACAATGCATTCCACATTATAAATTGGTTTACACCGGGGTAATCCAAATAAGTTTGAAAAGATCTGGGGTAGATGGCAGAACTGGTGGAAGAATAGAGCAAATAATACTGTGGCACCTGTGATGGTTGTTTGAGGTCACACCTGCTTGTTACATGGATGGCTGTGATGTATAATTGATGAGAGACATTGTGTATGAACCTTGTACATGCCGGGATCTCGTGAAACTGCTGGCTGGTGGGCGGATGAGGGGGGTGCTGCGGGTTCGAGAGAGAGGAATCTGGGACGGAGGTATAGTGAAATTTAAGTTAGGTTACATTTTAGGAGTTTTGGTTATTGGAGGTTAAAATAATAATAAAAACCTCAGGCTGACTCTGTACGCCCTACCGATGCATATGTTCTTTTCATTGTTACAAATGTCTACATACTTTTGCTGTACTTGAACAATTATACATGTATTTTTCTGTATTTGGAGCAATCTGATAATAAAATATATTTGAAAAAAAAAAGACATTTTCTGATTTCTTCACTCACTATTCACAAAGTCGTTAATGTCTGAATGATTTCTGGAACATTCAATAAAGCACAGACATTAAATAAATTCTCCATTCCCATTGATCAGTTTCTAGCTGGTGTATCCCAGAGATATCTCAGAGGAAGACACAACTATACAATTGTGCGCTATGAAATGCGATAATAGTCATTTATTGCATATATAAAAATGTTTAAAAAAACTGCACTTTTGACCTTCCATGGAAATTCCTGTGGCATGCTCTTTTTCTACTTTCCTTTGCCATACGAGGAATCCTTTTAAAATGTTGCAGCCAAAACAGCGTACAATAAAAGGCACCTTAAGCACGTCACTGTGTTGAAAAGGGTGACATGAGAATCTCTCCCTGCATAAAAATCCAAAATTCTCATGTTGTCTCCTTAAATGTCGCTTGAACCTGCATTCATTAGTGCCCGCATACTTGGCTTCCTAAGATTATTCTTAGCTCAGGCTTCATTTGGCATTCATACAGGCTCAGACAATTTGCCACAGTGATACTACTTTAACCCTTTGTGTGCCTTTGACATATCCATTTTAGTGCCAGCATACTGTGTCTTTAGACACAGGCATTCGACCCGCCACAGTGTTATGTCTAAAAATATATATATATGTGTGTGTGTTTGTGTCAGGAGGGATAGTCAGCTGTGTTCACCAGTGTTCACAATAGGTTTTAACCCTGCAAGTGCCACAGCGATACCACCAACTTCTGCTTCATATTAAATGGAGGTTAAACTCTTAGACATAGAAACTATCCTCCTATATAATAATTCCCTAGAATGTTTGTCACAATGCAGTCATGTTTAGTAGAGACTGCCCGCATTCGGGCAGTCTCTACTGCTCATGATTGCATCACGTGGGTGAGGAGACGCAAGACTGTATCACGTGGAGAAGTGAGGTAGCAGCCACTTAACCCTTTGAGTGCCAGAGGGGTACATAACGCAATGTACCCCTCTGGCAATCAAAGGGTTAACATTACCTGGACCTTGTCCCATGTACACAGGCGTTTACGGTAGTTTTAATATATTACAACAAAGTGGTATGTTGTTGTATCACTGTGAAGCCTGCAGGGTTAAAACCTATTGTGCTTCTCTCTTCAGGTGAACACAGATGACTATCCCACCTGATACCAAACACATGTATATTTTTTTTCAAGTGACATTTAAGGAGTTGACATGAGAATCTCACTCTTTTCATGCAAGGTGAGATTCTCGTGTCGCCCTTTTCCCCACTGTGACATACTTAATGAGCCTTTTACTTGCACGCTGTTTTGGCTACAGCATTTTGAAAGTGAACCGTCATACACATACTGACCGCAGTCTTGTCACATGGTAACCATAGAATCACACATACTGACCCCCTAGTTTTCTTTCACTGTTCTGGTAGCCAAAGAATCACACATATTGTCCCCCCCCCCCAGTTTTTTCCTGCAGTAACATAGAAACATTGAATTTGACTGCAGATCAGAACTATTGGCCCATCTAGGGGTAGATTTAAAGGCAGCCGTTAACAAAAAAAATCACTAACGGGTGCGTTAAGTGACATGTTGCAATTCAAAGATCCGTCTAAAGACCAGCTAACGGCAGTTGTACAATCCTTACGGCCGATACACTTACGTGCATTCAGACGCATGGTAAAACATACCCCAGAGCTATTCAAAGGCTTGCGGTACTGATAACGGCTGAAAAAAAGACACACCTAACGGCTAAAAGTTAAGACCCACTTTTTTTAGCCGTTAGACACTTAACGGCCAAAACAAAACACCCGTTACATAGGAAAAGACACAAAAGGCTTACCGCACAACCATGTAAATGGGAAAATTAACCCGTGCAATGCCAAAACAACACAAAAACATGCACACACAACACAAATCACTATACACACAACAACAACCAACACCACAGGGACAACGACACACTAAAAAACAACAACACAACATGGCACGGAACAATGGGGGTCATCACACAAAGCGGACACCTGCAAATACAAGCTCACCTGGGCAACATCAACACGCCACCTGCACCCCACAACTGCATGTCCGCAAATGGCACACACAGAACAAGCACAACACACCACATCTTATAACACACACACACCTGCAAACACTTACCTGGACAAAAACAACTCACCATTGGTCAGCACTCACCTCATCACCACACCCACACAACGCCCTAGCAAGTACTTAAAGGGACAACTCAACACACTCACTTGTGGCTTGTTTTCCACTCAGGGAGGGAGAGAGAGAGAGAGAGAGAGAGAGAGAGAGACAGACAGACAGACAGATAGATAGAGACAGCTAGATAGAGCAAACAGTATGTTGGGTTACATATTGTTGCGAAGACTGAAGAGAAGGCGTGCAAGGGAGAGAGCTAGGGAACATCAGCAACCTCCAAGCATGCCTGATCAACAGCCACCACCTGTTGCAAGTGAGGAGGCTCTGGCTCAGCAGCCACACAGGAGCCCATCCCCACCTGGAGGGCACAGGATGTATAGACGACCACCAAGGCCCAGGGTATACCGCCCAAGGGTCACCCTCTTTGGAATGACCGATGATGAGGTCATTGATCGCTACAGGTTGAGGCCTGACAGCATCATTGCCTTGTATGAGGTCATCAAGGAGCAGGTGGATCCCATCTACATCTACAACCATGCCCTAACTGGCCTGCAGAAACTACTCTGTGCCATGCACTTCATGGCAAGCGGGGCCTTCCAGTCCACAGAGGGTTACGCATCTGGCATGTCACAGGCCACATTCTCCAGGGTGCTGGCCCAGGTCCTGCCAGCCCTCAAAAGCAAGGCCAGTACCTATATACATTTCCCCACCACCGACATGGACTGGATACAAGTCAAGCAGGCCTTTTACGCCAGGGGAGGCATGCCCAGGGTCATGGGTGCTATAGATTGCACCCATGTCCGAATTAAGGCCCCAGCACGTGACGCACAGATATTCATCAACAGGAAGAACTTTCACTCCATCAACGTGCAGATGGTGTGTGACAGCCATATGAGGATAATGAATGTCTGTGCAAAGTATCCTGGCAGCTCACATGATTCATACATTCTCCAAAACTCCTCAGTCCACAGAGATTTCGAGAATGGAACTTTTACAGGGGGATGGCTTTTGGGTGAGTTCACAATACAAAATCACATCACATACACAGGCGTACACACAACGCTGTTTAGCATGCTCCTGACCCACAGCTACTACGTCTACCACACAAAACATCATTCACACAACATGTGCTCCCTGTCTCACCATGTCACTCACATTACACAGGTGATGCTGGCTATGGATGCAAGTCCTGGCTACTGACCCCACTGGCCAATCCTCGAACACATGCCCAGGAAAGCTACAACCAGGCTCATGGCAGAACGAGGAATGCCATTGAGCGGACCTTTGGCCTCCTCAAGTCAAGATTCCGATGTCTGGACCACTCGGGGGGAGCACTGCAGTATGCACCTGGAAAGGTGTGCGACATCATTGTGGCGTGCGCAATACTGCACAACATCGCAGTGGACACCAGGCTGCTGGAGCACATCCAGGCCCCCCCCATACAGGAAGTGCCCATGGACATCGGACACGTTGAGGAGACCCTGAGAGGGACACAGATCAGAGACAGGCTCATCATGGAACACTTTACATGTGAGTATAACACAGGCATGCAAACAATCCATGCAAGTCCCCCATCAGTCCTGTGACACTAACCACACTGCACATTTTGTTCTGTCTCACCCCACAGGAACAGTGACACAGCACTGCACTTGCAGCGGACGTGGCAAATTGTGTGTGTGGACTCAAAAACCATCCTCCATTCCACTCTCCACGTTGACATACAGACCCCAAGGATATCACAAACACCCTCAGGAGAAACAAGGTACAACACATAACCCATGTTCATCGCCTTACAGGGCTTGATTGACAGCAGCTAACTTGATTTGCCATGAGCATAGCCAGAGCAACCATGCTAGCCTTGTAGCGAAAGAGTGTTATCCAATGCTATGCATTGGATAATACTCCGTCACATCAGGGGTTAAAGGGCCATTGGACTCAATATGGAACCTGTACTGTGCTACAGCTGAGAAGAGCAGCACAGGGGTGGATGTACAGTGGTATGGGCACACAATGTAGAGGTCATGAGACGTAGATCAGATTACCAGGGACACCATGCTGACCTGTGAGTGTGCAGACATATGTGCCCCCGACATGAATACACACATCAACAAATGTGTCCTAACAGTTCCATGGAACAAATGACATTGGGCTGCCACTGTCACATTAACAGTGGCAGCCCAAATTCATTACTTCCATGGAGCTCTCAGAACACTTGTTGATGTGTGTATCCATGTCAGGGGCACATATCCATAGGGCTGGGGCACATGTCCTTAGTTCTCCACATAATTGGTTACAGATGAGTACACAACACATTGTCAAGCAATGGTTTGTGTACTCACCTGTAACTGTGAAAATTGAGGGGATCAAAAAGACTAAATTGTTGTTGCTTGATGATCAGTTCAAGTCAACTACTCCAAATCCTGTCCTCTTCTTCCACAGGCATCCGTAACATGATCCATCCTTGAACTGAAGTTCTTCTTTGTGACTGGATTGATGTCTTGACATCACCTTCATGGAGATCACCCCTTGCTGTTTATGTTGATGTTGTTGGTGATGCAAAGTTTGACCTGAGGTTCACACAAACCTCTACTGGATCATTTTCATATAGACACAGAAAACACTAATTCCTGAGTTTTATAACCTGTACAGTTAGGATGCTCAGCTACAGAGTTGTCAAACCTTGTGGACAACACATGAGCTGGGCAGCAGTGTAACTAAAGTACTATTTTTGTGTTTCAAAGTACATTTAGTGTTCTCATACAGGTGTTCAATGCATATAGGCAATACACAGAAAACACATGTACATCCTAATGTACTTTGAGACACAATAAAGATGAACCATCACCATTCTATCTGTGTCTGTAGGAGGATATATTTGAGAACACAGTTGTCAATGCGTTACCACACCCAGGGTAGAGTATCCCCATACATGGAAAGGCATCACCCATATCACAGGACTCCACCACTTGTTTGCAAGTGAGTGGACTCAGTGATGTATTCACGCTAACAGATGGTGGCAGTGATACACTAATGTGTTGTGGGAGTGATAAAGAGGTGATAAAGGGGACATACTTCCACAGTGAATTCCTGTCCACAGTTAATGTGTTGCTCAGTATAATCAATGTTCAGTGATATTGCTCCACTGGGACATATCACAGTACATGACCAAGTGGACAAGTGTTTTCACTGGGGAAGTCTGTTACACCCTTAGAAAAAACAACAAGTCAACTTACTGGAGGCCCCAATGCTCACCCCAGGATATCAATGTGTGTGCTACACATTGAAATCCTAGGTTGAAAACATTGGCTTCCCCAGTCAGTCTGTTGCACAATGAGTGTGTGAATCCAAGACAATATGGATACATGTCCCATTTATCTGTCCTGCTTGTTATCTCACCGCTAAGCCGTTTGTTTGGTTATCCCCTTAACCCTCTGAGTGCCAGAGTGGTACCCAACGCATTTCTTTGCAATGCGTTGCCTACCACTCTGGATATCAAAGGGTTAAACACTACATATGATGTAGATGAATGTTCAATGTTGTACCAAATGTTGGGCTAAGGGGAATGTTTTGTTATGCAAAATCAACACACAACATTGCCATATAACACAGTTGTGTAATATGGCAACAGGGATGTTTTTACAGTTGATTTTGTACAACGATGTGTATGTGAACCCATGTTGTAACATCCCACAAACATCTTACCTAGGCAGGAGTTGTATTCACTGAATTGTTTGGCAATGCATTGGAGACAACTCTGCCACCCAAATCTATGACCAAATTCAAAGCAGATCAGACAGGATTCAAAAGCACAATGTTCCTTTATTCAGGGTAAATTTAACATGTTGGGCATTTTATTTTTTTTTCTTGGGGCGGGGGGCTTAGACTGTGTGGCAGAAGTGGATAACCTGGATGATCTCCTGGTCACCCTTTGCCCCCTAGGTGTGGCTTCGGGGGTCACATTAGAGGGGGTGGTGGGGGCAGTGGATCCCTCTGTGGAGCGCAGGTTTTCCCTCTCCAAACGTAAGTCCTCCCTGCAGTTCAGCTCTCTCAACTCCACCAGTAGCTGTGCAAGCAGGTCCATCACCCCCGTGTGTAGCTGATGGAGTTGAGTGTTGATCCTCATGACCTCCGACTCCAGGGCATGGATCCTTGCCTCTATCCTGTTAGTGTTTATACGGGATTCCCTACGGCTCCTGGTGATGTTGTCATTGGTGCGGAGGCTTGACCTGAGTAGTCTCCTTTGCAGAGCCATACACTCAGCTTCCATCCCCGTGGGCCGTTCACTGCTGGTGATGCTTGTGCCTGGTGAATCAGCTGCTGCTGTGTCCTCCTCTGCTGGTGCTGTATCCTCCTCTGCTGGTGCTGTATCCTCCTCTGCTGCTGCTGTGTCCTCCTCTGCTGGTGCTGGTTGTGCTGCAGATGGGTATGTGCCCACCACATCAATTGACCCACTGCTGCCCACCGATGTCTGTGCTGGTGGAGGTGGTGAGGTAAACACGTCCCTTCGCATAGGCTGTTGGGGCTCCCCAAGCAGGCCCAGGTGTTGGTAGTCGAGTGGCCAAGGGTCAAACCTTGGCCACTGGTATGTGCTTGGCCCCCACCTAGGATCATACCTGGGGCCATGCTGGGGAGCCATCCAGGAGGGTACGTCAATCTGTGGGTATGGCCCGTATTGGGTGGTGGCCACATCACCGGGCAGCCATTGCCTCCCTGGTGGTGGTGGTGCTGCTGCTGCTGCTGGGGGATAATAGCTCCTGGAGGTGGTGGGGGGCATCCAGTCACTGTAATAAGTCGGTGCAGGCAGAGTTGGTGCAGGCAGAGTTGGTGCAGGCAGAGTTGGTGCAGGCAGAGTTGGTGCAGGCAGAGTTGATGCAGGCAGAGTTGGTGCAGGCAGAGTTGGTGCAGGCAGAGTTGGTGCAGGCAGAGTTGATGCAGGCAGAGTTGGTGCAGGCAGAGTTGGTGCATCCAGCTGGCCAAGAGGTGTGGATGTCGTTGGGTACGGTGCCCACTGGCTGGTCCCCTCCTCCAAATACTCCTCACTGGGTGGTGAGGTGGCCTCCTCCATGGGCTCCTGATGTGCTGGAGACACATAACCTGTGTGGAGGATTGAGATTGTGTGATCAGTAAACTTAGCCATGATGGTGTCAAATTGATATTAATACTTGAAATGTGTAAAGGAACATATATGTTGTATGGCGTATCCCCCTGTGTGAAACAACGGTACTCCTACTGGTGATGGGTGTTGTATTCTACATGTATTGCAGCTCAGAGTTGAATTCCTTTGGTGCCACATCCCAGTGGCCTGAAATTGTACATTTGCGCTGTTGCCACATCATCCTTTGTGGATATCTGTTCCCTGGACCAAAGCTAGCCAGAGGATGGTCTGGCAACATTGGCATAGTACATTTTCAGGCCACAGTGATATTGTCCCTGGAATATTCAACTTTGAGCTGTTATACTCTTGTGATGAAACACCTTTCAGTAGTGGGGATACCCTTGCATTACCCGGTGGATCAATCCTATGACATGTATTTTTCCTTTCACATTTTAGGTATTACTATCTCTTTAACGGGATAGCAATGGTTAATTTCACCTTGATGTAACATTGCAGGCATCATAGAGAGATGTTTAGAAAGATGTTGCTGTATGTGACAGCTGGAGATGTCAGTCATTTGACCACACGGAGGCTCTTCAGCAGACTCCACATTGACCCATTTGGAGATAACTACATCTTTGCCATTGTCTACTAAGTGTTCCTGGTTTGTAAGCATGCTCTGTGGACCATGTCAATGATGGATCCATCTCCAATTGTTTCAATTTTGGGTCTGCTGAAGAGCCTCCGTGTGGTCATATGACTGACATCTCCAGCTGTCACATACAGTAACATCTTTCTAAACATCTCTTTATGATGCCTGCAAGGTTACATCAAGTGAAATTAACCATTGCCATGCCAAGGTACACAGTGAGGAATATGGTCTGATATGTGTGTATATGTACCTTTCATACGGGTACAAACATATCCTTGATAGATATGAACCCAGAGATCTGTTCAGAACATGTGATTGTCTAACTGCCTATATATGTACAGCCATCACAAATGAACTTTCATAGATACAAGTGATACCCATCCAAGTAGGTGTAATATACTGGGTATATGTACTGTGATGATGATATCAATATGAGTTATTTTGTTGAGGGTGCACATATATGGGCAGTTGGACAATCACACGTACTGAACCGAACTCTGGGTTTACATCTTGTTGGGACCTATTTGTACCCATTTGAAAGGGACATATCCACATACAAATCTGGTTGTTTTTCTTTCTGTACATATCTTTTTTGAAGAGATCTGCAGTGTGATTCAAGTAGTATTCATCCCTATGTTATCAGTTCATCCCGTACAGTGCAGAATTTTGTCAGATTAGACATGTCCCTCTCTGGTTGTCATGATGGTATCCTATGCATAGCATTGTGATGCATGGGATACCACCGTGGCAATCAGGGATTGATGTACATTACAGGATTCTGTCCATGAGGTCTGTTCAAGTTGAATCCTGAGGGGCAACAATCAAGCCAGTCTTGAAGGATATCATTGATTGAGGCCTTTTTTTTCCTGGATCAGCCCATCCATCTTTCTGTGTGAGGCAGCCAGACCCGATCATAGATATCCATAATCCCTGGCCTGTTATTGACCAAACCTCAATGGTTCATATTTGGTTCCCATATTTATCCTGCAAATAGTGTCTGGTGTACCATCCATCCATGGCATCAGCACTCCTGAGGATCTATATGTGAATCAAATGTGAGCTATGTAAATTGAAGTTAGAGTAAATGATTGCATACACAACACCAAGGCCAACTTTTTCACCTTTACTTATGTGTGATTGTTTTTGGCCTGTGTGTTGCACATACAAGCATTTATTCTCAGTGGCACTGTGATTTGTGACCTGATCCATCCTGTTGGTGATTCAGTAAGCGGTTAAGTGGACCTGATGAACTGATTATGATGCTGACTTCTCCGCTGACCTCATTTCACCATCTGCAATGTTTTCTATGGAGTCCACACAATGGGGCCTGTGCAGCTTGAATCCTGTTATTGGATGTTCTCCATAGACTAACATTGTAATTGGTAAAGTGAGGGTATGCAAGTGTCAAATTCACTACATCAGCTCTTTTTCACCGCTTAGTGAATGTCCCCTATGTGTCATGTAATTGTTAACCTATCGACATGTGTTTGTTGTCTGGTTAACCCTTTGAGTACCAGAGGGGTTGCCAAAGCATTGTTGATCGATGCATTGATGATCCCTCTGGCACTCATGGGGTTATGTGCTGGATTCCCTGTGTGAACATGGGTAACACTGTGTGACAACAATTGTGATGTTTAACATACAACACTTTACTGAGCATGGTTTGTGTGTATTGTGTGTGATGAGCACAGCAACATGAGGGTTAACCAGGGAGTTGGACAGGTTTTGGCCTTGTTGAACATTGACATTTGTCCTTGTCTTGATCCCTGTTTAAACCCTCAGGGTGCTGTGTTGGTGCAATTGTGTGGTTGAATGAAGAGCAGATGTTGGGATGTGAGTGCTTGTTTGTGATGGGTGTGTGGTTTGGGGTGGTGTGTGGTTTTGGGGTGATGCACTTACCGGTGGTGTGGAGGCTCCTCTCCTCCCCAGTGTCTGATCCTCCAGGGACCCCCTCAATGAGGGTGGATGACAGTGTCTGCCGCAGCCTCTCCTCCCATGCGCTGTAGGTGATGGGGACAGGTGGCCCACCTCCGGTGGCTCTGGCGTGCAGGGCGGCATCCCCCATCTTCCTCTTCACCTGCCTTTTGCAGTCGCCCCATCTCTTCTTGATTGAGTCCACATCCCGTCTGCAGGTGGCCACCGCATTAACTCTGCTGCAGATTTGACTCCAGGCAGCTCTCCTCCTCGCAGACAGGCCAGGGAGTCTGTCCCCCGGGAAGAGGACACTCTCCCTCTCCAGCACAGCCTCCACGAGGGCCGTGTTTTCTTCCTCGGTATATCGGGGATCCCTGACCCTGTCCCCCTCAGCTCCGGCATGCGAGGAGTCAGACCCGGAGTGTCCTGCCTGCTCTGCCCCTGCCTGTGTGTGGTGGTCCCCAGGCACTACCCCTCGTCCCACTGCAGGTTCTGTCCCTCTTCTTCTTTGTGTGCCTGTTCTTGTGGGCCTGGTCCCCCTCCGCCCTGCGTATCTCCCTCTCCCACCCCTGCTCTGCTGAGGGATCCCCTCCTGACCTTCCTCCTCCTCCTCCTCCACTAGTCTCCCCATCCCTCTCTCCTGTCCTCCTCTCCTGGCCATCATTCACCCAGTCACACCCAGGCACTCTCACACGCCCTCACAGACACACTCGATCCCACTCACTCTCTGTCACACACTTTCACTCACGGATTCACACTGTACAAATAAAGTTTAAAATGTGTAAGGTGTGATGAAAAAAAAAAGACTATGTGTATGTATGTGTATGTGTTTGTATGGATGTATGTGCTATGTGCAAAAGTGTGCTATGTGTCTATTTAAATGTAACTCTCTCCTCTCCAAAATCCTTCTACCTTACTCCTCTGTATGCTTCTCTCTCTCTCTCTCTCTCTCTCTCTCTCTGAATGCTATCCTCCACTCCTGGGTCCTGTGCTCTAGCTTGCTGAAACTCGAAACACAGACAGGGTGTAACCGTTATTTTGAGGTATATATAGGTGTATTTGGACATTTTTGATACTTTGGGGCCTTGGGATTGGCTGTAGGTTTGAATTTTGTTTGTGCATCTATCAGGGTTGCTAGACAACGGCAGCCGTAATGTAACATTTTGAGTTAAGTTGTGTTTTAACGGGTGTTTGGGACGCACGGTGATGCAAAATCAGGTGCGACGCTGGTTTTTGTTTAACGTGTTTTTGTAGTGCCTACGCCCGATAGCTATTCTTGAACGCTTACCTTTGAATCTGCCGTAAAACATGTGTTCTTTGCGGCCGACGTGCCTTTTTTACTTAGCGGATGGTTTAACGGCTGCCTTTAAATCTAGGCCCTAGTCTGCCCATTTTACTCATTTTATACACTGTTACATTTAAGTACATAGATATGAATATTTGCCATATTTTATCATCTAAAAATACTGTTTTTAATATAATGTACCCATAAATATGTGTACTGCAAGCAACATCTCTTATATAAATACACTATTCTCTACTTTTCATAGTATCTTTCCATCTCAGCCTCCAATAATTTGTTTCATTCTAGGCAACTTCCAATATGTCTTTATCTCCACTTACTTTTTGCTTTCTGAGAGATTATCTAGACTTCCTCTTTATTGTGTGAAAAGATTTCAGTCTGTTGTCATTTCAACATTTGTATAGTTCACCGATAACTGTTACATATTATGAAAGCTGTATACTGCTTGATGCTCGTACTGATATGGCCTAATTTTTTTCTTGTTGCAACAACCACTACATATGTTCACATTTATCATGACAGAGAACAAAATGATTGGTAAAAAACATTTAAAAAAAACTATATTAAATTATTTACTATAATAATTTATTTAGTAATAATGGGTGAGAGATTAAAGATACAACACCTTACTGTAACTTTAGGAATGTCAGAAAAGGAAATTTAACTCATTTAAATGTAGGCAAATCATGAAAATTTTAACAATAGTAAAACAAAGGATAATTCAGGTTAAAGTGCATGATTTGCTCTATTTGTTAAGAATAAAAATGTTGATTACAGTAGGTGATACCTTTTAAGGAACTAACTTTAACCACTTAAAGGGATAGTAATGTTTCAGAAAAAAGCAGCTCCAATTAATCTTTATAGTATTTGGGCCATGGAGAGTGTTATTCCATACTGTCCAAGTTGTAATTCAAGAGTAACTGAATGATAAAGTATCCCCCTCCTGCCCCTTTTATTGATGTAACACTGTTCACCTCAGAGCAGCAAGACTGTCCAGATGGATCGTAGAGAGGGACAATCTTCAGTGAGCATAAGGAAAAAGCTGAAAAACCTGTCAAGGGGGGATGGTTTTCCTTATACTCACAGAAAGAAGATTGTCCCTTGCTGTTAGCAGTCTGGTCCCAGGACCAGATTCCACATCTGAGGGAAGGTGTGTTATACTAGGTAAAAGGGGCGGGAAGGGATTAATTTATCATTCAATTACTCTTGAACTACAACTCTGACAGTATTGAAATAGCAGATGAGAGTTGGTACCGTGTTAGCCGTAGAAATACAGGAGGCAAATATAGTTTTTGTTACCTTTTATTGGCTAACTAAGCAGATTTAGAATGCAAGCTTTCAAGAACTTAGGTCTCTTCCTAAGGCATGTTATACAGATAAATATGAAAACATCTCTCTTAAATGCAAGTAAACATTGCATTGTTTAGCATGGAAATCAGATAAGAGAACTCAATCCAGATCCAGATACTTTGATCAGTCAGTGGTAAATTGCACTCTTTCTCTGAGGCTTTAGAGGTATTTACGATGCTCTTGGGTCTGTTGGAAAGGTCAACCCACTAAGTGATAATGTGACAAAAACTCTCTGTCCTTATTCAAACAACTACAAATAGCATTAAATTTAACATTAGTTTTACAGTTAACTTAATGTCCCTGACACTGTGCCCATTTTGACAAAAATGCTCTCCCCCTGGTGTCTGTCTTTTTGTTATTAACACTGGATCTGTGGGAATTAAACCTCTTATGTAGTGCTTGTCCAGTTTCTCCCATATACAGATCAGTTGAGCTGTTGTTTTAAAGAATCCCTTTACACCAACATTCCACACACGGATGGCATAGCAGCATGCCAGGGATATCTGGAACAAAAGAACACACCCATGGAACTGGTAACAAAACTCATACAGTTTATTCTCATGCACAATTACTTTAAGTTTGGACAGGACCTCTACCTTCAGAAAATGGGGACTGCAATTGGTACCCGAATGTCACCACAATATGCCAACCTGTTTATGGCAAAATTGGAAGAGGACTTCCTGTCCACCTGCCAAATAAAACCCCTGATCTATCTCCACTACATAGATGATGTTCTTATCATCTGGACTGCCAGTGGAGAGGAACTTCTCTAATTCCATTAGACTTACAATATGTTCCACCCCAATATCAACCTAACACTCAGTCACTCACGCACAAACATTAACTTCCTTGACACAAGTATCAGTAATCAGAACAACTCCATCCACACATCCCTATACCGCAAACCAACAGACAGACCAACCTACCTGAAAAACAATAGCTTCCACCCAAAACACACAAAGAACTCCATCATATACAGCCAGGCCATCAGATACCACCGCATCTGTTCTGACATGATGGACTATGACAAGCCCTCCAGAAACCCAGAGGAGACTTTATAAAACATGGTTACAGTGCAACTATTATTATTTTTTTTTTTTAGAATTTTTATTGAAGAACAAAACAGCAGTACAGAACCATGTCATATACACGTCAGATACATGTAGTCTCGATCAAAAATAAAACTTATTGTATAGAACATTGGAAGTAAAACTATAATGAACAGTTGTAAAATAGAGAATATAGAATGAGAGAGTAGGAACAAGGAATAAAGAGCAGTTAGGGCGAGAAGAGAGCTGTAGGGAGCTGTGTCAGATATGTGTCAAGAAGGCGGGTAGTGGAAGGTAGTAAGTCCGTGAAAGAACTCCAAGAACGAATGGAAATCATCAGAGGGGAGGGGGGGAAGGAGATTCAAGGAAAGGAGGGAGAGAGGGTAAGTGTGGTCTAACCAGCAATGGGTGCAGGTAAGAGGAGAATGAGCCAGCATGAGGGAGACAAACAACTAGGGGAGGAAGGCGGGGAGGGGGAGCCAAGGGCTGTTCGGTGAAATGAATTACGGGAGGGCTGGATTTGATGGTGAGAGAGAGGATCGGTAGTTGAACCATGGGCGCCAAGTTTCTTCAAACAAAGAGAGGGAATGTGTGGCAATAGAATGGCAGCGTTCCAGATGAAGCCAGGAATCAACTTCTTCCAACCAAATGGATATCGTGGGGGGTGAGAAAGATTTCCATTTGATGGGGATCAGCGATTTAGCTAGATGGAGAAGATAGTGGAGCACAGAAGTGAGATGCGGAAGTAAGGAGGTGCTCTGGTCCACTAAGAAAAGGCATAGGAGAGGGGAGGGGTGAAGAGCTAATGATAAGGCAGAATTTATGTGTGAAATGATCGCAGACCAAAAGGGGGTGAGTATGGGGCAGGTCCACCATATGTGATAAATATCACCTACAGCTGCAGAGCATCTCCAACAGGAAGAAGATGTATGAGGGAAAGCTAGAGCTAGTTTATGTGGGGTCATATACCAGCGCGAAATAAGTTTGTAGTTCATTTCCCTAAACTGTGAGCCTCTAGGGAGGCGGCAATTAAGTAAGAAAGAATCTTGGTCCAAAGTTTAGAAGTAATGAAAATAGATAAGTCATTTTCCCAAGCCATGAAGAAATAGGGTTTCGTGGGGGAGGGTGAGATCGCCAACAGATTGTACAGAAACGAGAGTGGTCAGCGAGACCGAATAGAGCCAGAAATCAGTTTTTCAAATGTGGTGAGGTCTCGAGGAAGAGAGCCATTGGAACAGGTAGTAAAGAACCAACTGCGCAACTGCTGGTAAGAGAAGCGCGAGAGAGAGTTGAGCGGGGTAGGACTCGGCAGTGGAGAGGGTCCCAAGGTATTGGAAGAGGAAAGAAGAGGAAAAAGGTGTCCAAGAGTGTGGAGACCGTTGTGTACCAGGGGTGCAAAAGAATCAGGAGTTAGGAGGCCTGGGGAGAAGTCTGCGTTTCTGAGTATGGAAATGAGAGGGGAAGGTGATGTGGAGAGGTCATGAGGGCCTTTACATCATCTCCAGACCAAGAGAATGTGTTTGAGGATCGGGTGGGATAGAGATGTCGGGGAGGAAGACCATAGGAGTTGAGTAAAGTCCGTTCCCTTCAGCGTATGAGCAAGGGATTGAACCCATCGGATAGGAAGAGGAGAGGAAAAATCTAGGATCTTGGCAAGGGCCACAGCCTCGTAGTATCTACGGAAATCAGGGAGTCCTAGTCCGCTGAGTTTCCAATGTCTACACAAGATATCCAAGCGGAGTCTAGCGTGGGCTTGTTTCCAAATAAAAGCAGAAAGAATGGAGTTGAGGGAGGAGAAAAAGTGCTGAGGAAAGGAGATGGGGAGAGCATTGAACAGATACAGAAGGCAAGGAAGGACCATCATCTTAACAGTATTCACTCTGCCAGACCACGAGATGAATGTGTTTCCCCACTTAGCAAGGTCAGCCTCCAGTGAGTATAGCAGAGGTTTGGTGTTGATATCAACTAAGGTATGGAGGTCCAGAGATAGTTTAATACCTAAATACGTGATATGGGAAGACAACCATTTGAAGGCGTAATGCGATTGAAGTTTTGATTTGCGGTGAATCGGTAGATTGACATTTAGGATCTCTGATTTGTGATAGTTGACCTTCGCTTGAGAGAAGTAGGAGTATTCGTCTATAAATTTAAGTAGGGAAGGAAGAGAGGATTTGGGACGCGAGAGTAAATGAAGGACATCATCCGCATAAGCTGAAAGTTTAAAATTCTCATTTTTGAGTCGGAGACCATGAATGGAGGGAGTCAGGCGGACCAAATGATAGGACAAAAAGAATGGGGGAAAGGGGGTAACCCTGTCTTGTCCCATTAGAGATGGGGAATGGATCTGACAAAAAAACATTAACTGATACCTGGGCAGAGGGGTAGGAGTATAAGCTCATTATACTGGACATCATGTTGGGGCCTAGACATGTGAGACATAATGGTTTCAAGATAGGACCATCGGACTCTGTTGAAAGCTTTTTCTGCGTCTGTGGGCAGCAGAATTAAAGAACTGCACGATTGTTGTGCTAAATGGATAAGGGAGATAACAGATGCAGTATTATGTCGGGTTTCGCGACCTGGAACAAAACCGCATTGGTCAGAAAGGATCAGAGTGTGAAGATGGGGCGAAGTCTGTCGCAATTATCTTGGCGTATAATTTGACATCTATATTTAGAAGGGACATGGGTCTGTAATTGCTACATAAAGACAGATCCTTACCCTGTTTTGGGATAACCGCAATATGAGCATTTAAAGCGTGTGAAGGAAAGGGGCGGCCAGCCAGTATTTCGTTGAAATAAGAAAGCAGTTTAGAAGATAAAGAATCTTTGAAAGTAAGATAATATAAGGAGGTAAAGCCATCTGGTCCAGGGCTTTTCCCCAATTTGAGATCTGAAATGACAGAAAACAATTCACGCAATGTGATTCGAGCGATAGACGGACCTCGGGACTGAGACGTGGCATTTGAGATCTCGCTAGAAACTGTTTAAGACACGTGTGCCAGAGTTGTGATTTGGGGATATCCCCTGATTCGAGATTATATAGATCCTGGAAAAAGGACCGAAAGGCAGAGGCGATTTTGGGGAATGTGGGGAATGTGTAGGCGGAGTCAGTAGTAGAGATGCAAATGTGATGGATGTGTGAGGAGAAGCGTCTACCTTTAATTATTTTAGCCAATGTTCTGCAGCAAGAATTACCCGACAAATATTGTTGATATTTATGCCACATGAAGGTTTTGTTAACATTTTGGCGCAAAAGAGTGTTGAGTTCGTCCTTACACTGTTGCAGTGCTTGCTTAGAGGGTAAAGAAGTAGGGTTTTTCTGAAGTGCTAGGTCAAGAGAGCGGAGCTTCCGAACAAGTGACAAAAGATGATGGTGTCTCAATTTTTGTTTATGAGCTCCCAGTTTGATAAGAAGGCCTCAGACATAACACTTATGTGCCTCCTCAGCGCAACTATTATTGACAGTCAGATACAGAAGGCTACCCAAATATCAAGAAAAAAATCTGTTGCGCTACAAAGAACAACATAAGGGAAACCGGGTGCCACTGGTGGTCACTTACCACCCCAAGATTGAAGTTCTATGGAAAATATCAAGAGAACTTCAAACAAAATTACATACGGATGAAAGACTTAAGAACATATTCCCACAACCTCCCTTACTTTCCTTCAGACAGCCTCCCAATTTGAAACAACTGATGGTGAGGAGTGCCCTGAATAAAAATTTTAAAAAATGGCACATCTCCCTGCCTACAACAGAGATGTGAAACCTGCGCACACATTTACACCACGGACAATATACCAATTCCAAACACTCAGTTACACCATAAGATCAATGGTACCTTCACCTGTAAAACATCCAATGTAATATACCTTATCATGTGTGCAAAATGTCCAACAGCTCCGTATGTGGGAGAAACTGGACAAGCACTACATAAGAGGTTTAATTCCCACAGATCCAGTGTTAATAACAAAAAGACAAAGACACCAGTGGGAGAACATTTTTGTCAAAATGGGCACATCATCAGGGACATTAAGTCAACTGTATTGATGGGACGGTTCCGCACTCAGAGGGAGAGAAAAGTATGGGAGGTAAAATTAATGTTAAAATTTAATGCTATTTGTAGAGGTTTAAATAAGGACAGAGAGTTTTTGTCACATTATCACTTAGTGGGCTGACTTTTCCAACAGACCCAATAGCATAGTAAATACCTCTAAAGCCTCAGAGGAAGAGTGCAATTTACCACTGACGGATCAAAGTTTCTGGATCTAGATTGAGTTCTCATCTGATTTCCATGCTAAACAATGCAATGTATACTTGTATTTAAGAGAGATGTTTTCATATTTATCTGTATAACACACCTGAGGAAGAGACCTAAGGTCTTGAAAGTTTGCATTCTACATCTGCTTAGTTAGCCAATAAAAGGTATCAAAAACTATATTTGCCTCCAGTATTGAAATAACACTCTCCATGGCCCAAATACTATGAAGATTAATTGGAGCTGCTGTTTTTGTGAAAAATTACTATTCCTTTAAGCACCAATGTGTGAAAGACCTTGTGAAGCAATGCCTTGCACACTGTTCTGGTCCTTAAGAGGCTAAAGTTTGTCATAAAAAACAGATATTTAAAAACAAACAGTTTTCTTTTTCAAGTAAAAACTTTACACTTTGCAACTAACATAATATTGCTCTCTTATAGTGATAGGGAAAAGGCAAACTGTCTGAAACGCAGTCTATTAGTGATATTGATACATTTCCCACCTCCTGTTACACCTAATCAAACAGTCAACCTTCATTTCAAATATTCTGCAATGTCTTAATTTTCACGTCTTTGGTCATTCAGGACCATATTGCCAACAACATGAAAATTATGAGGTTGGCACTCAAAAAGGTTTAAAAATCCATCTTGTATTTTTTTTAAATTATATTACATTGGCAACATAAGCTCAATGTTGCCTGTGAAAGAAGAGGCAAGGAAAGAGAAAATATTCCACTGTCCTTTGGTAGCAGAACAATAACAATACACTATCTGTCAGCCACGTCTCGTTCCACTGGTAGCCACAGAACTATGCATACGCTGTCTACGAGATCAGCCTTGTTACACTGATAGCTACAGAACCATGCATTCATACACTATATGCAAGTCCCGCTTTTTCCCAGTGGTAACTTCAGAACAACATTACACTGTATGCTAGACTAGCCACAGATTCAAACTCAAACTACAGTATCTACCACAGATCCACTCACAATGTATGCCACCCTCAGAACTGTTTCATTGGTTAACACAAAACCACAGTACTCTGTGTACCAGCCCTAATTTGTTCCATTGATAGCCACAGAATTACACATGTACTGTATGCTTATCACGGTGCCCGTGATTCTTGTGCGACATTCTGACTTCCGGGTTTGTGCCTTGCTGTCTTTTATTAGTGCTTGCTGGCTAGCCCCTTCCAGGGCTAGCTTTTATATACGCCCTCCTGTCACCTAGCGGGTGCCCTTTCGTGGTGTTTCTGATATTCGTGACTCAGTGCTCCTGTTCCATATGGATCCGGTTTCTGGCTGACTACCGCTCTTTTGTACCGATCCAGGCTGTGGCTGACTACCGCTCTCTGTGTACCAACCCAGGCTTTGGCTGACTACCGCTCTCTCTGTGTTGATCTAGGCACGACTGACTTGCTATCCTGTTGCCCTTGCTTTGCAGTCATTTATATCCGGTCACTAGCGGTTACTGTTGCCTTCCGATTTCGCTCAGCCTGTTGCGATCCGTGGCCTCCGTTAAGCACTTCCTGTCAGTGCGATCTGGTCACTAAGAGGTTACTGTTGCCTACCTACATCTCTCAGCCTGTACTACGGATGCCTCCGTTAAGCACTTCCAGTCAGTGCTACCCGGTTACTAAGCGGTTAACTGTTGCCTCCCTATTTCGCTCAGCCTGTACTTTTGGTAGCCTCCGTTAAGCACTTCCAGTCAGTGCTATCCGGTCACTAAGCGGTTAACTGTTGCCTCCCTATTTCTCTCAGCCTATTGCGATCCGTGGCCTCCGTTAAGCACTTCCTGTCAGTGCGATCCGGTCACTAGCGGTTACTTCTGCCCTACAGCGCTCAGCTTGTACTACGGTTGCCTCCTTAAGCACTTCCAGTCTGTGCTATCCAGTCACTAGCCAGTCCTTGTTGCACCAGTTACACGGTAAGGCCGGTAGAGCTTCCTCAGTTCCTTGTTGCACCAGCTATTAGGCTGCCTTACCCGGTATATGGTAAGGCCGGTAGAGCCTCCTCTGTTCCTTGTTGCACCAGCTATTAGGCTGCCTTACCCAGTATACGGTAAGGCCAGTACAGCCTCCTCAGTTCCTTGTTGCACCAGCTATTAGGCTGCCTTACCCGGTATTCGGTAAGGCCGGTAGAGCCTCCTCAATTCCTTGTTGCACCTGATATTAGGCTGCCTTACCCGGTATACGGTAAGGCCGGTATAGCCTCCTCAGTTCCTTGTTGCTCCAGCTATTAGGCTGCCTTACCCGGTATACGGTAAGGCCGGTAGAGCCTCCTCAGTTCCTTGTTGCTTCAGATATTAGGCTGCCTTACCCGGTATTCGGTAAGGCCGGTAGAGCCTCCTCTGTTCCTTGTTGCACCATATATTAGGCTGCCTTACCCGGTACTCGGTAAGGCCGGTAGAGCCACACTATTGTATGTTATCTTGTATGCCCTGTCCTGTGTCAAACTTTATTGCTGCTGCTTTGTAGAGTTTGGACCCGTGAGGGACCTTGTGCGCTTTATTCTGTCTAATAAAGCTTTCCTATTTTATCCTACCCAATTGTCTGAGTGTTCAATAAAACCGTGACAATGCCAGCCCAGGGTGCCACACTAAGTAAAATTTAGAAAGTACAAAGTAACTTAAAAGTATTTTTTAATGTCAATGCCAGGGTTATAATTTTGATAAAATCTAGATCAGTTACTCACAGAACCCAAAAGTCACTTCATCAGTCTTCAACTTTCGAGAAATACACTTGTCATACAATATGCAAAATACAGGTCAGGAATGTTAAACTGGAATTATGAGCCTGCTAGCTTATTTAGCATGCTCTTTGGGATAAGTATCCTACCATGGGTGCAACCTCGTTTAGCTCACAGGTACCTGAGGCATATCATACTGGTACTACCCAGATGACAGTATGGCGACAAAATGCCAAGAAATGTACTGAGGTGCCTCCTTGAGCAGCTGGGTATTTAGGAGATGCTTGAAAGTGATGTGTGTGGATATTTGGCAAATGGTGAAAGGGAGGGCATTCTAAAGTCAAGTTGCAGTCAGTGAAAAAGATTGCATCTGAGAGATGGCTC
The DNA here is from genome assembly GCA_037306005.1 of Rhinophrynus dorsalis. Taxonomy (NCBI): domain Eukaryota; kingdom Metazoa; phylum Chordata; class Amphibia; order Anura; family Rhinophrynidae; genus Rhinophrynus; species Rhinophrynus dorsalis. The sequence continues at coordinate 63,998,149 of CM074721.1, read as the reverse complement.
GAGTTTTGTAGGGAAACGACAGAAAGAAGCCTTGAGAAGAACACAGGTGGCAGAAAGGGGTGTAGCGGGGGATAAGGACAGAAGAAGGAAAGAAGAAAGTGACTTAAAGGAGAGGAGAAGAATCTTATAAAAAAACAAGACCTTATAGATAGCCAATAGAGTAATTTCAGGAGCAGATGAGTGGGAAGATCTTGGAGCAAAAGGAGTACAGGATGAAGTCAGGAAAGACGAGAGGCAGGAGAATGAGGACCTGATTAAGTTTTTTGCTGCTGACATACAGAGGAAGGAATGCATTTTGGGAATATTTTTCAGGAAGAAGTGACATGTTTTGGTGCAGCTTGGAGATGATGGGAGAATGTTAAAGCAGAATCAAGTGTGACCCCAAAACAGCATGTTTTGTTTACTGAGTGGATGACAGAATTTTCAAATATGATGGAGAGAGAGGTTGGGAGGTGGGTTTTAGGAGGGAATACCATAATTTCTGGCTTATTAAATTTAAGATGGGGGTGGGCCATCCATGATGAAATTGCTATGTGACACTAAGTGATTTGAGTCTGCATAACCAGAGTGAGGTCAGGGAAAGAGAGGTAGATTTGTATGTCATCTGCATACAAATGATAAAGCCAAGAGATGACGTGAGGTCGCAAAGTGAGAGGGTGTAGAAGGAAAAGAAAAGTGGTCCCAGGACTGATACCTGAGAAGCCATCAAGAGACAAGGAAGTTTTAGCAAAATAAACACTGAAGGTACAGTTAGAGAGACAGGAGGAAGTCAATTTTTGAGCAGTTTCACTGATGCAAAGGGTGTGCAGTGTATCCAGTAAGAGTGCATGAGTGTCAAAGGCAGAAGATAGCTCTAGAAACATTAGTATATTGTATTAACCTTTGTCAGTAGGGAAAAGGGAGCAAAGAAGGTTGACCCCAAATACCCTGACATTCTGTTTGGCTGATTTGATTTGAAAGAAACAGGCAACTCCTGTCCCAGATCCTTAATGATCTTACACTAACTATCTCTGTTCTGGGGGAAGTCTGGGGAAAGAAGATTTCAATATTGTTTTAGTTTTTTTTTTGACAGTGATAAGATAGAGTGGACAACACAGTTAAAAAAAAATGGTGACTGACAGATGGCTGGGACCCTGACTTGAGCTGTGTGACTCAGTCAGACTTGATAGATAGCAGTCGAGAATGAGTATTATGTTGAAGGCCAAGGCAAGACATCACACTCCATCAGTTCTGTTGTGTACTTTATAGTAAAAATACACACATGGTAGTTGAGTAATGTCCAGCAAAAACACAGGGGGAAGGGAGGAGGGGGAGAAAGGAGCAGAACAGGGACATGGGAGTAAATTGGTAGTTCAAAAACTGACTGCTGCTGTGGTTGTTGCTGTGTGTGCAATAAATGATGATGATCCTTCTCCTCCAGGGGAGGATTCAGTTTGTGAATAGGGATGGGCAAAAATTTTCGACTCAAACCAAATCAATGGGAACATTGTATTTACACACAACACATATCAAATGTTATTTTATTTCACAAAAACCTAGACTAAAAGGGACACGTGTGAGTGGAGTGTGGGGAAAGAATCAGTTCAACAGGGGATGTTTTTGGGGGGGTTTGTTTACTGGGATCGGGGGCAGTTAATAAAAAATAAATCCTAGATACAATTAAAACCCCCCATAAGACATGGTATAAAAGAGGTCTGAGGAGGGTGCCTGTGTTGGTGGGTGGAGTATGGGGAAATAATCATAATTGAACAGGGATTTTGTTTTGAGGGGGTTTATTGACTGCTATCGGGGGGACAGTTAATAAAAAAATAAATAAAATAAAATAAGAAATATGTATGTAACATCATAGAGACAGGGACACCTTGATGTAAAATGCCACTGGGGTAGACTGATACTTGACTTGACAAAGTATTTTGTAGAGAATGATTTGAAAGATTTGTTGTTAGAGGTCCATGCCCTGAGGAAACATTGAATTGTAGGACTTAGACTTATTAGAAGCACAAGCCCTGAGGAAACATTGATTTGTAGGACTTAGGCTTGTTTGGCACAAGCACTAAGGAAATATTGGTTTGTAGGACTTAGGCTTCTTAGAAACAATCCCCCAAAAAATGTTTATTTTTTGTAGGCCTATGTTTTGTTTTTTTGTTTTGTTTATTTAAAGCCTAGTGCCTACGGACCTAGCGCCAGCAGGTCATGTGGTGTTGACCAGTGGACACTGTCAAATGCCCTGAGGTAGATGCAGAATTTGCATCTGCTGTTCTTGCTGCTGCTGCTGAGTTGTTTAAGCAACAAGATAATTAGGCAGCTCAAAGGGAATGGGATCAACAACAGCAGTAACATGGGTGATGGATGATGAAGGTTCTAGAGGAAGAAGGTGATGGCAAGCTAGTTAATACCCTTGTCATCAAACTTCCAGCCACTGTCTGGATTTCTCTATTCTTCCTCGTCTTTGATCTCCATCATGCATCTTGTTGTCTTTCAGGAGATTCAGGGGGTACAGCAACACTGGTGCTCAATTTCTGTGGTGGGTGGCTTTAACATGTTGTCACAGTTACCTTAGATCCAGAGACAACTGGCAGGTTGATGCAGGTAGATCATGGCCTGAAATGTCGCAGCAGCATCATCCCATGCGTCATTCCGAGGACTGGGCCTAGGAGCGCTTGGCGTTCTCAGCGGCCGTCCATATCCTCATGCTAACCGGGTCTGCTCCTTAGATTGACATGGAGTGGGGTCTGTGTTCTGATGCATCTCGTGGCCATGCTTCACTTTCAGGCGCAAGGATGCAATATGTCGCAGGCCTCTGTTTTGTACTGTTTGGTAATGATAGCTCCACCCATCTACTTCCTGGGTTGTCTTTTAAAAGGGAGCTAGATCTTTATCCAGTTACCCTTACATTGTTCTTCAGTGCAGTTCTAGTTCCAGTTGTTCCTGTATCCTGTATATGACCCAGCTTGTCTGACTATCCATTCTGGTGCTGACCTGTGGCTCTGTCTGACCATTCTCTCTGTGTGCTCCATTTGTCTTAGACATCCAGTCTGGTGCAGGCCTGTGCCTCTGGCTGACTACCCACTCTGTGAATGACCCTGGCTTATCCGACTATCTATTCTGGTGCTGACCTGGCGCTCTGTCCTAGTATCCTCCAGTGTTACCTATTTTCAGTGGACATCCTATCTGGTGCAGACCTGTGGCTCTGGCTGACTACCTGCTCCGTGTATGAACCTGGCTTGTCTGACTATCCTATCTGGTGCAGACCGGTGGCTCTTTCTGTTCACTCCACTGTGTGGCTCCGTTCCCCACAGACATCCATCCTGGTGCAGACCCGGGGCTCCGGCAGACTCCGGCCTTACTGACTGCAGGCGTGAGTCAGTAGTCTCCATTGTTGCGATCCTTATTGGAGACAAACTCTTCCTAACTAACTGCAGGCATGAGTCAGTAGTCTCCATTGTTACAATCCTTATTGGAGATGAGCTCTTCCTTACTGACTGCAGGAGTGAGTTAGTAGTCTCCCTTGTTGCTATGTACGGGAGACTGCAGGTTCAGTGTTGCATTTCACCATTTACCCTGAGACTACCAGCTGGCTTAGGCCTAGTCTCCAGAAGTTGTGGTTGACCCGTTGGCAGGCTCCTATTTCTGATAGAGTGTCTAGCCTTCCAGTCACCCTCTGCTTATAGTATCATTATTATTTATTATTCTAATAAAGGTGATTTAAGCTATACCATCTGACTCCTTGTCTTGCTTGATAACCGTAACACATGTTTCACATAAATGTCATGCTGTTTATCCATGTTTCTCCACCATCATCATCACCACTAGTCCCTCCTTGCTGCTGCTGCTTTATTACAGACATCTCATTGCTGTTTGGAGGAGGTGACGAGAAATGTGACAGAGGGTCCCCTAATATCACACTTGCCATTTCTTGGTAACCTGAAGAAGGCAGACTGGCAGCACAAGCAGCAGGCTAGGAGCTGATCTGTGCTCATGGTGGTGTTAGCATTATTGCTGCTAGATAACAATTCTGCCTTTTTCAGGATCATGTTCCACCTGGACAATGCTGTCCAGGAACAGGACTCCCAGGGCCAGAGGAATGGTGTGGGCTGCCTTGTCCGTTAGTCTGGATGCTCTGCATTACTTCCCCTACAACTCCCCTAAAGCTATTCCCACTAGCTGCTTCACCGTTACTACTACACCAAGAACATAAATTTCAGGCCCCTGAGTCTTCCTCCTCATAGTCATTAGTAATATGATGAATACCCTCCACCTTCACTCCTAACACTAACAAGCTGCTAGACATTCTTAGTAGTAGTACTAGCACTGACAGGACTTATTTGGGATGGCAAGTGTGACTTAGTATCCCCTGCTATTACACTTGGCATCATCTTCTCCTCCCCCCCTTCCTGAATATTACAAGACTCACTGTCAGAAGGTTCAGCACTGGTGGCAGCAGGTTCAGCACTGGTGGCAGCAGGGGCATGATGTCTGACAGCAGACACAATACTGGTGGCAGCAGGAGCTGCACTGATGGTAGCAGGGGCAGCATGTCTGACAGCACAGTATTGTTGGCAACAGGGGCAGCACTGGCAGCAGGCACAGTACTGGTGGCAGCAGGGGCAGCACTGGCAGTAGGCACACCACTGTTGGCAGTAGGGGCAGCACATCTGACAGAAGGCACAGCACTGGTGGCAGCATGGACAGCACATCTGGCAGCAGGCACAACAATGGTGGCACAGGGGCAGCACATCTGACAACAGGCACGGCAATGGTAGAGGCAGGGGAAGCATATCTGGCAGCAGGGACAAGCAGCTGACCTGTCCTTCTCTCACTACTACCCTCTTCTTCCTCCCTTGATATTTTTTTCCCCAAGATCCCTAGGGGTGATTTAGGTGGCTGGCCAGCATTGGTTCTGTAGTTGTCACTTTCTTGTCACTTCTTCCTCCTCAGACTCAGTGGACACGTTAGGGTCCTTCCAGTCCTTTTATTATTTTTAAACTTGTTCATAGTGACAGCAGTTACTATGAGCCTCTCCTGCCTCAATTTTGCTAAAAAGAACCCAGCAGAAAAGCACAGCACATCTACTTCACTCTGTAGCTGCTTCTATTGTGTTCTACTTCCTGGAATATGTCACTTTTTATAGCGAAAAGGTGAAAAACACGTAAATCAATGGGTGGAAACTTTTTAGCCATTGATCAAATGGCAAAGAATTTTTGCCAACAGGCAAAAAAAATTGAAGATTTTAATAACTGGTTTTAAAGTGAAAAAGCTGACAACAATTTGGTTTTCATTTCACTGATTTATTTTGCAGCAATACAACAGAACCTTTCGCCCACCTTATTTGTCAAGCTCCCACCAAATGTTCCATCACCAAAGCCTTTTCTAGTAAAAAAAACAATATAAGAAGAACACTGAAGACAACAGCAAGTCACATTCTAGTGTTGATGATGGCATAATGAAGGAAGGTATAGCAGCTGAACCAACAGCTGTATCTGACAGAGAGACAAACAAGCACCAAAACCCCTGTCTTCAAAGTAGTTGTAAAAATAATTTGTTTGAGACATCTAAAAGCTTAGAGAATTATAAGGACAGTGGGCAAGAAGTGGTGTCAATGCTGACTAATGATGTCTGATGATGAGGATGATGTAGATCTAGAATTTATCTCTCAGCATCCTACACTTCTTCAGATACAGATGAAACTGAAAGTGAGAGAGAAGATGACATGGCCAGAAAGTTAGCTAAAAGGCAAAAGCTCAATATACCACCACTAAAAAAGGAGTCTGTGCCTGTCTATGTTTGAGAAAACCACTGACCCTGTAGAAGCAAAGATCCCTAAAAATACAAATACATCCAAGCCTAGCACACTTGTGTTGCGTAACCAGCAGAAACAATCCAGGTTAACATCCACAACCTTAGCTAGCATGAGTGCCTCTGCTGCTGAAAGTGCTACAACTTTGATGCCTAGTAGTAGTAGCAGTAGAACTGCATCAACATCTAGTCCCAGTAGTAGTAGCAGCCTTTCAGGGACCCCGCAGTCCACAAAGTCCATAGTATGAAGATAATTCACTCAGGATCACAAAGCTAAGCATGTTGCTATCTGTGCAAAAAGCCAGTGAGTAAGGGGAACGCAGGCTCACATCTTAAGCACAACCACAGGGCTGACTGGGAGACACACAATCTTTGTTTTTGGAAATGACAAGAGTCATAGGGACAGAGTCAATTGAGCCCAGTAAAACAGCCGGTAGGGAAAAATTGGAAACTGGCATTCAGTTGCTTTACCAGCTGAACGCACAATGGATGTGAGACTACAGAAAAGGTCTTGTGACCAAAAGTCCATTTTGTGCGTTAAGTTCCCAAAATGCAGATAAATAGCGGCAATAATGGAAACATCAAAGGAAAAATGCTAATTATCGGTGTCTGAGATACTTTCAAGCACTGATCGTTAGCTCGTCTGTTACACTTATCTGTCATCTGCTGTCTGTCTCTTTCCAAGCCAATCAGCTTCAAGAGCCTCCTCTCAAAGCTGATTAGCTGGGAGGTGCTTAAGTACACATCTTAGCTAATGGCTACGAGTCCTTTTGAACAGAGACTGCCCATATATAAAGGCAGTCTCTGTTCAAATTCCCTCACAATGGAATGGGCATCAAGCCGTAAGGTACAAAGGGGGGAAATGTGCTGCTACTCACTTTCTCCACTGACACCGCAGGCATGCACAGCAGCATTGAAATGGATAAATGACATGATATTTTTATTCAACATATTTTGGCATTTCATAAATCATTTTTATCAACTTTGGGCATGTTATAAACTATTGACCTGCACATCTAAGCAAATTTAACCCTTTGAGTTCCAGAGAGGTATGCATAGATATGCGGATTATTTTTATGGAATATTTATTAATATCTCTTCATTTCTTTACAGGTACATGATGAGAAGATGGAAGAAAGAAGAAGGACAGGAGGAAGAAAGAATATTAAAGATAGAAGATAGAAGGAGAAAATGGACAGTAGATGACCAGGATGCTGAAGACTCTGCTGGCCATCATGGCCATCAGGATTTATGGTAACTGTTACTTTGCACCTTAATCAGGTTAACCTTATGTGTGGCAGTGGGGTAATTATACCCCACTGACACTCAAAGGGTTAATTCTACTAGTATTGGACACAGTCTGGGTGTGCTTTGGATGTACTGATATGGGGCTTAGGGTCCCATGTCACTACATCCACTGGCTTTTTTTGCAGGAATTTTTTCATAGCACAGGTAACTAAATAGCTTACAACAGTTATTTTTGAAGGATGGCTGTACCAGTGTTACTTAAGAAGGAATGGCAATGTTATGGCAAAGGGCAAAGGCACTCAGCCTGCTAGCAACCTTTTCAAGGCTATTTATTTCTCCACTTTAGCCCTCAGAAGAAGTAATATTCCCAAGTGAAATCTTGCATTTATAGAAAACAGACAAAACAGCAAAAAGCAAAATTCTCCCGAGAAATGTATTACCAGTGGAAAAAAGGCAGAAGTTTTATGTATTTTCTAAGGCCGGATTTTTCAGTGAAAATTCCCATGGGAAATTTTTTCTGACTTTTAACCCATCCCTACTTTTAACCCCTTGGAGTCCTGCTAGCATTCCTAGCATTTAAGCTTTCTTGGAGTTAATGACTAAATTAAATCAATGTGGACATTTATTTGACCCTGAAGTGCATCTGGTTTACCTTTGCTTTAGCTTCATCAACGGGATATTCACTGGATGTAACTAGAATAAACAGAATGTTGGACAGCAGAATTAATATATAACAGATGTCTATATGAAAGCAACGGTTTAAAAAGCATTAACCACTAGCCCTTTTCACCCCCATACATTGGCGGCTCACATTGTAGTTTTGCCGAAGCCGGGCAAGGATCCGTCGTTATGCAGCAATTATCGACCAATTTCTCTTTTAAATGTCGATCTCAAAATATTTCCGAAATTATTGGCGAACAGACTGAAATCTTACATGCCACGACTTCTGCATTCTGACCAATGTGGGTTTACTACTGGTCGGCAAGCATATCACAACACAACGACGGTTCTTTCTTTGGCTCAATATGTACAGCACAATAGACTACCCACTCTTCTTCTGTCCACAGATGCCAAGAAGCCTTTCAACAGAGTCAGGTGGTCCTATCTTGAAGCAGTGCTCAGGAAGGTGGGGATAGGCCCCATCATGTTGACTGGCATTCTTAGTCTCTATTCTCAACCTTCGGCTAGAATCTTTGTCAATGGTACCTTGTCACTAGTGTTGAGCGAGCACCCCGATGCTCGGATGCTCGGGTGCTCTGACCGAGCACCCCCTGAGGCTCGAGTGCTCGGCCGAGCACCCGAGCCCCATTGAAATTAATGGGGCGACACGAGCATTACACCAGGCACCCCCTGCTCTGATGAGGGGAGGGTGCCTGGTCAATGCCCCCCTTCATCTCCGCTATGCCCCCTTCATCTCCGAATGCCCCCTTCATCTCCGCAATGTCCCCCTTCATCTCCGCTATGCCCCCTTCATCTCCGCTATGCCCCTCTTCCACAATGTCCCCCTTCATCTCCTCTATGCCCCTCTTCCACAATGTCCCCCTTCATCTCCTCTATAGAGGAGATGAAGGGGGACATTGTGGAAGAGGGGCATAGCGGAGATGAAGGGGGACATTGTGGAAGAGGGGCATAGAGGAGATGAAGGGGGACATTGTGGAAGAGGGGCATAGCGGAGATGAAGGGGCACATTGTGGAAGAGGGGCATAGCGGAGATGAAGGGGCACATTGTGGAAGACGGGCATAGCGGAGATGAAGGGGGACATTGTGGAAGAGGGGCATAGAGTCTATGCCCCTCTTCCACAATGTCCCCCTTCATCTCCGCAATGCCCCCTTCATCTCCGCAATGCCCCCGTACCTCCAGTCCCTGGTGGTCCAGCGGAGCGTCTTCAGATCTGTGCCTCTTCCGGCACAGATCCCCGCCACCCGAACATGGCGGGCGAGCACATGGCGGTACTCGACGAGTACCGCCATGTGCCGAGCAGAGCGATGCTCGAGCCGATCCGAGCATCGGCCGAGCACACTCGCTCAACACTACTTGTCACCTTTCCTATAACTAATGGTACACGCCAAGGTTGCCCTCTCTCGCCTCTGCTGTTTAACCTTTCTCTTGAACCTCTCCTCAATCACATTAGACTTGATCAGTTGATTCAGGGCATACGAATCAATCATAACGACTTTAAAGTCACCGCATTTGCAGATGATGTTTTATTGTTTCTGACTGATCCGGCACAGTCTCTCCCCCAGCTTGTCGATCTTCTCGACCTATATTCCTCGCTGGCTCAAGCTAAAATCAGTTACACCAAATCTGAAATTCTAAATCTCAACATTGCACCTGACCAGACCACTGCTCTGAAATCTCGCTTCCCTTTTACATGGGCTTCTGAGTCCATCACTTATTTAGAGGTCCGTATATCTTCTGATCTTACTTCCTTGTCGACTTTCAATTTTCAGCCATTGATAACTTCCATCCAGAAAGATCTCGAGACATGGTCCTCACCATGGATTTCGTGGTTTGGTAGAATAAGCATTATAAAAATGATGATCTTACCTAAAATTCTTTATCTTCTCAATACTCTGCCTATTCATCTACCACACTCACTTCTTACTGAAACCAACTCCCTAATCTCCACATACGTATGGGTTTATAAAACACTGAGGTTAAATCGGTCTATCCTATCACGTCCTCAGAAATATGGGGGCCTGAATCTTCCAGATTTATTAAATTATTATAAAGCGGCAGCCCTTGCCAAACTCTTAGATTTTAGACGCCCTATTCCTCCCAGATGGATCACTTCCTTACAAATGTATACTGATAATTGTGATCCCATGCAACTATTGTTGATTCCGAAATCCAAGATTCCACCCGCCTGCTTCACGCATATTGTCCTGGGTCATGTCTTACGTATGTGGGATACTGTCTCTGCTCATGTGTCTTTCTCCCCTCGTCCTTCCCCTCTTTTGTCTGTGATCGGGAACCCTGACTTCCCAGAGGGTCTTTCGACTCCAATCTTCAACTCCTGGAAGGCTAAGGGGATCGATTCAATGGGCTCCCTTGTCCCTATACGACATTTACTTACTCCACAACATCTTCCCCTAATGTTAAATGTTGAACAGGTCTCTTGGTGGTCCATACACCAAGTTACCCATTGGTTGTCCTCTATCATTCCATGCGGTCACTCGATCAGAGATTTAACTCACTTTGAGAAGATTCTACAGAACCCGACCCCTCAGGTTCGACCGATCTCCCTTTGCTACTCCTTGTTATTATATTGGGCGCCTCGCGTTAAGCTACACTTCATGAGAAGCTGGGAGATAGAACTAAAACTGACGCTTACTCTTCCTCAATGGAACACTATCTTTACTACTAATACTAAGAATGCTAGATACGCGAGAACTTGTGAAATGAATTATAAGCTATACTCACAGTGGTATTTAACTCCGGTTCGTATGGCTGTCTACTCACCTTTGTCCTCACCTTTATGCTGGAGATGCTCGCAGGAACTAGGTACAATGTATCATTTATGGTGGTCGTGTTCTCTGATATCTCCTTACTGGGTATCAGTTAACGATTCAATCAATCAGGCACTGTCTTTGGATATCCCTCTTGATCCACTACTTCACTTATTCCTCTTCCATTCCCATCTAAATATTACTCTACCTCCTAAAATTCTCTGTGTTTTATTTCCTCTACTTAATGCTGCCAAGGCAACTATACCTATGTTTTGGAAGTCTTCCACTGCTCCCCCAATAATGACATGGCTCTCGAGAACTGATTATATGTATGATATGGAGAAGTGTCATGCTCAGTCCACATTTACAGTTTTTGCCTTTCTGGATCTATGGGCTCCCTGGATCCGCTAACGTCAATCTATAACTCCCCCTTCAGTATGATTAACCTTATTATCCTCTTTCCTCTATGAACAGCTCTTCGCATCTGACACTACAGGTGAAGTTACATTTTCACTGTTGCTGCCCTTCTGCCACTGTCTCCCAGGTGTCGGTCCCGATGGAGAGGTGTGTTCACTGCCTTCTTGTACTGCTATCTTGCCACCTCTTATACCATCCCCTGAGAATTGGTATGTGTCTATATCATTCTTTCTTCTTCCTTCTACGCTTTAAACGTTTCCTTTCTGTCTTGTTCTCTTTGTGTCCCCTTTTTTCTCTTCCTTCTTGTCTACTCTTATATAATTTGCAATGCATGGATACTATAGACGAATATAAACCTATTCATCTACATATGCTTTGACTACATTATCCTTTTTCTGTCGACTCTTCTTTGAGAGTTATTATATTAGTACGTCCCGGAAGATTTAGTCTTCATATCCCAAAGTTATTATGCACTCTTCTGCTACTTTATATTGTATTTATATTGTTGTTCATAGCATATTCATATGAATGTTGTATCACTTAATGTACTGGTTTGAACTGTATCCACTGTTTATCATTCCTTTATAACTTGTATGTACTATCTTTCTTCAAAGAAAGCTTTTTGAAAAAAAAAAAAAAAAAGCATTAACCAGCCATCACACTAAACTAAACCCATTAAACACTTATAAAGATGAACACAATACAGTCACTACAACATAGACCAGAAAAACTATATGGAGAACTTGGTACAGAAAGTTGGCTTCAAGGAGTAGGGACCTCTGATATGCAAAAGCCCAAGATGGACATCATGTGAGTGGATATTGTTTATCTTATATTATGCACTAAATAGATTACTGCATTTAGACAGTGCTTGTTTCTTCTGTTCTCTGCACTCATATTCTCCCAGCATTTTCCCAACATAATAGCTGAATTGAAAATATTTGTGACTAAATTCCTCTCAGAATCCAAAACCCTCACGGAGATGTTGAATATTGCTTGCAAAATCTGTGCCCATACATACAATATTCAAAATGCATTATACTCCATACAAGAGAGTAACAACCTGCCTCATTACCAACTGAAAATGGAGGTCTCCACCAGATGGAATTCCACACTGTACATATTAGAGAATTTGTATGAGCAGAATAAGCCTTGCAGTACAGTGCAAAACTGGAAGGCTATGGAAGGAGCATTGCTGTAATTGAGGAGCATAGCTGACAACACAGACATAAGTCAACTATATCTATATCCTGGCATAGTGTCTATTAAAAGCAATGAGGAATACATTTTTGCTAGTTTGCTGGACCCCTGCTTTAAATAAAGTGTGTGATTTTCTGCAAAGGTGTGATCAGCAGCATCTCTCTGAGAAATCAGGTTACGTGGAAGAATATGAGGATAAGCATATATATATATAGAGTGCAGGGTTGCATTGTGGAGGACAAGAGAGAGAAGTGTAGATGCAAAAAAAATAACAGAAAGCATAGAGGAAAATATGTAAGCAAAGGGTTTATACCATCAGCAGCAACAACAATATCAGCAAGAACAAGCCAAAATGTTCCAGAACACCTGTCAACATCATTACATAAAGTAATTCATGTGTCTCAGGGGTGGCAATCTAACATTTGTGAAATGTATCCAAGGGCTTGGCACTGACCTCTCTCCAAAGGAACCCAACCTTGCATGCACAGTGTGAGAGTCAAGGTCGAGTTCCTTTGGAGAGAGGTCAGCGCCAAGCCCTTGGATACATTTCTATAGTGGTGAGGAGGAGGAGGAGAAGCGGGAGTGGTTGGACCCCCGTGGCTTGTGGCTGCAGGACCATTTCCCTAAATCCCGACGATCCTAAATTAGAAGTCCGTTGTTTAGAACAAGAACCACTTGATACAGATCCTTGCGCCTCCACTTATTAGTTTGAATCTAACATTTGTGTTGGTGGTGGCAGCACATTTCTATGGAACTTGCTCCCAGAGTATGGGTTGGTAATTGATACACAAAAACACTGTGTAGCTCCTAGGGCTGGGCCCACTGCATATGAGATGGTTACAGCATACTTGTAGGATAACTACATTCTAGGCAGCAACGTTGACCCCATTGACTATTAAAAGAGTTTGTGTATGTGGCCAGTATATGGGGTTCTATGGCTACCAGTGCAGTTCGGTATCATGGTGGAAAATATGTAATTTTCACAGGAAATTTCCTGCTTAGCTGAAAGTGCCATTATTCACCTGTTTTGCTTATGAAGTGAAAAAGGTTGCCCATCCCTAGTGGCTGGGGCTTCACTGCAGTGCAGCTGCTTGTGGTGGCAATAGCAGTAGCACTGCTGCTTACAGCTGTTGCCTCAAATAAATATTCCCAAAATTTCTATTGCTTTAAATGGGTCTTTTAACCATCTGAATGCTAGAGAGGTCTCTAACACATTGTTTTGCAATGCACTGGAAGCTTATTTTGAATTTAGTGGATTAAAAGACTCACTCAAATGAATGGGGGGTATTTTTCCCTATACTTAAGTTGATTTGCCTCAGATTTGTTCATCTTTTACTATGAGCATAAACCCTTAGTGACACATGCTTAATCTGAGTATCAAGTATGTACATGGCATATGCAGATTCTAGAAGAGTTTGACGTAAGTCAAGATATGCATATGGGGACAATTGGTCAGATTGCAGTTATCTGAAGAAAATTGGGACCTCAAATTTCACAGATCATAGACATTTCAGTTCGAACAATCTAGAGGTAATACTAATTAAATGAAAACAAAGATGACAGGCAATTCATCAGAAGATGAATACATATTTGCTCTTGACATATTTTATGCAGGAAAATTTCAGCTCACAATTGGCGGCTCAGTGTTAGAAATGCTTATTGAGTCAGGGGCCACCTGTAATATAATTGCTTAACAGCCTTGACAGTGTTTGAAAGAATGAAATGAAACATGCTCAGTATTCATATGTCCCAGACATACCATTAAAAAAGAATGAGTAACTTGAAAATGTAAAATGTATTGAAATGTGTGTTGCCTTTTCAGTCTTTCTGAAAATTACTTTGCATCAGTACAAAATAACACTGTGACATTTGGTTTTAAACTGATAAGTTTCTTCTTAAAAAAAAAAGTAAAATTATGGTTCTGATCTAAACAAAAATGTTTCTACCCATCTGTCTATCTGTAATGTTTTCCTACTCTATTTAAAAGAATAGTAATATTTGAAAACAAGATGTTCTTTATTTCTCTTAAAATCAACTTTAATAATTACAGCCATAATCAAATCTCAAAATTCTGTTCACTTTTAACTGACAGTTTGATTTACATTACTAAACTACAGAAGTTAAAGAAGGTAGAGATAGTGCTAGTTATACAAGGAGAATTACATTGATTGGTTCCTAATCCAACACCTCTGCCATGGATTCATCAGATTGCTGCAGTGCTCTTTGGCTTTCAGTTTCCCTGTTCTAAACATGCTTATCCCATTAAATATGCATAAAATTGGTCATTAAAATGCCTGTTATAAATCCTACTCAACTCACAAGTTTTAAATTCACTCCATTGATTTCCTACATTATCCTGTACAGGAAGAAAGCACAATGTCAGTATTAGGCCAAGATTATTCAACAAGAAAAAAGGAGCGCAAAAACAAGGAGGACCAATCTAAGTGCAGTAAGTTTAATGCCAAATATTCACAATACACAAAAATAATTCACCCCCCTTTCAGGGAATCTACTTACTAGAAGTAGTCCAAATATAAGCCCATAAGTCACGACATTCACACTACTAGCTCGGAGCCTTCCACTTCACTCCACGCGGGCGTTCCGGTGGCTTCCACACAGCCGACTCCTTCCGGTGACGTCACTCCTCAGATTCGCTGGTTATGCGTCCTAAGCCTCAGTATGGATTGAATCTGCTCCACACCATTTGGAATGTCCGTGACTACTGTTCCCAACGTACGTTTTGCAGATTATCTGCTTTCTCAAGAGATGACTCTTATATTACCCTCATCTTATTTATACCCTCCACAATTCATATAAAGTGAATCAATAAACAGAAAAATTCTCATATACATACACTATATATAAAAATACATGATCGAAAAACCCAAACAAACATTATTAAAAATCCTTAAAAATATTCATACATATATTCTCAATTATCTATAACTAAACTTTAGTTTCTAACACATACCTGAGTAACCACAGCATCAAGAATCTGAGACAGCTCGTCTAAATAAAGATAATAAAAAATATATTAAATATATATATATATTGTATGTATAGAGCAGCTGCACTCACAGAAGCTTATAACCAATACTAATTATGGTTTGGTGCACGTCCCCTAAAAATAAGGTAATCAAAAAGTGTACTCAGCCTAGGATATTCCAAGCATCGTAACGGAACAGCACTCATTGAGAAGTAGAAAGTGAATTTATCAATTTATTGCATCCATCTAGCCAAAAAATATATTAAATATATATATTATTACTTTATTAAATTAATTAAAAAATATTACTTTATTAAAATTATATTTAAAAACAATGCATGTTTAACTCTTCATTGATGCCGTTTGGACTTATAGTTTGTAATGTGTGAATCCAAAAAGACTCTCTCTATCATAACTTTTTAAATCTATCACCTCCTCTGATACTAACAGGAATTTGTTCAATCCCTATAACTTGTAAGTCTCCTATGTTCCCCCCTTGACATTCCCAAAAATGTCTGGAAACTGCATGTTTATATGACTTTTTAATAACATTATTTCGATGTTCCCTAAATTATTCAACCACTATAATGCTACATTCTTCAGATATGGGCCTGGATTCCAAAATAGGAAATATATGTAATACTCGGTTTGTCTGCGTATTTCCCCTTAAACTTCAGTAGAAATCTGTAAGTCAGTGTTAAAGGCATAGTAATACTTAAATTGTAAAAAAAAGTATGGTAGGGCTTATCCCCCTTAGTAAAATGAGGGAACTCACTGCTGAGAGGGGTTTTATTCAAAAATGATTATAGCTCAGACTTGAATTTTTAAGTGCAATGTCACAGAGACCTGAAATTGTAGAGTGGTGCTGTTGCTACATCATCCTATGGAGACCTCTGGTCAGTTGACAGTAAATCTCCATAGCATAGTGAAGAAACAGCAAAACTAACATTTCAGGCCACTGTGAAACTGCAACTAATAAAACTCAAGTTTCAGCTGTAATAAGTTTTTAATAAAACACCTCTCAGCAGTGGTAGTTCCCTTGTTTTACTCAGGGGGATAAACACTACAATTTATATTTTTTTACATTTTAAGTATTACTATCCCTTGTCGAACCAATTATGATGAAGGTATCCAAGGGGTTAAAACAAGAGAACCAATCAGGTTGGATATCTTCACATAAATAGATAAATGACAATATAAATAATTTTGAGAACTTTACACAATGCTAGGTATTGACACGCTACTTCACAGTAAAGAATTGATTAATAATCAGTTACTCATATTTGTGCAAATATATATACATATATAATTTATTTAAGTGAAATATACCATATATAAAATGTAATCAACAATGGTAAAATTGAGTGAACACCAACTGAATAGATAACAATAACTCAAAAACCAATATGACAATTATTATGACCAGCAGTTAAAGGGTTAACTGTACCTGGGTATATATATGGAATAACAATTATTGAACTCAGTAACACAGAAAAGGATGATAAATCCTTACAATTAATTAAATATAGTTGGCAGCAGCGTATACGAATACCTCAGCCTCAGGAACTGTATAAACTATGCTAATTAAGGTTTAAGGTATATTGTCATGTCAATTGACCTTAATATTAAGCCAGGTCCTCTGACAATTATCCTTGTACCATATGCAAAAGCAGATTTTAGAGAAACTAATTGGAAAAAGATCCCAGATAGATCACTATAATTTAACTATTTACGGATTTCAACTATTGTATACCTCCTGAATAAAACATATGAATTGCATTTAATATGGTCGATAACAGATTTTACCAATAATATACTTAAAATTAATCCAGTAATATATATCTAGACAGTATACCAAACTTCATGCAATATATATATCATAAATATGACTATAGCAATATTATGTAAAACCTATAGGGTACTTCAAGAGTTAATCCACTTATTAAGATAGGATGCGACACCCAAGATGGCAGCTTCTTTTGCCTAGTGAAAGTTTAAAAGAAACCTTCACTTTACAAAAGTTAGGCCTAGTACATGCACAAAGAAATCTATAAGGTACTCCGAGGGTTAACCCACTATAAGGATAGGATACCACACCCAAGATGGCAGCTTCTTTTGTCTAGTGAAAGTTTAAAAGAAACTTACACTTTACAAAATAATTAGACCTAAAACACACACAAAGAAATCCAAAGAAACAAATAGCAGTTAAAGGGTTGATAACCAAATTCAAATTCCCCAGATCAGATATTAGCTATTCTAATCTTTCCAGAAACACAACATTCTAGAAATAACAGAAATTATATTAACCAATATATACAAGGATGAATAGATCTCACTGCTATCACTATTTTATTATCAATCTGGCAAATGTAACAATTTACCAATTAATTAATGGATTCTGCTTAATTCAGAATTAATAGAGCCAATATACCTTATTATAATTGGTCACAATTGGGTGGCCAGTCCGATTAAGACAATTATAAGAAAAAATAATTTTCTTCAGATAAGGAAGAAATAAATATTTGATTCTGAATTTTGCAGAATTATAGTAAGGAAAGATATAGTTACCAGTCCAATAAGTGGGAATTTCCTAGAATTTCTATGGCAGGCAGTCAGCAAGAATGTGAGCAGGAATCAAACCAGGAAGCCAAGAGCCATTTTACCCTCTATCATAGTATTTTATATGGTAAAATCACTCTTATCATCACTCTTCGCCCATCCCCTCTGATTGGACAGAGATCCATCTCATTATACAGTGACATCATCAGTATTATCTGATTGGGTGCTTCTAACCCTAAATTTCCATATCACATCATGCATAAATTATTATAATAATATGTGGAATTTCAAGGCATCATTAATAATGCTACACATCCACAAGATGGCTCTCACTCCACGTTAAAATTTTCCTTGATAATTTCAGAAACAGTAGTAAAGACATCTGGCCTGGCAACCATCTCAAAAGGGAGAGATCATAAGTTTATCAGAAACCCTATAAACATGTCATCCTACCAGCCTTTCTCACATAGGAGTACATTTTTCTCAGACATTTTTGTCTCCAACTGAATATCAATCTACCATTAAAGTCGCTCAAATATTTCACTCCAATATTGAACAAAGAGGCCTCCTTTGTTTTAAGGATGAAGTCATTTACACACATCTGAAAACAGAATTTCAGTTAATTTTGTTTTTAAAATTAACCTTCTACACTACACCAAGACAGAGTCTCTGACACCCTTTATGGTGTATCATGAGGAATGCAATTCAGCCTGTGTAGGTATGTCAGGATTGAGAGATTATTATATTTTATTACTAGGGATGGAGGAAAATTTCCATTTTTTTCCTGCAGGAATTTTCACAGCAAAAGAACACTTTTCTGCTATTTCCTCAGGAATTCCTGCCCATATAGAAAATCATAAAGTTTCCAGCTAGTACGGCTCCATTTTCTGCCTATGTATTCCAATAGAGGCAAAGCTTCCCACCCCATACTATTAAACCCAGAATTTCTCACCATGCAGCATGGCATAGAATAGGCAGGAAATTGAGTGGAAGGAGATAGAGAGAGGAAAAAAAATAGAAATATTAAAAGAAAAATAATGTTGCTTGAAGTGCTAGCTTGCACAACAACCACTGCCAGCAACCAGAGAAGCTGGGTGGCCCCTGGTGCTGCTCGTTCAGAGCTGGAGGAGGCAGTTGACAGCACCAGTGGTAAAGGGAGCCCACATACCCAATCATGCCAGGTCCCCTGATATTGTCCCTTGGAATGTGGGGAACTATATTGAAGAAAGAGGGTGAACAGGCTAGAAGTAGGAGAAGAACACTTCAGCTGCCTGTGCCAACTGCTACTTAAGTGGAGATGCCAAGTGAATAGCACTTGTCAACCCCAGCAATTCCTATAGAGCAGCAAGAGACTAGTGGTAGTGGTGCCGAAAGTGAGGGTGATGGTTGTGCAGCTAGTGTGTTGAGGACATTATGAGAGCATTTTTGGAGGAAAGCCAAAGTAAATGAGAGAAAGAGATGCAAATGGGAATGGGAATCACTACCACCATAAGTGATGTTCTAGAGTTTGCTGCTGCTGTAAATACTGCTGCTGAATTGTTAGAGTTCTTCAAGTAGAGACATGGGACTAGGACAGGCTCCAATTGCCACCGATACTCCTGGTCCTAGCTCTAGTTTTAATGCTGAGTCAGCAGCAGCATCATCTGCTCCAGCTACTGAAGGTGATTCTGGAGAAGAAAAAAAGAAGACTATTCTATTCCACCTCTCTTTCACTGAAATCATGGGTATGTGAATATTTTTACCATAAGGCAGACATAGTTTAGTCATCACACTGAAGAATGCATGTATTTTAAGGTAGAGAAAAGGGGAAAGGAGGGGACACACCTTGGTACATCTTCCCTCATTAAGCACATACAACATAGCACCATGACGTTTATATTAAGCATATGTAAGTGACCCCCCTCAAAAAAAAAACAACAACTCAAAAGAGTCACTGTCACTTTCCCCCCTTGTCCCATAAGAAGACAAAAGAAACCCAGCCTGGATGTTTGATGATGAGTATAACACCTGCATTGTCATCACCTTGTGCTAGGGTACAGGTGCAGGAAAATGCATTGATGTCAACACCCTCAGGGTCCTCTTCCTCCTACTCTGGCACATTACCTTTGCCCCCATTGTCTCCCCACCAGCTTATAGCATTTCTATAGATATGAGGGTCTGACATTTCATGTCCACCCATTGCTATCACAGTGTACCTTGGCATCAGTGCTGCCCCTCTTGCTATCTCGCTGCTCTGTCTGGTGGTCACGGGTGCAGGCGCATGTTTCTGTCTCTGAACACGGAGCTTGTTTATACGCATGCATTCTATTTGACTAATTGATTCCCGCCTCCGGGTAGGCCTATATTAACTTCCCATGGCCTAAGACCAGTTGCCCTTACGTGGTGTTCCTGTGATTACTCGTTACATTTGCTCCTTGTAGCACGTGTATGACCCTGGCCTGTCTGGCTATCCATACTGGTTCTGACCTGTGGCTCTAGTTATCTCTCGCTCCAAGTATGACCCCAGCTTGTCTGACCATCCATACCGGTTCTGACATGTTGCTCTAGTTATCTTTTGCTCCGTGTATGACCCCGGCTTGTCTGACTAACCACACTGGTTCAGACCTCTAGCTCTGTCTGACTACTCGCTCTGTGTTAACCACTAGATTGTCTGAATAGCCACCCTGTATCACAGTGCCTGTGATTGCTGCATTTTCTTGTCTGTCACCAGCAGGGGGCTTCTATTGGCTGTCTGCATTTAGCCCGCCTCATATTGCCTATTTAAACCTGGATTGGGCACCCTTTGAGTGCCCTTTCGTGTTGTTTCTGACCTTTTGCTATCACTATGTCCAGTGATAGTTGGGCCTCTGTTCCAGTGTTCCTGAGTTCCTGATTTCAACTGTTCCAGTGTCTCCTGCATGCTGAGTTGTTCCAGTCCTGGTTCTGGCCTAGTACTCTGGTGATGCAGTTCCTGCTGAACTTCTTTTCTGCTGTTTCCTGACCTGACTGATCGCTGCTGGTTCCTGTCATCTCATTGCCTGTCTCCAGTATCCTGGCGACCTACTGCCGGTCGCGTCGGCGACATTGCTTGTTAGTCCCAGCGTGCGGACGCTGGTTTTCTCCAACGCCTTGCGGCTACACGATTCAGTTGTTAGTCCAGTGTGCGGACACTGGTTCGTTCCCAAGCCTATCGGCTACACTATTCAGTAGTTGGTCCCAGCATGCGGACGCTGGTTTGCTTCCAAAGCCTCGCGGCTACACGATTCCCTGTTGGTCCAGTGTGCGGACACTGGTTTGCTCCAAAGCCTATCGGCTATACGATCCAGTGTTGGTCCCAGCGTGCGGACGCTGGTTTGCTCCAAAGCCTTGCGGCTATATGATTCACTTGTTACTCCAGTGTGCAGACACTGGTTTGCTCCAAAGCCTATCGGCTATACGATTCAGTGTTGGTCCCAGTGTGCGGACACTGGTTTGCTCCAAAGCCTATCGGCTATACGATTCAGTAGTTGGTCCCAGCGTGCGGACGCTGTTTTGCTCCAAAGCCTTACGGCTATATGATTCACTTGTTACTCCAGTGTGCGGACACTGGTTTGCTCCAAAGCCTATCGGCTCTACGATTCAGTAGTTGGTCCCAGCGTGCGGACGCTGGTTTGCTCCAAAGCCTTGCAGCTATATGATTCACTTGTTACTCCAGTGTGAGGACATTGGTTTGCTCCTAAGCCTCGCGGCTATACGATTCCCCTGTTGGTCTCAGTGTGCGGACACTGGGTTGCTTACGATCCTGTCATTCTGCCATTATCATCCGACTGCTATTGATATCTCTGGGCTGCCCTGCCCGGTATTGGTAAGGCTGGTAGAACCTTTGCCAAATTCCATCTCAGGTTGCCTTACCCGGTATTGGCAGGGCTGGTAGAGCCTACTCTGTGTACTTATTGGGGCTGCCTTGCCCGGTAATTAGGTAAGGCTGGTAGAACCGTTATGCTATTCCATCTGCAGGTTGCCTTACCCGGTATTGGCAAGGCCGGTAGAGCCTAATATTCAATTCTCTCAGACTGTCCTGTCTGGTATATTGACAGGACCAGTAGAGTCTGCCTTCTGTCTTTGCTATTACTCATGATTTATATATGTATGTGATTGCCATCCTAAGTGATCAATTTAATTATTTCAATAAAATTGATTTTTACCTAAAACTTGTGCCTGAGAGTCATAACAAACCGTGACAGTACGAAAGGGCCATGACCTCAGACAGCAAATGTGAAGGTAACGCACAGAATATCCATTGGAGGATGGATATGCACGAGCAACGTTTGGATCAGTTGGCGGTTGCAATTCAAACGATCCTTGAACGCACGGTAATCGCTGACAAATCTGGCTCTAGCCCGGTGGTCTCGCCAAGTCCCACACCGGAAAGTGATACCAGGCCCCTAGGGGGTACTGTTAAAGGGTTAACGGCTTCTGCACCCTTGCCGCTAAGATATGATGGTGACCCTAGTCTCTGCAGAGGGTTCATCAACCAACTTGAAATTTTTATGGAATTGACGGCACACGCATTCCCCAATGATCGTAGTAAAGTGGGGTTCACGATATCGCTGCTCACTGGCAGAGCATTGGCTTGGGCTAACCCCTTGTGGGAGAATGCTAAACCTTGCACTAAGAACTTTAGAGAATTTGTGCAATCCTTTCGAAGAGTGTTTGAGCCTCCTGGTAGAACCACCTCTGCTGCCAAACGTCTTATGGAGATACAACAGGGCAGGCGTACAGTGGGCGACTATGCCATCGAATTTCGCACATTGGCAGCAGAGGTAGGTTGGAATAACGAGGCATTATTGGCAGCTTTTGCTCAAGGCCTGAATGACCACATTAAAGACGAAATCGCTGCTAAAGATCTACCTATTGACCTAGATGATTACATTGAGTATGTTATGCTAATTGACTCCAGAATACGTGAGAGATCAACTGCCAGAGATCATAAGATACGATCAAAAAATAATGAGCCTAGTAGCATGTTTTGCCCACCCATCCCTCCCCTGGTATTGAAGTCTAGTGAACCAGTACGGGAGACAAGTGAACCTATGCAAGTAGGTTTCACTAGACTAACCAAGGAGGAGAGACTATATCGCAAGAAACAAGGGTTGTGTTTATACTGCGGTAAAAACGGGCACTTGCTAAATTCCTGTCCGGTACGTCCGGGAAATGCACACACCTAGGGTACCTTGGGGGACAGGCCCTAGGTGGTGTACAATCGTCCCCAGTGTCGGGCATAATGAAACCCACCACACAGGTGGTATTGTCTTGGGCACAATGCTCTGTGGAGGTTTTGGCCCTGGTTGACTCTGGTGCAGCAGGGTATTTTATGGATAATACCTTTGCCGAATTGCACGGAGTTCCACGCATTGAAAGAGAAAACCCCTTGGCTATTGAAGCGATTGATGGCAGACCCTTAGAACCGCCTCAGGTTATATTTGAAACTATGCCACTGTCTATGACTATTGGGGCACTTCACAGAGAAGAGCAGCAGTTTCAACTTATTAATTCTCCTCACCATGCTGTTATATTGGGATTTCCGTGGTTACAGTTACATAACCCACAATTTGATTGGAAAAAGTGTGAAATTGCTGCTTGGTCCCCATTTTGTATGGACAAGTGTGTCATCCAGCCTATTAAGGTCCTGTGCACCTCCTCTGCTATACCGGATGTTTACCAACAGTTTGGCGATGTTTTTAGCAAAGGAGAGGCTAGTATACTACCCCAGCACAGACCTTATGATTGTTGCATTGAATTGCAGCCTGGAGCAGTACCTCCTAAGGGACGCACTTATCCATTATCTTGTGAGGAAAATAATGCTATGGAAGATTACATTTCTGATGCCCTTGCTAGAGGGATCATACGAAAATCTACCTCTCCAGCTGGGGCTGGGTTCTTTTTCGTAAAAAAGAAAAATGGCGAATTAAGACCATGCATTGACTACCGGGGCTTGAATAAACTAATGGCAAAAAACGCATACCCAATACCACTCATCACCGAGCTTTTTGATAGGCTTAAGGGCGCTTCGATTTTTACCAAATTGGACCTACGGGCCGCTTACAATCTGGTTCGCATTCGAGCAGGTGATGAGTGGAAAACTGCCTTTAATACTCGATCTGGGCACTACGAGTATCTAGTTATGCCATTTGGGCTATGTAATGCCCCCGCAGTTTTCCAGGAACTGATAAACGATGTTCTGAGAGATATGTTACAGACATGTGTTGTGGTGTACCTTGACGATATACTGATTTACTCCCAAAATATGTCACAGCACATCAAAGATGTATCCGCAGTATTGCTACGACTCCGTGAGAACAAATTATTTTGTAAATTGGAAAAATGTGAGTTTCACAGAACCAGCGTGCCATTCTTGGGGTTCATAATTGGCAATGATGGCATTGCCATGGACAAAGAAAAGTTGTCAGCTGTCCTACAATGGCGAAAACCCAAGGGTCTTAAAGCCATACAGCGTTTCCTGGGTTTCGCTAATTATTATAGGAGGTTTATTAAGAACTTTTCTTCCATTGTCAAACCTCTGTCCGATCTTATGCACAAGGGTGCTAATCCTTCTTGTTGGCCGGTATCTGCTGAGGAAGCCTTTGAGAAATTGAAGCTGGCATTTGCTGCGGCTCCTGTATTATCCCACCCCAATCCTCTACTTCCATTTACGTTAGAGGTTGATGCCTCAGATATTGGGGTTGGGGCAGTACTTTCGCAACGACACGATAAAGGTGGAACACTCAGACCTTGTGGTTTTTTTTCTAAAAAGTTGACTGTCACTCAAAGCCACTATGAGATAGGTGACAGAGAATTATTGGCCATTATCCTCGCTCTTAAGGAATGGCGTCATTTGCTTGAAGGTACTAAGAATCCTGTCTTAATCCTAACAGATCATAAAAATCTGACTTATCTCTCGGAGGCCAAGAGATTGTCCTCTCGTCAGGCCAGATGGGCACTGTTCCTGTCCCGATTTAATTTCATTGTATCATATTTACCGGGATCAAAGAATGTCAGGGCTGATGCACTGTCAAGACAATTTGAGGCCGACAGTGACAGAGTGGAAGCACCAGCACCTATCATCCAACCCGATAGAATATTGGCTACTATACGCACGAGTATCACTTCTCCTTTAGGGGAGGAGATCCTGGCCTCTCAGGGGTCCGCTCCCCATGAAACCCCAGTGGGCAAATGTTTTGTCGCTGAACCATTTCGTACTAGGTTGCTCGAAACCTACCATTCCTCTAAGGCTGCGGGACATATTGGTAGAGACCAATTGTTATGGTCCCTTTCTCAGTTATTTTGGTGGCCTTCCATGAGAAACGATTGTGCCAAATTTACGAATGCCTGTGCCACCTGTGCCCGCGCTAAGACCCCGAGACATCTCCCAGTGGGCTTGCTTCAACCGGTGCCTAATGGCGAACGCCCCTGGTCTCATGTTTCCATTGATTTTATGGGAGAATTGCCTATGTCTAAAGGGTATTACTTTATATTCATGGTGGTTGCCAGGTTTTCTAAAATGGCTCATTTCGTGCCCCTCCGTGGCCTTCATTCAGCTAAGGAATTGGCAATTGTGTTCGCCAGAGAAGTATTCCGGTTGCATGGAGTGCCCAGGGTACTGGTGTCTGACAGGGGGAGCCAGTTTGTGTCTAGATTTTGGAGGGCATTTTGCCAACAGATGGGCATACAGCTGTCCTTCTCCTCTGCCTACCATCCCCAGACCAATGGAGCCGCTGAACAAGCTAATCAGGGCTTGGAACAATTTCTCCGTTGTTTCGTTACTGACCAATCATAATTGGTCCGACTTGTTGCCTTGGGCAGAGTTCGCCAGGAACTGTGCGGTCAATTCTTCATCGGGGAGCTCCCCGTTTCTGATTAATTACGGGTTTCAGCCCTGTTTGCTTCCAGATTCATTTCAGACGCAACAGATTCCAGCTCTGGATGAGCATATCGAGCAACTCCGTTCCACATGGGCACAAGTTCAGAGGGCACTTGGTCAGTCATTTCAGCGTCATCAGCGCCATGCCAATCGCAGAAGGCTTCCAGTGGTTTCTTTTCAGGCTGGGGACAGAGTATGGCTTTCCTCCAGAAATCTCAAGCTGCAGGTTCCGTCTAATAAGTTGGCTCCCCGGTTCATTGGTCCATACAGAGTCATTCGCAAAATTAACCTTGTCTCCTATGCTCTAGACATACCTGCATCCATGCATATCCATAATGTGTTCCATGTGTCCCTTCTCAAGCCTCTGGTTTGCAATCGCTATACTACCACACCTGTGGTGCCAGGACCTTTTGAGGTTGAGGGTCAGGAGGAGTACGAGGTTCAGAGTATTATTGATTCCCGAAGGCTTAGAGGAAGGGTACAGTACCTGGTACATTGGAAAGGATATGGTCCTGAAGATCGATCGTGGGTGGATAGTAAGGACCTTCATGCACCTAGAATAGCTAGGGTCTTTCATGCCAAATACCCACAGAAACCTAGACCCTATTCTAGGAGAGGGGGTCTTTGAAAGGGGGGTACTATCACAGTGCCTGTGATTGCTGCATTTTCTTGTCCGTCACCAGCAGGGGGCTTCTATTGGCTGTCTGCATTTAGCCCGCCTCATATTGCCTATTTAAACCTGGATTGGGCACCCTTTGAGTGCCCTTTCGTGTTGTTTCTGACCTTTTGCTATCACTATGTCCAGTGATAGTTGGGCCTCTGTTCCAGTGTTACTGAGTTCCTGATTTCAACTGTTCCAGTGTCTCCTGCATGCTGAGTTGTTCCAGTCCTGGTTCCGGCCTAGTACTCTGGTGATGCAGTTCCTGCTGAACTTCTTTTCTGCTGTTTCCTGACCTGACTGATCGCTGCTGGTTCCTGTCATCTCATCGCCTGTCTCCAGTATCCTGGCGACCTACTGCCGGTCGCGTCGGCGACATTGCTTGTTAGTCCCAGCGTGCGGACGCTGGTTTTCTCCAACGCCTTGCGGCTACACAATTCAGTTGTTAGTCCAGTGTGTGGACACTGGTTCGCTCCCAAGCCTATCGGCTACACTATTCAGTAGTTGGTCCCAGCGTGCGGACGCTGGTTTGCTCCCAAAGCCTCGCGGCTACACGATTCCCTGTTGGTCCAGTGTGCGGACACTGGTTTGCTCCAAAGCCTATCAGCTATACGATCCAGTGTTGGTCCCAGCGTGCGGACGCTGGTTTGCTCCAAAGCCTTGCGGCTATATGATTCACTTGTTACTCCAGTGTGCGGACACTGGTTTGCTCCAAAGCCTATCGGCTATACGATTCAGTGTTGGTCCCAGCGTGCGGACGCTGGTTTGCTCCTAAGCCTTGCGGCTATATGATTCACTTGTTACTCCAGTGTGCGGACACTGGTTTGCTCCAAAGCGTATCGGCTATACGATTCAGTAGTTGGTCCCAGCGTGCGGACGCTGTTTTGCTCCAAAGCCTTGCGGCTATATGATTCACTTGTTACTCCAGTGTGCGGACACTGGTTTGCTCCAAAGCCTATCGGCTCTACGATTCAGTAGTTGGTCCCAGCGTGCGGACGCTGGTTTGCTCCAAAGCCTTGCAGCTATATGATTCACTTGTTACTCCAGTGTGAGGACATTGGTTTGCTCCTAAGCCTCGCGGCTATACGATTCCCCTGTTGGTCTCAGTGTGCGGACACTGGGTTGCTTACGATCCTGTCATTCTGCCATTATCATCCGACTGCTATTGATATCTCTGGGCTGCCCTGCCCGGTATTGGTAAGGCCGGTAGAACCTTTGCCAAATTCCATCTCAGGTTGGCTTACCCGGTATTGGCAGGGCCGGTAGAGCCTACTCTGTGTACTTATTGGGGCTGCCTTGCCCGGTAATTAGGTAAGGCCGGTAGAACCGTTATGCTATTCCATCTGCAGGTTGCCTTACCCGGTATTGGCAAGGCCGGTAGAGCCTAATATTCAATTCTCTCAGACTGTCCTGTCCGGTATATTGACAGGACCGGTAGAGTCTGCCTTCTGTCTTTGCTATTACTCATGATTTATATATGTATGTGATTGCCATCCTAAGTGATCAATTTAATTATTTCAATAAAATTGATTTTTACCTAAAACTTGTGCCTGAGAGTCATAACAAACCGTGACACCCTGGTTCTGAACTGAGGCTGTGGCTGTCTACTCACTCCATGTATCCAGTACTCATTGGGCTATTCGCATTTGTGGTACTGTGGCTTATGCTGTCCTCTGCTTCTTTCGCCACTTTTCCCATTCTGTACGGTGTGGTAGTACTCCAATTCCGTTGGTCGCCTTATTCCTGCCTGAGAGAGTGAACCATAGGCGGGTTCTCTACTCATCTCTGAGTAGTACAGGCATTGGCTCAATGACAGTCTGGTTGTGGACTGTAACCTGTCCGTTTTATGTTCTGGGTCATTGCTCTGGAATTACTATTATTTGTATATCTTTAAAAAAGGTGGTTTTAATTTAATATACCTGTGTCTGACTTTTATTTGTACTGGTTACAGTGACAGTACATAAGGGCCATGAGTACTGAAGGTACAGGTAATCCACCTTCTCTGAGCATCCTGTCCAGGATGGACTCGCAGGATCAAAGCATTGAATCAATTGTCATTGGCCGTGCAGACGTTATTAAACCATACTGCACACCTTGATCGTTTTGCTTGGCAACAGGTGGCCTCCCCAGACTCGGCACCGGCTGCTCTTGCAACCTCTGAGGTTGGTGTTGCTAGAGGTTTATCTGGGTCTGTTCCATTACCTCAACGCTACGAGAGGGAACCTACACTAATCCGGGGATTCCTTACTCAACTGGGGAGTTTTCTAGAGATGGTCCTGCTTGCATTTCCGAGCGAAAGGAGTAAAGTGGGACTCCTGATTTCCCTCCTGTCAGGCAAAGCATTGGCCTGGGCTAATCCACTTTGGGAACCAGACAAACCCATAATTTACAATTTCACTGAGTTTGTGGCCTCATTTCATAGGGTCTTTGACATCCCAGGTCATGCTGCCAAACAGCTTATGACCATCCGCCAAGGCAAACATACAGTGGCGGAGTACATGATAGAATTCCGTCAGCGGAGGTAGGATGCAATAATGAAGCACTTGTAGCTGCATTCTCCCAATGTCTATGTGACTCAATCAAAGATGAGATTGCAGCCTGTGAGCTGCCGAGTGATCTGGAGGAGCTGATTTAAGTTATCATTCTGGTAGATACCTGTATCCAGGAGAGACCATCGTTCAAGGAAAGTATGCATAGGCCTCCATCCCGGTTGGCACACAGTTTTGTGAACCCACCCTATCCTCCCTTGCCTCCCATGCCTCCTCGTTCTGACTCCACTAGAGGAGAACCCATGCAACTAGGGTTTACATGCCTTTCAGTGGAGGAGAGTGCTCTCCGCCAGAGGGACGGTCTCTGCTTATATTGCGGGAAGCCTGGTTACTTGTTGCCAGGACCGGATTTTCCATAAAGCAGAGTAGGCATATGCCTACAGGTGCACCCTACAGAGGGGCGCCTGCCATTGCAATCAATATATTTTATTTATTTATTTTTTAAGTGGCGTGGCATGCCTTGCTGTGCCGCCCACCGCATGGTAAAGTCTGCGCCTCACAGACCTGTAGCTGCTGAGCTCCCCCGGTCTACCTGGACGACACTCTCATCCATTATCTGACCCTAGAGACACATTGGGCTGATGTGTCATTGGTCTTACAACTGCTGAGGGAGAACAAGTTGTTCTGTGAATTGGAGACATGTGAATATCATAGATCCCAGGTGACATTCTTGGGTTACATCATCTCTTCCTCTGGTCTAGCCATGGACCCGCAAAAACTTTCTGCTGTCTTGCAATGGACATTTACGATGGGATTGAAATCCATACAGTGGTTCCTGGATTTTACAAATTACTACAGGAAGTTTACATGAAACTTCTCCACTGTGGTTAAACCGCTCACAGACATGACTAAGAAGGGGGAGAATCCTTTGAATTTGTCACCTAGTTCCCTGAAGGCCTTCAAAAACTTGAAGTACGCTCTTGCCAGAGCTCCTATTCTGTCCCATCCGAATCCCACCCTACCCTTTACCCTGGAAGTTGATGCATCAGAGTCTGGAGTGGGTGCTTTGCTGTCCCAGCATGTGGGGCCCTTTAAACCATTACTTCCTTGTGTTTTTTTTGTTTAAATTGTCTAAAATGGAGAGTCTGTATGATGTGGGCGATGGCAAATTGCTTGTCATTATTGTCTCTTTAAAAGAATGGCGGCACTTACTAGAGGGAACTAGGATTCTGATTCTAACAGACCACAAGAATCTCACATATCTATCTGAGACCAAGAGGTTGTCCCCATGCCAGGCCAGATTGGCCTTGTTCCTATCGAGGTTCAACTATGTGGTTTCTTACCTTTCGTGTAGTGAGAATATTAAGGAGGACGCCCTTTCCCAGCAGTTCGGGGCGGTTTCCGAGGAGGAGAGTTCTCCAGCTCCTATCATTCCCTCCGATCAGATATTGGCTACGATTCACACAAGTATTACCTCCCCTTTGGGAGAGGAGATTTTGGCCGTGCATGTCACTAGTCGACAAGCCATGTGGGAGATGCTTTGTGCCTGAGTCTCTACGTACGAAATTATTAGAGATGTACCACGCCTCGAGGGCAGCTGGGCACATTGGTAGAGACCAACTCATATGGTTCATGTCTAGACTTTTCTGGTGGCCTAGCCTGAGAGCAGACTGTTCTGCATTTGTGTCCGCTTGCTTGACTTGTGCACAGACCAAGACCCCCAGACACCTTCCAGTGGGGGCTCTTTCAAACCATTCCTAATGGGAATGACCTTGGTCTCAATTATCCATTGATTTTATGGTTGAACTGCCTGTCTCTGAGGGGAACACGGTCATCCTTATGAATGTAGACCAATTTTCTAAGATGGCTCATTTCGTGCCTCTGAAGGGACTCCCCTTCGCTAGGGAGTTGTCCAAGATATTTGCCAGAGATGTAGTGGCCTAAACGGTATACCCAAGGTGCTGGTCTCAGATCGTGGGAGCCAGTTTGTGTCTCATTTTTGGAGGTCTTTTTGCAGACATATGGGCATACAACTCACATTCTCCTTGGCTTACCATCCTCAGTCTAATGGTGCGCCAGAGAGGTCTAATCCATTGCTTCATTTCAGACCATCACAATAATTGGGAGAACCTGTTACAGTGGGCTGAGTTTGCCAGGAATTGTGCCATAAAATCTTCCTCTCAGAACTCCCGGTTTCTGATAAATTATGGGTTTCAACCTTCTCTTCTTCCGGAATCCTTTGAGGTACAGTACATTCCATCTTTGGATGCGCATTTTAGGGCACTCAGCTCCACTTGGGTACGGTTTCGAAGATCCCTGCAAAGGTCCACACAGCGCTAAAAGAGACACGCAGACTGTAGACGATTGCCAGCTCTGGTCTTCCAGATGGAAAAGAGAGTATGGCTATCTTCTCGCAACCTGAATCTCAAGGTGTCTTGTAGGTTCCTCATTTTGTAGGCCCCTTTCAGGCTCTTTGTAGGGTTAATTCTGTAGCCTACACCCTGGAACTTCCTGCTAACGTGCATTTCTAATGTGTTTCATGTATCTCTACTTAAACCCTTGGTATGCAACCATTACACTACTGCTCTGGTCCATCCCAGGTCTGTCAGAGTTGGGGACCATGAGGAGTATGAGAAATATTTTGGACTCACATAGAGTCAGAGGCCAGGTACAACATCTGGTTCATTGGAAGGGCTAGGGCCAAGAGGAATGCTCCTGGGTGGCCATGAAGGATTTACGTGCTCCAGCTCTTATCTGTTCATCCTACTCCCACTTCCCCGCTGTTTCTAACCCTCTTCTGCAGGGGAGAGGTCATTAAGGGGAGGGTACTATCACAGTATACCTTGGCATCCATGCTGCCAGTTACCCTTGTGCTATCTTGCTGCTCTGTCTGGTGGTCATGGGTGCAGGCACACATTTCTGTCTCTGAACGCAGCGTTTATTTATACACATGCATTCTATTTGACTAATTGATTCCCTCCTCCGGGTATGCTTATATTAACTTCCCATGGTCTAAGACCAGTTGCCCTTACATGGTGTTCCTGTGATTACTCTTTATGTTTGCTCCTTGTTGTGACCCTGGTTTGGCTTCTGATATCACTCCGTGTATTACCCTGGCCTGTCTGACTATCCACACTGGTTTTGACCTGTGGCTCTAGTTATCTCTCGCTCCATGTTTGACCCTGGCTTGTCTGGCCATCCACACCGGTTCTGACTAGTGGATCTAGTTATTTCCCACTCCTTGTATGACCCCGGCTTGTCTGACTAACCGCACCGGTTCTGACTAGTGGCTCTGGCTGTCTACTCGCTCAGTGTATGACCCCGGCTTATCTGGCTATCCACACCGTTTCGGACCTTTGGCTTAGGCTGACTACTCAATCCGTGTATGACCTCACCTTGTCTAACTCTCCACACTGGTTCTGACCTGTGGCCCTGGCTGACTACTTGCTCTGTGTTAACCCCGGCTTGTCTGACTATCCACACCAGTTCTGAACTGAGGCACTGGCTGTCTACTTGCTCCTTGTATCCAGTACTCATTAGGCTATTCGCATATGCAGTACTGTAGCTTGTGCTGTCCTCTGCTCCGTTCGCCACTGTCCTCATTCTGTATTGAGAGGTAGTACTCTGATTCCATTGGGTGCCTTATACCTCCCTGGGAGAGAGAACCATAGGCGGGCTCTCTACTCCTCTCTGAGTAGTACAGACCTCGGCTCACTGTCAGTCTGGGTGTGGAATGTAACCCGTCCGTTCTATGTTCTGGGTCATATATCTTTAATAAAGGTGGTTTGAATTCAATATACCTGTGTCTGACCTTCATGTGTACTGGTTACAGTGACAATTGCACATTGTGTGGTGCTTTGACCACACATGGCAAAGTGGTGGTGAGTAATCAAATGCAGGGTATCGGGGAGCATCTATGAACAGTCCATATGCTAAGCTGGTGGCAGGAAAGATTCATTATTTTTATTAATTCTTCTTATCATCATCATTTGTCCTTAGTGTAGAGGACAAAGGTCATAGTGACAGCAGTTCTTGATTTCTCTGAGGATGTTTAACATTTCCAACCTAAGCATAAAATTGTTGGGTGCAGTTTTGCCTGTGTCTTAATATGAGAGCCGATGTGTCAATTGTTGTGATACTTCCAAGTCCTTGCCATATTTTACAATGTTTCCTTGTTCACACTTAGCACATTTCAGTTGCTGACATGGCATAGTATCAAGGGAAAAACTGATATACCAGCACACCCGTGATTTTACAGTATGTTAAGGAGTAGAAACCAATTTTGCCAACTTCTTCTCTCCAAATGCACCTGAAGTGCCTCAGGAGCAGCACTAGGGTTAGTGTCAAGTGGAAGCATTGTCATACCATTGCCTGTATCATATCAGTGCTGATTATCCCAGTCCCATGCAGCAGCCTAATCCTCCTGCTGCTTTTATAACTCAGCAGCATGGCTTATAGCAGTAGTGAATGACAGAATGTCACTACTGTTGGGTGCTACTGGGTGACATAATGGTTCAGGTGGTTTGCCACCACAATCTAGCACTGATGACACTAGACCAATAATGCATACAATTTTGTATGGCTTTCAAGGCTGAGGACTGCAAACAATTTTTTATAGCTTGTTTTTTGCAAGCCTGAGGCCTGAAAACAAATTTGAAGTCCACAATCACATTTTTTCAAGGCTAGCCTTGCTGTAATATTTTGAATGTTTAAGTTACAATAAGCCTGCAACACAATTATTTTTCAGGATTTTCTTTTTGTCAGGTTACACTGAATGTGGCAGAAGTTTATAGTGGTAGTGGTGGAATGATTAATGTATCTCTTATTACCCTTCATCCCAAGTACATTTGCCGGACATTATTAATCAGTTAAGTACACAAAAATATTGCCCTTTACAAAATACTCTATCTCTTCTAGTATCTTGCTGCCTCAGTTGCAGTTCACATGAGGTTCCCTCTGTCTGTGTCAACTATCTGTCAAACAATTTGTTTTTTATATATTTATTTACATTTTTATATTAATTGTCTGTATCAGCATCAAAAAAATACCCACACTCCCTTTGCAACTGCTTTTTCAGTCACATAAAACTTTGGGGCCTTTGAGATAAATCTCCTTTGCCACACACACACACACACACACACACACACACACACACACCAATCAGAAAGGAACTTGGATCACAGCCGCCTGTCTCTTTTCAGGCACTCATCTCCTTCACAAACCTCCAGACTCCACTAACTCAGAGATAACATCCGATCAAGAAGGAACTTGGATCACAGATGCATGTCTCAGTCAACCAAGATTTGGTGTGTTTTGGGTAAACCTCCTTTCTTCTTTCGCTCTCCACTGCCCAATGTTGCCATTCTCCCCAAACACAGATAATACATTTCCTGCAAGACTCCCTAAAATACACTCTAACTTTGCCTTTCCCAACTAGTTCAAAAATATTGTGTTTTCTCTATCTCTCACAAACACAGAATGACATGCTTTTGGAACCTGATACCCATTGTATACTATCCATGCAGGAAAAGAAGATAAACTTGTCACGTGTTGGGGGCAGTTTAACATTGATTTCAGTGCATTCCTAAGCATCCTATTAGCTCAATTCAATATACAGATAATTACTAAATGTGAATACATGCATTGTAGATCTATTCATCAATATTTACATCAATGCAAAAGTTTATTTAACATGGTGCATTTTGTTTACTCTAATTACTCTAGTTTGTCTAAATGTATCGGTCTCATCGGGGCAGGGAACTGATTATTGAATAAAAATGTCAGCAGATAGGCAGATATGTATTAATATCAATTGGTGACATTGAGATAAATATATTAGAGAAAGATATGATGTTCTCTCCCATTTACAACACCTGGATTGAAACTGAAGTTATAGCAGTTTAAACTTGAATTTTTTAGGTGCAGTATCACAATGTCCTCAAATTTCACAGTGGCGCTGTTGCTACATCATCCTATGGAATGTTCTGGTAAATTGACCGTAAACTTCCATAGGATGGAGCAGTAACAGTGAACTGTAACACTGAGATACTTATCTAAAAAAGTAATGTTTGAGCTACTATAACTTTTTAATAAATCTCCTGTCAACAGTGGGTGTACCCTTGTTGTACTCATGAGGATAAAACTTACAATAAAAATTTTACTGTATGCCAAGTTTTAATATCCCTTTAATTTTGTACTAAGCTATTTACACAGAATATTGACCTCTCATATCAAGTTGAAGTGTTACAGTGTATAGAAGTGTATATAGGTTTCAAGCTGTTCCATTTTTCTGCACCTTATTTCTCACATGTATTGCCTGCTTATCAACCACAATGAATAAGCTTGTTTGATTGACATCTGAAAGCAATTCAACCTTTTTTCCCAAACATCATGTGATCAGCTTTCCTGCACCATAATTGTTTAAAACAGCATATGAAGCTTAAATGAAACATCATTTTTCATGACTTTTACTTCTTTTTATTGTTCTACGGTATTTTTAGTACTAATTCCACTGTAGTGTACATCAATATAGACATAGGAAACTTTGTGAGACCCCTCCATTAATCTCCATTTATATAATTTTCATAAAATATTTTATAAAAACTGCCATTGAAACATCAAAATCAAGTTAATTAGAAACAGAACAAAACTGTTTTGGGTTGTTAAAAATATTTTTTGAAATTGCTGAAGCCTGAAGCTGTTTTACGCAAGACCAAGTGAATTGGATTTGGTTTGCTGCATGCTGAGTTGCATTATTTTAATGAGTTAATGAGCAATGTATTTGTGCCAAGATATGCACATAGACTTTTGCCAGAAATCCCTGCTTAGGTGATTGTGGATGCTAGCCCAGTAAGGCTATGTGCCATGTTCACTTGGAAACAGGGAGAATGCAGTCATGAAACAGTAGGCTGTGCAAGCACTCACTCAAATACACAGCCGGTATCACAGATAGGGAGGGAGTTCTTGCTGTCAGTCTTTGACTATGACCATTTGCAAAATTGTTTTTCTTGTACTAAAATATTGGTATGGAAGCAGGTTGACTGACTCTGGCTCTGCTACTAATTCATGTTAAGCTATGAAGATTCTAAAGCAGAACAAGTGGAACACAAGAAGTGTTATAAGGAAGTAGCAGAGGAATGTTTCAGAAACTCTCAGCTGTCAGTCACCAAAACTGCGTAAATGATCTGAGGTTATATGTACTTAAATACAGTATCATGCTAGCAACAGTAGTAAAACAAAAAAATCTGTTTCTGAAGCCTTAAAATATAGCTCTGATGGGGCAGCCATTCCTGAGTTTTCCAAGACTCCCCTGACTCCCACTGCTATCACAGTCTTGGTAGGTGTTTCTGGAATGATATTGCTGTGTTGTTAGTTAAAGAGCTTAGATAAAGTTACAGCTTTTCTGATACAAGAGTAGTGCATGTTATTCTTAATAAATTAACTTTGTTAGTGGTTGTCCTTTATTTCAAACTATGCAAACAAAATTAGCTAAATGGTTTCTATTTAGGACAGTCTAAAAATCTACAATTAGATTTTCTTGATCATTAAATAAAATAACATATTTTTCAAATGCTAGCTGGAAATAAATGATATTTAAAATTATATAACTAAATTATTTTTTTTTTGTATTAGTGCACCTTTAATAAATCAACAAGGACAAAGAAAACAAGGATACACCAAGCAGGTAAAAATACATAAGAGTACTCTTCTTAGCTTATCAGAACAACAAGAGACAAAACTTTAGCACCCAATAATAAGAATTTTCTACAGTGGTGTATGTCATTTCA
The DNA here is from genome assembly GCA_037306005.1 of Rhinophrynus dorsalis. Classification (NCBI taxonomy): domain Eukaryota; kingdom Metazoa; phylum Chordata; class Amphibia; order Anura; family Rhinophrynidae; genus Rhinophrynus; species Rhinophrynus dorsalis. The sequence goes on along the minus strand of CM074721.1, from coordinate 63,961,680 downwards.
GTGTTTGGGAACCTGAAGCACGTCAGCTGTTCTTAGGCTGCAATTCCCATCAGCCTCAGCCAGTTGGAAGGATTCAAGTTGCACATTTGCACTCCATACTATAGTAAGCTGTGCTGCATTTTGGGTACAGAATTATACAGGTCAGGGCTGTCCACGTTCAGTCCTCAACGGCCACCAATAGGCCAGGATGTAAGGCTTTCCCTGCTTAGGTGCGCCAATTAAAATGAATGGGCCACTGATTAACTCATCTTTGCTTAATCAGGGAAATCCTTAGATCTTGTCCTGTTCTGTCATCAGGCAAAGAAGGACATACACAAAGATAAAATATAACCACCTTTATATGCAATAATGGTAGAGTCCACACAGAACCCCAGAGATAAGGAGTCCCTCCTTACTTCGCTCAGTAGGGAATGAGTGGGGTACCATCTCTAAAAAAATTCCCAGCTGATAAAGGAACAACCAACAAATAGCAGTTTCCCCATCATATCTTTGGGGTAGAGGAGCGGAGCCAGACAATCCTCTTCTTATGCCCGCCTCAGGGGCAGTGGCCACAACCGGTGCAGGTGCTGGGGAAGCCACCGGTTGTTAAGCAAAGCAGTCTAGGTGAGCCATGTGATTTAACAGTGTCTGCATAGCAAAAGACAATTGGTCAATTCTCTGGTCTTGAGAATCCATCCTGGACAAGATGCTCTGATTAGGTGGACTGCATGTACCTTCATTCGACATGGCCCTTACATACTGTCACAGTAATCAGGCAAAGAAGGACAGACACAAAGAGAAAATATAACCACCTTTATTTATTATAACAGCAATAATGGTAGAGCCCACACAGAACCCCAAACATATGCATATAAAACCCAAGGTCCCTCTGGAGCTGCACATTGTGCTGTGCACTGCACTACTCAAGATCTCGAGACTAGGGAGGCGGCTCAAGTGGGACAACAGAAGAATGGTAGAATATGTGTCACCACTTGGTCTGTGAATGGAGGCAACAGAGAGCGAGAGCAGACCAGAGCCAGGAGACACCGAGACTACAGGTCAGTCAAGCAGGTAGTGTAGGGAGTGAGTAGGCAGCCAAAGTCACAGGTCAGACAAGCCAGGCACTACACGGAGAGAGAGTAACCAGGCCACTGGTCAGGAAACAGGAGACTATGTTGAGTGAGTAGGAGCCAGGGCCACTGCTCAGGCAACCTAAGGACTACAAGGAGCGAAAGTAACCAGGCCCACAGGAAAGGCAACTGGAGGCTACCCTGAGCAGGTAGTAACCAGGGACACTGGTCAGGCAAGCTGGGGTAATACACAGAGTGAGTAGTCAGACAGAGCCACAGGTCAGAACCGATGTCAGTAGACAGACAAGCCAGGGTCAGACACAAAGAGAGTAGTAAGCCAGAGCCACAGGTCAGAATTGATGTGGGTAGTCAGACAAGCCGGGGTCATACACCGAGCAAGTAGTCAGCCAGAGCCACAGGTCAGAACCAATGTGGGTAGTCAGACAAGCCGGGGTCATACACAGAGAGAGATTCTCAGGCAAACATGGATCACAATGAAGAGCAAGAGTAACACCACGTAAGGGCCATGACTCCTAGCCCCAAGGAGGATTATAAAGGAACAGAAGAAGGCAGGACCCAATTAGGCCACCCAGAATAGGCCCACAAACAGGCGTCTGAGCCAGTGCCTGTAACAGACATAGTAATGCAGAGGTGACCGCAAGGATGCCGGCAGACACACTACAGAGGAAGGAAGCACAGACTAACTAGGCCTCAAAGGTAGACTGTGATATGTTGGTGATCCTTGAGGACTGAGCTTGGACAGCCTTGATATAGACCAAATTCTAGGTATTGTTACTGTTTACTTTGTGGATTCCACTCTCTGGATATCCAGGGTTTGCCCCAAGACTAACTTCTACCCTGGCTCGATTTGAACTAAGCAAATAACTTGATTCTACATTTTAAATGATCTGTAATCAATATTTTCATAATTCTTTTCTAAAGCAAAAAAATACATGGTAACAAAGGTATTGATAAGCATCTGATGATAAAAGCAAAAGCATATAAAAAAATGCTTTAATAAAAATCTAATGTTTGTAGTCCTTCATGCCACTGTTACTTATAAGGCAATTGTTGTGATTGCTGTACACCATGATCAAGCAGGTTATGGGGCTTTACCACACACATACCTAGCCCATACTGTTGCACCCCACACCAGACACCCACCCTCCATGTGCCATCTTCACTTCTACTGGTTCTTACATTTCTGCCTTTCCAGGCATAACTGCTATCTCTTTTGGGCCTCACTGGATCTCCTTGCCCTTACAAAATGGCAAACATTGAAAAGCCAGTTGAATATATTTACAGTTGTGTTTCCACTACATTGGTACACATTCTGGAAATGAACAGTATAACACAGAAGAGCTTAGCTCAGTACAAAATGACAAGCTGCATAACCTCTCAAATAATTGCAGGTCTCATGCTTGTATATGAACATAAACAACTTATCCAGAACGTAAGTCAGCTACAACAAAACTATCCATAGCTACTTTGCTGTAAGAACATTTTATGGTAGGACCATATTCTGATGTGCAGACTTTATGTAGTCAGATACTTCAGCAAGATTAAACCCTGGCCAAGTTTTCATCCAAAAGAATATAACTTCAGCCACCAAAAGTTTAGGAAAATCACATTTTTAGCCTTTTTCATACTTCTGCTATTACATCCAGACTCAGCAGCTCAGAGCTGTGAGCCTCAGAAATAGGTTTATGTGGTTTACAAAGGCTGCAACAACCCCAGCCTTTCCAATGTCCCCATGAATCTCAGCCTATGTTGCACAAACAATACTCACCCACTGGAGAAGTCTGAAGTTCTGCAAAAAAAATGTATAGTGTTCACTAAACTGCTCATGAAGATGTGAAAATTGCAGCCAAATAAATCTAATGTTACGTGCACCTACCAACACCTAATGCACACATAAATGTTTAACTTGGCATAGAAAGCAAAAAGTTTAAGAATAAACCAACACTCATTCAACACTTGAACCCCCTCACAGCCTTGCTAAAAACTGTGACTGTCTTTTTATAAAGCCTTGTTTTTTCTGCTGAAATATTACAAAGGTTGCAAAGGTTATGAAGCCAGCTTTGCTTCACTTAATTTCTAGGATTCTGACTGGCTAATTAGCTGCTACTGATCCTCTGTCTTGATATTAATCAAAATAACATTACTACATACTCCATTGATATATATGTGTCTTTTCATGCTTCCCCTCCTTTCTTTTTCTCCACCTTTCCTTCATTGGCCCATCCCCTCTCTCCATCAGTAATGGTCTCTATACTACTCTTTATCAAGAAGCTTTTCCTTCTCTATTCCTATTTCAGCTATTCTCATACTGCCACAAAAAATATGCAGCTATCCAAATTGAGAATAGCAAATAATATGTTGCCTGAGATGTGTAAAACATTATATTGTGCTGGATCATGTGGGTAGCAGGTTATATATGTATAAAGGTCATTGGCTTGGCAGACCAGCTGTTAACCGTGAAAACTTTTTACACTGTGTTTTTTGCTCTGGGATGCTTCATGTCATGCAGACTGTGATAGAATCAAGAAACCGGCAAACATGAGAATGACAAGGTCATAGAACTGCATAAGATTGCACAGATCGGCCAGCACATTGGAAATGTACAATGATATTTGTCCCATTAGGTTAGTGAGCCTCAAAGCACTTGGCTACAAGTGATGGGCTCACAACATTGCACCACAGCTTTTGAGGTTTGCCAGCTCTATAGAAAGGTGTTGCATCACCCTGTCTCAATGATGAATACAGGTGTCTTCCAAAGAGTCACTGGCACAGATGTGTTGACCCAAACAATTTGATGTTGCTTGCACAGCAGTTGGTCTCCTGACGAGATGGCAGTGCCAAGGCCTTCCATTGTTATCACCCCTATTACATATTCAGCACACTCTCAAAGCCCTCTCCTATATAAGCCTGGTTATACAACTCGTCATGATAATTCCCACCCACAGACATGCACACATGCTACAACCTCCATGGCTTCAACAAACTGCAATGGCCCTGCATGATCATTCCAACGGGGATGTCATACAGGACCTTATGAATCACTTTCTCCACCAGAACCCTTTGTGCCCACTGTGCAGGAGTTGTTGCATTGACCTACAATGATGTTATACCTTGTTGTCTTGAACATGCATCACCTTGAGAGATGTACATACTCATTACTGAATATAATATTCTGTTCTGTATATCTTGCCTCAGAAGGTAAATACTTCTTTGTGTTGTCCCTTATACACATGAAAATCCATGATATTCCCTGTAACATTCACTGTGCTGCAAACTGAAATTTCAATTCACCAGATTAATGATTAATTTTAATATACATGCATGCGTAGAAAAAGTGTTGCCAAAACAGCAGTTGTATAATGAAAAGGGATTTATCACTAACTTGAGTTAGCATGATGTTGTGCTCAGATGCCTGAGGCAGATTGGTGCATTTAGAAAAAATGGAAGCCTGCATGTGTTCTGTATCAACATAATATTACATGTCATTGAAAAAATTCCCATTCATTCTATTAAATTAATCCATTCAAACTTTTTTTTTCTTTTGGATACATTCCCATAACACTAATACTATACGCTTTTAATGTAAAATAAATTCTTAGTAAATTTCAACCTTAAAAGCCTAAAAGTCCTATCCTAAAAATAAAAATGGTATAATTCTGGAGTATACCAAATACCGTATGGAGGCAATAAAATTACCCTTTGATTTAAATGGTCATTTAACCTATGAAATGCTAGATATGTATCCAATACATTGTTTTGCAAAGTATTGGAAAACTCTCTGACATACAATGGTTTAAATGCTTCATACAAATCAATAGGAATAGTGTGGATATTTTTCTCCTCTGATTAATTTGATTTCTTCCAGAAAGACTAGTCTTCATTTGAAAATAGGACCCTAAAAGCAAATGTGAGAACATTTTTATAATTTACCATGTATTAAAGCACAGTTATCCTAAGCTGATGAACAGCATGGTGTATTACTTACTTTAGTGATGCTGGACTTTGGAAGCAGTTTCAGAAGTAACTGTGATAAATCAGTTCCTAATTTACAGTAATTTTCCGCATGTTTGCAAAATCATGAGTCAATTCCTGTCATATTTTATGCTCTAAATATCCACATACACAAGGTTTCAAGACATTTGCTCAGTGAACAACAAAGTGTTCATTTTATTTTATTTTTGTTAGTTTTTTGCATTAAAACTTTTATATTAAAGTTAGGATATTTTAAAATGGCAATGCATTGATCAGTGGTTCTCAGACTGTGTTCTGTGGAACCATTTGGTCTTGAAAGGATTAACTGTTATTCAATAAACTTTATTTTAAGTTAATTTTGAATTATGAGTACCAACTGTTTTTCATATGCATTTAACATTGTCACTGTATTAATCCCTTGGATGCTAGAAACATCTCCAATGCATTGCAAAACACTGCATGATATTTCTAGCTTTCAGTAGGTTAAATAATTTGATTTTTAGCTTTCCACACATATTTCATGTGGAATTAAAGGGTTCCATCCCAAAGAAAAACTGGACTACAACTGGCATTGAGCATTTAGCTAAGGAAGATGTTATTTTCAAGGAGTGTATTAAACCATCACAACCTAATTTCATTAATTTATTACAAATGTATTACAAACTAGCAGGTGTTTGGCATGTCTTTGCTCATGTTGGGAACCTTGCTTTTTTACCTTTTCAATGGCAGAGAGGTCTCCCATGCACTCAAAAAGCTACATTTTATTAAAAGTCAGACTTTGTGGAGGGCCATCGGGACTCCACTTTATGCCCCCCCAGCTACTGATGTTCCAGGCGATTCGGCTCAGAGATCAATAGAGACAATGTAGGGGTGCAAGAGATCCCTCCTGCTTTCATTCTACCTGGAGTTAAGTAGGAGTGGGTGGGATTGGTAAACCCTCTTACATCATTGACATGAAAGGGTTTGACAAACCCACCCACTCCTACCCGAGTTCTCCATGTAGAATGAAAGCAGAAGAGCGGTCTTGCTCCCCTGCATCATCTCTATTGATCTCCCAGCTTAATCAGCTTGGAGATCAGTATCTGGGGGAATCAGGAGGACCCCCACAAGGTCTCATTGTTTAGTTTGTTTTGTCAGGGGAAAGGGGGAGGCAAAACTGGGAATGGAAGGAGGAGAAGATGAAGCAGCATGCATATATGCTTGGCTGACGAGGCTGGGGGCTAATCCAACATGCACTGTGCATTTGGCTGAAGAGGCATGGTGCTTTGCCCCTGGGTGTGGCTGCCACCGATCCAGAAACGTTTTCCATGGCACCCAAAACAGGGCTAGCATTTTATATATATAGATGTATAACTATGTCTATATGCTGTGTTTCTACTGCATCAACACTTAAATGTTAAAAAAGTTAATGGTCAACACTGAATTCCTAAACTGGACTTTTGTCATATTCTGGTACTGATGAAGGCCCAGTTTAGGATGAAACAGAGGACTATTATAATTTCACAATTTCCACAGTGATATGAAAATAATATATGAATTCACACAGAACATGCACCAAGACTAAAAAATGTTTAGCTCTTATAGTGCCAGGGATGTGCAATACTTTGCAGAGTATTGTGTCACATACACTACTAGCACTCAAATGGTTAAACGAGCATGCCTTGACAGCCATGTATATGTACAACATACTGTATGACAATTATTATTTTATTGTGCTAGTTAATATTATCAGGCATGTTATAAACCATGTTTCTAGTTTGCATTAGCCTTTATTTTACAACTCAACAACCACTACTGACCATTAGACTCCTCTGTGCTTTGTGCATTTGATTGATTGTGTCTTGAATGTAATTTTTATCTTTGTATCACAGTCTCTCCCTTTTTCTTAATCCTGTCCAGCACAGACACAGTCCTATCAGTCAGTGTATTTCTCACTGTACACCCAATTACATTTCCATTACTCACTTCCCAAGTACATTTCTTTCCAGATCACTTCATCCCCAGCCGCTCTAATTTCCTCTTCTCGCAGACCTTTCCTCCAGCATGGCAGTTCCTTGGCTGGGGGAGATGAGAGGGCCAGCTCAATACACCAGAGAAGTAGAGATGTTTAATGCTCCATTGACACCAATTTCTTCGTTGTTTGCTAGTGATAACACTAGTTAGATGAACGAAAGAGAATGTAATGTCTAAAGTTTCTTTACTTGTCAGAGCAGTGTATCTAACAGAAGCCTGTGTTAACTTTAACATCTGCAAGCACTATCTGTCGCAAAGATTAAAAAGAAGAGTCAAACAGAAATGTCTTATTCATATGCTGATGATAAAAGTGGAAAAATATCTTAATTTTTCCAATTTATATGCCCTAAGAAATGATTTAAAGAAATCTGTATATCTTTAATAAATGGTCCTTATTAAATAAACCCTTCATTTCGTTTGAATTTAGCCAGATTCAGTAAGGGTGATGTACTACAAAGGTTGGAAGCATTTCTAGGGCAAACCAACTGCACCACAGTGGACAATAGAATATTCCCAAATTTTCATTGATTTAACATTTTTTTGAGCCAGGAGAGTCCCATTCAAATCAATGGCAATGACAAATGTTGTTTCCATTAAATAGTACAATAGATAGTTTCACAGCATTGCTCTGCTTCAAGGGTGTCTGACCTTAGATCCTCTAGCTATTGTGGACTACAACTCCCATCATCCCCTGCTAGCTGTTGGCTGGCAAAGGATTATGGGAGTTGTAGTCCACAACAGCTGGTGGGCCCCAGGTTGGACACCCCACTCTAATTTATAATATATGTCTCATTCTGACATTGTAAATCAAGACAACAGTTAATCAAATGCAGAGCAAAATAATTGCTCTATCTGTATCAAAGAAACATATTTATGTATTTTATTTCTTTCATACATATACATTTTACTCCAGATTTTAAAATATGTTTTCTTGATAGTTTTTTCTAATTTTATCTGCATTTAAAATTGGCCTTTACCCCACATTACTTTACACTGATTGGCATTTGATTAGGAGTAGGGATGGGTGAAACCTTTTTCCTCAAAATGTAAATATTAAAAACAGCATGTCCTACCTATCAAAGGAATGCCCTCAATTAATGATTTTTTTCTCCTTTTTTTCCTGCTTTTTTCTCTGTATTGAAATTAATCATCATAATGTATCCTCCCCCTCCCCCAACATGGAGAGTTTCCCCTATGTATTCCTACAGCAATAGAGTATGCACTAGAATTGTACAAACAGGGGGTTAGTGTCAAGGGCAAACAGGACTCCGCCTGCTAGTATTTTTTTAAAAAGCATTAGGCTACTTTAAGAGTGTTTTTTTGTAGCTGTTAATTTCTACATGTCAGCACTAAGCCGAATTAGTATCACAGTGGAAATACTCATGGCAATAGAAAGTATGGAGGAAAACAGAAAATTTATTTAGGAAATTCATTGCTAATAGTGAAAAAGTGGAACTTTTTATGTATTTTCTATGCATAGAAAAAAAGGCAGATTGTGTTGTTTCTATGAAAATCCCAAAGGGAAAAAAATATATATATATTTTGCCGAGTCCTCCTATCCTATACCATGAAGTGGTAGAATGCGTCGCTCCCTGTGAGCGTAACCGCACATGCGCAGTAGAGACTGCTGTTCCAGCAGTCTCTACTGTGCATGTGTGGTTTCGCACACAGGGAGCTTTGCTGTGAGCCGTCTGGAGCTCCCCTCTAAGGATCAGTGTGTTTGGCGAGTCTCTACTACACATGACTGCAGTCATGTGCAGTAGAGACTCACCGAAAATGCTGATCCTGAGCGGGGAGCTCTGGATGGCTCACCGCCTGTCTCTGCTCCTGGGTCTGGGGCAGCTGGGTGCACTTTAGCCCTTGTATACGGGCTTTCATACTAGTGCAGAAATAAATGTCAGGACCAGATATGTATTTTTGCATGGGTGAAAGTTTTCCCTCAGGTAGAACTCCTGTGTAATAGTGATGGGCCCGGTCTCACGTGCGACCCCTGCAACCCCTATTGTTACTCCATTGATGGGGAGAATTGACATAGGAAGCTATAGGAAATAAATGGCCTTTAAGAATAACCACAGGAGGTGACACTATGGGGGAGATTCACTAAAGGTCAGTGCTGTGGTGATATGATTTTGTCAATGTGTTCAAAGCACTTCGACAGTTCAATGAACACACACATTGACATAGTCACTAAAATTTAGGGATGCAAGGGGAGGGCATGAGAAGGTGCTTGTTAGCATGGAGGATTGTTGAACTGTTGTCAAAATGGAAGGGATTTACTTCCTCACTCATCATCAGCACTATGACAATCCTGAAGTCTCAGTGTATGTGGGCTAACACACAGTGGTGATGTTTCTCTCACAATACGTAAATTTAACATGCTGCCCTACAGTTCAAATATAACATATGCCGCTTTCCCCTGTAAAATATATATATCGTTCGACATATGTTGCCCTCACAATTCAAATCTGACATATCATGCCCTAACACTATTAACCCTTTAAGTGCTAGAGGGGTATGCAAATCATTAATTGATCAATGCAGATAGGTGATCAATTAGTATAGGGGATCAATGCGGGGACCAGGAGGGCCAGGAATGTGATCACCACTTGTACCCCCTGTACTAGCACTTTGGTTTTTGCCAAAGATACAAGGAAGATACAAATGCTCATTGACAAAAAGCTGCTTGACAGGCTCATTCATCCAAGAAGTCCCAAGGGAATAATGTCTGGGAGCCAGGCAGTGTACATGGGGTTATATGGCTACTAGTGGATAAGGAAACAAGTCTGGTGAGTAAGTGGTAGCCACAAATCCCCATGGACACTGCCTGACCATCAGCCTTGTTCCCTTGGGAGTGTACAGCATGTTTGAAATAAATATAATACATAGCTGAGGGGATAATTGTGTACTTTGTGTACTTTTTTTTAAACCCTTTGAGTGCCACAGGGGTAAGCAATGCACATCCCTATGGCACTCAAAGGGATAAGGGAGTGCTGCTGTCCATGGTGCTGAAAGCATTCTCTCCACTCCCCAGCAGTGATAATGCTCTTAGACTTCATGATTGTCATAATGATGATTATGTGTGAGGGAGTAAATCCCTTCCCCATTGACAACAGGTTGACAACCCTCCCTGCTTGTGATTGATTGAAGGCTGTTACTGTATAGGAAACTACAGGGAGATACCAACTTCTCCAGCCTCTGATACCCTCTTGCATACAATACTGGCTCATTATCCTGCATTTCCATATGGAAATAAGTAATTATGCTTCATTTCCATATGGAAATAGGCCTTTGTCAATGTGATTGGTGGTGGGCAAAATCTATCGCTGTGTTCCTGTGATAAATTCCATGAAAACCAGATTGTTGTCCGGCCATTTTTCAATGGCTAGAAAGTTTCAGTCCATTGATTTACATGTTTTTTGTCTTTTCGCTATTAAAATGTGACGTATTTGCAGAAGTCAAACACAATAGAAGCAGCTACAAAGTGAAGTAGACGTTCTCTGCTGTTCTGCTGTGATCTTTTTGAAAAATGGAGGCAGGAGAGGCTCATAGTGACTGTTATCACTATGAGCAGGTTTAAAAATATTAAAAGGAGGAACTGGAAGGACCGTTATGTGTCCACTGAGTCTGAGGAGGAGGAGGAAGTGAGCACTACTAAACCAATGCTGTCCAGTCCCCTTAAATCACCCCAAGGAATCTTGGATAATTTAATGGTAAGAGAGGAAGAAAAGGGAATGCGAAGGGAGGGAGAAAAGGGTAGTACTAGTGAGAGCAGTAAAGGTCAGATGCCTGTGCCTGCTGCTAGACTCGCTGCCTCTGCTGCCAACATTGCTGCCCCGCCACTAGTGCTGTGCCTGCTGTCAGATGTGCTTCCCCTGTTGAAACCAGTGCTGTGCCTGCTGCCAGTGCTGAACCTGCTCCCACCAAAACTGTGCCTGCTGTCAGATGTACTTCCCCTGTTGCCAGTGCCACCAGTGCTGTGCCTGCTACCAGTGTTGAAGCTGCTGCCACCAGCTGTTGAAGCTGCTAGTGTGTCTTGTAATACGCAGCAGTAGGGATGGGTGAACATTGCCTCAAACTTAAACTGGCGAAAAATGGCACTTTCCCGTGAAAAGTGCTCATTCCATTGAAATCAATGGGAACATTGAATTTACACACAACACATAGAAAATATTATTTTATTTTCCAAAGGCATAGTATAAAAGGGGCATGAGGTGCATGTGTTGGTGAGGTGCAGGGAAAGAATCAGTTGAACAGCTGATGATTTTTGGGGAGGTTATTTACTGGGATTGGGGGACAGCTGATAAAAAAATAAATCCTAAATAAAATAAAAAAAACCCATAAGACATGGTATAAAAGGGGTCAAGGGAGTCCACACAATTTCTCTGGCTCTGGGAATCCTCCTCCCCTCTCTTCACTACAGTGTCCAAGTGGAACATGAGCCTGAAGAGGCCAGAACTAGTGTTGTGGGAAAGCAGGCTCAGAATTAATACCACCATCATCAGCAGCAGCACAGATAAGCTGCCTGTGCCTTCTGCTACTGCTGCGTCTGCCTTCTTCAAGTCAAAAAGAAATGCCAAGTGTGACATTAGTGGACCCTCTGTCCCATTGCATGTCACCTCCTCCAAGCAGCAGTGAGATGTCTGTAACAGAGCAACAGCAGCAGCATGTAGGAACTAGTGGTGATGGTGATGATGATAGTGGAGAAGCTGGGGTGGAAAAGATATTGATGGCCTTTTTAGCAGAAACTGAGAAGGAATGGGAGATAGGGATGAAGATGGGCATCACCACCACCACCACTACCACCACTAGAAATGAGCTTTTGGAATTTGCGGAATTTGCAGCTGTTCTAATTCCTGCTGCTGCTGAGATGCAAGAGCAGCAGGATGCTGATGAGCAAGCTAGTGTGCCACAGACCACTATGAACACAGTGGGAATGGGGTCAACAAGTGATGTGGGACTAGGACAGGATCCACTTGCCAGCAGTAGTAATACTCCTGGTCATATTTGCAGTGTTGATTCTAAGTCAGTAGCAGCAACAGCAGCAACATGAAACAGACAGTGAAGGGGAACGTGGAGGAGAAGAAGAAAGAGGCCATTCTTCTCTACCTGTTCCTTATCCCTATCCCCTGAAGTCATGGGTGTGGGACTATTTTTCTCTTGGGGCAGGCACAGTGCAGTCATCATCAATGACACTGTGCACACTTTGGGAACACACCTTGGCAAAACCTCCTTGATATCACACATGAAACAAAGACACCATGACATTTATGTCAAACATGTTAAAGACAAACACCCATCACAGAAATCAAGCACTGCTGTTACTGTACCCCCTGACTCTCCAGAAAGACTGGAAGTTTCATGATGAGCGAAACAACCAGCTCACCATCACCTTCTTTCTCTAGGGTAACAACTACATCTTCTGCCAGTCCACCTCGTTCATTGTTACTTCCCCCACCAAATGATAGCCACTCTGATGTTATGATGTAGCAGTTTGTGTTTACGCAATGCACACTGTGTGGTGCACTGACCAAACATGCCAGTGTGGTGGAGGAGATAGATACCAGGCCATCAAGAAGAATATGCTAGGATTCTGGTAGGGAGGGTTCATCATTACTATTAAATTGTCAGCAAGTTGTCATGTGTCCTTAGCGTGTTCTTGACAAGGGGTATAGTGACAGCAGCAGTACTTCAGTTCTGGTGTCATGGTGTTTGGATACATATGTGCTCCCAGACATTATTTACCACACACTGTGCACATTGCAGTTGCTGATGAGAGGCACAGTTCCTGCTCTCAAGGGAAACATTTCTATTCTAATAACAACACACCCATGATTTTGGAGAAGGGGCAGTTGGAGAAGAATTATTGGCAAACTTCTTTTCTTCACGTAGACTTGGGGCTACTTATTGTGCTGCTACTGCATCAGGCACATCACTGGAGATAGTCATGGCAAGTGGAACCTTTATCAACCATCACCCATGTTACTGCGATTGTTGGTCCCATTCCCTTTCAGCTGCCTAATCATCCTGCTGCTTAAACATCTCAGCAACAGCAGAAAGAACAGCAGTTGCAAATTCCACAATTATGGACTCAGGAGGACATTTGACAATCGCCAGTGGCCACTGGCCAACATCACCTGCTGGCACTAGGCCAGCAGGGCATTTTTATTGTTTTTTCTCAGGGCTTGTGCTTTGAAAAAAACAAACAAACCAAAAAAACATAGTCCTACAAAAAAAAATGGGGGGGGGTTGTTTCTAACAAGCCTCGGTCCTACAAATCAATGTTTCTTCAGGGCTTGGGCCTCTAATAAGTCTAAGTCCTACATATCAATGTTTTCTCAGGGCTTGGACCTCTAGCAACAGATCTAACAAATCATTCTCTACAAAATACTCTATCAAGTCAAGTATCAGTCCACCCCAGTGACAGCTTATGTCAGGGGGTTTCTCTATCACTTTACATACACATTTCTTATTTTATTTTATTTCTTTATTAACTATCGCCCCCAATAGCAGTCAAACCTCCCCAAAACAAATTCCCCGTTCAACTGATTCATTCCCCAGACTCCACCCATCAACACAGGCACCCTTCTCAGACCCCTTTTATACCATGTCTTATGAGGTATTTGAATTGTATTAAGGATTAGTGTTGAGCGAGCATGCTCGGCCGATGCTCGGATCGGCTTGAGCATCGCTCTGCTCGGCACATGGCGGTACTCGTACGAGTACCGCATGTGCTCGCCCGCCATGTTAGGGTCTCCTCCCCGCACGTTTTGCGGCTGCGCAGCAGCCAATAAACGTGCAGGGAGGCTCTGACATCGGTGTAATGCCAGCAGCCATGTTGGCTGCTGGCATTACACTGATTGGCTGGCCAGAACCCGTGGTCGGGTGCTGTATAGCACCTGACCATCGAGTTCGGCTCAGTCTTAGCCAGGGAGAGCTGAGGATAGGAAGGGAAAGTCAGTGTAGGGAGGAAAAAAAGCAAAATTGTGAAAAAAAAGAACCAAAAGTCCTTTTTAGGACTACTGTGTGTGGGGGCAGCAGGTTATTTTGTGTGGGGGGAAAAAAAAAAAAAATATATATATATATTCTGTTTAGTGTGCAAAGTTGCAGATTAGAGCACATTCTGTTTAGTGTGCACAGTTGCAGATTAGAGCACATTCTGTTTAGTGTGCAAAGTTGCAGATTAGAGCACATTCTGTTTAGTGTGCAAAGTTGCAGATTAGAGCACATTCTGTTTAGTGTGCAAAGTTGCAGATTAGAGCACATTCTGTTAAGTCTTCAAACTAAAATATCAAAGTCACATATTCCATTCAGTGTGCGTCGCCGCAGTTTAGCAGCACATTCTGTGTACTGTGCAGAGTTGCAGAATAGGAAGAAATACTGTTAAGTCTTCAAACTAAAATATCAAAGTCACATATTCCATTCAGTGTGCTTCGCCGCAGTGTAGCAGCACATTCTGTGTACTGTGCAGAGTTGCAGAATAGGAAGAAATACTGTTAAGTCTTCAAACTAAAATATCAAAGTCACATATTCCATTCAGTGTGCTTCGCCGCAGTGTAGCAGCACATTCTGTGTACTGTGCAGAGTTGCAGAATAGGAAGAAATACTGTTAAGTCTTCAAACTAAAATATCAAAGTCACATATTCCATTCAGTGTGCTTCGCCGCAGTGTAGCAGCACATTCTGTGTACTGTGCAGAGTTGCAGAATAGGAAGAAATACTGTTAAGTCTTCAAACTAAAATATCAAAGTCACATATTCCATTCAGTGTGCTTCGCCGCAGTTTAGCAGCACATTCTGTGTACTGTGCAGAGTTGCAGAATAGGAAGAAATACTGTTAAGTTTTCAAACTCAAATATTAAAGTCACATATTCCATTCTGTGTTCGTCACCGCAGTTTAGCAGCCTATTCTGTGTACTCTGCACAGTTGCAGAATAGGAAGAAATACTGTTAAGTTTTCAAACTCAAATATTAAAGTCACATTTTCCATTCAGTGTGTGTCACCGCAGTTTAGCAGCCTATTCTGTGTACTCTGCACAGTTGCAGAATAGGAAGAAATACTGTTAAGTTTTCAAACTCAAATATTAAAGTCACATTTTCCATTCAGTGTGTGTCACCGCAGTTTAGCAGCCTATTCTGTGTACTCTGCACAGTTGCAGAATAGGAAGAAATACTGTTAAGTTTTCAAACTCAAATATTAAAGTCACTTATTCCATTCAGTGTGTGTCACCGCAGTTTAGCAGCCTATTCTGTGTACTCTGCACAGTTGCAGAATAGTAAGAAATACTGTTAAGTTTTCAAACTCAAATATTAAAGTCACATATTCCGTGTAAGATGAAGAAGGCGGGTAAAAAGGGACGGGGAAGTGGACGTGATCCTGATAGTTCAGGGCGCGGGTCAGGACGCGTAGAAACTGTGCCTGGTGCCAGAGCACAAGAAAGAAAGACATCCACCATACCTAGCTTCATGTCTAATTTTACAGGGCGTCGCAGGACATCACTCTCGAGGTCCGACCACTGCGAACAGGTGGTCGGTTGGATGACAGCTGATACTGCTTCCAGTCGGTTAAGCACCACCCTGTCTTCCACCAAGTCCACTCTCAGTAGCCAAGAGTCTGGTCAACATAATCCTCACTCTGATCATCCTTCCTCCCACCATACACGGTCTGGTCAAAGAAGTGATCCCACACTGGGATATAGTGAGGAGCTCGTCTCATCACCAATCCTTCATTTGACCCTCTCTCCAAGCACGCTTGCAGAGGAACATGACATCTTGTGCCCTGATTCACAACCTCTAGAGGCTACCCAATCACAAGAAGATGACAGATGTGAACGGCATTTAAGGTCAAAGGAAGTAGTGGATGATGATGATGATGATGAGACACAGATGCCATTAAATCAACCACTATTTCCGTCTCAAGACCTTGTTGAGGAGAATGTTATACAGTTGTCAATGACTGAGTATGTGGTGGGATCAAGACATGAGGAGGATGATCAGAGTGAGGAAGTGGAGGAGGACTTGGTGGACGATGAGGTGACTGACCCCACCTGGGAAGGTGTAGAGCCGAGCGATGACAGCAGTCCTGAGGGTGAGCCATCTGCAGCACCGCAACAGGCTGGAAGAGGCAGTGGTGTGGCTACAGAAAGAAGGCGGACCGCACCAAACCGGCCCGCAAATGTTCCACGGAGCACCCCCTTGCGTAAATCTACCTTGCCAAAGGGTAGGTGTTCCGCGGTATGGCGTTTTTTTAAGGAAAGTGCGGACGACAAAAGAATTGTAGTTTGCAACCTGTGCCACACCAGAATGAGCCGAGGCATGAACACTAGAAACCTCACCACCACCAGCATGATCCGACACATGGCATCCAAGCACCGTAGTAAGTGGGAGGAACGCCTGGATCGCCCATCTGTGTCTGCAGGCCACACCACTGCCTCCTCTTCCCCTGTTTTCGGTGCCGGCCAATCGCCTGTCGAAGGCGCAGGCCCGCATACCTCCCGCCCTGCACCTGTAGCATCTGAAGCACCATCAGCGACCACATCCACTTCCCTGTCCCAGCACAGCGTCCAAATGTCGTTACCCCAGGCATTTGAGCGCAAGAGAAAGTACCCAGCCACCCACCCACAGGCCATAGCACTAACCTCACACCTTTCCAAATTACTGGCCATCGAAATGCTGCCATTTAGGCTTGTGGACACTGAGTCCTTCCGCAGCCTGATGGCAGCAGCTGTCCCTCGGTACGCGGTCCCCAGCCGCCACTACTTTTCCCGGTGTGCCATCCCCGCATTACACCACCATGTGTTCCGTAACATCACCCGTGCCCTGACCAACGCAGTTACTGGGAAGGTCCACTTAACGACTGACACATGGACAAGTGCTTGTGGCCAGGGACGCTACATTTCCCTGACGGCACACTGGGTGAATGTCGTGGAGGCTGGGAGCGACTCGGACCCTGGGATGGCACGGGTGCTACCCACGCCGAGGATTGCGGGCCCTACCTCCATCAGGGTTTCCGCCAGCACCTACGTTATTGGCTCCTCCTCCTCCGTTTCCACCTCCGAATTCTCTACACGCAGCGCAACTCCCCCATCAGCCAGTAGCTGGAAGCAGTGTAGCACTGCAGTGGGGAAGCGTCAACAGGCCGTGCTGAAGCTGATCTGCCTTGGGGACAAACAGCACACGGCCTCAGAGCTGTTGCAGGGGATTAGTCACCAGACCGAGCAGTGGCTCTCGCCACTCAACCTGCAACCAGGCATGGTTGTGTGTGATAATGGGCGTAACTTGGTGGCGGCTTTGGAGCTCGGCAAGCTCACACACGTACCATGCCTAGCGCATGTATTTAATTTAGTGGTGCAGCGATTTCTAAAAACCTACCCCAATGTGCATGATCTCTTGACCAAGGTGCGCCGCGTGTGTGCACATTTCCGTAAGTCATCTACAGCTTCGGCCGGCCTGTTGAAGCTGCAGCAGCGCTTACAATTGCCAGCTCACCGGCTGCTGTGTGACGTGAGCACGCGCTGGAACTCCACCTTCCACATGTTGGCCCGGCTTTGTGAGCAGCAGAGGGCAGTAGTGGAGTACCAGCTGTTACACGGTCGTCGCCTCTCCGTTCAACTTCCTGTAATCAGAAGTGAGGAGTGGGAATGGATGTCAGACCTCTGCGAGGTTTTACGCAATTTTGAGGAATCGACACAGATGGTGAGCGGCGATAACGCTATTATCAGTGTAACCATCCCACTTCTGTGTCTACTGAAACGCTCGCTGCTCACAATTAAAACCGACGCTTTGCATGTGGAAGAGGTGGAAATGGGGGAGGAAGAGCTTACACAAGGTGATAGCCAGAGCACCCTCACTTCGTCTTCTCAGCGACAATTGGAGGAGGCGGAGGAGGAGGAGGAGGAGGAGGAGGAGGAAGACACGGTTGCCTCCGCTACAGAGGGTAGCCATGGAACTTTAGTTCCATCTCTTCAGCGTGGGTGGGCAGAAGAGGAGGAAGAGGATGAGGAGATTGAGAGTCATCCTCCTGGTGAGGACAGCGAAATCTTGACTGTTGGTACTCTGGCACACATGGCTGACTTTATGTTAGGCTGCCTTTCCCGTGACCCACGCGTTATACGCATTTTAAACAACACGGATTACTGGGTGTTCACCCTTCTGGACCCCCGCTACAAAGAGAATTTCTCATCTCTCATTCCTCCGGTGGAGAGGACAAGCAAAATGGTGCAATACCAGAAGGTTCTTGTTGAAAAATTGCTCCAAAATTTTCCATCTGACAACGCTGGCGGCAGAGTACGTGCTACCTTGGCCAACCGAGAAGGGGAGAAAAGGGGAGCACACAGCAGTTCCGACAAAGGCAGGGCAACACTCTCCAAGGCGTGGGACACCTTCATGACACCCCGCCAGCACCCTCACCCTGATGCGCAGCCTAGTGTCACAAGGAGGGAAAAGTTTTGGAAGATGGTGAAGGAGTACGTAGCAGACCGTGTCAGCGTCCTCAATGATCCCTCTGTGCCTTACAACTACTGGGTGTCCAAGCTGGACACGTGGTATGAACTGGCACTCTACGCCTTGGAGGTGCTGGCCTGCCCTGCCGCCAGCGTTCTGTCTGAGCGGGTATTTAGTGCTGCTGGTGGCATCATAACAGATAAGCGTATCCGCCTTTCCACCGACAATGCTGATAGGTTGACACTTATAAAAATGAACAAGGCCTGGATTTCCCCTGACTTCTCCACTCCACTGGAGGAAAGCCCCGGGGGAACATAAACTCACTTTATATATGTTATTTACAATGATGGGAATACTCTGTATTCCCATTCACCCCTTCCACCCAAAAAACGGGTATATGGTTGACTCTTAATCTTCTCATCCTCCTCCTCCTCTTCCATATGCCCTGGGATATAATTTTTATATAGGGCCAGCTCACCAGCGGGCCCTGTGATATAATTTTTATATAGGGCCAGCTCACCAGCGGGCCCTGTGATATAATTTTTATATAGGACCAGCTCACCAGCGGGCCCTGTTTGACAATTTTTATATAGGTCAGCTCACCAGCGGGCCTTCTCATATAATGTTTTATTGGGTCAGCTCTCTAGCGGGACCTCTCATATAATGTTTTATAGCGTCAGCTCACTAGCGGGCCTTCGCATATAATGTTTAGGATGGTCAGCTCTGCAGCAGACCCTCACCCATAATGTTTTAGATGGTCAGCTCAGCGCACGTTTCCCTCTTAATCATGGCCTCAGTTCAATAAAATCAAGGAAATTTTTGGGAGAATTTGCCTCTGCGCACGTTTCCCTCTTAATCATGGCCCCAGTTCAGAAAATCAAGGAAATTTTTGGGATAATTTGCCTCTGCGCACGTTTCCCTCTTAATCATGGCCCCAGTTCAGAAAATCAAGGAAATTTTTGGGATAATTTGCCTCTGCTCACGTTTCCCTCTTAATCATGGCCTCAGTTCTGAAAATCAAGGAAATTTTTGGGAGAATTTGCCTCTGCGCACGTTTCCCTCTTAATCATGGCCTCACTTCAGAAAATCAAGGAAATTTTTGGGAGAATTTGCAGATGATATACAAGTAAATATACAGCAAATATTGTTTGGTAACAATTTTTCGCCTAAAGTCGTTTTTATTTTCCTTTTTGTGTGTTTTACGGTCAGTCTGTAAAAATGGCGTACTACGGGCGAAAGATCGTTCCCAGCAGCGATGTTGGAGTCCAAGATGCATCCAGACATCCTCCCTATGCTGTCCCTGAACCATTTCTGTGGTGTTTCCATCCTTTTCTGCCCTTTTCCTATGGACCAGGCACCCTCCCCTCATCAGAGCAGGGGGTGCCTGGTGTAATGCTCGAGTCCTCCCATTGACTTCAATGGGGCTCGGGTGCTCGGCCGAGCACTCGAGCCTCAGGGGGTGCTCGGTCAGAGCACCCGAACACCCGAGCATTGGGGTGCTCGCTCATCACTATTAAGGATTTATTTTTTATTAACTGCCCCCAATCCCACTAAACAAGCCCCCCAAAAAAACATTCCCTGTTTAGCTGATTCTTTCCCCACACCTGACCAACACAGGCACCCTCATGTCCCTTTTATACTATGCCTTTGGTAAATAAAATAACATTTGGTTTGTGTTGTGTGTAAATTCAATTTTCCCATTGATTTCAATGGAATGAGCTAGGTGAAAAAAGTGGAAAATTGGCACTTTTCACAGGAAATTATTCGCCAAGCAGTAAGTGCCATTATTCACCGATTTCAGTTTGTGATGAGTGAAAATTTGTAAACCTGTCAGATGGATGTCGATATGGGCAGATTTTTAATCAGACTGATGGTGATGTGATGTCAAGGACACTTTAGTGAATACTGTCCATGTTCCTTCTACAATGCTCTGACAGGACATCAACATTTTCAGCCCTCTTTGAACTTTAGTGAATCTAGGCCTAGATAATTTCCACCTATTCCTTTTGTAATAGATAATGCAGGAACCAATGTGGTCCTGTTATGAAGATAATCTATCAGTAAACACAATCACAACTGTTTTACTCATCTTTATTATTATTATTTGTAAAGAAGTAGTTTCCCTTTAACACACATTGTCTAACATGTTCATGCTATTTCCCAAACATACATAACTAGGGGAAGCTTCTAAAGAGGTAAAGAATTAGAAGTATAGTGACTCCCCTCACTGCCTAGTGGGTGCCACCTAGTCACCCTGCACAACTGTTTATTCTGCAGTGTTCATGCTTGTGGCTAAACATTGTCCTGTACTTTCAAGGCTGTTGCTAGGACACACATGGAGAGTAAAGGAAACTAGTAATGAGTTCAATTGTCATTATTATACATTTTAGGTAGAACAGCAAAAGTAGGATCATTATGAAAAAAAATCATATGTGGAGCTTTGTTTAAAAAAAAAAAAAAAAAGAAACATATTTCAGAGTCCAAAAATATTGTGTTTAGTCATTAAATTGAAACATCCATTAACAATTGCTAATGGTCAATCACTTAAAAGGCTATTAAAGATTGCTAATGGTTGGAACACGTTAATAAACATCGCCCCCATGGAGGCATATTTAACATTCATCTCTTGTCACCAATATGGTATAATAATGCAACTGTATTTTACGTTATGGAGAAACACAAGGGTTTTGTTTCGGCTGTAGAAGAAGCCATCAGATTCAAACAAATTGCCAGTGAAACGTTTAAGTGGACCTGCCTTCCTAGATAGGTTTAATACATTTTAAAGACATTTAAACCCTTGGCTGTTATTGAGATGTGAAACATTTTGCTTCTCAATGCGATGGGCACCTCTCTGTCACTCAATGGGTTAAAAACTATTTCAGTTCTCTAAAATGTACTTACTTTTCTCTATGGAACAATGTCATGGTATCTCCACCAACAAACTTGATAGATTTACAGATACATGGACCACATGGTGCAACAGCATCCTACCTTATAGCCTCCTCAGTAGGATACTCTTCCTACACTTCACTCCTTTTATACATAAATAACCCCCTCCTTAATAATCCTTGGCTTGAGAGCAG
The DNA here is from genome assembly GCA_037306005.1 of Rhinophrynus dorsalis. Lineage (NCBI taxonomy): Eukaryota > Metazoa > Chordata > Amphibia > Anura > Rhinophrynidae > Rhinophrynus > Rhinophrynus dorsalis. Next base: position 63,940,105 of record CM074721.1, on the reverse strand, counting down.
AGATCTCTTTTCATAGGCATTGTGCACTCTTTAGCTTATAGTCTTGATGCAGTGTGCAGCTGGGACCGTTCAGCACTCTGAGATCTTTTCTTCTCCTTCCTGCCTACCTACTTTCCTTCCACCCCTTCCATTATTTTTTTTTTCCTCATACCCTCCCTTGACTCCACACAGCACCAAACCTCAAGAATTTCCACAGAATAAACACTCCAATTCTATGTGATTTTTTTCAGATTATAAGGTTTCATTTCTCACCTAACAGCAGTCCCAAACATAGTCTTTAGTCTGCCTGATTAGCTATTGACATTCTACGCAGCATGCCAAATGCATGGACCCAAAGTTATATGTTCATAGATGTATATGCATACATTTATGTTTATATACTGTCTTACCCTGTCTTATTCATGATTATATTTCTTACTGTATTATCTTATACCAATAAACATCATTAAAAAAGTATCACATTTGCTGTTTGCTTGTAATATAAATAGTTTTTGAGAATTAACTTTTTTTGTTAGTGCACAGTGTGACACTTTATACTAATTTGTTTCCTTGATCTTGCAGGGAGTATTCCCAATAGCATGGTTAGAGAAAAGTTTGACTTTAAACTGAATAAATTAGCATACTTACATTAAATTTGCATAAAATTCCATTCTATACCACCAAGCTCTAAAAGTTAATTACACAAAAAATATATTTTTTAAAAAGGTTAGTAAGTTCATATGGGTATATATTAGTTCTTTGTATAACAAACTATACTTGACTCAAGGTAGTGGGGTTCTTTACCAATCAAACCCTTTAACTGTCTTGTTAGAGAGGTCACCACTGTATTGCATTTCTGGAAATTAATTGGATAACATAAGACTAGATTACACTACATTTGTTAAGTGTTTTCATTGGCTTTATCGTTCAGATTTCCATTGAAATGTATGGCAAAATTTGTAGATAAAACCCTTGATAAATTTAGCAAATACAATTGAATCCAGGCCATAATATCAATAATAAATTGATTTCAAGGCTATTTGGAATCAGAAATAAAACTACTAGTATAATTGTAACTAATCTATAGAGGTTTCTTAGTGAGATTATAGTGTAGCAAAAAACTCACAAGAGTGGTATTTCAATTCTGTCAGAATTGTAGTTCAAGAGTAATTCAATGACAAAGTATACCCCTCCTGCCCCTTTTACTGATGTAACATTGTTCAGCCAGATCAGAAGGGAGGTGCCCAGGTACACTGCAGAGAGGGACAATATCCAATTAAGATAAGGGAAAAAAATGAAAAACTTGTCAAGGGGGGCAGGGCCTTTATTGTTCTCATAGGAAGAAGATTGTCCCCTTCTGTTATCTGTCTAGTCTTACACCAGATTCCACATCTGAGAAGAGATGGTTTACACTAGGTAAAAGGGGCGGGAGGGGAAACTTTGCTTGTGAATATCTCTCAAACCATAAAGGTTCGAGAGATAAGACTTATATCGTTCTTCATGTTTATTTAATGCCTACAAAATAAAATAAAGATAAAACAAAGTATTATTATTCCTTTAATTAACATTTCCTTGTTCCCAGGACTTTTATCTAACCCTATGTATAGCATGTCAAATCTATATAGACTGTACTGTATGTTAATTGTCCCCCCACTGTGTACTCATATACTTTGTTTCTAATGCATGTCTTACTCTGTAAATATAAATGCACTGGTATTCTAGCTTTATTTGTTAAAGGGATAGTAATACTTAATATGTAAAACAATTTGTATTTTAAGGTGCTTAAAGTTATATTTACATCAGCATTCATTTATACCTTCCCCCTATCATCCAGTTGGTTTGCCCCAAAATTGCTCCATTCTCTTTTGCTTATACCTCGAAGGACAGTGGTTCCCAACCCATGCCCTCAGGGCCCACTAACAGGCCATGATTTAAAGATTTCCTTGCTAGAACACTGGAGAGTTAATCAGAGACTAAGCGATTTTGATTAGCTTGCATGTGATCTTCAAAAGGAAAGCCTCAAATCCTGGCCTGTTATTGGGCGGGCACTGAGGGCATGGGTTGGGACCACTGTCCTAGGTTCCCACTGGTGTTAGTTTCATATTGTTAACTTAAAGGTTCAGGACTGTGTAAAGTGCCCTAGAGGCATCCAAGTTTTTTGTGAACCACGTAATCAGAAATTCATATGTTTGAGGTCTGAATACATTTTATTTAGTTATAACAATAAGCTATATGATGTTAACCATTTAACAGCAGAAATCCAAAAGCAAAAAAAAAGAGTTTAAATAACTTTATACATCAAAATTTGCACAGTTACAGGTCTAGTGCTAGCTATTGATAATTTTCAATGATGTCAAGTTAATCCAACTGAAATAAACTGAAACGGTAGAAAAGGTATGTGGTTACTATAAACACACATATCCCTTTAAACTAGGGATGACTGCAAAAAAAAAAACACTCTCTTCAAGTTTCAAATTATTAGTGTGCAGTCCTCCAAAATAAGGTTTTCATATGAGCACTCTGTTATAAAGGGACAAGGGGGAACCAAGTACACACTAGTTCATGTGTACTACTATGTACTACTGTAAGTAATAAGGTAAAATATATTTTAGTCAAAAATCTTAGGCAGTCTGTGTTGCATTTATCCTGCTGTGCATGTTGGATGCTCATTTTTAACACGTTGGGTGCCAGTAAGGTGCCAGCGAGGTATCCGATGCATTGCAACCTTTCTGGCACTCAAAGGGTTAGTAATGTAAAATGCATTTGTTCTTTGGAACTTCCAATGATGATTTTAATCCCTAATAATAGCATATTTTTATTAACACACTAGTGAATAAGAGAATATTATTCTTAATCTGTTTTGTTATGTAGATCTGTAAAATGATCCACCAGGCTTTCTATTAATTTATTCAGGGCTTTAACCCCTTGAATGCTTGATAGTTCTCCAACACATTGAGAAGCAATTTACGGGGAACATCTATAGCATAAAAGGTTAAAATCCCTTTTTAATTTATTGGGAATTTGGTGAATATTTGTTTGAGTTTTAGGATTGGATGCAGTTGCTTTCAAGGTGAGAAACCGTAAATCCCTTTAAATCAGGGACACTTATGAAAACCTCATTTTGTAGGATTGTAAAGGAATCACTGCAGTGTGTGTGTGTTTTTATAAGCTTCACTGATTTAAAAGTGGACATGGTCACGTTAGAACTGCATCTATTTGGCTTACTGAATTCCATCTTAAATGCTCATTAAGCTACATACTTCTAGAAAGGTTGCAAAGTCAACACATTTTTATGCATTCAAGGATTTAATAGATTCATTTAAATGAACTGGAATTTGCTGAGGTTTCATTCCCCCCCCCCCATGGTTTAGACTAGTGTTGTGCAAACCTGAGTTCAGCCTCTCCCAACACTATAAGTTTTCTGGAACTCCTCGCATGAACACAGGAGAATCAATTAATGGTTCAATCATTCTGAAGGATCTGCCTGAGCTAATGACACTGATTTGTAATTAATTGAGGAGATCCTGAAAGTGTGTGCCATTGTGGGGGCTTGGGGACAGGATTGAGCTCCCTTGGTCTTGATGGATTAGTACAGAATTGCATCACATTAGCTTGATTAAAAAGACCCTAAATGCCACCCAACATGTCCATCTCTATAGTCATTTTTCTTCCCAGTTAAGTGTAGGCAGCTTAACAGATGCCACCTGAGGTCATGTTGGTCAAATCAAGGTAACAATTGATTCCAAAATGAATATGTCACATTGGCAGCCTGTAAGCTGTAATCATAACAAATTCAAAAGGTTCAATTTTTTCTATTAAAATACAGCACTTTTTGGATTTTACCCACCAAAAGCAATAAGCATTTCTGGAGTAACTCAATGGTACCATACCATGGAGGAATGAAAATTAAGAAAAGAAAATATTGCAAAATGTATTCCAAAATAAAAAATAACCAAAATAAATTAAATACACTTTAGAATGCAATTGCCATGAAGGGGCAGTCCTCAATTAACACCTTAAATAGAATTTGTATAAGAAATGCCCTTGTATGAAGATAAATTAAAATTGACTAAATTCCCATTGATTTAAGTATTGACTTTTAACCCCTTGCATGCTAGAAAGTTGCCCAGTGCATTATGGAACAACTAGTTGAAGAGCCCGTTACTCGGGCCACAGTGCCACTGGTAGCCTTCGGAGCATCCAGCTCTGTATCAGCAGCGGCACGGGCAGTCTCTACTGCGCATAACTGCAGCACGCTCAGCAGTCTCTACTGCGCATGACTGCGCCGTTACACACACGTTTTAGCAAATCATTATATAGGATGTGTTTGTCTCATGTCCCCTACAATTACACTTACACTTAATAATATGAGGTCCAAAGATCCCATATTAATTTGAAAACATACGTGGAAAGGGATTCCTTCCTCCTCTGTATGGTGTGTATGTCAGAGGTCCAGTGGTGTCCATGACACCCTGGTCATCACATCAGTAACCTAATGAAATGCAATAAACTCTCCATCTCTACAAAAAAAGTCAGAGCCTAACTCTTCCATCCTGTATAGGCTGTCTTCAGAGAGCCTAAAAAAGACACTCACAGGGTTTCTTTGAATGTTCAGATGAAGTTACATTTGATTGAAATCTGGTGCTGATATAGAATTTTCTTTTTTTTTCTTGGTGTATTTATTATATAATTTTCCTAGCACATTCCCACATGCCATGATTAGGCACTCCATATACTAGATAGGTAGTGCACCACGTTTCATTCATCATATATACTTTACCAGTGTCTTATTTGTTTGGGTGGTTTACCCCACTATTTCCAGATAGTTCACAACACATTGCAACGCAATGCATTGAAAGATTCCTGTTATTGACAGGGTTACGGGGAATTTGGTGAGTGTGAGCAGGGTGGTTGAGTGCACTGGGAGGGGGCTGTGGTGGCCAATAGGCCATCTCGTTAGTATATATTAGCAGCAGAATGGCTGTTTGTGATCTTTTTAGGGCCATTTTGATATGTGTGCTGAGTTGGAGATCTCAGCATATAGACCAGCAAAATGTAATAGCAGAAGAAGGAAAGAGGCTATAATAAACCTATTGTTTTACTGTATGAACTTCCATTCTAATGGTACGGAATCTCGGCCAAGCATAGGCCTTGATTTTACTGATTATACTGAAGTCAAAGAGTTTACTAGGAACAAATTTCCACACATACAGAGTGATTTCTCTTTGGACACATTAACCCATAGAATACTACTGGAAATGGTCATTAAAGCAATTAAATTGCCACCAATGAGGATTTATGATGTCACTTTGGCTCCTCGTAGGGCAATTTCTGGTTGATCAACTTGAGCATTGCTCTACTATCTTAGTACACAAACTTCTGTGACAATTGCTTTACTTATTTCCTATGTCAAAACATACCATCCCTTTCTGGAAATGACTGATATGGGTATTCGTATTTTTTTAATGACAATGAGAAATAGGGGTTGTTATGAGTTAATGGGAAACTTAGGTACATACATCTTTGGAAGTGGAGTTATAAAGTGTAAAATGATAGTGGATTATAAAACTTAGGTGGATGAGTTGGGGTCTTGTGGAGAAAACAAGTAAATAAAGGAGAGGCTGTACCAGTTGGTGTTATGTTAAAATGTGAACTTGCCTGCTGTGAAAAGAGCACAGTTAGTGGGGAATTTTAAGTGTTCAAATTGTCTTACATGAAACTTTGAGGGTCATAAAGAAATTGGTGGATGTAAACGGGGTTAAAGGAGTGAATGGGGAAGTAGGAGTGTGGGAAGTTGAGATAAGGGTGCATTTTCATTAATAATATGTTCTTTTGTACTGTGTTATTTGGGGATGGAGAAAGTAATAGCTTTTTATATGAAGCAGGGTGTTGGGCAGATCTGTATTTCAAATTAACACTCTGTGTATTATAATTATTGTATCAATGTCCAGGGCCTAGATGCACTAAAGATCAAAGAGGGCTACGAATCTCAATGTACTGTCGGAGCAGTGTCGTAGGCACATCCGTTTATTCACCAAAGTCTCTACGACATCACTTGACCATCACTCCGACAAAAATATACCCACATCGACATTCATTCGACATGCCTTCACCGTGTCTACAAATTCATATTCTTCGAATCGACAATTGCTCATTTCCACATGGAAATGAAGCATAATCAGATACATTCGTATGCAAGGGGGTGTGTTCATATTATAATGTGACACTTCGACTCATTCAGTAAACTCCAATAGCAGCCTCTGCTGTCGGAGTTCACAGTCTCCACTTCACCTACCTCAGGCTGTCATAGCTGGGATCTCCCCTATACTCTTCTATGGAGTAACAGCAGGGAGAGCTACGACTTTCTGAACAGCATTCTCCGTGCTTCCCTACCCAGCCAGTAGGGGAATACAGAGAAGGCTTTCAGCAACATGGGCAGCATTGAATGCCATAGGGATGTACATTGCTCACTCCTATGGCACTCAAAGGGTTAAAATAATCAGAAATAGTACACCAAGCAGTATACAATTATCCCCTAACCTATGTATCATATATTATACTAGCAATGTGAGTCGGCATTGCCCGTCATGTTATGTAGGGAATGTGTATGTTTTTTGCATTGAAAAAGATCCAACTTTTGGTAAACTTTTTAAAGAGAAACCATTGTTTTCCTATAAAAGATCGAGAAATATTGGTAGTCAACTTATACAAGCAGACATAAATCCAGAAATTAAATCAAAACAAATGTTTTTAGGTAAGCCAGCATTTGGCACATTTCCTTGCCTTAATTGCATGTGTTGCAATAGTATTATAAAAGGTGATTTCATCTGTCACCCCAGTAAGGGTCATAAGATTAAACTTAATAACTATGCTACTTGTAACACTAAGAATGTAATTTACATGTTGAAATGTCCTTGTGGTTTAGCCTATGTAGGTAAAACCACACGCACTGTAAGAACGAGAATAGGAGAACACAAAAGATCTATTTCAAATTATGATAGTGAAAAGAATCTTTATGTTACACCAATTAGTAAACATTTTAAAGAATATAGACATAATAATTCACAACTTACATGGTGTGTGCTGGATATTGTTAAACTGCCAAAAAGAGGGGGCAATTTGGAACGCTTACTTCTCCAGCAGGAAATAAAATGGATAGACAGGCTAAATACTAGGGCACCTAAAGGGTTAAATGAGGAGTACAATCTACAATGTTTTTTATGAATCGGTCTGGTGAATTATTAGTGCTATGATTCCTTTCTTTTTGTAAAAATACTTACCATCACGTCTAATTCCATTTCTACTCTACAGGAGTATTAGCTTTTGAATTTGATAGATCATCATCTTTTTGAATTTTTTTTAAATAATTTCTCAAGTTATTGCTCCAGTTGTGTAAATATAAGTCTGGATTGTTCAGATGAGGAAATATATTACGTGACTTTGGTATGTTTTCCGTCTGGTTTATTTTGTAAATCGATAGATCTGAATTAAGATTCTTTAGATTATGTTGTCAGGTAACTTATCGGTTGCAGTCTTGATATCCATTACAATGTTGCACATGAAACTATCTGAATATTATATACAATGTATGTTATCTCACGCAGAGATGCGGTGCATCTCTATGTAAAGGGAAGTAAAAGTTAACCCGTACTGTTTCCGTTTGCAGCGAGTACAGAGAGGTCTACGTCATTATTATAATTATAACTTTTATTATGTTTAAGCATTAAATATGATGCGTTTGAGTAGACCATCATGATGATTGCTGTAAATGTTCAGTATGTTGCGGTTACGATTTCAATACTTGTTGGATATAAATAGGAATATACGGCTGCAACCAGTGTTGAACAGGTTACAATGTGACAATTGTTTTATTTAATAATGTGTGTAATATGATTTATTTTTATATGTGTAATATGATTTATTTTCAGTTTATTTTGAATTGTGATTTTCCAGTTATATTGACTTTATGATTTATATTTTCTGTTGATAGATTAAATTTATCTAACACTCTAGATGTATTAGATACTATAGGGTTAATTGTAACGGTCTAATTGTATTCTGTAATTAGACAGGTAATTATGTTTGAATTTTGGCGCTTTTTTTGTATTTAAACGGTGATGGTGTGTATGGTTTACTAGCACCTGACGAAGGGATGTTTCCCCGAAACGTTGTGCAATGGTGATGAACAAAAATAAAAGAATATATTAACACTTTTGATCAACTGAATCCTGTGTGCGAGAATCATCTTTTATCTATATGTATTGACAACGGGTCAAATTGAGGCATTGACCCATCGGGTTCTCCAGCACCAGAATTATTTAATGAAGTGGTGAGCTGAGGTAACTTTTTAATACTACATGTTTTTTGCAATGAATATTATAAAAGATATTGAGTTGTCCGTAAGAGTGTGACAGGTGCATGTAACAATGATAGAGACACAAACATAGTTACATAGTAATTTAGGTTGAAAAAAGACTTGCGTCCATTCAGTTCAACCCTTTTCCTATTCCTGTTTACCATCGTTGATCCAAAAGAAGGCAAAAAAACCCCCAAAAACTCTCAATACAGCAATTTCAAATTCTTCCTTGAATGGGGGGGGGAATTCCTTCTTGATTCCAATTGGCAATCAGATTTCTCCCTGGATCAACAAGCCCTAACTAAATATTAATCCCAATACTAACGTACATGGCCCTCTATCTTATGCACTTTTAAATAACTATCCAGGCCCTTTTTAAAGGCATCTAATGTATTCAATAGCACTACCTCCTCAGGCAGTGAATTCCATACCTTTATTGTCATTACTGTAAAGAAACCCTTCCGCTGTTGTAGATTAAATCTCCTTTCCTCAAGTCTAAGCAGGTGGCCCCTTGTCCTGTGTACACTTGTCTATATTGAATCTCATTTGCCATTTGCCTGCCAGTTACTCAATTTGTCCAAATCCTCTTGTAATGAAGACATATCCAGTTCAGACTTTACCTACATTACCTTACTTAATTTTGTGTCATCGGCAAACACTGATACATGGCTCCTTATGCCCTCTGGGAGGTCATTAATAAACAAATTAAAAAGAAGAGGACCCAGGACAGGTCCCTGAGGTACTCCACTTATCACGTATATCCAACTGGAGAACTTGCCATTTACTACCAATCTTTGCATTCTATCTTTCAGCCAATTTCCAATCCACACACAAACATTTTCCCCTAGGCCTATTTCATTCAATATGTACAGTAACCTCTTGTGTGGAACCGTAACAAATGCCTTGGCAAAGTCTAAATAGATAACATCAACCGCTGCTCCCGCATCTATATTATTACTCACTTTTTCATAAAATGCGATCAAGTTAGTTTGACAAGACCTGTCTTTCACAAAGCCATGTTGGCTATTGCTAATGATATTCCTGTTCCAGCAGAATTCTTGAATATATTCCCTTAGCAACCTTTCAAACAGCTTCCCTACCACAAATGTCAGGCTTACAGGCCTGTAATTTCCTGGTTGTGACTTTGATCCCTTTTTAAATATGGGCACCACATCTGCTTTACGCCAATCCATGGGCACCATACCTGAAATAAAAGAATCCCTGAAAATCAAATATAACGGTCTGGCCAGGGTCTGGCTTAACTCTTTAAGTATCCGTGGGTGTATACCATCTGGCCCCGGAGCTTTGTCTACCTTAACACCCATCAATTGTTTTAACACTATTTCTTGTGTTAGCCAGTCCCATGCTTGCTGTGACTGTTCTGTAAAAGTAGTTTGCAGATTCTTGTCCATTGGGTCTTCCATGCAACAGACATGCACTCAGTGAGACACACGCACAAACAAGCTATACATAAAGAGTTAGTGACACACATACACATACTTGCAATGCACAACATGAAGATACAGAGTGTGATACACATATGTAACACAGACAACAAGATACATATAGGTACTCACATACACACAGTGCCACCACCCCACCCACCATGGACACCCTGGTGTAACAATATGAATATATTTAACACACTGTCAGATAATATTATAGCATTAATCCTTGGCGTGCCAGTGGAGTGTCCAATGCATTACAGATACAACTCTGGCACTCAGATGGTTAATATCTGCATTCCCTCCCCTCTATGAGAATGGCAGGCAAATAAAATTGTGAGACTATTCAGAAATTCACATTACTTAAAGCCACTGTGTGAATTCATAGTAAAAAGATATACATATGTATGTATATGGAAGATGCAATGCTCCCACTCTTACTGGATCTACTGACAGATGACAGTGCTGTGGGTGTTGAACATGGCTTCCTGAGGCAGGACACGTTTTAGAAAAAGTGGATGATTACCACATAAATTGGAGTAGTAGGCAGGGTGCTGAAAGGGAGTGGGGAGATGGCACCCCCATAAGACACCCATCTGGTCCCTGGTTCTTGTGCTTTGTCTGCTATTGTGGCTCCCATGCAGGACCTCACGCTAAGGTGAGGAAAGGTGAACACCATGCATTCAATAAGTAGCTCATCGCTCATTAAAAGTATGTTGGTGCCCTGTGAGGGCCTCAAAATGATCACAAGGCACAAAGCTATGGTGTATGAAAGAGGTCCTGCTTTGCAATGCGTTGATTACCACTCAAAGGGTTAAGAGCCAGCTGCAGTTTGTCCAGTTAGAACTGTTGACTGCAAGACAATCATCACTGAGGAGGAGTTGAGGTGGAGGATGGTGAAAGAGGGTAGGCTGTGGGCAGAGTTGGACGGATAGAAATGCCATTAATATAGACATGGAACAACTTTGTCCCTCCTCACTCATCAACATTGTCCCCTCCATGCAGGGGACAATGTCGATGAGTGAGGAGAAGAGAGAGGTATCGGATGAAGTGGGAGGCAAGTGAGTAGGGGAGAGAGGTATAGGAGGAAGTGGATGGCAAATACAAGCTTGCCACCCACTTCCTCCAGTGCCTCCAGAGCCAGATTACAGGCAAGGCGCACAAGGTAGGGGACAGACTTTGGCCAATAGTGAAGAATTACTGCAATCTATAGTGGTGTTGAGGGGATTTGCATACCCTTCTTCCAAGACTTTGCAGTTCTTATAGTTGTTTCACTCCCCACCCTAGCCATCTACTCCCTCATTTGGCAAAGGTAAATACATTTGTGTTCATTATGAGCTCTGCACTAGGACTCCTTAAAATGTAGGCTAGAACCAACGAACACATACATATGTGGGCAGTCTTCTACCCTCCATGTACTGGAAGAAAGCTGTCATCATCCTGAGCTGGTAGTGACTAGCTGATGATTATGAGAATTCTGGTCACATGAGCTGGAGGGCCTCATATTGCCTAATCTGTTCTAGTGGCTGGGACCTAGCTCCATACATCTATAGTGAGAGGATTTTTTAATACATTAAAAGTTTGTAGGATGCCATTATTTTACTAATGTTGAAATCTCTCTCATTTTCTTTCTCACACACAAATAAACATACACTCAGCTCTCCACTGTAAGCCAAAAGGCATTTATTGAAAGGTGAGTCACAGATGTCCTACAGGAGAGTCCCTCAGATGTCAGCATACACAATATACAGACAGCTGAATGCTGTATGGAACACAATTGTCACTGACTGGAAGGAGAGCGATCCCACCGTCCAGTCTCTTCTATTTCAGGCATAGTGGTACATAATATGAAATAAATGAAAATGGATGGTAGTGATCTAAAGCATCCAAATTGAGCCGCGGGATAGAAATAGACAGAGAAGAGAATCCCTGAATATCTTCCTAAGTAAAGAGCATTTAATTAAACAGAAACATCCCTAAGCTACATTAAAGAGGACCGATTAGATAAACAACATAGAAACTTTAGATCGCTACTATCCATTTTTATTTATTTCATTAGTAAGGTGATTTTAGAGTTGCAGCTTAACATTTAGGGTTTAGTGACTAAACTGATCTACTTAGGTGCTCAACAGTGTTGGATGACCATAATCTAGCACTTGATGAGCATATGCTATTCTTTTCCTCTTGTCCATAGCGAATTACTGTCACAGATGCTGCCACTTACATATAAAGTTGAGGTTACCATATTAAAAAGTTACTGCTAGCCTTATAAGTGAGTAACTTTCAATGTTATGTTACATCACTTTTTTAACCCTTTGAGCGCCACAGGGTTGAGCAATGCACATCCCTATGGCATTCAGTGCTGTCCATGGTGCTGAACGCCTTCTCTATATTCCCCTAGTGGCTGGGTAGGGAAGCACAGAGAATTCTGTTCAGAATTGTCATAGTGTTGGTGATGTGTGAGGGGAGGCAATTCCTTCCACACTGACAGCACTTTGAAAATCCTGTATGCTAATAGGGACCTCCTCCAACCTTCCTTTTCCATCTGACAATTTTTGTGAATATGTCGATGTGTTTAGATTGAATTGTCGGAGTGATTCGAACACATCGACAATATCATACTGACCCCGCATCAACCTTTAGTGCATCTAGGCCCAGGACTTCTAACATGTTGATCCATTTACTAAGCAAGGAAAATAGCTGAGTGGTTACTATTTTGTCTTTATACACTGAAATGTTGAGTAGAAAATGTGTTTTTATTAAAATAATTTTTAAAATGAAGATTGGTATGTAGAAAAATTAAGAAGCTTTTTTGCCTGTATTTAAAAATAAAACTCCATATTTCTCTTATAAAGAGAGAACACTGGATTTACTTCAGAAAATATTGTCCTTCTTTTACCACTAACTCATGATCCGACAAGTTTTTCATTATGATGACTTTTTGAACATCTCGCCCATAGTGTTGATGATATCAGTGGGATTTAGAATTCTATCAGATTTCTAAAGAAAAAAATACAACATGGAGGTGAAGTCTTAACTGCAGATGTGTAATGAGACACAAATTTAATAATAAAAAAAAACATATTTCTATTATTTGTATGTAACTATGTAGCGTAGAATCATCATTATATGCCTGAATCTAGATTGAATTAAATTCCACAGTGGGAAGTCATACAATGCGTATTGTTATTTATTAACCTGCAATAGTGCAGAATTACAATTTCTCTGTGACAATCCCTTAATCAATATTATCACAGCTTAATGAACAGTAACTTTATACGAATAGACAATGAAAAACGAGCTCTGCAAAAATTATACCTGATGCAGATTTACATGTAAGGTATGACTGGCTGCAAAGTACCTGTGTATATATATATATATATATATATATATATATATTTAATGTGAATAATAGAAATAGATACAAAGACAGCATCAGAGAATGAGAGGGTTCTCCAGTCCCCCAAAGCCTCAAGTACAGACCCAAAGTGAAAATAGACAGACAAAAACACAAACCTGCACTCATCAATGTAAAATAATATGTGTGCCCTGTAATGTGCATATATAATATTTCTTAGTAAATATGTGCCCAATAATGTGCATATATAAATATTTCTGAGAAGATTTAGTAAGAAATTAGAATTCACAAATTGGCCAAGTCTTGGGTAAGCTTGTCACCACGCCACAGTATCTCACTTTCCAGGAAAGTCCTACTCTAATACAACTAAAACCCTATCTAAATTAAAAATCCCTGAAGAAATGTTTTTTGGAAACGTGTTGGAGGGGGATCCTTTAAATACTTTCTTTACAATGCTTGTGGGTCCCAGTGTGGTGCAATTAAAAACAGAAGACAAACAATATAAAAAACATATGTATTGGACTTACCTAATGTAAACACCTCAATAGGTATGCATAGTGATTGTGTGAGAGGATTGTAACAGATGAGAGTTGGTACCGTGTTAGCCGTAGAAATAGTTTTTTGATACCTTTTATTGACTAACTAAGCAGATTTAGAATGCAAGCTTTCAAGACCTTAGGTCTCTTCCTTAGTAGTGATGAGCGAGCGTGCTCGGCCGATGCTCGGATCGGCTCGAGCATCGCTCTGCTCGGCACATGGCGGTACTCGTCGAGTACCGCCATGTGCTCGCCCGACATGTTCGGGTGGAAGGGATCTGTGCCGGAAGAGGCACAGATCCGAAGAAGCTCCGCTGGACCACCAGGGACTGGAGGTACGGGGGCATTGCGGAGATGAAGGGGGCATTGCGGAGATGAAGGGGGACATTGTGGAAGAGGGGCATAGACTCTATGCCCCTCTTCCACAATGTCCCCCTTCATCTCCGCTATGCCCGTCTTCCACAATGTGCCCCTTCATCTCCGCTATGCCCCTCTTCCACAATGTGCCCCTTCATCTCCGCTATGCCCCTCTTCCACAATGTCCCCCTTCATCTCCTCTATGCCATAGAGGAGATGAAGGGGGACATTGTGGAAGAGGGGCATAGCGGAGATGAAGGGGCACATTGTGGAAGAGGGGCATAGCGGAGATGAAGGGGCACATTGTGGAAGAGGGGCATAGCGGAGCTGAAGGGGGACATTGCGGAGCTGAAGGGGGCATTCGGAGATGAAGGGGGCATAGCGGAGATGAAGGGGGCATTGACCAGGCACCCTCCCCTCATCAGAGCAGGGGGTGCCTGGTGTTGCCCCATTCATTCCAATGGGGCTCGGGTGCTCGGCCGAGCACTCGAGCCTCAGGGGGTGCTCGGTCAGAGCACCCGAGCACCCGAGCATCGTGGTGCTCGCTCAACACTATTCCTTAGGCATGTTATACAGATAAATATGAAAACATCTCTCTTAAATACAAGTACACATTGCATTGTTTAGATAAGAGAACTCAATCCAGATCCAGATACTTTGATCAGTCAGTGGTAAATTGCACTCTTGCTCTGAGGTTTTAGAGGTATTTACGATGCTCTTGGGTCTGTTGGAAAGGTCAACCCACTAAGTGATAATGTGAAAAAAACTCTCTGTCCTTATTTAAACCTCTACAAATAGCATTAAATTTTAACATTAATGTTACCTCCCATACATTTCTCTCCCTCTGAGTGCAGAACCGTCCCATCAGTACAGTTAACTTAATGTCCCTGACACTGTGCCCATTTTGACAAAAATTGTTCTCCCACTGGTGTCTCTGTCTTTTTGTTATTAACACTGGATCTGTGGGAATTAAATATCTTATGTAGTGCTTGTCCAGTTTCTACCACATACAGATCTGATGGTCATTTGGAAGAGGACTTCCTGTCCACCTGCCAGACAAAACCCCTGGTCTATCTCTGCTACATAGATGATGGTCTTATCATCTAGACTGCCAGTGAAGAGGAACTTCTCAAATTCCATGAGAATTACAATACATTCCACCCCAATATCAACCTAACGCTCAGTCACTCACACACAAACATTAAGTTCCTAGACACAATTATCAGTATTCAGAACAACTCCATCCACAAATCCCTATACCGCAAACCAACAGAAAGACCAACCTACCTGAAAAATAATAGCTTCCACCCAAAACACACAAAGAACTCCATTATATACAGCCAGGCCATCAGATACCACCGAATCTGTTCTGACATGATGGACCGTGACAAGCACCTCCAGAAACTCAGAGGAGACTTTATAAAACACGATTACAGCGCAACTATTATTGACAGTCAGATACAGAAGGCTACCCAAATACCAAGAAAAAATCTGTTGCTCTACAAAGAACAACATAAGGGAAACCGGGTGCCACTGGTGGTCACTTACCACCCCCAGGTTGAAGTTCTATGCAAAATATCAAGAGAACTTCAAAAGAAATTACATACGGATGAAAGACTTAAGAACATATTCCCACAGCCTCGCTTACTCTCCTTCAGACAGCCTCCCAATTTGAAACTGATCGTGAGGAGTTCCCTTAATAAAAATACAAAAAATGGCACATCTTCCTGCCTACAAAAGAGATGTGAAACCTGTTAACACATTTACACCACGGACAATATACCAATTCTAAACACCCAGTTACACCATAAGATCAATGGTACCTTAACCTGTAAATCATCCAATGTAATATACCTTATCATGTGTGCAAAATGCCCAACAGCTCTGTACGTGGGAGAAACTGGACAAGCACTACATAAGAGGTTTAATTCCCACAGATCCAGTGTTAATAACAAAAAGACAGAGACACCAGTGGGAGAACATTTTTGTCAAAATGGGCAGAGTGTGAGGGACATTAAGTTAACTGTATTGATGGGACGGTTCCGCACTCAGAGGGAGAGAAATGTATGGGAGGTAAAATTAATGTTAAAATTTAATGCTATTTGTAGAGGTTTAAATAAGGACAGAGAGTTTTTGTCACATTATCACTTAGTGGGTTAACCTTTCCAACAGACCCAAGAGCATCGTAAATACCTCTAAAGCCTCAGAGGAAGAGTGCAATTTACCATGTTGGAATATCCCAAGCCGCAGTTATTTTTCAAACAAAAAATTTCTGAAATTCTTCCAAAGGGCCATCATCAGTTTGTCACAAAAAGGAGTCATGATGATCAGCAGCAACTCTCTGAGGAATTGGATTCTGTCAAGGAGTATCAAGATATGCTTATTAATCAAGTGGAGGGTTGCATTGTGGAGGATGAAAGGGAGAAAGTGAGGGCACAACAAATATCTACACAGTATAGTGAAAAGGAAGGCAGCAAAGCATTTCAACCAGCAGAAGCAGCTACATCATTATCCAGAATTTCCCATTTGAACACAGAGCAATTCATGGTTCTTAGCAGGAGCAGCAAAAACCCAACATTGGTAGTGGTGGTGGTGGCACATCTCTTTGGTACTTGATGCCTGAGTATGGGTTAGTAACTGACACACAGGAACACCGTGTAGCTCCTAGAAGTGGTCTCACTGTATTTGAGATGGTTTCTGCATACTTGCAGGATAGCTACGTTCTAGGCAGAAACAATGACCCCATGGACTACTGGCAAACAAAGCAGTGTGTGTGTCCAGCATTGAACCTTACTGTAGTGGAAACCCTTAGTTGTCCTTCAGCAAGAGTTGAGTCTGAGAGGGTTTTCAGTGCAGCTGATTTCATTGTCAATGACCGCAGGACACTGCTATCAAGCAGTAATATTGGGAGACTAACATTCTTAAAAATGAACCAACATCTCATACCATCTGACTATCAGGAAGCAGAAACCACACATGACAGGGAAAGCCAGGACAAATATATTAACATCAGCACAGATGAGGAGGTGGTAGAAAGATGTGAAGAAGGTTTGCCACCATCTATCCCACTTGGAACCACGGCTATGAGTGAAAAGTAATGTGTGTCAATAATCTCAGGAGGATAGCCATTTGATGCAAACATGACAATTGTAAAAACTATACGCCTACACAAATCACACCATACCAGCCACTACAATATACATCTGCCACATTGTAGGATGTATTTTTTGACATCATCATGAATATGTGCCAGTGTCACTTAAGAAGGAAGTGGGCAAAGAACAAATGCACTCTGCATGGTAACACATTTTTCAAGGCATATGTTCCTGTAGGACTCACAACTTTGACTGTCAGTTACTTATTTCTCCTCTAAAACCATCAGAGGATGTAATATTGTAGTGGGAAATGTAGTGCCCATAGGAAATATAGGCAAATAATTTTGTAAGGAGGAAAATTTGGCAGTGGCGAAAAGGAGAAAACTATCACAAAAAAGTTTTCACAAAAAGTAATGCGGGAAATTTTCCCCACGTTTCGCCCACCCCTACTCCACAGAACTAATGAGGCAAGCAAGGCAAAGAATGGCATCTCTATCCCGAAAATTAAGGATCTTAGCAATCAGAGTATCACGGTTCCCGTGCTATGCTGTCAATCTCAACTGAATTACCTGTGCATTGGAGGATGCTGATTGGCCCGCCCAGGATGTGCCTTTATACACTGGAGCTTGGGCACTTGTGATTTGCCCTTTCGTGGTGTTCCAGTATCTGCGCCTTGTTGCTGTGTTCCAGTTCTCCTGTGTACCGACCCGGCTTGTCTGACTCTTCTGCTGATCCTGCTCCGTGTATGACCCGGCTCTGGTTGACGACTCTGCTCCGTGATTGACCCGGTCCTGGCTGATGATCCTGCTCCGTGTATGACCCGGCTCTGGCTGATGATCCTGCTCCGTGTATGACCCGGCTCTGGCTGATGATCCTGCTCCGTGTATGACCCGGCTCTGGTAGACGACCCTGCTCCGTGATTGATACTGTTCTTCGGCTGTTGTTCCTGCTGTGCTCCAGTTCCGGTTATCGCCCAGTTCCAGCCTGCTGTTCCGGTGTTCCTGCATTGCTCCGGTCGCTTCCGCGACATTCTGATCACTTGGTGACTCACTGTGCCTCTCACTGCTCTAACTGAGTTTGAGGTTGCTTTGCCATCCGTTGGTTGCTGTTGTCTCTCTGTACAGAACCTGTTAACTCCTGCCGTGCCTTGTAGTCTCCGGTCTTGTGCCTCCGTGATCTTGCCAAGCATACGGTTATCCGTTAGAGCCGCTACTCTAGTACCTCTGATACACCTCACTACTTTCTGCAGAGCATTGCCTGTCCGGTGTTTGGTGTGCACCGTGACCACGCCTGCTGGCACTGGTATCCATTCGCTCTTGCTGGGAGAGTTACGTACGGCACCGGAGGGGTGTCCTGGCTCCGGCCTAACATACGTTCAGAGGTTACGCTATCCATTTGCACTATCCAGTGCTTCGGCTCTTTGTGCTTGTGCAGCCGCTATCAGTATTGACATCCAAGGGGTGTCAGGGCATTATCCGTTGGGCGCCTGCAGGGTTAACTTCGATTCTCAGGAAGGGCGATTCTGGTTCTTGCACTTCAGCTTGGCAATAGCACTTCTCTATAGCCCACGGCGGTGGTATTAACTCAGCTCTGGCACTTTGTGCCTTCCTATCCTACTTGAGAGTGAATTCAGTGCAGACACTTTGCTCCAGCTTTGATACTCAAGAACTGTGTTCCAGAGACTGCTATATATCCTGGGCGTTGGCCAAACTAGGACTGAGTTTCTCCTCTTGCACTTGTTAACCCTTTGGGGTTATTCTCCATCTATTCATTGCCCATTATTCTTTTGCTGTATTGCATTCACTTTGTCCGTGTTTGCTATCACTGTTATTCCTGTGCTGGCCCCTAAGGGCATTGTATTACTCCTTGATTCAATAAACTGTGTTTTTACTTATACCCTGGTCTGAGTGTCAGAAAACCGTTACACAGAGTCCTTGCCGGGTCACCCAGTGGGGAAGTTTTGTTGTGATACGGTGAGCCTGCACCAGTACAAATGTTCTCGATAGACCTTCTACCCCCAACAGATTTCTGTTCAAGGTTTCCAGGAACTGGGATGGATCGGACCCCTCCTGCCCCTCAGGCACCCCCAGTATGTGAATGTTGTTCCTGCTGGATCGGTTCTCCAGATCATCTTTTCTCCTTTGCAGGGCTTGCACTTGCTATCTCAGGGTTGCAATAGAGTCCGCAATAGGAGGTATGGCGGTTTCAACATCTGCAACTCTACAGTGGGTTTCAGTTACCTTTTTATGCATACGTTGTTGATCATCCCTTAGAAGATTAAGCTCCACTTGAACCAAATTAATTTTGACCTTGAGCACCGTCTGAAAATTGCTGATGTCTGACGTAGCTTCAGCAAAATGCGACGAGGAGGCATCCTCATGATCCGTAGATATATAAGTAGCGGGAGAGTCAGGCAGCGACGAACCCTCCATAATGGCCTTCACCTCCCCTTCCACCAACTGCCTCCTAGCGTATTTATTAGGCTTAGCCTTGAAACATCCACTCTTCCTCACCATTTTGCAAGGGAGCAGAATTACAGCAAGTCTCAAAGATGAAGAAGTAGAGAGAAGGTGATGCAGTGTGATATGATTAGGCTGGGGCTCTTCTGGGACTGCTGTTGGAAGTGTCCAGATGGCTTGCAGAGAGGGAAAATCTTCAATTAGCATAAGGGAAAAACCTAAAAAACCTGTCAAGGGGGAAGGGTTTTCATTGTTCTCACAGTAAGAAGATTGTCCCTTGCTGTGAGCTGTCTGGTCTTAAGACCAGATTCCACATCTGAGGAGAGATGGCTTACACCAGGTAAAAGGGGTGGGGGGATTCTTTAACATTCAATTACTCTTGAACTACAACTCTGACAGTATTGAAATAATACTCTCCATGGCCCAAATACTTTGAAGATTAATTGGATCTGCTTTTATTTTGAAACATTACTATCCCTTTAAATATTGAAGGGCGAAAAGTTAGAGAAATATGCTGCTTTTTTATGAAACTTCCTGCCCATAGGCAATACATAAATGTTCTCCTTTTCACTACTGCCAATAGATTTCAAGTAAGAATTTTGCCTATGTTTTCTATGACTGCAAGATTTCCCACTGCAATATTAAGTCTGAGGTCTGAAGTGGAGAAATAAATAGCTGAAAGTAAAAGCTGTCAGTCCTACAGCAACATACCTTGAAAAAATTGTTAGCAGGCTGCATGCCTTTATCCTTTGCCAACAACACTAGCTTCCTGGTTAAGTAATATTGGCACAACCATTCTTGACAAATAACTGTTTCTTCGGATGTTACAGCAGGGTGCTACACATGACAGCATTTCTTTAAAACCTTTATAGAAAAGGGCAGCATGTCAACTGCCAATATTTTGGCAAGTTTACTGTTTCACAGGTGTACTTTTTTGTGTGCAGGTTTTGACTTTTTTCTAAGAACTTAGTAAGTGTGGGATGGCAGTACATAGTAGTACTGTCTAACTTTATTGCTTAACCCCTTAAGGACCAGCAGTCCCGGGGTGTGTTGTCCTTTAAGGAACATCTGTATCCGAAGAAGAGGAAGATGTTAGAGGGATATAGTCTAGATCTACACCGTCATAGTCAGTCATTAGGTCATCATAGTCAGTCATTAGGTCATCCTCAGCATCGCCCGGACCTTCTTCCCTACTACTTTTATATTCCTCTAGGCTTTTAGATGTCTCAAATCATGTATTTTTAATTTTCCCATTTGAGGGATTTTCACAACAATCATTGCTATTTCCAGGACAGGTGCACTTGCTGCATCAACCATGGCTGCAGTCAGTTTTTGGACTACCACTTTACTCACACTTATCCACACTGCTCCTAATCTTTTCATCCTCCCCTTGTGTGTTTGCTGGACATTACTCAACTACTGTGTGTTTTTATTGTAAAGTACACAAAAGAACTGATTGTATGTGATGTCTTGCTTTGGATTTCTACAAAATACTCTGTCTCATCTAGTATCAGTCTGCCTCAGTCACAGTTCACATCTGGGTCCCTGTCTCTGTCACCTATTTTTTTTTTATTTTATTTATGTATTTATTTAAATTAACTCTACTCCCTATCAAAGTCAACAGAAACCAACAAACAAAAAAAAACCACCCTCTGTTCAACGTCTCCTTTCCCCAGACTTCCCTGGGATAGAGATAACAGCCAGACTCTCTAGCATCAGCATAACAGCCAGATAATGAAGGAATTTAGATCACATCTGCCTGTGTTTACTTAGTCACAAAAAATGCTGGTGTATTTGAGGTGAACCTCGTATGCTGTCTTCTCACAACCACAGACTCCCCCAGAACAGATATAACAGCCAAAGCAGGAAGGAATATCTGCTTGTGCTGTTCCCAATAATTCAAATAGAATTTTGGGGTGTTTGAGGGCAATTCTCCTTTGCTCCCTTCTCACATCCCCACACTCTCCTGACACAGATATAACAGCCATATCAAAAAGGAACTTGGATCACACCTTCCTTTGTCTACTTGGCCACACAAAATTTTGGTGTATTTGGGGTAAAACACCTTTGCTCCCTTCTCACACCCCCAGACTCATGTAAGACAGAGATAACAGTCAGATCAGAAAGAATCTTTTACATGACTGCCTGTGTCTTCCCAGTCAGTCAAACTGAATTTTGGGGTATTTGGGGGCAATCTAATTTCTACCTTCCTGTCCTCTAGACTCCCCTAACACAGGGATCAGATTTCCTGCATACAAGACTCCCTAAACTAAGCTTCAACTCCACTTTAGTCTTCTCTAGCTAAAAATGTGCTGCTTTCTCTTTCGCTAACAAACACAGAATGGCATGCTGTGATAATCTGACACCCTTTTATATGCCCGCAGGAAAAAAAGAGAAACTTGCCATGTGGTGGGTAGAAATGTTGTATTTCCATTGATTTGAGCTATGAAAGAAAAGGAAAACTGCACTTTTTGCTTATTATTTCCCCCTTGTCCAAAAGTATTCTCCTGCTTCTCTTTTGAAGCAAATTTTTTTGCCCATTTCTAATGAAAGTACCCAATTAATCCCTCAGATGTCAGATAGTTTACAGTGCATTGCATGGTAATGCTTTGCAAGCTGTCTGACAGCAGAGGTATTAAGGAGACTTGGTTGAGTGTAGTGAACTTGATTTAGAGCACATGGGGACACTGAGCTGGCAGTGGTGGACATAGCCTTTTACAGCAAAAGTATGCTTTTTCCCCATGCTCAGAATCCTGAGCTGCCAACCATGGGAATGCCTGTGCAGATGCATTGCAAAGACCATTCTGCTACAATGTCAGAAAAATTCTAAAGAAAGTAATTTTTTGCCAGTCAAATTCCCTATCATCTATAATGGAATCCAGCTTCAAGTCAGAGAACAAAGCTCTGTTGAGATAATCAAAATTCCCTAAAATTATTAACCTGTTTACAAAAAAAACCTGACAGCATGTTTAAATAGATCCATTTAAATATACTAAAAGCTGTGTAGATTACAGGCCTACTTTAATATTCACTGAATTAAGTTTCTGTGAATTTTTCAATGTACCATAAGAAGTTTAGATATATTTCAATTAACAATAAAAGAAAATCAACAGGACAGATACTGAAGGCAACATTTGGTTTACTTCATAACTATTTTATGTTGACAAGCTTTTCCTTGTAATGTAATATAATATATGCTTATTTCACACATGCCAAAATCTGTTATTTGGACTTGGTGTTAAAACTGTTGATGTGTGAAACACTCCTAAAATACTTTATCATCTTAACTAAAAGTTCTCTATAGCAGGGCAAGTAAATCTGTAGGGATTTTACTTGAAACAGATATACCAAAAGGTAAGATTTTAACTAATAATAATTGCTAGTTTATACTAAAGGTTTAGTTCCGTGTAAGTTTAACAGGATCGATTTTGTTAAAAAACAGCTGCACCATAGGGAATACATAAAAATTTGCATTTATTTTAATGCTAGTCTATTTCTTTTTTTTATCAGCCAGTAGATGATCTCTCAACACATGATTGTGAGCTAGATGTAAAACAGTGACACAGTACTCTTAGGGGACTATTAATTGCTCAGCCACATCTGTACCCTTTTTGTCAACAAGATACAGCAATGCATTTTCAATCAGAAATTATGGAAATGAAAGTGATACATCTGGATTCACCGGTGACCCATTTAAAAGCTTAATTTTCTCTTTCTACTGCTAATGTAGGCTCCTCCCACTGTATAGCCCCAAATGTCCCAGTGTTAAGATCTAGACTTTGAAATTGTAGCTCTTGTTCAGGTTCATCCCCTACCTTTACAGGGTACAATTTTTATTTATCTTAACAGTTTTACATACATTTTCCACTTTAAAAACAGAATCTGAGAGAAAAATATCACTCAGCTCATTATCTTCAGACAGATGATTTCTACAGTTATCCATGGAGTCTCACAGATCCAAGAAATTGGGAAAGTCTCTCCACATGAAGATATCATGTGTTAATGTTACAGGAGAAGTTCAGGAGTCAGTACGGTACAGAAAATGCAATTTATTAACAATCGGATAGAAAGAACAACAAATAACATAACAAGCAGAGGGTTACCAGCCAGCAAGCACTATTATCTGCAATAATAGGCTGCAAAGCTAGACCACACTGCTGGAGACTAGGCCTTAGCCACTGGTAGTCTCAACAGGAAAAAGCAGTAGCAGTAGCAGGAACCGGAACTCAGGATCTTGAACCAGGAGCAGGAGCAGTAGCATGAACCGGAACTCAGGATCTTGAACCAGGAGCAGGAGCAGTAGCAGGAACAGGAACTCGGGAACTTGATCTGACGAAACGAGTGAACTGACTCACGCCTGCAGTCAGATGCAAGTCTACCAGAGCCCCAGGCCCGCACTATATTGGGTGTCTGATCACCAGGAGAAAAGACAAAAGAATAGTCAGACAGAGCCACTAGTCAGCACCAGAGGGGGTAGTCAGACAAGCCGGGTCATACACAGTTCAGGTAGTCAACCAGAGCCACAAGTCTGCACCAGATTGGATGTCCACTATTAGGGGTGAGGCAAAAGAATAGTCAGACAAAGCCAAAGGTCAGCACTAGAATGGATGGAAGACTAGCCAGGTCATACATGGAGCACAAGGTACAGAACTGCTTTGATCAACAATGCAAGGGCATCTGAGTCAGGCCTCAGTCAGCCTTATAAACCCCTCCACAGGAAGTAGGAGGAGCAGCTCAGAGGGAGGAAGTAGGAAGTAGGTAGGAGGAGACTACAGTAAGCAAACATAAAACAGAGGCCTGCAGCATGCTGAAGTCAAGGTAAGTTGTAACAGTTAATCCTAGTACTACACCCACTTGATATGCTAAAGGTCTCTTGTTCCTCTTAAAGAGATAATAATACTTCGTTTTATCTTTATTTTATTTTGTAGGCATTAAAAAAACATGAAGAACGATATAAGTCTTATTGCTCAAATCTTTATGGTTTGAGAGATATTCACAAGCAAAATTTCCCCTCCCACCCCTTTTACCTAGTGTAAGCCATCTCTTATCAGATGTGGAATCTGGTTGTAAGACCAGACAGATAAAAGAAGGGGACAATCTTCTTTTGTGAGAACAAAGGAATCCCTGTCCCGCTTGACAAGTTTTTCAGGTTTTTCCCTTATCTTAATTGAAGATTGTTCCTCTCTACAGTCTACCTGGGCACCTCCCTTTTGATCTGGCTGAACAGTGTTACATCAGAAAAAGGGGCAGGAGGGGGATACTTTGTCATTTAATTACTCCTGAACTGCAAAACTCTGACAGAATTGAAATAACACTCTCCAAAGTCCAAATACTATGATGATTAACTAGAGCTGCTTTTATTATGAAACATTACTATCTCTTTAAACACCACTTTGAAGTGGGATACTGGTGTTTATCCCCATGAGTACATAATATTTCATTTGTTTGTGTATTATCCATTTTATCTGGGCTTATCAGATCTTTAGACACCAGAGTAACCATACTGCCAGAGTCTGTTAAGGATCTAACCTTCCTGCCCTCTACCATTACAAAACATAATTGAGGAACATTTGAAGACACAGTTGACACAGTAGGTATTATTGTAGCAGAAATCATTATATACACAAAGTTGTCTTCCCCTGTATTGAACTGCATATGTCGAATAGACATTGGACAGTCTTTTACACCATGACCATGTTCGTGTCACCTGAAACATTTAACCTGCGACTCTAGTTGCCCTTAGGGATGCTTGACATGTTTCTGAGATTTTGTGGACCATCTATCTCCACTGTGATAGATATTATGTTCAGAGTTCCACATAGGACTTGGTGCCTTCCCCTCACCTTTTAGCTGATTTTGTTGCCCTCTTGTCTTATAGTCTGTGGTTACTCTGGAGTAGTTGTTTCCAGAAGATAAATAGCCACCAGATACGTTTCAATGAGAGCAGTCAATTGGTCAGCAGTGTGGGGGGTTTCCCTGAATAATCCATTTGTGAAGGGATGAAGGTAGGCTCCATATGAAACGGTCCAATCCAATTGTTCCACTATCTCTGCAGCCAAATTGACTTCAGGTTGAAGATATTTGCCTGCCAGATAGATCAGATCCTATATCCATGACCGAGGTGTTTTATCCTGTTGAAATGTCTAAAAATTGACTCTGGGAACGAACTGCTACAGTTACACCCAAGCAGGCCAGTATTTAAGATTTCACTCTGACATAATACTGTCCCTTGGCTCCAGGTCATAGCATGCATTCTGGGGCTCTCCACTCAAGAACATTGACAGTAGAAAAGCCCATTGCTCAGATGGCCAATGCACTCTCAGCAGTGATGATGTACACTTCCTCATCATCACTCTCTGTCAATTTCTGGAGGAAGTTCCTTCCTTTGATCCCATCATTGCTTTGGGGAGTATGCAGAGGTGCTTGACTGAGCTTTCCTGCAAGAGCTTTCACCTCCTGTTGGAGTATCTGTGTAATGTTCTGTTACTCGGTCTCTTGTGCTGCCAACACCATATTGGTCTCCTGCTGTATTGCAGTTGCCTGTTGTCATGTAGTAACCCCATGTGCACTACTACCATATAGCTCTCACATACAGGAACGTTTCGTGTTCTTCTTAATAAAACAATATGACTTTATTGAAAACTTAAAAATCTTCGTACCTGTAATCAGCGATACTGTAGCAACAAAGTGACAAGTCTCACGGAGTGGGTACAAACAGGTTAAACATGGTGATAATCAACGCGTTTCACGCTCGAACAGCGCTTACTCATGATCATGTGTGTTTGATCATGAGTAAGCGCTGTTCGAGCGTGAAACGCGTTGATTATCACCATGTTTAACCTGTTTGTACCCACTCCGTGAGACTTGTCACTTTGTTGCTACAGTATCGCTGATTACAGGTACGAAGATTTTTAAGTTTTCAATAAAGTCATATTGTTTTATTAAGAAGAACACGAAGCGTTCCTGTATGTGAGAGCTATATGGTAGTAGTGCACATATGTTTTCTTATTTATGTCTTTACTCGTAGGAGTTGGGGTACTCCTAGTGTGGCACACACCATGCTCATATCATCATTCGATACCTAGCTATTTATGTATTCCATTTGTTGGTTCTCTATTTTTTCATGGCTGAGTGGAGCCGCTGTATTTTTTATTTCTCATCATGTAGTAACCCCACAGACTGTTCAGTGCTGTGCCTGCATTCTCCACCAGTTGTGATATTTCTCACTATTTCTTGAATCATAGCACAGTTTTCCAGGGTTAGAAATAACAAAGTCTTCAGTTAGTTTCTTTTTATATTTATTTTTAAGCTCAGCAGTGCATTTACTTTTTTGATTATGTTTATAATGATTGCATTGTGCTGTGAGTTTCTTTCTGTTTCCCTAGCAGGGATCAAATAATAATGTTTACCCATTGGGGACTTTCAACCCCTTGAATGCTAGAGAGGTCTTCAATGCATGGCAAAACAAAATGTTGGAGTCCTCTCCATCAATCAAGTGCTTAATAACCCAATTTAAAACAATAAGAAATTATTTGTTTTAGAATTGAGGCACTTGTGCTTTGTGCATTATGTGTTGAGATTAATTTCATAGATGTCACAATATGTGTTTGATAAAAAAAATACAGCACAATCAACCTGAGGTCCTATGGCTGTACACCACAATTCTAGGATCTCAAGCCAGACATTGATTGGCTGGGGATGATGGGAATTGCAGCCCTAAACAACTGTATGGCTTCAGCTCTAAATCATTAAATTAAATTATACACTTCTTCAAAAGTATATAGGAATTCTGAGGCAAACTGTGGCTCCACAGCTGATGCTGGACCACCCCCTTCAATTGGCCAGCTTAAGATAATGTGGGTTGTAAGTTAGCAAATGCTGGAGAGCCACAGATTGCCCACGCTTGGTGTAGCAAACAAACAGAAGAAATGTTTGTTTATTACCTTGCATCCAACTCATTAAGTGTGATGTACTAAGCAGAATTAGAGTAATGAAATTCTGAAACAAACCAACTGCATCATAAGGGATAAAGGCAATCTCAAAATTCCCATTGACCCTTTGAGTGCCAGAGTGGTAGACAATGCATTTCTTTGCAATAGGTTGCATACCACTCTAGCACGCAAAGGGTTAATTTAAAAGCTTCTTGAACAGGGATGGGTGAAAGAGTTTGCCTCAAAAGTGAAGCTGGAGAAAAATGGCACATTTCTCAGAGCTGCAAATTTTTTGCAAATATTGCAGTTTTTCCTCTTTCTTTTCCCCAACTCATTGCATTTAAATCAATGGGAAGACTGAATTTCTCTCTACCATGTGTCAAGTTTCCCTTATATTCTTTCAGACATAGTATAAAATGGGTGTCAAGTTTCCACAGCATGCCATGTTGTGTTTGTGAAAGGAAGAGAAAGTAGCACATTTTTGAGCTGGAGAAGATGTGCTAATAAAGTGGAGTTGAAGCTTAGTATAAGGAGTCTTTTAGCCAGGACATCTGTTCTTTGTATTACGGGATTTTGGGGCACATTGGGAGAGGGGAAGAGAGAAAGGAGGTTGACCCCAAATACCCCAAAATTCAGTGTGACTGAATGGCAAGACATGTTATCCAAGTTACTTCTTGACCTGGGTGTTTTTATCTCTGTGCTGGGGGAATCTGGGGCTAGAAGAAGGGGGCAAAGGAGGTGTACCCCAAATACCCCAACATTATGTCTGACTGATTGGAAAGCACAACAGAGATGGGGAGCGCTCCCACTGACCCACCGATCTCCAAGCAGCCACTTAAGCCCAATTCACATCAAAAGAAAATGCTCTTTATAATGGACAATAGTTTAAAAGCATAAGACCCAAAATCTTGTACAAAAAATGTTAGAGCACAGCAAAAAATACACACGTTTTCAGATGTTAGCTGCCTAACGCATTTCGTGTGGGATGCACTTAATCACAGAGTGACATTTGGTAAGTGATAATTTATATCAGAATAGTTTAACTTTTAGGCATTTAGCGTTCCATACATATGTCTTATGACTGATTGGAAAGACACAGTCATTTGGTGTCCATGTTCCTTCCTGATCTTGCTGTTATTATTTCTATGCTGGCGGAGTCTGGGCTGGGTGTGAGAGACTCAAAATGTTTACTTTCACCTATTTTTTTCTCCAACTCTCAGAAGAAGTAATATTGCAGCAGGAAATCTTGTAGTTATAGAAATCAGGCAAAAAATGGCAAAGTTTTCACTGGAAATTTAATGGCAGTGACACAAATTAGAACATTTAATGTATTTTCTAGGGGAGAGAATTTTTGTGAAAAAAGCTGGAAATCATTGTTTCCTGCTGGAAATTTCACAGCTTTTTCACCCATACCTACTTAGTACATTAACCTTATGGAAAAATGCAAATTCCCAAAATATCCATTGATTAAATGGGGCTTTAAACTTCTTGAATGCTAAGGGAGTCTAAAAAATGTTGCTTTGCAAGGCATTGGAGTCATCTTTACCATTTAAGGGGTTAAAAGTCACACTTAAATCAATGGCAATGTTAATTTGTCCTCAATGGTGCAGGTGGTTTACACCAGCATTGTTAAAGTTCTTCTTAGTCCATCACCTCATGCTCTATAACAGTGATTCTCAACCAGGGTGCCATGACACTTTGGAGTGCCAAAGACATCAGCTTAGTGTGCCCCTTGTTTTCTATGAAGACTTTGACCAAAATATGAACATTGTCTTTTAAGTGTAGAATTATGGAAATTGTTAAGCAAGATATGTTTAATTTTGTTATTATGATTGTAAAACCTTACAATAACTGAATATTTATGTATTGTAGTACCCTTCATTATGCCCTTTATAAATTATATTAGATATGTTAGGGTGTGCTCCGCAAGTTCCATTGTGCTCTATAATGTATTGGAAATGACCCTAGAACCTAACAACAAAAGAGTTTGAGGAAAGGTTAAAAAAACCAAAACATACTTTTTGCAATTTAAATGGTATTTTTTAATTCTTGGATTCTCAGTTCATCCGTGAATTTTCCTACAATTTGCACATATTTGCTCTTAGCTGTCATCATTATCCACTTACATTTTGGGGAAATGGAAAGTATTGCAGCCTTTTTTTCATCCTATATTTTGTAATTTCTGTAATGTAATTTTTCGGTTTAAATTCCTTCTTAGACAATGTCATTGGCTAGCTCCGCTATTTGTTCTATTTTATCCTAATATTTAAAGGATATAGCATCACCTTTTCCGCACCATATTTTATTCCATAATGAAAGTCCCTTCCCAAAAAAGAATAAATGAAAGGGATAATAATACTTTGTTTTATCTTTATTTTATTTTGTAGACATTAAAAAAACATGAAGAACAATATAAGTCTTATCTCTAAAACCTTTATGGTTTGAGAGATATTCACAAGCAAAGTTTCCCCTCCTGACCCTTTTACCTGGTGCAAGCCATCTCTTCTTAGTTGTGGAATTCAGTCCATAGACCAGACAGATAACAGCAGGGGACAATCTTCTTCATATGAGAATAATGAAAGCCCTGCTTTTTCAGGTTTTTCCCTTATCTTAATTGAAGGTTGTCCCTCTCTGAAATCTGCCTGGGCACATCCCTTCTGATCTGGCTGAACAGTGTTACATCAGTAAAAGGAGGAGGAGGATACTTTGTAATTGAATTACTCTTGAACTACAACTCTGACAGAATTGAAATAACACTCTCCAAAGTCCAAATGCTATGAAGATTAATTAGAGCAGCTTTTATTATGAAACATTACTATCCCTTTAACTTATTGCAGATTTGAATAGTTTGAGTAGCAAAAGCATTTCATTTGCATTTTGTAGTCAGGCTGTTCACATTCTGTAGGGTCACATATTCAACATTGGCTGTGAGAAAAGGTGTCAGACTTTACGAAGGAACAACATATTTTAAGAGAAAGCCTTAGGCTTGTGATGTTGTTGAACCTATTGCTGGTTTGCTAAACAGATTCTTCAACAACACCGTCAAGCAAAATATTAGCTAGGTTTTCAGCATATTCAGTGTCAAAAATGGAAGCTACAACTACATTTATCCTTGAAGCTTTGAATGCCATGTGCATCTCCGATGAATTAGACACCATTCTGGAAAACAAAGAGTTAAAGGGATAGTAATACTTCGTTTTAACTTTATTTTATTTTGTAGGCATTAAAAGAACATGAAGAATGATATAAGTCTTTTCTCTCAAACCTTTATGTTTTAAGAGATATTCACAAGCAAAGTTTCCCCTCCCCACCTTTTTTGCCTAGTGTAAGTCATCTCTTCTCAGATGTGGAATGCAGTCCATAGACTGGACAGATAACAGGAGGGGACAATCTTCTTTGTATGAAAACAATGAAAGCCCTGCCCCCCTTGACAAGCTTTTCAGGTTTTTCCCTTATCTTAATTGAAGATTGTCCCTCTCTGCAGTCTACCTGGGCACCTCCCTTCTGCTTTGGCTGAGCAGTGTTACATCAGTAAAAGGGGCGGGAGGGGGATACTTTGCCATTGAATTACTCCTGACCTACAACTCTGACAGAACTGAAATAACACTCTCCAAAGTCCAAATACTATGATGATTAATTAGAGCTGCTTTTATTATGAAACATTACTATCCCTTTAAACACAAACAAAATAGAAAAGAAAAGAGGAGACATGGGGCACTTCATTGAGTTTTACTGTTTCAATAGGAAACAGTTAAATATACACAATTGTGTCAAATCAATACTCAAAAATGAGTTACCATTCATGATAACTGTATATGTCACTAGAGAAGGATATCACACTGCTTTCACGCAGACATCAGTGACTCTCACTTCAAACCCCTCTAAATTGTGTACTTGTGACCTGGTTTACATATACAAAAATACACAAAGAAAATGAATGGCTCTAGCCAGTATCAAAGTAGATGATAACAAACTCAATATTTGTCCAAACAAAAACAGGACTTCACTTCCATGCTTACGTGTGTTGCATTCTATGGTAACCTCAGTCTGCTACTGGTAATCCCTTGTGGGGATACAATCTCTGCCCTCCCTGCTTTGGGCTCTGACATGTGAATGTATCTTCAATCAGTAGGTTCATTGGGATAAAGGATGGGAACACCAATTCAAAGATAAAAATAATTTACTAATAACAATAAATATGCAACTGACAAAATACAAGGCTACTCAATCTAAGTGTTTCTTGCCAAACTGGTCTTTTCATCAGGAACCGATGTTTTAAAATAAACATATCAGAAACTTGTTTTTAAAACTGATCAAAGGTATGCCCACATGTTGGAGCCAGTTGTATTCCCACCAGCAATTACTGGTAGCAGACTGACGTTACCAGATAATACAACACATGTAAGTATGGAAGTGATGCACTGTTTAGGCAAACACTGAGTTTGGCATAATCTCCTTAGATACCGGCTAGCACCCTTCCTTTCCTTCCTCTCCTATTAGTTTTTCTTTTAATTAGAGAGGTATTAAAGGGTCAATATGAGACTACTGGCAGTGTCCCATTGCTTAGAATACATCTTTCTCACCTCATGGTGCCATGGTGACATTGGTAAGATTTCTATAATCACCATCAAAGTCCAGTGTCAGTGAAGGTGCAATAAATGGGCTTCTATGGAGAGATATCTCTCATAAACAAAGAATAAGATTCAGCCCCAGCCATGCCATTCTCTGTAATCTGCACTGCAAATGGAGACAGAACAGGTGAGTTCTAAGCTATGATAACTCAATTCCCATAGCTGTGAGGACACTGAAAACAGTTTAATTTTTTCAGTGTCAGATAGGAATGTGTGAGCTACCTCCCTGGCACTCAGATGGTTAAATGGCCTTAAATTGACCCATTACCGTCCCTGTAAAGAGAAGGATAGCTAGATAGATAGATAGATAGATAGATAGATAGATAGATAGATAGAGCAAGCAATTATCTATCTATCTCATTGGTGTTCAGTCCACCCTCAAGGAAGACTTAACATGCTGCAACATAGATATATCACTTCCTTGGCACTCACACAAGCAGGACTTCTCCTTCTTCCTTCCTGGTACAAAAGGTACCAGTTTAGAACTAATCAAGCAGTTAATTGGTTCTGATCATATACAAGGTAACACTGGACTCTCTTATCCTGGGAACTGGGACCTTTACCTTGAGACACTCATTTTTTCTGAAAATACTGAGTTTTCTAAAATCAAACACTGAGATCTCCCCTGAATAACCCCTGGGACACACCAACTGGTCCATTTTTAAGGGTATCATTATTTAAGCACGGGTAATGCAAACAAAATAACTGAGCTTCTGAATACTGATTACCCACCTGTGAATAAGCAAGGATGTATTAAAACATGACCCGCTGGTGTGTCCCAAGGACTAATGTAGAAAATCACACAGGCCATTAACCCTTTGAGTACCAGGGAGATATGCAACGCATTACAAGAAAAGGGGGGGTTTATGCACTAAGGAGTGATAAGGAAGTAATAATGTTGAGATGATTTCTCTAGTGACATCACTTTTCCAATTTCTATGTTATTCTATGGAGCCTATGCACTAAGGTCTATCACGCTTGAGAAATCTTAGTGCATTGTCTCCATAGAGGAATAAAAAATGTAAAAGTGATAAGACTGGAGGAGTCATCTGCACTTTATCACCTGTTTATCACACCTTAGTGCATAAGCTGCAATGAGTTCAATACCTCTGTGGCAGTCAAAGGTTTAAATTAGAAATGGGTACATTTCCTTTAGCACATTAGGAATTGCTTCTCTGAAGTGTCCCAAATGTCTAGGAATCTAAGTTCATACTTCATTTTCTCCTTTTTACGCGATTCAAGCTGATATCATAAGCAAAAGTGTTATAATCCTTGTGAACCCGACTACTCTATGGTGAACAAGTAAAATCCCTATTGATTTAAAGAATCCTTTACCCCTTAAAGAGATACAGCTACAGTAGTACACCAAAATGGCTGTTTTAACATAAAGTAGTTCTGAGGAGAACCAACCACAACTCGGGGAAAAGTAAACATAACCACTGATTTACATTTTACTTTTATCCCTTAACATTTTTGCGTGCAAGATGGGTAAGCAACGCATTGCACAGCAATGCATTGCATGCCCCTCTGGCACACAAAGGGTTAACCCTTTGTATGACAAAGGAGTACTCAACACATTGATAAGCAATGCATTGCATACCTCTTGGCACTCAAGGGGTTAAATGCTAAAGAGGTTTCCAACACTTTTCTTAGTAACACTTTGGAGACCTCTCTAGCATTCAAAGCTCAATTGAAAACAATATGATTTTAGAGTATTTTATTTATCCCTTTGGTGCAGTTGGTTTGCTCCAAACATGCTGCTTATTCTATCAGCTTGTAAGATTGAGACTGAGAGATCTCAGATCTAGTGCATGTGACTGAGACTAGAGTCACTCACTGCCACATTGTCTGATAATTAATAGCAGGAACCGATAGCGGTCTGGCCTCCTTAGGGGTATCCTGCTGTTTTCCATACATATTGTGTACTGAAGCAGTTTAATGAGGTATGTTTCCTCCTATGGATCGCCCACTTAATCCATCACTGATAGAAAACTATGTAAGGTTTAGGTCACAAGTTAAACACAGAAGGAGAAATATTTCTGATATGACATTGTAAAATAACTAAATTGATATTAACCAGAGGGGTTTGCTTTGCAATGCGTTGTGTACCCCTCTGGCACTGAAATGGTTAAAGGCATGAACAGGTGGTGCATTGTGGGTTGTTGGCCAATCTTACTATACTTGGAAACATAATTAAAACCTTAAAAAGGCACTGTAATGCAGCAGGAGCATGGTTAATAATTTGAAAACTGTGTTTGATGTATACAAAAGCTCACAGTTCCTCGATCTTGTTTAAACCTGCTCACATATTAAACATAATAATGTAATAAGAAGAACGGGGGGAGATTCATTAAGCAGTGATAAAGAGGATGATAAAGTGAACATGACTTCTCCAGTGTATCACTTCTCCAATTCCTATGTTATTCTATGAAGCCTATTCTCTAAGATATCCAGTGTTGGAGAATAAGTGATGAACTGGAGAAAGCATTTTCAATGTATCATCTCTTTATCAATGCTTAGTGCATCTCCACCCTGGAGCAAATCTGGACTAAGCTATGTGCAACACGGGGTGAATTACAAATTCCCCAATCCCTGTTGATTTAAATGGGGCTTTAAACCCATTGCTTTGCAGTGCAAGATTTTGAGGGATTAGAAGTCCCATTTAACTCAATGAGACTTTTCATTGCTCCCCTATGTTGCACTTGATTTGTTCCAGATTTACACCATTTTCTTAATACATTATCCTCAGTGGGCTTACACTCAAAAGTAGATAGAAGACATCTGGGTGCAAACTAAGTACATGGTATGGGTTAAACAGGAAAAAAATCACAAATCCACATTCCTTTAAATTGGACATTTAACATCTTGAATTCAAGAGAGGTCTCCAATGCAGTTTAGGTGTTAACATTTTGAGAGAGAGGTACCCAGTGCATTGCATTCCAATGTGTTGGGTATCTCTCTCACAAATAAAGGGTTAAACATTCAATTCAGTCCTCTGTGGTACAGCTGGTTTGCCTCAGAATTGCTCCTCGTTTCTTTTGTGCATAATGTCTAGTGAAATTCTAATGTAAACAAAGTGCACCATTTATAGCTATATTGAAAATTGACGTTTTATATATAATGCAGTGCTGACTATAAGGAAAACATTCGTAGTTCACAAAAATCATTGTGTTTTGAAGCTGAACACCACCTTAGTACACATAGGTAGAGGCCTATATCCAGTCAATGAAGCACTGCTCCTACTGTAAAATACAGTTAAGAAAGATAAAAAAAGAACTGGCATTTGGAGACTCATTTAACTTTCATGGAATTCCACTTGAAAAAAAGCTACAAAGCCACAAATCTGAGATTTATTACACTCACCTGCATGAGAGAAAACACAGCAACTGCTCCCAGAACTGGACATATGCACCACCAAGAAAATTAGGGAAACTAACCTCTCCGAGTCCTAACAACCCCCTCCCTTTGACTTAATATGGGTATAAAATCTACATGGACCCTATGAATCAATGCTGTGCAGATTAGTTCTCCAAAATCAATTCTTAATTAGCACTGGAGGCAGACATGATTCTTAATGTATGACTCAACAATGCAAAACTCCTCCCACTGAAGTCTACTTAGTAAGCCTTTTAGAGGGAGAAGTTTGGAATCTTACAATCCAGCAGCAAATAACCATGTCTGTCTCTGTGTATTTGATATACAGTGCTAATTAAAAACTCATTTTGGAGAACTAATCCATACATAATTGATTTTAGTGCAGTCAAATTAGATTTTTTTTTATTTTAATTTCACATGAATGTGTACTTTAAGGACCCTATGTTC
This sequence comes from Rhinophrynus dorsalis, assembly GCA_037306005.1. Lineage (NCBI taxonomy): Eukaryota > Metazoa > Chordata > Amphibia > Anura > Rhinophrynidae > Rhinophrynus > Rhinophrynus dorsalis. The sequence continues at coordinate 63,904,136 of CM074721.1, read as the reverse complement.
AACAGCAACGTGGAGTAATTCTGCAGCTAATGAACTGTGCTATAGGAAATAAATAGTTACATAATTACATAGTAAATTATGTTGAAAATAGATCCAAGTCCATCAAGTTCAACCTTTGTCACAAGCTAATCTAGAAAATGAGAATTGCATAATCCTTCCAGACTCCAAAATGGGTATTTGTCTGTTTAACAGAACTTCCTGTTTTACCTACTTATACACAGTATAACCCTCTATGTTCCCTTCTGATACAAAAGGTACCTAATCTTCTTGTAAATGTATCTCAATGATATCTGCCATCCTATATAATAATTCGCTAAGTTGTGTGTAACGTCCGACATGCGCAGTAGACACTGCTGCGCGTGCGACAGTCATGCGCAGTAGAGACTGCCCGCGCCGCAGCTGATACAGAGCTGGGCGCTCCGAAGGAGTGTCCAGCTCTGTATCAGCCAAGGCGCGGGCAATCTCCACTGCGTGTGACTGCCCCGCGACCGGCTGCCAGAGGCTCTGTATCAGCCGAGGCGCGGGCAGTCTCCACTGCATGTGATTGCCCAGCGACCGGCTGCCAGAGCGTGTAACGGGCTGTTCAACTAGTAACAACATAATTGGGAAAATAATTCCACAATTTAACAGATTAACAGACTAATTTAAAGAACTCTTTCCTCTGCTAAAGTTGAAACCTCTTTTCCTCTAATACTAATCAATGGTCCCTAGTTATTTGATTAGGCCTTGGATGAAAAGCTCATTAGAGAAATCCTTGTATTGATCTTACATATGCTTACGCAATGTAACATGATCCCCTCTTAGGTATCATTTCTCTAGAGTAAATAAACCAAGTTTGGCAAGACTGTCTTGTTCACCCATTTTCTTATTCATTTTGTTACTCCTTTCTTTACACCTCAGTTCTAAAATATCCTTTTACTAGTGCTCAAAACTGCCCTGCATATTAGAGATGAGTTCTTACCAATGATTTGCACAATGGTAAAATTATGCTATCCACTCTTGCTTCAATACCATTCTTTATGAAGTAAAGCACTTTGCTTGATTTTGTTACTGTGGTTTGACACTGATCACTATTTCCAAGTTTACAGTTTACTAGGGCTCCAAGATCTTTCTCTAACAATGAGATCCAATTAAAATCATACTAAAGTTCATACATAAGTAGCATGCCTATTTAGTTATCCCAAATGCATTCAAATGTTGCTTTATATACTTATTTCAGGTCATTTATAAACATGTTGAAAAGCAGTGGACCATGTGCTGAAGCTTGAGGTAATCCACTCTCAATGTTAACTGTAGTTGAGAATGCTCAATTTACAGCAAAATGCAGTTCCCTATCCTTCAACCAATTTTCTTTCCCATTTCAAAGGTCATTCCCTACATCCAGTTTCCGTCTTTCATACTGTAGCTTCCTGTGTGGCAAATAGGGATGGGTGAAACTTTTTGTCTCAAACTGATATTGGCGAATAATGGCACTTCCCACTTGGAAAATAATTTCCAGCGAAAAGTGCAATTTTTCTGCTTTTCTGGCATAGCTCATTCCATTGTTTTCAAAGGGAATTTAGGTTCCTGTGTTGGTGGGTGGAGTCTGGGGAAGGAATCAGCTGAACAGGGAATTTGTGTTGGGGGGTTTCTTGACTGGTATTGGGTGTACAGTTAATAAAAAATAAATCAATAAAATAAAATAAGAAATTTGAATGTAAAGTGATAGATACAGGAACCCCCTGACATAAGCTGCCACTGGGATAGACTTATACTTGACGGGATAAAGTATTTTGTAGAGGACGATTTATTAGATTTCTTATTACAGGCACAAGCCCTGAGGAAACATTGATTTGTAGGACTTAGGCTTGTTAGAAACAAAGCCCCAAAAATGTTTTTTGTTATTATTTTTTTTTTTTGTATTTTTTTTAACTCACAAGCCCTGAGAGAAAAAATGCCCTACTGATCTAGTGCCAGCAGGACATGTTGTGTTGGCCAGTGGCCACTGGCCATTGTCAAATGCCCTAACTGAATCCATAATTGCAGAATTTGCAACTGCTGTTCTTGCTGTTGCTGAGTTGTCTAAGCAGCAGGATGATTAGGCAGCTGAAAGGGAATAGGATCAACAACAGCAATAACATGGGTGATGGATGATGAAGGTTCCACTTGCCACGACTAGCTCCAGTGATGTGCCTGTGGCAATAGCAGCCAATAATTCTTCTCCACCTGTCCCTCCTCCAAAATCATGGGTGTGTTGTCTCTTCTCAGCAACTGCAATTTGCATTGTGTGTGGTAAATAACACCTGGGGGTACAACTGTATCCACACACCATTCATGACACCAAAACCCAAATACTTACTCTGTCACTATACCCCTTGTCCATACCCCGCTAAGTACACATGACAACTAGCTGACAGTTTAATTGTCATGATGAACCCTCCCTGTGACCATCTTAGCATATTCTGTTAGATGGACTCTCCTCAGATGCTGCTTCGTGCCCTGCTTGTTATTCTCCTCCACCACACTGCCATGTGTGGTCAGTGCACCACAGAGTGTGCAATGAGTGGACAGGAACTACCACATCCTAACATCTACAGAGTGGCTATCAGTTGGAGGATCTTCTTCAGGATCATGTTCCACCTGGACACTGTCATGACGGGAAGGGGACTCCCAAGGCCAGATGAATGGTGTGGTCTCCCTTGACCATTGGTCTGGATGCTCTCAAATGCTTCTCCTGCCATTCCTCTAACACTAGTTCCACTGGCTGCTTCACCATTACTGTTACTACTACTAACACCAACCACATCAAGTTCAGCCCCGGAGTCTTCCTCCTCACAGTCACTAGTAATATGAGGATATTGATTACCCCCTCCTTCACTCCTAACACTAACAAGCTGCTGGACCTTCTTAGTTGTAGTACTAGCAATTTACGGGACTGCTTGGAGATGACAAGTGTGACTTAGGGTCCTGTCACACTTGGCATAATTTTCTCCTCCCCCCTCCTGAGTATTACAAAACACACTAGCAGCAGGTCCAGCATTGGCAGCAGGCACAGCACTGGTGGAGGCAGGGGCAGCATGTCTGACAGAAGGCACAGTACTGGTGGCAGCAGATTCAGCACTGGCAGCAGGCACAGCACTGGTTGCAGTAAAGGGCAACATGTCTGACAGTATGCACAGCACTGGTGGCAGCAGGTGCAGCACGTCTGACAGTAGGCACAGTACTAGTGGCAGCAGGAGCAGCATGTCTGACATCAGGCACAGAAATGGTGGCATCAGTAGCAGGTACAGCACGTCTGGCAGCAGGGGCAGCATGTCTGCAGCAGGAAAAGGCAGCTGATCTGTCCTGTTCTCACTACTACCCTTTAGGGGTGATTTAGGGGGACTGGACAGCGTTGGTTCTGTACTTATCACTTCCAGAGAGGATAGTCATCAAAGCCGGGTCATACACAAGAAGGTAGTCCACCAGAGCTGCAAGTTCTGCACCAGAATGGATCTCAGACAAGCAGGGGTCATACACAGAGCGGGTAGTCGTACAGAGCCAATGGTTAGTCAGACTAAACAGGGTCAAATCACAAGCCAACTGCACTGGACACCATGAAAGGGCAACTAAGAATGGTGTACAGGAAGCTTATGTACCCAGTGGCTCAGGAAGATGAGGAGCCACAAACATGAGCTGTCACTTTAAATGGGACGCACATCCCAGCCTGGAAGCGAGCCAATATGCTGCATTAGGGAGCTGGAAGAGACCAGAACTCTGCTCATAGACGCGTCTGAGCCTCCAACAACCAATGCAGCCGGCTGAAGGGAGAAGTGGACTGACAGACTGTGCGGCTGGAGCTGCCAGATGAGAGCTGCGGCTGAGCTGTCGGGTAAAGCTGCAGTCGGCTCGGCAGCCGCCGCCAGGTACTGCAACAAATAGTAAAAATAGGACAGACTACCAACATATGTACCTCAGCTATTCTATAACTGGTGAGGTGCATGCAACAATGAGCATTCATGGTTTTTGTTCCCACAACTTGCACTAAATAGCTCTAATTGTGGGAACATGAAAGGCAACAGCCAACTCTTGTTGTTTGACACTCAAAACAGTCAGAAATGTGACACTTACCTTTCATCCACTATCCATCTACTGCTTTAATCATGTCTTCTTTTTTGGCTTCTCTTCTTTCTTCTTTAATATTAAAAGTCATTTAGTTCTGGCTCTTTCTGAAACCAAAATTAAGTCCCACAAAGATGGTCAGTTAATGACAATCCCTGCTTAAAGCTTATTAGCTGTGAGGTGCATATGCCAATCGAATTATTTTGAGCCAAGACTGGCATATAAAAGCACGTCTAGTTTCAAAATTTCAGCAGTCTGACTCGAGCAACGGCCCGAGAGTAGGGCACAGGGGTATTCTGCCAGTGAAAATGTCTTCTACCACCAGTGGCAGCGGAGGCAAAGGGGGGACATAGTAGGCATGTATTTGAAATGGACACATTAATAAAAAAATTGTATTTTTAAATTGGAAAAGAAGATGCCACCTATCTGTAACCTTTTGAGCTACCCCTTCAGCTCCCAAAGGGTTAACTGTCACATCTTTTGGGGGCTTAGTTTTTGTTTCAAAAAGAGGCAGAGCTAAAGGATTTTTTCTTTTTTAATAATACAGAACAGAAGAATAAGAGAAGAAATCAGGATGACTGGTAAGCTTATATTTGTCAGGACATGTGTTAACTCTTTGTAGACTAAACCTATGAGTGCCAGTGGGGTATGCAATGCCCTCCGGGCATACTGGTGCTCATCTGCCAGCTGGGTCGCCTCGGTGACAGTGAGGGGCTGGTGATCCTGGATCCATTCCTGGATTTCTGGATCCACGTAATAATAAAATTGTTCCAATAATATCAGCTGTATCACCTCCACCATGGTGGTCGCCTGACAGCCATTAATCCAGTTTGTGGCTGCCAAATGTAGGCGGTATGCCCATTCTGTGTACAAATCTTTGTCTGCCTTGAGCAAGTTCTGGAACGCCCAGCGTTATGGCTTACTGTGGCTTACTGTGTGAGCAGCATCTCCTTCACTCTGTCATAATTTGTAAGGTCCTCATCTGGCATGGCCCAGTATGCTTCAGTTGCTCTGCCTGACATCTTGCCGCCCAAGATAGAAACCAAGTCCGAGGGGTCCACTCAATGCAGGGTACACTGTTCGAAATCCACAGCTATCCATAAATGTCTCCCTCAGATTCGTCAAAAGATTTAAAGGCTGCGAAGGGGATATTTTTCTTTCCCCCTGTCTGTCTGTTCCCAGAGGCTCCCCCAAATGTTGCAACTCCGACAGTCGGACCTTGCGCTCCTTCTTGGCCTGCAGGATGGTGTTGACCTCCACCACCACTTTATCAATCATTTCCCTGGTAGGGCTGGGTCCATACCAGGCCATCCATACCCGAATTTCCCTTTGAAAGACAATCTAATCGAGGGGTCGGGGTGAGGAGTTACTGGCCAGTTCACCTTCCTTTAGCTCGGTTATCTGCACCGCTTTTGGTTTGTTACTGGCCAATCATCCTTGAACTTCCAGCAAGTCTTTAAGGATGCTATGCTTGAGCCCTTGGTAGCACTTCTCCATCCACAAGGAGGGATCTGTGGAGCCGGCTCTCCACTTTGTAGCTGTTTGCTCCTCACCTGTATGTCCAGATAGAGAGGTGTATCCCACCGCTTGCCACCAGATGTTACAGAGCTCCGTACTCCTGCTGAGTATCTCCTCCGGATTCCCCTTCCCCTACCTGGATTGATATAGCTTGTATTGCTGGCTCACCCAAACACTGGACAACACTCAGTGAAGGGTGAATAAGAGCTGTCTTTATTGTGGAACACACAGGGTTTAAATACCCAAATAACAAGGTATCCACACACATTGGAATACAACAGCTTACAGGTTAATGCAAAGCAACATATGGGAAGACAATGGGGCTGTTGGTGGAGGAGCACATAATACAAAGAGGCACAAAGTTATACAATGGGACAAAGTTTGATACAAGCAGACTACAGCACTCTGAATTACATTAACATTTTATTTATGTTAACTACATCAGGCACAGAGTAAAATTACATTAACTGGAACAATACCCCATTCCTCCCTGGATGCACATCCTGAAGGAAAAAGTTTGAAACAAGTGACAGGACCATAATTCTGTCACAGTCCCTTCTTCAGGCATGTTTAGAATGATGGCTGAATATAAAAGAATATGACAGATTATACATTCATGCAAATTATTTTAAAGTGAAACTCTAATCACCATCTAATCACAATTCCTTAGACTCCAGTAGAGGTATGTCTTTGTAGCTGACCTAGTGGTACAATATTTATTTCCTTTCTGATGTGCAAATAGGGATGGGCAAAAGTCAGAGACATTTTCTGTAGATCTTTTTGCAAATAAAACAACAGTTTCACTCTTTATTTTGCAAAACATCTCGCCCATAGACAATACATAAAATATTGTCATTTTTGACACTGTCAATAATTTCCTGCAAAAACTTTGCCATATTTCACCTATGTATTCTAATACTGCAATATTTCCTGCTGCAACATTACTTCTTCTGAGAGCTGAAGTGCAGAAATAAATAGCTGAAAGTAAAAGTTGTGAGTCTTACAGCAAGATATGCCTTGAAAAAATAGTTAGCAGGCCAATTGCCTTTGTTCTTTGCCCACAACACTAACTTCCTGCTTAAGTAAAATTGGCACAACCATCATCAAAGATCAGCTGTGGCTTAGGATATTTAAACAGGGTGCAGCATATGACATCAGTTCTTTAAAGCTTCTGTTTTCACAAAAAAAAGGGCAGCATGTCAACCGCCAACATTTTGGCAAGTTTACTATTCCAGGGGCATACTTTTGTATTTTTTTGGGCAGTCTTTGACTTCTTTATAAGAACTTAGTAAGTGTGGGATGGCAGTACATAGTAGAAAAACTGTGTAACTTTATTGCTTTAACCCCTTAATGACAATGGACGTACATGTACATCCAAGGTGAATGTCCCTAAAAGACAAAGGACGTACATGTATGTCCCAGAAATCCAGGTCCCCATGCGGCTGCACACCGTTTGGGGACTCCAGAATCGATTACAAAAAAAAAAAATGTTCCGTGGATGTTAAGTGACGGCCGCATGCGTAGCGGCCGGTCACTAAGGGGCTAATGATATGGTTTGCGGAGGTGGTGGTGGTGGTGGCGGTATTTGTAGGCCCTCTATGACTCTCGTAACCTCCAAAAACAAACTCAAAGTCATACTCCTCTACAGCAGGAGCAGAAAATCTTGGCACACTCTCTGACACATCAACAGCACTTCTATTATGTACCCCAGAGCCCCTGGAACTTTTGGGAGTTTGCAATGCATTGCTCACCCCTCTGGCACCCAAATGGCCCATATATGTTAATTGTGTGGAATAAGAGACATAAATTCCTCCAGAGTGTTAAACTTGGTCATCAATTTATACTCCCAGATATTTCTGTCTTTCTGTGTCTGAAAATTCCCCATTAGTACAGACACCTTGTTACCAGTTTTACAAAAATGTTGGCCCACTGAGGATTTCTTTTCTTGTTCACACTGGACCTATGATAATTAATCTGTTTTCTTGGAATTTGCCCTATCTAACCTACATAGAATACTGTCTTGGGACATTTCACACATACATGATGACGTAGACAACATTAGATGATCTATAGGAGAAATTGCCCTTGATGTTGGGGTTTTGATGGGAATGTGGTGTGGGCATCTTATCTGTTGTACATACGTGTGCACAGGTCCCACATCTCTTTTGTATACTTGAAGCTGAGGGTTGTGACTATTAATGTCACTAATTCCTCTTCTGTGGTTTGTATTTCATGAGATTTCTTCTAGATACTCTGGAGGCTGTCTGAATTTGGATGTCAATGATCTTAACATTATATACATGACTGATTAAATCTCTCCTGAGATTTGAAAGATGTTCAGCTTGGTAGGGGGTCTCAGAGCATATGTGTTTATACCTTAGGCCTTGGCTGGTAACAGTATATATTTTTTGTGTCTGGGATGAAAACTGTCAAATCACAATAATTAGTACTGTTTGTTGGTTTGCAGTACAGAGATGTCCTGATGGAGTTGTTTCTAATACTGATAGTGATATCCAGAAAGTTAATTTGTGTGGTTATATGGGTGAATTGCTGAAGTTAATGGCATAATGGAAAACGTAGTTTTGTTGGAATGGCAAAGTTCATCTTCACTGGCAGTTCAAATGATCAGGATATCATCTGTGTTGTTGAGATAGACAAGAGGCTTCAATTTCTACTAACAAAGACTCTGCATTATCACCAGTTTCCTCACAAATATCTCTTCATAAACTTGGATTTTTATCTGGGCTCAAGTGTAGGCACTCACCTCCCCTTCATCTGTTAATCTGATCTCTACTAAATGGGGAATAACCCTCAGTATTTACAGCCCAGTCATCATGTGTATCATTTCTCCATGTTTTGGTTATCAATAATTCTCTCATTTTGCCTACCATACTTCTTGCATTCATCAACATACAATTAATTTTGTGGTCATCATTTAACCTACTACATGCTTTTTTTCTGCATCTAAATATAACAGTTATGAATGTTAACTTTAACTACACGTGTCCTCCTCTTCCACACCCCTATGAACATTCACTAATACCCAGTTCCTATCTTTAATATCTAGCATCTACCCCATGTTTACTAGCTAACCCTCCACTCATTTCCTAGCTTACTTCTTTGAGTGCCAGAGGGGTATTGAAAACATTGCTTCACAATGAGATGGATACTTCTCTGGAACTCAATGTTTTAAAAGCTCCTCCAAAACTTAATCTATGCATTAAGCTTGATTTGCTTTCAAATGGGGCTTTTAGCACCTTGAATCCCAGAAAAGATTGCAACTCATATACAACCCATTCAAGGATTTAAAAAGACCATTTACATGAAAAATATATTTTTTGTGCCATGTAGTGCAGATAGTTTGCCCCAGAATGATTCTAGGTCTTCTAAGTATGTCAACATCCTAGTGTTCTGTACTGCAGTCTTTGATCTGTTACCTCTGTTATATCCTTCCATCAAAGGTTTTGTTTTGTGATCTATATTTGTTGTCTATGACATCACTGGTGTTTATGATATGAGATGTCAACTCAGAAATATATTCTGAATTTGTATGCTTGTATGGACCAAATATGTGGCTGTTTTTGGTGTTTCAACATCCTTAGAACAGTATTGTGATTAAATCTAATAGAAACTAAAATGTAATATCATTGATTTGTCTATTTTCTAGAATTCTACAAATTTACTTTTTTGTGACAATCTTTTCCATCTGTTCTTATCTTATGCTTCTTTCTTTCTCACTCATTAATTTACCAAAATCATCCAACACAGGTAATTGTAAAATGACCCCTTTCCCAAGCCATTAATGAGCTAACCCCATTAACTCAGACTCAAAAGATTTTAATTATAAAGACTTCAACTGGTAGTTACAGCGAACGGGGGCAGAATTAAAAAAAAGTACACAATGAATAAAACATGCCATCTGTTCAAAGCCAGATTCATTAATTAGGTGCTTCACACTTTTGGTTTAAAAATATACATATATTTATAAGCCACTGAGAATTACAGAACAAATCAAACTAAAAGTACCAGAAAAAAATGAGGTGGAAAATAACTATCACTGTTTCAACGATCAACATTTTCTAGAGGACAGTATGTATTCCAATTGAAACCAAATACAAATGGACATATTCATAGCTGGAGTTTTCATAAATATGTTCACTTTGAAGACAACACTTCTATATCTTATCCAGTCCTGAAATAAAGGTGATATATGTTGTTTTCTGGTATTATTTCATAAATCCATGTTTCATGCATATTTCTCCTGTATTAGTCAGTGAGGCTGATCATGTACAATTGGAGTAATTCTGGATCACTATAGGGAACAGAGAAATAGTCCAATTGATTTAAATGGGGCTTTTAATCCTTTGAATGTTACAAGTGTTCTGTGCATTGCATCACAATACTTTAGACTCCACTCTAGTATTCAAGGGGTTTAGAGGCCTGTTCACATAAATGGACTTGCCCCAGTATTATCCAGTTCTTAGTACATCAGCAGTTCAGAATCAGCACCAATCATATTGTTATTGATTTTACCATAAGCAAAGATGAGCTGTTAGTTAGACCATAAATGTTATTGTAGGTTATTGAGAGAATAAAATATCTGCAGAGTGTAGCTGTATATTAAAGTAATGACCACTATGAATGATGAAAATTTCACCTTCTGTCTGAATTCCAGCAAAAAGTCCAATTTTTCCCTCTTTCTTCAGCTGCTACGACCAGCCTTTTTTCCACTACACTAGAACCACACATACTAACTCTTACCAGCCTAGAATCACACATACTGACCATAGCCTTTTACCACAGTAGCCATACAACCAGAAATACTGACCATTCATCCTCCTTATGTGATCTGAAATGGATTTATCAGCTTTATAATCATTTGGACAAAAGCATCTATGTAATGATATAAGTTGCTGGGCTAAACAATGAGATCCTGAAAATATATACTTTTAAGAATACAACAGGGGGTTATGCACTAAGATGTGATAAACAGGTAATAAAGCAGAGATGACTTCTCTAGTGATATCACTACTCCAGTTCTTATATTATTCCATGGAGCCTATGAACTAAGATCTCCAAAACTTAAGAAATGTTAGTGAATTGGCTCTATAGAATAACAGAGGAAATTGGACAAGTGGTATCACCGTAGAAGTCATCTTCACGTTATCACTTCTTTATCACACCTTATCGATTAACCCTCAATGACTTGGAGTTGAGAAAATATGGCTTATGCATCATTATCTGCAGTAATTTACTCCCAGTTTAATTTTGATCAAGAAAGGTGTTAATTTGATATACTTATCCTTTGGACACTAGACAGATACCCTACACGTTGGAACCATTTGCAGCATTTTGACAGTAACATAGTAACAAAATTAGGGAGAGTGAAAGAAGATATTCTTTTATCAGGTTTTGTTTTAACATTCCATTTCTTAATCAAATTATTATGAAAAATGTAAGTTCCTATGTTACACATGACACTGTAGGTTGCCACAAGGCATACATCTTCACCCCAAATAATAACACATGACATTCAGATCTCATTGCTGTATACACTAACTCAGGGTTTTCCGGTGGATCTTGAAATCATTTGGTCATATTCAGAAAGAAATAGGAAGAATTCAGAGGTGAATTAACTATAAAATAGGTGACAAGTATCCCCACCAATTTGAAATTGACTTTTAACCACTTACATGAGAGAATGGTCTCCAGTAGGAGTGGGTGAAAGCTCTCGACATGTTCCCATGAGAAATTCTGTGAAAACCACGCTGTTATGTGCTTTTTTGTGGGAAAAATTGAGTGATTAAAATTGTGGCATTTTTCACCCACTGGCCAAACTTCTTAGCCATTTTGTCAATGGCTAGAAAGTTTCCACCCATTGATGTACATGTTGTTCTCATTTTTGCTATAAAAACGTGATGTATTCCAGGAATTGGTACACAACAGAAGCAGCCACAGATTGAGGTAGACGTGCTGTGTTGTTCTGCTGTAATTTGTTTGGAAAATTGAGGCAGGAGAGGCTCATAGTGACTGCTATCACTATGAAAAAGTTAAAAATAGTAAAAGGAGGAAAATGGAAGGATCATTATGTGTCCACTGAGCCTGAAAAGGAGGAAGTGAGACCTACAAAAAAATGATGTCCAGTCCCACTAAATCACCCCTAGGGATCTTGGAGAAATCAATGACAAGGGAAGAAGAAAAGAGTAGTAGTGAGAGCAGGACATGTCAGATGCCTGTGCATGCTGCCAGACGTGCTGACCCTGCCTCCACTAGTGCTGTGTTTGCTGTCAGATGTGCCCCCTGCTGCCACCAGTGCTGTGCCTGCTGCCAGTGCTGAACCTGCTGCTACCAGTACTGTGCCTATGGTCAAACATGCTGTCCCTGCTGCCACCAGTACTGTGCCTGCTGCCAGTGCTGAACCTGCTGCCACCAGTGCTCTGCCCTCTGCCAGTGATGAACCAGTTGCCACCAGTATTGAACCTGCTGCTAGTGTGTCTTGTAATACTCAGGAAGTGGGGAAGGAGAAGATGATGCCAAGTGTGACAGCAGGGGACCCTAAGTCACACTTGCCCTGCCCAGGCAGTACCGCCAGTTCTAGTACTACTACTACTAAGAAGGTCCAGCAGCTTCTTAGAGTTAGGAATGAAGGAGGGGGTAAGCAATATCCTCATATTCCTAGTGACTGTGAGAAGGAAGACTCTGGGGCTGAACTTGATGTGGTTTGCGTTAGTAGTAGTAACAGTAATGGCGAAGCAGCCTGTGGGATTAGTAATAGGGGAGTGGCAGGGGAAGCATTTGAGAGCATCCAGACCAATTGTCAAGGGAGCCCACTCCATTCCTCTGGCCTTGGGAGTCTCCTTCCCGTCATGACAGTGTCCAGGTGGAACATGATCCTGAAGAAGACAGAACTGGTGGTGTAAAGCAGGTGCAGAAAAAATACCACAACCACCACCAGGAGCACAGATCATCTGCCTGTGCCTGCTGCTACTGCTGCCAGTGTGCCTTCTTCAGGTCACCAAGAAATGGCAAGTGTGGCATTAGGGGATCCTCTGTCACATTGCTTGTTACCTCTTCCAAACAGCATTGAGATGTCTGTAGTAGAGCAGTAGGAGCATGTAGCTACTAGTACTGGTGATGATGATGATGATGGTGTAGAAGCTGGGGTGGAAGAGACCTTGATGGCCTTTTTTATCCCAAACTGAGAAGGAATGGGAGACAGGGATGAGGCTGGGCATCTCCACTACCACCATAGCACCAGCAGTGAGCTTTTGTAATTTGTGGAATTTGCAACTGCTCTAATTCCTGTTGCTGCTGAGTTGAAAGGGCAGCAGAATACTGAGGAGCAGGCTAGTGTGCCACAGACCGCCATGGACAGCAGCAGCAATAGTCCTGGCCCTAGTTGCAGTGCTGATTCTGAGGCAGTAGCAGCAATAGAAGCAACATCATCCTCTGCCCCAGACAGTGAAGGTGAATATGGAGGAAAAAAGAAAGAGGGCATTCTTCTCCACCTGTTCTCTATCCCTATCCCCTGAAGTCATGGGTGTGGGACTATTTTTCTTCTGGGGTAGGCACAGTGTAATCATCAACAATGGCACTGTGCACAATTTGTGACAAGTCAGTAAGAAGAGGAAAGGAGGGAACACACCGTGGCACAACCGCCCTGATAACACACATGAAACACAGACACAATGACATTTATGTTAAACATATTAAAGCCAAACACCCACCACATAAATCAAGCACCACTGTTGCTGTACCCCCTGACTCTCCAGAAAGGCAACAAGAGGCGAGGTGGAGATCAAAGAGGAGAAATAATAGAGAAACCCAGACAGAGACTGGAAATTCCATAACAAGTGAAACAACTAGCTCGCCATCATCTTCTTCCACTAGGGTAACTACAACGCCAGCCAATACATCTTGTTCATCTTTACCTCCCCCACCAAATGATAGCAACTCTGTAGATGTTAGGATATGGCAGTTCATGTCCACCCATTGCACACTGTGTGGTGCATTGACCACACATGGCAGTGTGGTGGAAGAGAATCGCAAGCAGTGCATCAAGCTGCATCTGAGGAGATTCCATCCTGCACAATATGCTAAGATGCTGGCAGGGAGGGTTCATCATTACTATAAACTGTCAGCAAGTTGTCATGTGTCTAGGGATGGGTGAAACTTGTCGCTGTGTTCCTGCAGGAAATTTTGTGAAAACCACATTGTTATGCACTTTTTCGCTGGAAAATCTGCTTTAAAACTAGTGGCTAAAATTTTTGTATCTTTCGCCCATTGGTCGACATTTTTCACCATTTTTTCAATGGCTATAAAGTTTCCTCCCATTGATTTACTTTATTTTCGCACTTCCGCTATAAAAACGTGACGTTTTTGCTCAAGGCAGAAACAATAGAAGCAGCTACAGAGCGAGATAGACATGTTGTGCTGTTCTGTTGTGATATTTTGCAAACATTGAGGCAGGAATGGCTCATAGTGACTGCTATCACTATGAGCAGGGTGAAAAATAATCAGTGGACGAGCTGGAAGGACCTTTATGTGTCCACTGAGTCTGAGGAGAAGGAGGTAGTGACTGTAACGGTTCTCTCAGCCAGTTAAGGAACTGGAGAATGAGGATGAAAACTCACAGGCTACAAGGCAGAGTCAGAAACCAACTGCAGAAGGCCGAGAGTTGGAGAGCAGAGAGCAAAAGTCTTTAAGTTAGCCGACAGTAAACTTATGCCGCTAGTCAACTAAAAGGCTGCAGTGGCAGATATTGGAGAGTCGAAGATAAGCTGGAGTTGACTAGGAGTCGAGCAGAATTGATGTCGACTACACAGGGTCGTAGACTGGCAGGGAGTCGAAGGTTAGCCGGGTCCGGTATAAAGGTAGTTGATCAAACAGATAGTCACTACCTTGGGTGAGTCGAGAGGCGGAGAGTCATAGTCGAGCCGGAGTCGGTACACAAGGAGTCAAACAAACTGGAGATATGTAGAGAGTGGTCAGGCTAGCCGGAGTCGGTACACAAAGGGTCGAACAGAAGAATGGGGCAAACAGTCAGATCACAGGAACAAGAAGAGAGGTTGCAGACAAAGCCAAAGTCAGGAAGCCAGATGTTCCGATACATGGAGTTCAGGCAAGGGTCACAACTGGAATCAGGAATCACAGGTAAGCTTGATACACAGGTACTAGGATGCTGAGCACAGAACATCCGAGGGCGGGGATAGTAGGAAAGTTATGGGCATAAGTAGGCTATGGACAGGTGTATGAGTTCTGTAATCAGGAGTGAGACCGCCTTGAGGAAGGAGGAGCGGACTGGTTTGTGACAGTACCCCCTCCTCGAGGGCCGACCCCCGGGAGGCTGTAACCAGCACGAGTTAGGTATTTTCTGTGGTATTGTCGGACTAGGTGAGGGGCATGCACATTATGGGCTGACACCCAGGACCTCTCTTCCAGACCATAGCCTTTCCAATGTACGAGGTACTGCAGGGAACCTCTGAGAGAGTGGGAGTCCACAATAGCCTTTACTTCAAACTCATCTTCATGGACTGCATCAACCGGACCAGGAGCCACAACTTTCTTGGTATATCTGTTGCAGATGAGAGGTTTCTGGAGGGAAACATGGAAAACCCTGGGAATATGGAGTGCTCTAGGGAGAGATAGGTCATAGGCCACAGGATTAATCCTCCTACTAATGCGGAATAGACCTATGAATCGAGGAGCCAACTTCATGGTGGATACCTTGAGGTGTAAATGACTAGTAGAAAGCCACACCCTGTCACCAGGAGCATAAGTGGGAGCACTAGATCGCTTTTTGTCAACAGTTCTTTTTTGCCTTGCTGTGGCTGAACACAAGGGTCCCCTCACAGAACTCTAGCGCTCTTTGACTTTATCCAGATGAGTGTCTAAAGCTGGTATACAGGACTCAGACAATGTTGTGGGAAGATCCACTGGATTCATTCTATAAAGGCAGAAGAACGGAGACATCTGAATGGATTCCCCAAGTGAATTATTTTTTGCCAATTCAGCCAGAGGTAGAAGTTCTACCCAATCATCTTGGCTTTCATTGCAGAACATCTGGAGGTATTGTTCCATCTCCTGATTAGCTCGTTCTGCAGCTCCATTTGATTGGAATTTGGAATTGTGGCTGGACTTCAAGAACTTCTCTCTTTTTTCTAAAAGAGCTTCCCAGGAGATAGGGTATCAGGGGATTCGATCTGCCTATTACGGATCTCTTCTAGAAGTGGGGAGGATAAACTGGCCAGTAGCCTGCTTGGGGGAACAATAGGTTCCATGAGTTGGGTCTCCTCCGTTGGTTCTATGTACATTCTGGAGAGTGCATAGGCTTTAGTATTCTTAGTTCCTGATCGATAGGATAGCACATAATTGTCAGAAACAATGCCCATCTTGCCTGTCTGGGATTAATTCTTTTAGCATCACTGATGTAAAGAAGGTTTTTGTGATCAGTGAGTATTGTTATAGGTGTACGTGCCCCCTCCAATAAATGTCTCCACTTCTCTAAAGAGAGAACGAGGGCCAATAAGTCCCTATTAGCGACATTGTAATTTTGCACTGCTGGAGAGAATCTCTTGGACATGAATCCGCAAGGATAAAGTGGGCCGTTATGAATGCTTCTCTGGGATAAGACAGCTCCTGCACCAATCTCAGAAGCATCAACTTCAAGTCCAAAGGGCTGAGTAGGGTCCGGATGCCTCAGAACTGGAGCAGTGGAGAATTTTTGTTTCAGGAGTACACAGACCTTGACAGCTTCAGGAGGCCAATTAACCGGAGCTGCTCCTTTCTTAGTAAGAGCTGTGAGAGGAGCAGCAATCTTTTATACTATGCCTTTGGGAAATAAAATAGTATTTGTTATGTGTTATGTGTAAATTCAATGTTCCCAATGATTTCAATGGAGTAAGCTAGGGCAAAAAGTGGGAAAACGTCACTTTTCATGAGGATATTATTCACCAAGCAGGAAGTGCTATTATTTGCCAATTTCAGGTTGAGGTGACAATTTTCACCCATCCCTAGTCTTCAGTATATTGAGATTCAATTAATTTGACATCTCTCTAGCTTTCTTACAGTAGATTTGCTACATAACTGCTCCAATTGTATCAAAGTCAGTTGTTCTCAATCTTTTTTGGCTCAGGGAACACCTAACCCACAGTCTAGAATTCTCAGAGACCAGCAAATTTCTACAAGTCATTTGTAAAGGGAATATTAATTGGTCCAAATGCAAAAATATATAGTTATTCATATGTTTTACAATCAGAACAAAAAAATAAATATTGTGCATAACACATTCGCTAAATATATATTTCGAAAACAAGATTTTCTTTTTCAGCAAAGTGCCCAAAGGATAAATGTGGCACCCCAAGCTACTACTCACAGCATACTAAAGTGCCATTGCACCCTGACTGAGAACCAGTGATCTAATTAATTACCTTTGTCATAGCCAGGGGTTCCCTTATGGCATGCCTGTTGCTCTGATCTGAATGAGGACCTCCCTGCAAATGGAAGTCAGAACTAAGATGAGTCAATTACCAAAAAAAGCATAACATGCATTCGTGGGGCATTAGACAGTCCTTTTCTTCAGGCAGGGGCCTCTTTCCTATTGTTTCTATGATTGTGGCACTTAATAATATAATATCTATAATTTATTGTACTTTCTTCGGGTTCGATCCAATTCCCACTGTTGGCAGGGCAAAAATGGATACCAAATGGTACACACACAGTGTTACCATAGGAATCCAATTGCCCTACCAACAGGAAACACATCAAGCTTGGCCCACAGAACCTCACTTGTGGCCCAACATTCTTTGTGTGTTTTTGTTCTCAAAACTCACGTTAAATAACGCGAGAAATGGGAACATCAAAGGAAAACTGCTAAAGCTTGGTGTTTGACACACTGTAAACTACCCCTAACAATAAAGTGAAACAATACTAACCCTAATACTGTCCTAACATCCATAACCCAGAGTTCTAACACTAACCTGTCATCCACTGTAATTCTTTTCTAAAATATTTTATCTTCCGTCATCTTCTTTCTTCTTATCTTCATTCTTCTCATCTTCTATCTTCTTTTTGTCTGGAAAGCATCTGGAAAGCAGAGAACCCCCCACCCAAAGATACTTTCAGGCCATTGCCTGAGCCACACTGAGGTAAATTTAAACAGACACTGACTTTTATATGGCCAGTCTCTGTTCAAAATGGTTCCCATGGTACAATTGGCTGGAATGTGGTCTCTAGGGGCTTCGTCATCCCTCCTGCTAGAAACTGATAGGCTGAGAGGTGCATAACCACACATCCTAGCCAATTGTAGCATGGGAACCATTTTGAACAGAGACTGGCCAAATAGAAGCCAGTCTCTGTTCACATTTCCCTCCTTGTGGCTCAGGCAATGGTCAAAAAGGTATCTTTTGGGGTGCAAGGACTTA
Source organism: Rhinophrynus dorsalis (assembly GCA_037306005.1). Taxonomy (NCBI): domain Eukaryota; kingdom Metazoa; phylum Chordata; class Amphibia; order Anura; family Rhinophrynidae; genus Rhinophrynus; species Rhinophrynus dorsalis. The sequence continues at coordinate 63,886,116 of CM074721.1, read as the reverse complement.
AGTTCTGCTTTCCTGCAGCCAGCGGCGTTGTTGGCAGCATACAGTCATGGCATACCTTTGGGGGCAATTTTTATTTGAACATTTTTTTTTTATTTATAGTGGCATTAGTTTTCAAAAGAGGCAGAAGGTAACTTGATAAGAAGAAAGAAGATAAGATGAACGAAGATAAGAAGATGACAGAAGATAAAACATTAAAGAAGAAGATTCAGTGGATAATCAGGGGATGGTACTAGTTTTAGTGGGATTAACCTTTTGAGTGTCAGTGGGAATGCAATGTTCTGCAATGAATTGCATACCCCACTGATACTTATAGGGTTAATTTTTGTTATATTACATACACATTTTTTCAGTGCGTTGGATGAATTCATATGGGGCTTAGGGCTCCATATCAATACATCCACTTGTCATTTATATTTTTTTAGCTTTTTTTACACTCCATTTCCAGCATTGGTGGTTTTAAACATGTGTTAGGGGACTCTGCACCTACATTTTGAAGGCACAGATTTTTGTCAATAAAGTAATGTGACGGTACCAGCAGACACCCAGAGTTGGTGTCACAGTCAAGGCTTACGTCTTCCAACATAAACCAGAAAGGACTCCCACAGCATACCGTAATTTACCCTGAATCACCAGGCAGAACCAGTGTTAGAGTAACCAGAACTGTTTATTGCACAAACCAGCAGACTTATATACAGAACAGTGGGGTCAGGGAACAATAGGGACAGACATGAGTGCATTAACTGATAATAGTGAGGGGCAGTGGGTAAACATTAGAACAAAGTGCTGGGCTGGATACAATGAGCCAGAATACACATTCACAACAGTGTCGTTTGTGCTAAAGCATCTTTTACATAATTTGATTCAGCCGCCTTCAAACCCCATCCAATCCAGGGTTGAGTATGATGTGACCAATCCTGGCCTCTGGTGTCACACCTGCCTTTAGCCTATCAGACGCTATGGGTGGGTGGCTGACCGACCAATCCCTGGGTTGCCTGCTTTTCCCCATGTTAAGTTTATAGGGGACCTTTAAACGTGGCATCCAGGGCTCTGGCCAATCAGGAGCCGGCCTACGTTCCACAGCTGGACGGCTTTTGTGATAGTCCTGGCGGCCATCTCCAGCAATGTGAATTTAGTCCTTTGGAGGCACTGTTTCTCATGTAACTACAACCAAGCTGCCAGACTCTGATCCAGGCTCATAACATGCCCCCAGGCCTCCGGCTGATTAGTCTTTTGGGTCTGGCCTGGGCAGTCACCCTGTGCCCCCAATAATCACAGCGGGGATGTATAAGCGGGCAAAGGAGCTTTCCTGGGGGTGGAATACAGGATTATTTGGGAGAGGGCCGGCCCCAGGCCCCTCCAGGAGCCAAGGGCATGATGGTTCCCATGACAAGGGAGGTCCCTTAACGCATGTTACCGCTCAATGCATGGGATTGAATCAGAGATCTTTACTATTGCTTCCTATGGGTGCAAATTTAGCGCCCAAAAATGTTTTCTTTTGGTAGTTTGTCACAGCACAGGTATTTGGATGGCTTACTGTGCTTGAAAAACTACCATCGGCTGTTTGTTTGTTTTTTTCACATACACACGTACAATGGGGCATTTAACTCTTTGAATGTAAGATGTCAGAAACAAGTCACAATGCAATACATTGGAGACCTATCTTTCATTTAACCCTTTGAGTGTCAGAGTGGTATTCAGTGCATTGCAACACAATTCCTGGAGAATAATGCAAAATATTGGGCCCCCAGTAAGTTATGTTGAGTATGCGCACACACACACAAACTCTCTCTCTCTTTCTCACACAGAGCCTCTCACACACACACACACACGCACAATCACATACCTCTGTCTCTCTAGCTCTCATTCTTGCACACACATTTTTTTCTCTCTGAAACCTCACTCATAAGACTTCTACATCTGATGCATCTGTTCTTCTCCTTCCTGCCCACTTCTTCCTTTCTCCAGACACCCAGCTGGCAGCTCCTTGGCTGTTACATATCCCAATGCAGAGTTGCAGGGAGAGGAAAGGGAACAATCCACTCAATTCTGGATTCTACTACTCAGCTGGCTGTTTTTCTCCTCCATCATGTTCCTGTAAACCAGAGAAGTCTGCATGGTGAGGTGTTGCCATCAATATGTATGTGTGTGTATATATATATATATATATATATATATGTGTGTGTGTGTGTGTGTGTGTGTGTGTACGTATAGATAGATATAGATAGACATAGTAGATATAGATATAGTAGATTCACACATCTATATATATATATATATATATATATATATATATATATATTTATTTATTTTATTTATTTTATTTTATTTTTTAATTGGGCTCTAAAGAATCCTCTTGTGGTTGCTTTCCAAGTGTAATTACTGTTTGCTTTACTTAAAGGAGCAGTAAACTTTTTTTATGAAAACACATATTTTATAGAGCATATCCTGCTGAATAAAACAAGGTCACTCCCACTGCTGTCAGATGTTTTATTCAAAATTTATTGCAGTTCAAATAATCAGGAAGTGAATTTACTGTGTTTACTTCCTGATAGTTCTAACTGACAGGACGTGACAGGCAGTTTCTATCACATTCTATGGAGAACTGTACATCACTGACTTACTTGACTTTCCTCTCCATTAGAATGTAACAGGAAAAACTAATTAGAATTTGACCACTAGAGGGCACTGCTAATGTAAAAAACATGGGTTTAAACTGTAATAACTCTGGAAATATGAATCTCTCAGCAGTGGGCGTACCCTTATTTTACTCAGTGGGAAAATCCAACAATATATATTTTTTCATAAAAAAGGTTTACTGCTCCTTTAAGAGATGGACAGGAAATGGTGGAAGCCCCTATAGGGCCAGCAGTGCTCCAGGAATCACAGAGAAGCACAGGCAGGGTAGGATCCATAAGTAAACCTTTTGGTGTTAAAAGGACACAGCTGGCTACAGTAAAAAAGTCATATTTTTTTTGTACTATTAAAAAATGGTGTTTCTAATATTTGTGGGGTTTAAAGCCCCATTTAAATCAATGGGAGTTTTCGTTTGTCCCCTGTGGTGTAATTGGTTTGTCCTAGAGTCACTCTTCTTTACCTTCCTTAATATGATCCATTAACATAAAAAAACAATAACATATTTCCTTGTGTTTTTTTTCCTTCACATAGTGACTGGTACAGGTGTCTTTGACCTTTTCTGTAAGGTCATGAAAATACACTGAAAACAAATTTTTTTTTAACATCCATGATAATCAGAAAAGCAGCTTTGTTCTATTGTTTTCTGTCACATTACATGACACATTACAGAATTTGTGAAGCCAGACATTAAAAACAACACTGTCACATTAATAATCTCATGGCCATAGGGCCAGGTAAATATTATGCCTCACATTCCAGAACAAAGTATAGGAGACATCTGTAGCTCAAGGGGTTAATTTAGACAGCAGTCATCTGGCTTACATAAGCCTGATACTGTAAACAAGATAGAAAACATATGTAGGAATTTCTTAAAAATACTAATAAAGATGAGACAGACATTAGCTGAATGATAAGGGTTTTCTGAGAGCCCTTTTGCTAGTCTGTAGATCAACTTTGTCTGTTATTCACCCAGACTACTCATCAAATGTGATTTCCTTCAAATCCTATTACAATGTCCTTTGTTGACCTTGCTTTTTATGGAGTGCAAGACACTGAGACACATAAAATTTTGTATTAGTTGCTTAACCCATTAGGTTCTTAGCTGACTGCAATACAAGCCCGTGGTTCTGAAATATATTGTTGAAACTAGATGGTCTATTTCTGATGCTAACATCATGTTTAAGTAAAAAAGAAATTGGGTCTTTTTGAGAGTACCTATTGAGTCTCATGATTAAGACTCCTCTCTTATTCATCTTTCATCTCTACTGGAAAGTTGTTCATTGACCTTGCTGTATTAAAAAGGACAGAAACCTTTCAGCTATACAAGTCTTACTACTTATAGTGCCAGACACATTGTTAAAATAGAGAAAAGGCATGCTGGTGATCTAAAGGGGGCAATCCACAACAGCTATGTTTATGTGGATGACTGTCCTAGTCTATAATGCACACTTGGTTATATTTACTTGTCTTCTGCCTTTGCATCATAAATTGTTATTACTTGCCTAGATTTCCAGCTTCCAAAGAAACCACGAGGTCTCAGTTCTGGGTCAGACCAAGGGCAAATTTTTTATCTCATTTTTATTGATGATTGAATCGAAACGAACAACTTCTAATAATAATCTCCCACTTAACCATACTAAGACCAGAAGCTACAAATAGTCCTTATAAATTATACTCACGCTCTCTAGATTTCATGTCCATGAAGGCAGACATAATAGTTTATGAAAATATTTCAGACTGAAGCAGTCTACTTAACCCTTTAAGAAGAACCAGAAAGGTGCACAATGCATTGAGAATGCTTTGTGCCTTCTTCTTGTCCTTTAAACGCTTATCTTACCATGTGCAGTGAGCAGGGTTTTAGGTCCTGTGGTCCTGTTAACAAATGTCATGTCCACCTCAATTAACATGACATCCAGGACTGACTGAAGATGTTATATTCTGAAAAAAGGCACAAGAGCAAAATTCAGAGGGGCCATTTGATATTTTTTGGCTATAGAAAGTAAGTGGGTGTTAATATAAGGAAAAGTTCTCCTTGAAAATCACACTCATATAACTAATTTTTGTTGTAGATCAAAATGTGTTTTGTGGAAACCTTAGACTCCCTGGAGAAAAACAGGGGTTCTATAGAAATAATTACAGACAGGGAGACAGGGCTGGGGAGACAGACAATGTGTGCTGGTTTCTGTGGATATGTGGAAGATTATAGTGGAACTCTAGGAAGTGGCACTTGGGAGGGATGGTAGAATTTCATATCTGACATGCCTTGTATGCTAATCCATACTGTTCATTTGCAGAAACTGAAAAATAAATAAAGATAAACATTCCTTAAACTATGTATTTAAATAAAGAATATCTAACATAAATGTATGTGTCTTTGAAAACTCTTTCAAAATCACCCATGTCATTATAAGGTGTTCCACTTTTTTTGTCTACCAGTGAAATTTAATTTTCTATGAGATGTCTCATAATCAGTCTAATGTATTACAGAATAATAATGCAGCCTTATCCCCTTAAGGACCGACCACGCACACACGTGGCCATCACTTAAGGACCACAGAGCTTCTTTTTTTTTTCTTGAATTCGATTCCAGACTCTCCGAACAGCTTGCAGTCGTGCAAGGAGCCCAGAATTCCATGACAGTCCTGGCATGTCATAGGTCCTTAACCCAAATCCACCCATGACATGCCAGGATTTTCAAGGGTCCTTAAAGGGTTAAAGGAGTGTCACATTTCTTAAAAAATTATTGTAGGACTTTTCCTGCGGAATAAGAAAAGTATACCCACTACTAGGAGATGTATCTTTCTATAGTTATTGCATTTTAAACTGCTGCTTTTTTTCCATAACAGTTCCCTATAGTGAGTCACTTACAGCCATTCTCTATAGCAGCGGTTCTCAGCCTTTCTAGTGCCGCGACCCTTTGATAAAATTTTCCAAGTTGTGGCGACCCCTAACAGTAAAATTATTTCCGTTGCTCCTCCATCGCTATAAGTTTGCTACTGTTATGAATCGAAATATAAATATCTGATGGTTTTAGGTGACCCCTGGCAAATCGCCATTCGACCCCCAAAGGGGTCCCGACCCACAGGTTCAGAACCACTGCTCTATAGAATGTGTCCAAACTTCAAATTGTTCAGACTTCCTGACATTTTAATAAAACAATTGCCAGATGGGAGTACATTAGTTTTACTCAGCAGGAAAGCCCTAAAACAGTGAAAATTATATGTATCAACCTAGTTCATCCCTGTTGATCCAGGCAAAAAAACAAACAAACAAACAAACAAAAAAATGGACATAATTTCCAATTAAGCCCCAATTAAGACCAAAGTGGGTAAAAAATAATCATTCCTGACTCGAACTGGCAATCAGATATTTCTCTGAATCAACACCCTATCTGCTTCAAAGCCAACTGTCATAATGCTCAATATTGTTCTGAGCTAGAAAGGTATCCATTGCTTTTTTGAAAACAGCAACAGTATCTGCAAGCACAGAATAGGCAAAGAATTCCATAACTTTTCTGTACTTGCGCTAGAAAATCCCTGCTTTATTTTAGTTGAAACCGCCTTTCCTCTCATCTTAATGGATGACATATTTTTTTCCTCATCTGTTTGAGTAAATAGCTCCTTATAACGTGTTTTATATTAACCATGAATATATTTGTAAATGGCAATTATATACATTTTTAGATATCCCATCTCTAACGTAAAGAAACTCAGTTTGGCTAGTCACTCTTCAAAACTCAGATAGTCCAGTCCCTTTATCAATTTTGTTGCAAGGCTATACTCTTTTGCCAGGTCAATAATGTATTTTTTAAGAACTGGTGACCAAAACAGTACTCCATATTCCAGATGAGGTTTAACTATTGATTTATGTAGAGGTATGATTTTTTTTGCATCCCTTGCACCTATACCTCTTTTTATACAGGATAGTACAATACAGGGCTCTTGTAGCAGCTGAGTTGCACTGCACACTGCTGTGAAGTATATTGTCTATGAGTAATAAATATTTCCCTAATGAGGATTCCCAAAGGAGTTTCCAATTTATTGTGTTGACTCGTTCCATGTCAGCAATGTCTCGGTTGCACAAGGAAGTTAAGTCTTAGAGACTTCGCTAACATCCAAGAGATTATAAAGATAGCATCTTGTGATAGTGAAAATCAATATATTTCAGGGTTTATCTTGCTGAGTAAAACACAGATACTTCCACTGCTTAGAGATATTATAGAAAAATCATTGCAGCTACATCATACAGTTTCTAGGTGTAGTACTCCATGCCCTGAAATATTACAGTGGCGCTATTGTTCCATCAGCCTGTGGACTGCAGTAGAAACACTGCCACTATACAATTTCAATCCATGAAAGTATTGCACCTAAAAATGCAAGACTGAAGTATGATAACTTTAGAAAAAAGCACCTCATTGGGAGTATCCTTGTTTTACTCAACAAGATAAACCATTCAATATATATTTTTTCATTTCTTGCAATATTATACCTTTAAAGTAGACCTGTCACCTTAAATTAAGTTTACATATTTTTAAAATTCAACATTGCTATTGTTTCATTTTAGCCAAGGACCCAGTTGATGCTAATTAACCTCTCAGAGCAGAGTGGGAATCAGCAAAGCTAATGTACCAAATAAAAGTGCTGCAGTTCAGTGCAAACCTAGCGATCCACAAGGAATAAATAAACAATCCAAAAATCACCATTGATTTAAATTAGTCTTTTAACTCCTTGTGAGCTGGAGAGATCTCCAATGCATTTCAAAGCAAAGTGATGGTTACTACTAGTATTTGGGGGGGATGTATAAAACCCATTGGGTTAAACATATAGAGATGTGTTTATTTGTTCCATATCATGCACTTGCTTTGCACCAGAATTGCAAAACTTTTCTTAGTACATCATTTGCCGAGTGATAGATCTTGAGGGTTATGCACTAAGGTGTGATAAAGCGGAGATGACTTCTCCAGTGATATCACTTCTCCAGTTCCTATGTTATAAGATGGAGCCTATGCACTAAGATCTCAAAAGTTGTAGCTATCTTAGTGCATTGGCTCCAAAGAATAACATAAGCATTGGAGAAGTGATATCACAGGAGAAATTCTCTCTACTTTATCACCTCTTTATAACTCCTTAGTACATAACCCTATAACCCTGCCCCCCTTGGATCACTGTGTGAAAAAGTAACTGAGTATGAGAGTGCATCTGTTTTCCATTTTATTTTCCTTTTCTGGTCATATGAAGGGATTTTACTTGTTTGCACATTAATGAACCCCTTAGTGACAGCCGCGTGCGTACACGGCTGTCACCTTAACGCCCGTGGTACATTTTTTTTAATTTTACAAAATGATTCCGGAGTCCCCGAACGGTGTGCAGCCGCACGGGGACCCAGACTTCCAGGACTTACCAGGTACGTCCTCTGTCATTAAGTGACAGTTTTTGCGGGACGTACCTGGTAAATCAATTGTCGGGATGGGGTTAAATTCTTAAAGGATCAGAGGGGTGTGAAATACATTTCCACTTTGAATGGTTAATATAACTCAGTTGAATGTTGGGGTTATTAAATATTAATGAAAACATTTACATATATTGAGGTACTTGTCAATGAGAAGGGTTCTAATAAAATAAATAGAATCTAATTTCTAAAAGTTGAAATTTTCACTGATAACAATACACAGGTATGTGATTTGCCAAATAGCATTTTTCTTTACAAACATGTTTACTACAAGTACAAGTCAATAATTCATTGTAAGAAGGTCAGTTTCTGAGAGTCTAATACAATTCTTATTCTGTTTTCCAGACTGAACTCTGTGCAGTCATTTTTTTGTTAAATAAATTAAACCATTTATCTTGTTTTTCATATTTCTAATTTAGAAATGGAATAAGCACTTTAAGTCAAAAGTTTATTGTATCATATTGTACTCTTCATAGCTGCTTCATATTGAAATGCATCACTAAGCAAGAATGGCATTGATATTAATACTTTCCTTTTCAATAGAACATATTTTTGCAATTACACACAATTTTTCTTACTTCATTGTCTCTAGGACTTAAAACTGAATGATATCATGTGCTCTATAATAACGGTGGGCAACAGGTAGTCCTGGGGCTGCATACAGGCTTTAATTGCTGTCCTCTGTTATCTGGTGAGATAATTTTTCACCATCACACACATGCACACTCTATTTTCTCCCCACAAAAGGGTATTATTATTTGATATCCATAGTCTTTTGCCTCTCTGCACACTCATAATGCTCCCTATTAACTCCTCAGGTGCTAGAGAGGTCTAAAGCATTACTTCAGAACTCTCTATCATCAAGCAGGTTAATCTGCCTTTTTTCCATCCACTACTTAGAATTTTAAACTTTAATGTTTGGCTGTTTGCCACATACATGACCCTTTGGGTAAATCTTGTTGCCTGTCACGTTCCACTATGGAACATTTCACTGTGAGAAGAGCTTTGGCAGAAAACTGGACTTTCCCTCTTCTAATGGTATTTCTAATGGAAGGCTAATTTCTGTTCTGGGTCTTCGTGAAATGGAAATGTACACCAAGTCACTACCAATGTTTCCTGTTGTTCTGGCACGAGTAATAGAAGCCATACTATCAGCATGCCACTTTTGTCAGAGTTTTGAGAGAAAACCCACAAAAGTATAGATGTATTAAAAAACATCAGCAGGTCATGGAATAATGGATTACATCCAACTCTCTTAAAGCTGGCTACAAGACCGAAAACTGTTTTTTAACAGTGATGTAAGAACCTGCTTACAATATTTTTCACGGTTTGTCTTGCTCTAGAAATACTAACAATTTTTTTCAAGGCTAGCCTTGCCTTATGTCTTCTAAAAAATGTCTAAATCAATCTTGCAGTATAGGGCTGGGCTACCAATTTCTCTAAAGGTTTTGTCTGTATTTATAATTATTTTTGCAAAACCTAACCAATGTGTAAGCCACTGTATTGGAATATATGTTGTGGCTAACCATTTTGTAAATATCAGTCTTAAGTTATCTGGAGAAAAAGGATGTTTACAAACTTTTCCTCCTCCTTTCACCACCTGTTTTCCTTCTCCCTTCACCATGCTGTTATAGGCCTGTTAATAAAATTTTGAAAGGCATACCACCTGTGTACTTAGCATGAGTGTTACTAGATTGTATTGCTATCTGTATCAAAACACCACTATTACTCCTGCTGATGTAATAAATTAAAATTGAAAGGTTGACTTTAACATGGTGGATGTGGATGGTGGTGGTGGTTTATAATATATGATGATGATGATGAGCAGGGAGGAAAGCTAGGCAAATTATAAACAGTATCATGTATGATTCCAGTATAACCTTGTATTATTATTTGCTGATCATTCACAAATGTTCATAACAATTTCCCATAATTGAGGTTTTATCTACATTTGCCATATGCTTCTCTGTTTTGTGTACTTTTTTCTTTCTTCACAGTAAAACAAAACCGGCGTAGACAGCATATTTCAACGTCCTAACAAAAAAGGAGCTGTCTCCTTCTATTCAACTACCGCCTAAAAAAAGAGCTAAATGTCAAAGTCCAAGAAAATAGGCATACGTTTGACAACAGAAAGATAAAGTTTAGCGTTAGATGTGTTCCTCACATTATCAAAATCCAACATAGAATGCTACCCTTTCACATATTAACCCCCCCTTTGAAATTTGACTTATAGTGCCCCATGACCTTCTTTCTCCATTTTAATTCGACAAATATTGCACCCATTTGTCACTGTTTATTCTCTACTTTAATTCAACTTGCCCTCATTGTATATGTATTGTATAATTAACCCTATGAGTACCAGAGTGGTAGCAATGCATTTCAATGTGTTTGCTACCCCTCTGGTACTCAAAGGGTTAATAGGCAAGTTATGCAGCTGCATACCTTGCCTGTATATGTGTACTAAATGTTATTTTTTATTATATTTTTTATTGTATGTTAAAAAAAGTTCAGACCTCCAGGGGGTTATCAGTACCCCTCCTGACACCCACCTAGCATTGATCATCTATCCAGCAGGATAGGTGATCAATGCAGGTGACAATTGCCTGCATTTTCACTAAAGCCCATCTAGCATATGTGTAACATATGTTATATGGGATTTCTTATAATGTGTATTGTTATATCTATGTTAAATATTTAATTCAGACCTCAAGGGGGACATCAGGACCCCTCCTGATACCCCACTAGGAGAAGAAGGATAGGTGATCCATGGGGCGACAATTGCCAGCTTTTTTGATAAAGCTCCTGTAACCTATATTTAACATAGGTTATATACTCTTTCTTTTAAAATACAATAATTTCAGAGCTTGAGGGGAACATCAGGACCCTTCCTGAGACAACCCTAACATGGATCATCTATCTACCTATCCTATCCATTTTCTGCCTTCCTTTCTTACTACTGGAGTGGCTGTATAAGCTGGGTCCAGTAGCAGGGGGTAACGGTTTGTTTGACTCACAGACACAGTGGTTGGGATAAAAACACAGTTTTATTGAATTAAACAATACAGTAAGAACCCTCACAGGTCCTGTAGTATACAAACAGTACAGTACAGACACGACAGGTAAATTATTCAATGCCCACACAGGTCCAGAATAACATGAAGGTACAGACAGTATATACTGACACAGGTCAGGCAAGAGAAGTAGGTTCCCAGGACTCCGGTACTGCAGGAGTTAAAGTTCATCAATGATGGTAAACAGTCTCATGTGTGAAGGTACTGGAATGATACTTTAACAAGCCAAGGTCAGCAAACATACGTGAACTGCCAGAGCTCAGCTGAGGTAGAATGAGCACTGCCAGAGCAATAACGGAGGCAACCACTGATAACTGGAATGGCAGTAATGGAGGTCAAGCCGATGGCACTTTACCGGAGCAATCACGGAGGCAGCCACTTGCAACTGGTGTAGCAATAACGGAGGACTAGCCAAAGGTGCACTGCCGGGGCAGTAATCGAGACAACACTGGCAACCTGCAGGAGCAGTATTGGAGAGCAATCTTGGAGGCATGTCACCGGAGCAATCACGGAGGCACACACTTGCAACTGGTATGACAGTAACGGAGGACTAAGCCAGAGGCGCTCTGCCAGAGCAGTAACTGAGACAACACTGGCAACTTGTTGGAGCAGTAGCGGAGAACAAGCCAATGGCACTTTACTGGAGCAATCACGGAGGCACACACTTGCAACCGGTATGACAGTAATGGAGGACTAGGCCAGAGGCACACTGCCAGAGCAGTAACTGAGACAACACTGGCAACCTGTCGGAGCAGTAGTGGAGGACAAGCCAATGGCACTTTACCGGAGCAACCACGGAGGCACACACTTGCAACCGGTATGACCGTAACGGAGGACTAAGCCAGAGGCGCTCTGCCAGAGCAGTAACTGAGACAACACTGGCAACCTGTTGGAGCAGTAGCGGAGAACAAGCCAATGGCACTTTACTGGAGCAATCACGGAGGCACACACTTGCAACCGGTATGACAGTAATGGAGGACTAGGCCAGAGGCACACTGCCGGAGCAGTAACTGAGACAACACTGGCAACCTGTCGGAGCAGTAGTGGAGGACAAGCCAATGGCACTTTACCGGAGCAACCACGGAGGCACACACTTGCAACCGGTATGACCGTAACGGAGGACTAAGCCAGAGGCGCTCTGCCAGAGCAGTAACTGAGACAACACTGGCAACCTGTTGGAGCAGTAGCGGAGAACAAGCCAATGGCACTTTACTGGAGCAATCACGGAGGCACACACTTGCAACCGGTATGACAGTAATGGAGGACTAGGCCAGAGGCACACTGCCGGAGCAGTAACTGAGACAACACTGGCAACCTGTCGGAGCAGTAGTGGAGGACAAGCCAATGGCACTTTACCGGAGCAACCACGGAGGCACACACTTGCAACCGGTATGACCGTAACGGAGGACTAAGCCAGAGGCGCTCTGCCAGAGCAGTAACTGAGACAACACTGGCAACCTGTTGGAGCAGTAGCGGAGAACAAGCCAATGGCACTTTACTGGAGCAATCACGGAGGCACACACTTGCAACCGGTATGACAGTAATGGAGGACTAGGCCAGAGGCACACTGCCGGAGCAGTAACTGAGACAACATTGGCAACCTGCAGGAGTAGTAGCAGAGGACAAGCCAATGTCTGAGGACTAAGAATGTTGCCGAGGCGACAAGGACAGAGGAATCAGGAATGTCGATCAAGCCGGGTCGGTACACAGGAACAGCAACATCACCCAGGCTGGGTCAGAACACAGGAGCAGGAACGTCAGCCGGTCCGGGTCAGTACACAGGAGCAGGAACGTCAGCCAGACCGGGTATATACAAAGGAGCAGACACTGAAGAGAAGTCAGGCAATCCGGGTTGGTACACAGGGGCAGGAACTAAAGAGTAGTCAGGCAGGCCAAGTCGGTACACTGGGAACACTGAGCAGCTACTAGCACTGATACAGGAAAACATGAAGGGGCACCGTGTGGGTGCAGGAGCCCAGTATATAAAGGCCATACTGGGCGGGCTCAACATGGGGAAACCAATGAGAGCATTAGTCAGGATAACTGACAGAAAAACAAAAACAAGGGAGCACGGGCACCGTAATACAGGGGTTGTAAAGAACCCTGTCACCAGGTTCATTCATAAAAGCGCAGAATTGCAATGCGTTGCTACCTCTCTGGTAATCATAGGGTTCATTATACAATACATATACAACGAGGGCATGTCGAATTAAAGTGGAGAATAAACAATGTTGAATGGGAGCAATATTTGTTGAAATAAATGGGAGCACTATAAATCGAATTTCATAGGTGGGTTAATATGTTGAAGGAGGGCACTCTATGTTGGATTAAAATGGAGAAGACGGTCATTAGAGCACTATATGTCGATTTTCAAAGGGGAAGTTAATATGTCGAAGAGGGAGTCTCTTTATTAGGTTTCTATGCTGTATACTGTATTCTGCACTGCGTTTGTTTGACAACGGTGGTTTTTAAACCGTCGTTGTGGCTTCTACACCTCAACTCTGAGGCGCAGGATTACCGATAGAAAATGTAGCCAAAAAACACACTGTAATATTGAACATAGGTGATAGAATGTTACTTGCACATTGTTTTTAGTTGTTTCCTATGGGCTTTTTTTTTTTTTTACTGACAGTGCATATAATTACCGCTGATTTTGTTTTCACAACTTGAGTAATAGGATACTAAAACCTGACTTAAAAAAAGTCTGATTTTTGTATATTTTAGCATTGGTAATAGTATCGAGGCCCATATCTGCTATTCACAAGGTGACTATTACATTGGAGCCATTGTCAGAAAGCCAGTTTTCAAGAAGCAGAGTACAAGCCATCTGTATAAGACTCCAGTTTCTTTAATACATCTCCAATTTTTTGGGTTTGTTTCTTAAAGCTCTTCATGCACAAAGTGGCAAGTCAATGATACTGGCTACCCTGTAACCAGAATTTACTACTAGTACCAGAGACAGAAGTCACATTCATGGTAACCTGATGTGTCATGCTGCTGTTGTCCACTGATGGGAAGGATGCCCAGTGAGCAGTGACCATCATTTAGTATGTATTCTGGCCACTTGTCCACATATCTCTGGTCAGTATAACTTTCTTGCTATATGATGTTTCCAACTAGGGATGGGCAAATGTTTTTGCCTCAGCATTGAAATAGTCAAAACTGGCACTTTCCGCCTAGTGAGAAATTTCCCACAAAAAGTGCAGTTTTTCCACGTTTTTCACCTAGCTCATTTCATTGAAACCAATGGAAAGACTGAATTTACACAGAACATATAAGAAATGTTCTTTTATTTCCCACAGGCATAGTATAAGAGAGGTTTAAAGGTGTCTCTGTTGTGGAATCAGGGGATAGAATCAGTTGAACAGGGAATTTTTGGGCCAGTTTTTTGTTGACTGGGATTGGGGGGACAGTCAATAAAAAAAATAAAATAAAACAAATTTTAAAAAACTGGTACATAACGTGACAGAGACAGGGACTTCACTGATATAAGCTGTTGCTAGGGCAGACTGATTTTTGAAGATATATAGTACATTGTAGATAATGATTTGTAAGACTTAGACTTGTTAACCACAAGCCTTGCGTAAACATTGATTTTTAGGACTGATACCTGCTTGCAAAATCCCTGATTTGTAGGATTTAGACTTGTTATTAGACCCCCATGCTCTGAAGAACGATTGATTTGTAGGTCTTAAACTTGTTAGTCACAAGCCCTGATGAAACAATGATTTGTAGGACTTAGAATTGTTGTTAGATGCAGAAGCCCTGAGAAAATATTGATTTGTTGGACTTAAAATTGTTAGGTACAAACCCTGTGGAAATATGGATTTATAGGACTTAGAGGCCCAAGCCCTGATAAACAATTGATTTGTAGGACTTAGTCTTGTTAGGCACAAGCCCTGAGGAATCATTGATTTGTAGAACTTAGACTTATTGTTAGAGGCACAAGCCCTGAGGAAACATTGATTTGTAGGACAACACTTTCATTTCCCCTTCCACCTCATCAGGGGGATCTACAACAGTGACGCTAATCCCACCACCAGTTGCTTCATCACAGTTATCATCACCATTATCACCCCTCCCTCACCCCCAACACTCTCTAGCTGCTGCGTGACAGTAGTGTGACTGCTTTCAGATGGAAAGTGTGACTTAGGGTTCCCTTCTGACACACTTGCCATCATCTCATGCTCCTTCTCCTGTGTAACAGAAGGCACACTGGAAGCAGTAGCAGCAGGCACATGTTGCTGACCTGTCCTGCTCACTCTGCTACCCACTCCTTCCTGTGCCTTTGCTGATGATGACAAAAATTTCCCCCAGATTCCAAGGGACAATGTAGGATGACTGGGCATGATTGGATATGGGGAATCAGGGTTCCCAGACCCTTTTGTCCTCCTCCTCTGACTCACTGGATGCATCACAGTGATTCCAGCTCCACCTTTTGTTTTGCTTTTTTTAAGGCTGCTCATACTGTCAGCCAACAGTCTGCGCCTCTGCTCCTCTTATTTTGTTATGTAAATCATTTGAAAATCACCTAACACCCTCTTTATCTCTCTAGCTATTTAGTTTTGTGTTTCACTTTTTGGAAACATCACTTTTTTGGCTCAAAAATTAGAAGTACACGTAAGTAAATGGGCAGGAACTTTGTAGCGATTGAAAAAAATAGTGAAAACATTTTGGCAGTAGTTAAAAAGGACTGAATTTTAAGGGGTTTGTTTAAGGCGGATTTTCAAGTGAAAAGCAGAAACCACCTGATTGTATAACTCGCAGCTGTCAATGAAAAATATCTGCAACTTGGGATATGCCAGAGGGCTGCAACATATGGAATAATTTTAGGACAGCATGTCATCCACTAATATTTAGGCAAATGTGTTATTCCACATGCATACTTTTAGAATATTTTTGTGATATTTTGTCTTTATTATACAAACTCAGTAAGGGTAGGCTGGCAGAATATATAACAATAATGTGTTCCTTTATTGTTTTATTATTTGTATTGTCTTAACAACATAACAAGTGGTGGAGGTGGTGGACATTGCTGCAGGTGTTGGCACTCTGTGTCTCTTCTTGCCATCTCCAACTGCCTCAGAGTTATGCTCCTACATGCTTTGTATTTGCACAAAGATAGTCCCCCTATGAGACATTTACAACACTACTTTTATATGCCCTGAACCTTATAAACTTTTAGGAGTGTTTCTACTGCTACTAGGCTTTGAACCTCTGATATACCTCTTGTATGTCTCATATTCAAACCTGTGTATATAATTCAGGTGGGATCTCAGTGAGTATTTTTACTACAGATAAACAACAGATGGCAACATTTGAATCATATTGAAATATCTCCATACTGAAGATTTTAGACACTGATTCATGGACTAAGGGGTTTCTGATGCACCCCTACTACTGATATTACTACTACATGTGTGTTAGATGTTAGAATTATGCTGACAGTAGGGATAGTTTGCTCTGTACTTCAAACAGCAGAAGAAACACTCATCATAGCTAAGGTTGTGGATGTTGGCCTGTGTTGCTAATTAGTAGTAAGTATTAGTGTTGAGCGAGCACCCCGATGCTCGGGTGCTCGGGTGCTCTGACCGAGCACCGCCGGAGGCTCGAGTGCTCGGCCGAGCACCCGAGCCCCATTGAATTGAATGGGGCGACACGAGCATTACACCAGGCACCCCCTGCTCTGATGAGGGGAGGGTGCCTGGTCAATGCCCCCCTTCATCTCCACAATGCCCCTCTTCCACAATGTCCCCCTTCATCTCCGCAATGTCCCCCTTCATCTCCGCTATGCCCCCTTCATCTCTGCAATGTCCCCCTTCATCTCTGCAATGTCCCCCTTCATCTCCGCTATGCCCCCTTCATCTCTGCAATGTCCCCCTTCATCTCCGCTATGCCCCCTTCATCTCTGCAATGTCCCCCTTCATCTCCGCTATGCCCCCTTCATCTCTGCAATGCCCCCTACCTCCAGTCCCTGGTGGTCCAGCGGAGCGTCTTCAGATCTGTGCCTCCTTCGGCACAGATCCCCGCCACCCGAACATGCCGGGCGAGCACATGGCGGTACTCGTACGAGTACCGCCATGTGCCGAGCAGAGCGATGCTCGAGCCGATCCGAGCATCGGCCGAGCATGCTCGCTCAACACTAGTAAGTATGATTGAGTGGGGGGTGGACTTGGAACTGTTGACGCTGCTGCTGCTGCTTCTGCTGATGATGATGACCAAGAAGATTATGTACTTCTAGGCATGTTTAATTGTCCAGCGTTTCCAGATCTTCCAGTGATTTTTAACTGAGTATGATGGTACTTTGGTGTGTCCTTGTCGTCACCAGCTTAGGGTGCCACTGTTTTCACTGGAGAAACCGCCAAAAAATGTGAATGTGGTGTTCCAAATGCATGGACATTTTTATACACAATATGCTAGTTTTTTCATTCTAGATGTGATATATAAACTAACTTTATAATTATCAATTTTTAAATTATAACAAATAACCTATAAAATATTAGGAATGCCCCGAAAAGGTCAGAATGCGTGTTAGGGGTGATGTGAACAAAAACAGATTGAGAATCCAGGAGCAGGAATATTGATTTTTTTCAGTTAGTGGAAGAATTAGCCTTTTTCTTTCAGCTAATTTTTGGGACAAATCATCATCACTCTCACACTCTACTATATCAGCATCTGAAGAAGAAACGGGAGAGAAATATTCTAAATTACCGTCATCATCATACTAAAAATTTGGTCAACAGCAACAAAATTACCGTACATTTCCTCCCTACCCCAACTACTTTTTCTATTCTTGTAGGCTTTTTTATAGTCTGAAACAATTAATGTTCACATTTTCTCTTTAACCCCTTAAGGACTGGCCACGCACGCATGCAGCGGTCACTTAAGGTCCATGGGGCATTTTTTTTTTACCCATCTGATTCCGGACTCCCTGAACGGGTCCTTAAGAGTATAAAAACCTATGATGGTCCAGGACCGTCATGGGTACTTAAGGGATTAAGAACATTTATACAAGTTTGCAGAGCACTGTTATCATTGCTGCCTGATGCAGAAATTGGGCTCAATTAAAATCCTCTCTGCTATGAAAACAATACTAGAATGTGACTCCTTATTATCTTTAGGTTTAGTACTGCTACTGGAGATGGAACTTTTTGTATTGATTTTTTGCTAACACCATCCTCACAAAGGAGAGGAATAGGATCATCATCATCATCATTACTTACTGCACAAACTACAGCAACCATGATCACAGTCAGTTTCTGTAGCATGACTTTACTACTACTACTACTACTACTACTACCACATCCATTCTCTACTCATTCTCCTTTCCCCTTAACCTTGCCCCTAATATGTGTATCTGCCACTTATCAGTTGAAAATGCATTTCTTTGTTTGTTTGTTTTTGTTATTTTCTTAATGCACCCTTCTTATTTAACCTCTTGAATGCCAGAGGTGTATGCAACAGATTGCAGAACTACAATAGTAGTGGCTATCACCAATACTCCTTTTAAGCAACTGCATCTCCCTCTGTTTGCCTGTTTGCCTACACTAGCTAGTATCCATATTCAGCTGCTCTCTCTCTGTCTCTCTCTTTCTCTCTCCCACCTCCAACCACAGACTTTCAAAATGAGGAACACTGACTCCCATTTTATACTAGCATGGTGGGAACACATAAAACTAAATTCCACATGGGGGTGAAATGCACAGTGAAGCAAATCTTGAGCAGACCAGTCCCAACCCCACCATAGGGATAAATAAAATGTCTCTAAATTCCCAGTTATTTAATTCAAGATTTTTAACGCCTTGAGTGCTAGACTGGTCAATACCACATTTTTAAGCAATGCATTTGAGATTTCTAAAGAATTCAAGAGGTTAAAAATACAGATTTAAAACATCTTCCATGTTTTATTATCACCTTTCATGTAGTTAATTTGCTCCTTTGCCTTTATACAAAGGAGCATTGTCCCTGCCCATGCTGAGTCTTCCATGTATTACTCTGCACTCTCATTATGAATAAAGTTGTGTGAAAAACTTGCAGTTCACTTTGTGAATCATTGCTGAAGATTAGCAGCAAATTAATGTTTTATGTAAATCAATTCAGAAAAAGTCCGAGGCACACTGGGAAAGAGTTGTTAGGCTGGAAAGTGGGAGAGTGAGCAAGTATGCAGGGAAGAGTAAGGGGGCAAGAGCAGGTGTGTGGGTGAGAAAGATGGGGAAAGAATGTAAGATGAGAGTGGAGAGAGAGAGAGATAATGAAAGCAGAGAGGGAGATGTGGGAAAGAGAAGATAGAGCGTGGAGTGGGATGGAACAGGTAAAAGAAGCATAGAGGACTGGAAGAGAGAAGGGCAAAGTGTCAGAGTGAGAGATACACATCCAGCTGCCCTGCCTGCCTAGAAAATGGTAACCCACTGAAAATGTTCTACTATGTTCAGGCTAGTTGGTGACTTCTCTATCAGTGAAAGCCACATTTAAATACATGAAAGTTTGGAGATTTTTTTAAATTTCTTTTATATTGTGCAATTGTTTTGCTCCAAAATCACTCCTCTTCTTTTTTGTGCATCAGGCTCCAAGTGGAATTGTATCCTTTAGAACATGAGAGGGTAACCCAATACCTTTAGATGCTGACAACTGCAATTACCATCATATTCCAACCAGAGATACAAAGGGGATTGAAACCTTCAACTCACCAGCTAGCTGGAGGACCCCAGGTTGATCAGTCTTGCTCTAGAATATCAGAAAATGACTCTTAAACATTTTAAATCATTAGCGTGTCCTGGTTTGCCCTGTGATACAGATAGGAAACAGCTTCATTTGTATCAGTTTGCACCAGTGAAAACTTGTTAACCTATTTTCTTACACTTGATATAGATCTTGTAGGAGCAGAGGCTAACAACACCTAATGATTCTTTGTTTTTCCTGGAACAAGAGAAAATGCAATAGCACTAGGTATTGACACTTCATATGGAAAAGGAAAATGTTCATGCTTTTTAACCCACTGATTGACAAATAGGCATGGACATCATTTTGGTTCTCAAAAAAAGTTAATACATAAAATTGTTTCAGACAATTAAAAACTAAAAAATTTCAATCATTTGGGAATTCAACACTGCATATATCAGAAGTGAGAAAATATGATAGATTAAACCAGCAAACGTTGGCTTTCCATATGTTGTCCTATTGGAGATGATACTATTACTGGTTGGCATATATAATAATTGTAGTTTCCAAAAGCTAGAGATTTAAAGGGGAACTAACACCCCAACACAATGTAATCTCTAAGTCTTTGTCTTTTTATCGTTATTAGCAATCCATAGTTAGTTTTCTCCAAAAAAGTGTTGTAAGAGCACTATCTTTTTACTAAATTTCTACCTGATGATGTCTTGCCTCTTGAATCCGTTCTGCACATGACCACTATGGAGCCATTCAGCTCCATTGTACTTCCCTCCATCTTGCCCATCACTCGTACATCACTTTCCTCAGCAACACGTGACCTGCCACGCTCCTGGCATCAAGCACGGTCAGGTAATTTCAGCCTAGTGGAAACAGACTGGTGGTTTATATATAGCGAGTGCATTTTCGCATTTTTCGACCATTGGCTAAAATTGTTCTTAATTTTTTTCAATGGCTAGAAAGTTTACGCATATTGATTTATGTGGTTTTTGATTTTTGCTATAAAAACGTGACGTATTTGCAGACGTCAAACACAATAGAAGCAAATACAGAGCGAAGTAGATATGCTGTGCTATTCTGTTGTGATCTTGATGAAAAAGTGAGGCAGGAAAGGCTCATTGTGACTGCTATCACAATGAGCAGGTTTAAAAATATTACAAAGAGGGTTTGGAAGGACCCTTATGTGTCCACTTAGTCTGAGGAGGAGGAAGTGAGCACAACTGAACCAATGCTGTCCAGCCCCCTAAATCACCCCAAGGGATCTTGGGGAATTTTTTATTTGTTTATTTATTTTTTTTTACAAATTATTTTTATTAACAGGCCTAGCCTAGACCGGCCACATATGAAAAAATTACAAATAATGCAGTGCAACATAAGAAATAATTGACATTGATGCATAGACATGTATAATAACTACAGATACTATAGTAACAAAGCGTAAGGTGAGTGTAAGCTAAAGGCCAGAGCAGCCTGGCCTGGTTTTTATTCTTTCTCTCCCAGAGGTCCCCCCAAAACTAACCCCCATCTAACCCCCTCCCCAAAAAATCTGGTCCCCTCTACACCCAGCTCTCTCTCTCCCCCACCCACACTCCCCGGACCAAGAAAAGATCTTGAGGAATTTAATAGGAAGAGAGGGAGAAAAGGGAATGGGAAGGGAAGGAGAAAAGGGTAGTACTAGTGAGAGCAGGACAGGTCAGCTGCCTGTGCCTGCTGCTAAATGTTCTGCACATGCTGCCACCATTGCTGCCCCTTTCTGCCACTAGTTCTGTGTCTGCTGTCAGACGTGCTGCCCCTGTTGCAACCAGTTCTGTACCTGCTGCCAGAGCTAAACCTGCTTCCATTATGGCTGTGCCTGCTGTCAGACATACTGCCCCTGTTGCAACCAATGTCATATCTGCAGCCAGTGCTGAACCTGCTGCCACCAATACCATGCCTGCTGTCAGATGTGCTGCCCCTGTTGCAAACAGTGCTGAACCTGCTGCCACTAGTGTTGTGTCTGCTGTCAGAAGTGCTGCTCCTGTTACAGCTAGTGCTGTGCCTGCTGCCAGTGCTGAACCTGCTGCCAACAATACTGTGCCTGCTGTCAGATGTACTGCCCACCCCTGTTGCAACCAGTGCTGTGCCTGTTGCCAGTGCTGAACCTACTGCCACTAGTGCTGTGCCTGCTGTCAGATGTGCTGCCACTGTGCCAGTGCCACCAGTACTGTGCCTGCTGCCAGTGGTGAAGCTGTTGCCACCAGTGCTGAAACTGCTAGTGTGGCTTGTAATACTGAGGAGGGGGGGAAGAGAAGATTGTGCCAAGTGTGACAGCAGGGGAGCAGTGAGTTATCTGTAAGAGAGCAGCAGCATGTAGGCACTAGTGGTGGTATTGATGATGATGCCAAAGAAATTGGGGTGGAAGAGACATTGATGGCCCTTTTAGCAGAAACTGAAAAGGATTGGGAGACAGGGATGAGAATGGACATCACCACCACCATTAGAAAATTAGCTTTTGGAATTTGCGGAATTTGCAACTGCTCTAATTCCTGCTGATGCTGCTGAGTTGCAAGTACAGCAGGATGCTGAGGAGCAAGCTAGTGGGCCACAGACCACCATGGACACAGTGGGAATGGGGACAACAAGTGATGCAGGACTAGGATAGGTTCCTCTTGCCAGCAGCAGCAATACTCCTGGTCCTAGTTGCAATGCTGATACTGTGGCAGTAGCAGCAACAGCAGTAATATCATCCGCTGCCAGCACAGACAGTGAAGTGGAATGTGGAGGACAAGAAGAAAGAGGCAATTCTTCTGCATCTGTTCCCTATCTCCTTCCCCTGAAGTCATGGGTGTGGGACTATTATTCTATTCTGGCAGACACAGTGCAGTCATCACCAACGGCACTGTGCACAATTTATGACAAATCAGTGAGAAGGGGAAAGGAAGGAATGTTCCTTCACACAACCGCAATGATATCACACATGAAAAACGGACACCATGACATTTATGTCAAACTTGTTAAAGACAAACACCCACCATAGAAATCAGGAATTGCTGTAGCTGTACCTCCTGACTCTCCAGAAAGGCAACAAGACTTAAGGCGGAGATAAATGAGAATGAGTAAAAGAGCAACACAGACAGTGACTATAAAGCGTGTAACAACTAGCTAGCCATCACGTTCTTCCTCTAGGGTAACTACATCTTCTGCCAATCCACCTCGTTCATCGTTACCTCCTATGCAAAATGATAGCCAGTTTGTAGATGTTAGGATTTGGCAGTTCGTCTCCACCCATTGCACACTGTGTGGTGCACTGACCACACATGCCAGTGTGGTGGAGGAGAATCGTAAGAAGGGCATCAAGTGGCATCTGAGGAGATTCCATCCCACAGGATATGCTAAGCTGGTGGCAGGGAGGGTTCTTCATTACTATTAAACTGTCAGCAAGTTGTCATGTCTCCTTAGCGGGGTCTGGACAAGGGATATAGTGACAGCAGCAGTATTTGGGTTCTGGTGTCATGGTGTTTGGATACAGTTGTGCCCCCAAGTGTTATTCACCACACGCACTGTGCAAATTGCAGTTGTTGATGAGAGGCACAGTTCCTGCTCTCAAGGGAAAAAAATTATAATCTAATAACAAGACACCATGATTGTGGAGGAGGGGCAGGTAGAGAAGAATTAGTTGCTTCTTCTTTTCTCCACGTAGACTAGGGGCTACTTATTGTGCTGCTACTGCCTCAGACACATCACTGGAACTAGTTGTGGCAAGTGGAAGCTTCATCATCCATCAACCATGTTACTGTTCTTGTTGATCCCATTTCCATTCAGCTGCCTAATCATCCTGCTGCTTAAACAACTATCACAGTGCCTGTGATTCCTGTCACTCTCATCTGTGGCAGACACTGATTTGCTGAGTTGGTTTGGCCCGCCCCCTGGTGACCATTTTATACCTGGCTATCACATCTGTCAGATGCCCTTTCGTGGTGTTTCTGAGCCAGTTGTACTGTTGCTGTGTTCCTCTGTTCCGGATTCCTGTGTACCGATTCGGCTTGTCCTGACTATTCTCCAGTGTTCCTGCTTGTGTATGATCGGGCCCGTCTGACTACCACCCTTGGATCCTGACCCGGTTTGGCTGACGTTCCTGCTTGTGTATGACCCGGCTTGTATGACTACCTCCTACGTGCTCCAACCCGGCCTGTCTGACTTCCTGCTCCGAAGATCAACTTCTAGCTTGTTCCAGTGACCTGCATTGCAGTTGTCGCCGCCGCGACATTATTATCTGCTGTTCCAGTCTTTGTATGGCTGCCTTGCCTGGTGTTACCCCGATCAGTGCAGTGTTTCTACCTGTGCAGAGCTGTGTGTTTGTACGCCTCACTCATACGGCAGAGCCTTGCTGTACCGCTGAAAAGCCTCGAGTAAATGTGCTTTTTAACCCTAGCAGTGCCGCCTTGGTCCCACTCTCTCTACCCCAGTGTGAGCCTCGTTCACGGTGATACTCCTGCTGAGTTGGCCGCTCTCCGTCGGCAACTCTGTACATCCTAGCAGAGTATTCACATCCGTTGGCCGGTTGGGCGCTTTAGGCTCTCTCTCTCATTGCAAATACTGGGCGATTCCGTTATACCGAGTGGTGGCAGGAAAAGGCCTCAGCGCTAGCAAATCCGGTAACTACGCCCGTGGGGCTATTGGCTCTTGCACGTCATATCCCAGAGTCCGTTTGAGTCTGAGGAGGCTTGGGAGCTCTTGCATTGCAGGCCGGTTCCAGCTACGCCCGTGGGGGCTATTTTCACTCGCACTAGCAGAAGCAGTTCCAGCAGGTACACCCGAGGGGGCTAAGTGGATTCCTGTTCTGCTTTTTACTGAACACCGTGGCGAGGCAGTCCTGTATCCAGTCTATGGTGAACGTTGTCTCCAGCACAGCTTAATAACACCCAGGGCGTGCCAAACATCCACATCTGAGACTGACCGTTATCAAGGACTTAACCCTCTGTGGTTATATTCCATTCTACTGCTTTGCATTTGTACATGTAATACGTTTGTGCATTTACATTTGTATCTATCAGTCATCATTGCTGGTGTATATCAATCGCCGCTAGAGGGCGGACCTTTGCCTTACCTTACTTTAAATAAATTGTGTTTTTATTTCACACACTGGTCTGAGAGTCTTTAAAAAACCGTTACAAAAACTCAGCAGCAGCAAGAACAGCAGTCACAAATTCTGCATCTACATCAGGTCATTTGACAATGGCCAGTGGCCACTTTCTAACAGGACATCACCTGCTGGCTCTAGGACAGTAGGGCATTTTTTTTCGTCAGGCCTTGTGCTTTAACCCCTTAAGGACCCATGATGGTCCTTGACCTTCATGGCTTAAATGATAGCAGCGTGCCTCCGTGCACGCTGCTATCATTAATTCCAGGCTGAGACTGAGCACTCTGAGACCGAGGCGTTCAGTCTCAGCCCTTCTTGCTTGTGCCGGTTCGTGTGATCGCTGTAGCAGGGATCACATGTACCGGCATTCTGAGAAACAGAGGCAACACACAAAGCATGCTGCCTGTGAGTGTCTCCTCTACCTCTGTCTCCCTTGCTATCAAAGTAAGGGAGAGAGAAGAAGAGAGGAGACACCAAGTGGTAAAAAAAAATACAGCAGCTGGGGGTATTAATCCCTTCACTGTTGGTGCAGGAGGCTGGCTAAATGCAGGTCAATTTTTGACCTGCAATGATATGCTTTTTTAAAAAAAAAAAAAAACACAACACACTTCTTTTTTTTTTTTTTAACAAAAAAAAAATATTTAAAAAAAAAAATCTCATTAAAAAATTTTGGAGATGTGATTGTTGTGGAGCAATGTAATACACTTATACACACCGCCAAATGTCAGGGATAAAAAAAATGACAAAATAGGGTGGGAAAAAGGGACATGGGGATTTTCATTCAGGGGGGACAGTGGCCACTTTAATCTGCGCATTTTGTAGGTATGACTGACCGGTCATACTTTTCATGCAGTCTCCATAAAATTTTAACCCTTTGTGCCCAATTGATCCCGAGAGAAAAAACAAAAATAGTGTTTTTTTTTTTACTTTTCTTTTTTTTTTTAACTTTTTTTTTTTATTTTCATAAAGTAAATGGTGGGTTATCCATATAAGTGGGGTATCAAAAGAAAGCCCTATTTGTGCTTAAAAAAACAGTATATAATTTATAGGGGTGGAATAAAAGACTGAGAGGGAAATCACTGTTGAACAAAGACATAGTCAAAAAGGTCACAATTGCTCCGGTCCTTAAGGGAAAACGACCTCAGATTTTCCTTAAAGGGTTAAATAAATACAAAAAAAACCAGTCCTACAATAAAAAATAAAACTTTTGGGGGGTTTGTTTCTAACAAACCTAAGTCCTACAAATCAATCTTTCCTTAGGGCTTGTACCAAACAAGCTTAAGTCCTACAAATCAATGTTTCCTCAGGACTTGGACTTATAGCAAAAAATCTAACAAATGGTCCTCTACAAAATACCCTATCAAGTCAAGTATCAGTCCACTCCAGTGGCAGCTTATGTCAGGGGGATCCTGCTCCATAACTTTACATATAGATTTCTTATTTTATTGATTTATTTTTTAACTGCCCACACAATACCAGTCAAACACCCCTAAAACAAATTTCCTGTTAAACTGCTTCATTCCCCAGACTCCACCCACCAACACAAGCACCCTCCTCAGACCCCCTTTTATACCACGTCTTATGGGGTATTTTATTTGTGTTTAGGATTTATTTTGTATTAAAGGGATAGTAATATTTACACATTACTAATCCCCATATTGTAGGCATGCTAAAAAGATATCTATTGCCCCTAGGGTCATCTCTCAAATTCTTATCGTTTGAGAGATAATAGCTCGCAAAGTTCCCCCTCTCTCCCCCTTCCCTGAACTCAGCGTGCACCAGGAAGCTCTGCAGCAGAGCCGAGATCGCGTTAGTAAAAAATAATTCTTTCACTGAAACGGTCTTCTACGTGTGCTTGGTTTGCAAGACCGTTTCAGTGAAAGAATTCTTTTTTAGAAACGTGATCTCGGCTCTGCTGCAGAGCTATCTGACTGTCGTACAACAGGCTTCCCCTGCAGTCAGCTACAACTCTGACTTCAGGGAAAGTGGATGGAGGGCGGAACTTTGCAAGCTATTATCTTTCAAACCATAAGGGGTTGAGAGATGACACTGGGGGCAATACATTTATTTTTAGCATGCCTAAAATATGGGGATTAGTAATTTGTATGCTATAGGGGAGGTAATCTATGTTCTTAAAAATGGTGGAAAATGTGTACTGTAAAAATTAAAGAGATTATACATGCTTCTATATAAGCCAAAGCTCAGCCATCAGTTCTATAAGCTAACATGTAAGAGCAAAATTGTGGCATGTCTCCATAAGCCTTTGAGTGCCAGAGAGATATCCAATGCATTTGGTATCCTTTTCAAATGTCGCCCAGTATTGGGCGACCGAGTAAACGGCACATTAAATATGTCGCTGGCTTGAAAAAAGTGACATGAGAATCTTGCCTGCATCAAAAGGGAGACACTGACATATCACTGGCTTAAGCCCTGCTCATTTGAGAGCCCAGATGGAAAAGATTGTCAGAAACATACCATAAAGACAGAACAGTGGGTTAAAATAGGCATAGGTCCAAGGATCTTATTCCCACTCTCCTTCCCCTCAGTGTATGCGGATTATTCATCCGAGCAGCTTGCAGAAGTTAAAAATAGCGCAAGCTGCTCAAATCTATATACATATGTGCACATACTGTAGGGGTCAATTGCGCACCTTGGTGATATGTTCAATGATGCCACAATGATTTTTTTTTACTATTATGAGCCACAGACTCTGAGGGGAAAAAGAGCAAGAATAATATCCTTGGACAGCTGCCTGTTTTCACTCACTGTTCTACCTGATGGTATGTTTATGACAATCTCCTCTTTCTGATGCAGGCGCTCAAATGAGCGACGCTTAAGCCGGTGACATGACAATTTCACCCTTTTGATTCGGGCTAGATTCTCATGTCACCTTTTTCAAGACAGCATCATATTTAATGAGACTTTTACTCAGTTGCCCAATAATGGGCTACATTTTGACAGTGAACCCAAAGCACTGAGATGCAATGCATTGGATACCTTTCTGGCACTCAAAGGGTTAACTCCATTGGATCCATTTGAAGTGGCTTTAACATTCAAGGGTTTAATACTTGATTTTGAAATAAACTTTAATCACTATGAGTAAGGGTTGGTGATCTTTTTATAAATTATTTGACAAAACATATTACAAATTATAAACTTGCATTTATTAGAAAACATTAATCACTTCGGATTACTGAACTAACAACTCTAAAGCATGTTGTGTTGTGCTGTTACAGGTTTTAGCTATCACTTTGTTACATATGTTTGCAGAGAGATAAGGCTTTGCTCACACTTCATATACAGGAAAATTATTATTTGATGCTTGTCAAAGTTTTATTTGTTGTTTGCTTTCATCAGTGTAAAGTCACCTGTAGTGAAACGTATCATTATACACTACGGAGCTGGGCAGTAGGCAAAAGCTACATATATCAAAAAGATTTAGATCGGTAGCAGCATGACTTACTTATAAGACCTCATTTGTACCAAATAAACTAATAATTGACTCAAAAGAAAAAGACAAACCTATTTTTTTTCTAGGTGAACCAATGTATTGCATAAGTAGGAATGTGTAGTAGGAATTCCTGTGAGGGAAAATTCAGATCCAAAACATGCAAAAACTTCAACTGAGAAGTTCCAGTGCCAAGATCCACATTCCGTCACCAAGTTCCAATGTTCCTATGCTGCATCTCAAATTACCATGATGATATCAGTATTCACATGCAGACATTATCACACATTCTTGCATTCATAATTCTGCCATTTTCCTTCTATGCTTGAAAATTCTTGCTGAAATACCGGTGTAAGGTGGGAATTAGACTCAGCATGTGTGGTTCTATGGCTACTATTGCAGTGATACAAGGCTGGATGTCACGGGGGTGGGTCAAGATAAGGGGTCCATTCATTTCACAGAAAAAAATGGAAACAGAACATTTCATGGACATTCCTGAAAAAAGTTTAGTTTTTTCTGTGTTTCTCTCTTCTAGGTAACTTAGAAAAAGAGAACAAAGGGAAATGTACGTAAACACTTAATATTTCAGTGAGTAATGCTGCTATTAACCCTAAAAAGAAGACAAGTACAGTATCTAAATGAGTACAGGAGTACAGCCAAGGTTGAGGACATTAATACCTAACTTTTATTAATATTCTATTAAAAACAAAATCGCCGGTGAGCTCTTGGATATTAGAGATAATGGTTAAAATAACTAAACCAATTGTCCGTACTAGGCGGATACAGGAAAATATAAAACTATTGCCAGGTGGTCTGAATTCATCAGATAGACTTAAAGTGTCATGCAAATGAATGTAAGTATCCAAATAGATGTCCTAGAAAAAGTTCAGTTCAAACAAAGTATTTATATTGCAAAACTCTTATAGTGCATTATATTTCCCAGTCATTTAATAAGACTGATGATAATAACTGGTATGGTAAATCCTGTTATACTATATCTGGTCAAGTCAACTTACATAAGACTTGACGTAATCTGAATCTACTACAAACTTTAGCGCAGATACTGTTATGTGTCTTATTTATAGCATGCATTATAAGGTACCTATGTGTTACTTACATATATATATATATATATATATATATATATATATATATATATGTATATTCCCCAAATACTAAACCAGCGATGATGTAAAACTATGTAAAATTGTGATCACTAAATTTCCCCATGATCTGTATATCGTATAAACACAGTATGTGTTTACGAATAAGCGCCTCTCACTATTTAAATTTGGCAGTTATAATCACCTATTTATACACTATGAAGTATTCATATAGTGTAGCACTTCTCACACAAATATATACAAGTGGAGATCTGATTCGCTTGTTAGTTAGTTGGACGTATAACATGTGCACACAGGTCTTACTATTATGGTAAGAGCCTCCAAAGCCCTACAAGTGTATAGGTTAGATCAAATGTAGATGCTGTTAATACATTATTACTACACAATGCTTTTCAGATAATCTCAACACTTGAACAATTAAACCTTGTCTGTCTTTGTACAGTATTATACAGACACAACTCTTAACTGGCTACAATTAGTGAACAAACTTTGATACACCAATTATATTAAATGGGTCAGTACAGATGGTATGGTTTATGTGTCAAATTATTTCACTGATACTTTATTACAGTGTGACATAACCACATAAGACTGAGGATACAATGTCCATATTTGATTGGTTCGAATATTTCAGAGACATTGCAATCGGCTTGATAGCTTCAATAGTCATAAAGTCATCCAGGGCCAACTTTGAAATTATCCACTATTCAATGGAGTGAGGAGTATTTTTGGGCCACTATGAATGTTAGTTCACTATATATGTGTATCGATCACATCTTGGGATTACAAGCAATTAGGTACTATTTGGAGTCAGACCCTCTGATATGTCAAGAACAAGTGGAATTTTTGCTAGATTGTATATCATTTATTTTGCACCATAACATCTTCACGTTTCAGGATGCATTTTTTCTTCAGGTTAAGGGTACTACCATGGGCACCAGGTTTGCCCCCACATATGCAAACCTCTTCATGGAAGATCGTATGGAAGGGTTCTAAAGATCATCTGGCAAATTTTCTACATCAATGTAATTCCAATAGTATGGGGTTACAGTTTACCTCTGTGATTTCCAATGATCGTATAAAATTCCTGTATTTATGCCTGTATGGCAAACCTGGAGAATCTATAGGCAGCTCTATTTATAAAAAAGATGTCAGCAGAAATCAGTATTTTAAAGCTGACAGTTGTCATCATCCAAAATGGATTTCAAACATTCCATTTGGCCAGTTTCATCGCTTACGCAGAAATTGCAGCTTCTTTGAAGACTTCCAAGAAAAAGGAGAAGCCTTGGGGGCGCAATTTCTGGAAAGGGGTTATTTGTCCCCTATTGTTCAAGTGGCCAAAAATAGAGCTAAGACATTATATAGAAACCAACTGCTGGTACCGAAAGCTACTAACAAAAGGAAATATCACACTAAGAAAGTACTCCACCCAGCCATTATCACACAATATAACTCCTTTTCTACAACCATTCATAGTATTGTATCCAAATATTGGAAAATTTTACTAGAAGATCCTCTACTGGATGGTCTAATTAGTACATCCAGCAGAACCATATATAGAAAAGCTAAGACAGTATGAGATTATGTTGCCCCTAGTCGTCCAAAGAAAATTAAGATCAACAATGCTAAGGGGATCATTGGTACAGATTTACCTAAGGGCAACTTTAAATGCCTACATGCAAGATGTATGAATTGCAATTATATTATCAACAAGGCTAATAAGGTCTATAGTTTCATCAACAATAAGGAGTTTACTATTAAACATCTGATAACTTGTGATACATCATTTGTGATATATGTAATTCAATGTGGCTGTGGGATACAATATGTTGGACGTACAACAAGGAGCTTTAGAGAACGAGCAGGAG
The DNA here is from genome assembly GCA_037306005.1 of Rhinophrynus dorsalis. NCBI lineage: Eukaryota > Metazoa > Chordata > Amphibia > Anura > Rhinophrynidae > Rhinophrynus > Rhinophrynus dorsalis. The sequence goes on along the minus strand of CM074721.1, from coordinate 63,854,734 downwards.
AACACAGGAGGTCTATTTCTAAGAAGTCCATGGAACATTCTGTACCTCGTCATTTCAATACCTGCACTCAGGGGGGTCTGAAAAATTTTAAAATCTGTGGAATTGAACATATAGATACATCTGTCCCCAATAGATATAAAAAATTGTGCAAAAGCGAGGCGTATTGGATCTGTCAATTAGAAACATTGTCACCTAGTGGCCTTAATGAAGAATTAGAGGTCAGTAATTTTTTTGTAGTTTAGGGAGATCTCCTGTAATATTAATATGAATACAAATATTTATACATGTATTTTCCAGGATGGTTATTTACTTGGGGTAGGTTTATGTATTAGTTTACATTTATCAGCTATTAGTATTCTGTTACTTTAAGGATTTCATTTATTATTCATTTTTATATATTTTTTACAATTTGTTTGCTTTTCATCATTTTTTATTTGTGTCCATTGGGTTTGTTATATTAAGATACACTCTAGCATTTTTGTCTCAGATTTTATATATATGGTTTCTTTCTTTTATTTTATATTTATGGTCTCTTTTCTTTATTGTAACTCTCAGGTGCCCTGATGGCGGCTCCCACCGCTGGCTGAATATGGTTGTTCCTCCGATGTCTGTTGTTGATTACGTTACCTAGTAACCTGCAAACGAGGCTTGAGATGCATAGACATGGAAGCGGAAGCAACGGAACAGGCAGCTGGTGGGACGCCGTGCAACACGGACACTGAGAGAGGTAGAGAGGATGGTATGTATGTACACAAGATTGTATTTAAATTTTACTATTTTATGTTATTTCTAATCCCCTGAGGAAGTGAGCAGACAGCTCACGAAACACGTTGGGAATTTTTATGCAATAAATTATTATTTTTATGGTATTTTTTGAGTATCTTTGATAAGTGTACTGGTTTGTGCACTATATATCACTACACATCCGAGGCTTCTGAGATTCAGTGGATGATCGGTGTTTAAGATTTGTGGGATCAAAGAGTGTACAATATCATCTTCTTTGGACATATTACAGGCTACTCTGACTCTGTTCTCCTGTGAGTAGAATCATTTATAAAATATTTTTTACTATACAACAGATACTCCTCTCAGATACTCTTGCGCTCCTGTCTTTCTAGTTGTTGTTCCAACCTTGCAAGTAGCCCAACACTTTTCACCATATGAGACAGTTTCTCCAGGGGCTAATAGGGAAAGTGACCATTACCATATCATTTTTTTATACCCTAACTAAGGGAATGTATCAACGTAGTATGTACATCATTATGACAAGTGAGTTAGGAGTATCCTTTGAATGGATAGTGATGTTCAAGCAATATTTGTTTTTACGAGGTTACACATCATCCAGAAGATCATGTAATACAGAAGCCAATAATTTGTGGATACATTACTTCATATTATATAGATGACAAGAAAGATTTAAATAAATACCTCGTTGTTAAACAACAAGTAAGTGGACCATAAATAGATCTATATTTGTGAATACACATAAATAAGCTTCACAAAATTAATAGTCTGAGACCGTGGCAATCTATTGAATATATGGCCACAAAAGAGGCAAACTGATTTTGTGCAAATCTTTCTGTATGGAGACCAATAAAGATTTTTGATGTTATGAGGAATACTATGATTTTATAAACAGTAGAAGGAATGGTGGGATTTATAATATTTCAAGAAATATATAGATATTGCATTTTATATTGTGGAAATTATATTGACAGCAAAATATCAAGTGCCACATACATGAAATGAATATTTAATGACTGAGCTGAAGGTAAATTCTTCATTTAAACCATTTGGACTTTATGTTCCAAATTTATATATCCACTGTGCCACTACTCTAAGTAGTTTTTGGTCCAGATCTCTTTTTCTAATTGAAGATTGTAGACATTGCATGTCCTTAAACTCCGAGGTATTTCTAGAGTGTACTTCCACCTCATGTCTGGTGAAGGATTTATCCTATTGGTTATTAATGTCTCCTATATGTGTTTTATATTAGCAGTTAGTTTTCCCACATACTTCTTGCCACAAGAATATTCCAGGAGATAAATCATCCCAGTTGTTTTACAGTTGAAAAGTTATTTGATGTCAAAACATTGGTTCCCGGCTTGATTTGTGAAATTCTTTTTTATTAAAATAGCAGCCTGCCATACAATTGATGCAAGGGAAAGTACACTTTAAATAATTTCTGAACCATATAAGTTTTTTTACATTTATCAAAGTGGCTATGTACTAGCTCATCATTTAAATTCAGTCCTCGATGATTCGTGGCAATGGGACTAATTGAAAGGACAGAGGCAAGATCCTATTCACTCCTCAGGATATTCCAATGTTTGCTAAAGATCTTTTTGATCTGGTCATGTTGTGAATCATAGTTCTAATTTGATTAAATGTAGTCTGGCTGAGGGTTAAGCAACTCATCTCTCCGTTTGCTTCCAATGCTCTTTTATATGCACTCTGAAGAATCTACGTACCATACCCCTTAATCAGAAATCTCTCTTTTAAATTCAGAAATGGTGCTACATAATCAATAAATATGTAGATATTGGTCAACTGGTATGCTCTTCTTCAAAGTTGCAGGATGATGGCTGGTGCCTAGAAGTAATGCATTTGTAGCCATTTCCTTTCTCTATAACATGGTTTTTATTTTACCCTTCTGAATTTTTATAGATAAAAGTTAGGTATTAATGACCACAACCTTTCCTTAACTCATTTAGATACTGTACTTGTCTTTTTTTCTGGGTTAATAGCAGTAGTTGGTGGTCTTTGCTGTTGCATTCATAGTCCACTTTGGTAGAGGTTTATCCATCTTCTTTCAAACATCTGACCTTGCCTCTGCTTTGTTCCTGATAGCGGTACTAACCCGCTTATTCTACCCATATCTGCAGGCTATTCATCTGAGCTCTCCTAGGTGGCTCTTGTTTTTTATTGCTATCTCAGTCCTCTTATTACAAGTATATTGGAGGGTAGCTATCTGAGTTGTACAGTGTGGGCTATACTTAGACGCTGTCATCAGTGCCACTCTGCTCTCGAGGTCCTATTTGCATATTTTTTCCATATTAGGTCTGAACTTTAACCAATTCAATCAGTGCTCCCATGATTGTCAGGACCCCAACTCACTTGCAGTCAGACATCTGGCTTTGCTCTTGATACTATGCCCACAGGCTTCATAGTCCAGACCTAATGTATATTAGCTCTAGTTTTGGTGACATTTGGTTGTCCGTCGTGACAGAAATGTTGCTTGGAAGTGATTCAGATTTATCAACCTTGATTATAAGTCCTGGTGTTTTATTTATCAATGGAGTTAACAAGAGCTATGAGGGAGGTTAGAGTCTGGTTGAGTGAGAGTTAAGAGAATATCATCTGGATAAGTTGACATTTTGTACTCTGAGTCACTGACTTTGATGATAACATTATCTCTAACAAATGAACGCAAAAGGTGCAGAACATGAGATTAGGACAACCTTGCCTCGTGCCATAACTTATTCAAGCCTTTGGGGAACACTATCTGGGATTTTTATAATACCATATGGTACAAGGCTCTGACTTCACTAATGAAATGAAGATGAAAACCTTGATGTTCAATAATTGCAAATAAAAACTTTTAGTGTTCTTAATTGCCCCTTTTACTATGTATTATTTAATGTCTTCATATTTCTTTTATATGTGGTTGGAGGGGTGTGTAAAAAATATAAAACTTGGAAGATAATGGACCCATTCCCAATGACAATACTTCATATACATAGATACGTTTATCTCTACTCTTTTTCTGTTCTTATTTTCTTTTTGGCACTGTGATACAATTGGTTTGTCTAATTAATCCTATTAATTAAAAGAAAAACATTTAGTGATCTGTTTAATAACATTGTTTCTGAAAAATGCACAGCAAATTGGTAATTCATTTAATTTATTAATGCATGTATCCCCATTTTTTTCGCTTTCTTTTTAAATCACATTGTTGATACACCAGATATCTATCTCTGGTTCACATTCAAAGCTAAGGTCTGTTTGTTATATATACACATACACTGTTCTAAGGCAAAAATAATTGCAATAATTGTCTACCCCTGAGCTATTCATGTGTACAGAGACTTTAGCCACTCGCACTTATAATGGAAGTCATTAGCTATTGCATTGAATAAAAGTTCAAACAGATGCGAATGCATTTCCCTATATCTGCATTTTCTGTAGTACCTCCATCACAAACGCAGAGATCAAGAAAACCAATATAATAATGTGTACTACATCTGAGAAACTCATGTCACTTTATTCCCGGACAATATTCTGCAAACCCTGTTGGTTGGAACCTATTTGGATATGAACACTATTCTGCATTCCCTGTTGGTATAGGCAAAGGCAAATATGTAATGGATGCAAGGCTATTTCAAAATAATCAGAAATATTGTGCACTTAATAGCTCCCTTTCATGGGTAATCTGTAATAAAATCCAAAATGTTTTCATAATGGATCATCAAATCTAGGACTATAGCACAATCCCACTAAGAGATGAATGCAAAGGGATGATACGATTAAAAAAAAATCTCATAATTCAAATTCATCATCTGCCTGCATTTTTGTTTGTTTATTTCACATTCTGTTCAGTGTTCACATACATTGCATTTATAACTATGGAGAGTCAGTATCAAAATGCATGCAGGCAACAATATACTCCCACAACATATTATGTTCCAGCAACAATACCAAACAATAAAAATGTAAATCAATTTTATGTTATTGCTAAGAACCATAGAAACCATTTAGAATATAACCTTGGTACATTGTTTTAATAGACATAAAGTGTTGTGAAAGGTGGTAACAGATAGTATATTACTGCGCTTAAATCCCTTGTGCATTCATGATTGGAGCAGACAGTTCCTAAATATGTGTTTTGCTCACTCTTTGTTTCACAAACCCTCTATCCTGTCTATAGATAATCTTGATTATGTATAGAGTTTTTTTACTCAAGAAAACATATACTACTGGAAGTAAAGCTGAGATGACAAATTGGATTCCATATTATCAAAGATAGCTCCTGAATCCTGTACATCTGCTACTTTCATTGCCTATATATATGTTGGTGAAGTTTTCCTTAAAGGGATAGTAATGTTTCATAATAAAAGCAGCTCTAATTAATCATCATAGTATTTGGACATTGGAGAGTGTTATTTCAAAACTGTCAGAGTTGTAGTTCAAGAGTAATTCAGTGGCAAAGTATCCCCCTCCCACCCTTTTACTGATGTAACACTGCTCAGCCAGAGCAGAAGGGAGGTGCCCAGGTAGATTGCAGAGAGGGACAATCTTCAGTTAAGATAAGGGAAAACCATGAAAAACTTGTCAAGGGGAGCAGGACTTTCATTGCTCTCATAGGAAGAAAGATTGTCCCCTGCTGTTATCTGTCTGGTCTTACAACCAGATTCCACATCTGAGAAGAGATGGCTTACACTAGGCAAAAGGGGTTGGAGGGGGACACTTTATCCTTCAATTACTCTTGAACCACAACTCTGACAGTATTGAAATAGCACTCTCTTTGGCTCAAATACTATGAAGATTATTTGGAGCTGCTGTTTTTGTGCAACATCACTATCCCTTTAAAGTAATTTTATAAGGGATGGAACAGCACTATGGAGTAAAGTAAGACCAATCCAGATGAATGACTGCTTGCGCTCATAAATAGGCCATTCTAATAACTAGTGCCATTCTATTTAGTTATTCTGTATGGTACATTTGTTTTGCTCAAGAATTGCACCACTTGTTCTTAGTACATTAGCCTCACTGTGGTGATCAACAAAATAAATTAATTTAACAGCTGGCTGGCAAAACTTGAGCACTTTGCAACTGTAAAAGTAATTGAGAGTCACTCGCCACCATGATGAAAGCTCAGGTGTGGGTTGTGGAAGGGATTGCAGTTGCACTCGTGGAAGTATTCTTCAAAAATGGTAGGTAACTGCACAAGAAAAGTAATCATTAAGGTTACAGCTCTGTAAAAGCTGACTTTATAGAGACAATTTAAGACATAGAAGAGCTATAAAACAACGAATAAGGGATTTATAAGAGCTTCATGTGAAAGGAAACCCACTGTGTGCACAAGACTAGCACAGTTTTCTACCACCTTGTACATTTGTCCGAAATTTGTTCATCCATGATTTCAGAAAGAAGTTGCTAGAGTAAAAGAAATTGGAAAATTACAGTGATGCTGTGCAATGCCTGAGGTAGTTTTCATTTATGCTAGAAAACATCATATAAAGATTGCCTGAGAAAAGAAGATCCTAGTGCATCAACAGATGTCACAACCAGAATCAATCAGTGATTATGAAGAGGAATGGATTCCCATACTTAAGACTATATAACTGAATAGCCATGTGATAAGTATGGTGCATGCCCTGTTCGAGATGTTAGGTTTTTGACTTATTGAGAAGGGTGACATGATCATGGTAGAGTACCTCTTGCAAGCTGTGACCCAGCTATTGCATTTTGAGATAAATATTCCTCCAAGTGCAGCCATGTTAGGCTTTTTTATCTCTCAAAACAAAGTCACTAGGTGAGGATGTACATCACTCCAAATGTTACCAGCTCTATCATGTACTTTAAATGTAGTTACATGTGTGAAGGGAAAGGTGTTGGACTATGAGGACTGCATGGACATGTTCTTAACATAGTAATATAGTTTATGTGGCTGAAAAAAGTTATGCGTCCATCAAGTCCAGCCCAAACTAAATCACCCCCTGTGGATGCAGTGATTTATTCATGAGTCTTCTATGAGGAACAGTGTCAAATGCTTTACTGAAATCTAGATACACTATATCTACTGCTCCCCCCTGGTCTATTATTTATTTATCCAGTCAAAAAAATCTTCAAGCTTAGTTTGACATCTCCCTGCTGTAAACCCATGTTGTTTGGTATCTTGCAAGCCATTCAGATATTCAGCAACTCTTTCTTTAGCATAGTCTCCATTAATTTCCAACTACTGATGTAAGACTTACTTGTCTGTATTTATCAGACTTCTTTCCTGCTACTTTTTTTGTGAAACGGTATTACATTTGCTACCTTCCAATCTTCTGGAACTATTCCTTTCGATAGTGACTGACTGAATAATTCTGTTAAAGGTTTTACCAGAACACACTTAAGATCTTTTAATAACTTTGGGTGTATCCCATCTGGTCCCATAGATTTATCTGTTTTTACCTTAGAAAGTTGAAGGAGAACTTCTTCCTCTGTAAACATGCATGTTTCCCATGTCTTTCCATTTCTTTTTTCTAACAGGAATCCCTTCCCTTTATTTTTCTCTGTAAAAACTGAGCAAAAATATTAATTGAGACAGTCAGCTAGCCCTTTATTCTCATTTACATAGTTTCAATTGTTTGTTTTCAGTCTAACTATCCCTTGTTTCCTTTTCCTCCCTTTATGTATATGTCTAAAAAATGTTTTCTCCCCCTTTTTTATTTTCCTCTGTGTATGCTTTGGCAAATATAATAATGCACTTGGCCTCCTTCAGCCTAATCTTGTACCGATACCTATCTTCTTCCTTCTGCATCTGCTTATATTTCTTAAATGCTTCTTTTTTCTCCTTTACTATATTTGCCACTTCTGCGGAGTACCACAGTGGTTTTCTTTTTCTTTTACTCTTGCTTACATGTCTAATGCAATGCTCTGTTGCGTTTAATAAAACACATTTCAGATAATAATTTTCATTTCTCCTGGACTCCATCTAAAGATCTCCAAGTTGTTAAAGACTGACATTAAAATGTTTCCATTTTAGAAACATCATCGTTTCTAAAGTCTAGAACCTTTGTTTTTGTGTGGAGCAACTCCACCTCTGTCTTTATATTAAACCACACAGACTGATGATCACTGGAGCCCAAAACGTCTCCTACAGCTACATCGGATACCAAGTCTCCATTAGTAAATAATAAATCTAGTGTGGCTTCCTTCCTAGTCGGCTCTTCTACTAATTGACTAAGAGCTAATCCTTGTAAAGAATTTAGGATATCTCTACTCCTGGATGAACCTGCTGCTTGTTTTTTTCCAGTCCACATCAGAAAGGTTAAAGTCCCCCATAATAATAACCTCACCTTTCATAATCATCTTAGTTACTTCCTTGACCAACAGTTGATCCAACTCCTCTGCTTGTCCTGGTGGTCTATAGATAACACCTACACGAGTGACCATCTTATTCCCATAATCTAAAGTTATCCAAACAGTCTCTGTGTTCTCCTCCATACCCTGTATAAGATTAACCTTTAAACTATTTGTGACATAAATGTCAACCCCAACTCCTTTTCTGCCTTTCCTGTCTTTTCTAAATACAGAGCTCCCACCTGAAACACAACTGGAAGACCACTATCAGCAGGTCAGAGGTGCCATAACTAGCAGCAGCACTAGCAGTGCAAAAAGTTCCCAACAAGATTTTACCTCATGTTTGTTAGTCTATGTGGATTTCAATCTACAAAAGTATGTGATAAAATTATAATCACACATTAGAGACTTACAAGCTCTGTTATATAAGCTAGAGGATTTTGTGTGGAATCAGATGTACATATGGACAACTTTGGATGTGGCATCATTGTATACATGTATAGACAATCTTCTGGGATCACAAGCCACTAGGTATTTTTTTGGAAATGGATAAGGACATTTCACAGGTACAGGCAGAGTTCACCATTCTCACAGTGCCCGTGATCCTTTCTCATGGCGAAATTGCTACTTCTGGTTTCATCCTGTACGGTTCTTATTGGTCACTGGGTTCTGACTCCGCCTAGGGCTAGCCTTTTTATGCCGGCCCTGTCATTCTTTCAGCACCCTTCCATGGTGTACCAGTATCTAGCGTTTGAGTTGCTGCATGTTCCTGCTCTGTGTATGACCCGGCTCGCCTGACTACGCTTTTGTTTGTTCCTGAGTTGATTCCGCTTCCATTGCTGACTAGGACTGGCTGACTACCTCCGTGTGTACAATCCAGGAATGTGTGGATTTCATCTTGCAGCATATTTTTTTTACATTCCAGGACAATTTCTTTTTAAAAATTAGAGGTACGTCCATGGGCACCAGGTTTGCCCCCTCATACGCATATTTCTTTATGGGCCTATGGGAAGATTTAACCATATGGCCTAAAGAAAGATGAGGGGGCAGCCTAGTCTACTATGGTCGATATATCAATGACATTTTAATTATATGGAATGGGACCATGGAGGATTTGCAATGTTTTATATCTGCATGCAATAATAATGATATGGGTCTCAAATTTACCTTTGAAACAGAACCCACATCTATTAACTTTTTCGATTGACTTTAACAGGTATTCCAGATAAACAGATCATGAGTTCCACTTATAAAAAAAAAGGAAACAGAAATGAATATTTAAGATCAGAAAGCTGTCAGTACTTCAAATGGAATGACATTCCATTTGGGCAGTTCCATTGTTTAAGAAGGAATTATAGTGATATAGAATTATTTAAATTTAAAAGTGAGGAATTGACCCAACAGTTCCTGGACGTGGGTATAAATCTTCCATTTTAAAATCAGCATATACTAGGGCATTACATTTAGATAGGAAGAAACTGATGGAAAGTAAACCCAAACATCAGTCCAACAGAAGACCCCCCTCACTTAAATATGGTGAAAATGAATTGGTGTATATTATAACAGGATCCACTGTAGAGGGTTTTATTACGGAGAAAGCCAGGACTACTTTTAAAAAGGCAAAAAATGTAAGAGGATTATTTGCAACCTCAGTATAATGCGGACCAGAGCTTGATATAACGATAGAAGCCATGCACAGCACACCAAAGGGAAGTGTGAACGCACTCCCTGGGGCAGTTGGGAGGTGGAAGGAGAAGACGAGCTGTGCTGTGCACATAATGCGGAAGTGCACAGCAAAGAAGATAAAATACATGTAAAAGTAGGTACATTAAAAAAAAACAACTTTCTTAATAATACATTAGTTATAAAACCTATGGTAAAATTTTTTATAAGGTGATACATTCCCTTTAAGCATCAAGGTGTTTGGTTGCAGTTGTGCCAGTTGTTTCATATGAGTGCAAATGTGTCTATTGTTCCCAGTCCTGTTTCGCGTTTCCTTACACACACTGTGTACATTACAGTTGCTGATTAAAGGCACAGTTGCTTCCTGCTGTAAAGGGAAAAGTTAGTATTCCAACACACCCATGATTTTGAAGAAGGTGCCTGAGGAGACTCATTGTTGGCAAAAGTCTTTTCTCTAGATGCACCTGAAGTGGTGGGGGGTTAGATGTGGTGTTTCTACTGCCTAGGCACAACACTGGAGCTTGTGGAAAGTCTAATTTCATTGATCCAAGTTCCTTGGAGCTGTATAATTGCCCTACTGCTTAGACAACTCAGAATCAGCTATTACAGAAGTAGCAAATGCCAGAAGAAGTGGCATTTGCCAAAACAAACTATATAATGAACTGCTCGCACTAGGCCAGTAGGGCATACTTTTTTGTCTCAAGGCTTGTTTTTGGCAAGGCCAAATCTTCAACATGATTCCTACAACAAATATTGGTATAATCATGTTTGAGTCTAATGTAAACTAGCAATATTCTCAGGTTATTGACACATTGGCCAGTGTTCATAGAAGTGGTAGCATCGTAGTAGATGGCAACCCTTCGCATCCCTCCTCATCCTCACTGCTGTTGTTAATACATGTGGCCTGGCTTTCCCTGTCATGTGTGGTTTGATCCACTTCTACTGCCTGATACTCAGATAGTATTAGATGTTGGTTTATTTTTAAGAATGTTAGTCTCCCAACACTGCTGCTTGGTAGCCATGTCTTACGGTCATTTACAATATAACCCGCAGCACTGAAAACATGCACAGACTCAACACTTGATGGTGGACAACTAAGGGTTTCCATTGCAGTACAAATCAGTGCAAGCCACACATATCGATTTGTTTGCCAGTAGTCCATGGGGTAATTTTTCTCAAGAGAATGTAGCTATCACTCAAGAAGTCTGAAACCATCTCACATGCAGTGGGACCACTCCTAGGAGCTAGGAGCTGTTCCTGTGTATCGATTATTAACCCATACTCTGGGAGCAAGTACCATAGAGATGTGCTGCCACCAGTGCCACCACTGCCACCACCACAAATATTTGATTTCCGCCCTTGAGACCAATGATTAACTCTGTGTTAAAAATGGCAATGGGATGTTCGGATTGATGTTGCTGCTGCTGCTGCTGCTGTTGGAATAAACCCTTTGCTGCCTTCCTTTTCATTATGCTTTAAAGCAGTTTTTTTGGCCCTAACTTTCTCCCTCTCATACTCCACAATGCAACCCTAAACTTGATCAGTAAGCATATCTTTATATTGCTTGCAGATTTCGATTCCTCAGAGAGAGATGATGCTGATTCTCATGACTCCTTGTTGTGACAAACTGATCACGCTTTTGGGTTTAAAGTGGGGGTCCAGCAAAGACTAAATTCCCCATTGCTTTAAATGGACACTATGCAAGGATCTTTCTCAAAGCATGCTAACATGTCCTTCACCAGCTGGAGCAAGTATTTGTTATCATTATGGTAAGATTCCTCAGCCATGTTCCTCATTTATTTCATCAATAAATATATCAGTGGAAGGAGTTTGTTAATTCTTGCAACTACTCAACTAACCAGCATTGTTGTCTCCTCAAAAAGTTTCAGAAACTCACATATATTGCACATTAGTTATCATTGCCCAGGTGACAAAGAGGCACCCACCAAAGCCTTCTAGTTTTGCACTGTGCACTCTTAATGGCCTTATTGTGCTCATAAAAACTATTTCTAGGTTGTACAAAGTGGAATTTCCAGCTGGTAGGGGCCTCCATTTTCAGCTGGGGATGGGGCAGGAATATAATACATTCTGTGCACTTTAGGAGCAGTTCCAATTGGCACAGGTTTTGTAGGTGATATTCAGCACAGTAATTCCGTAACCAGCCCAGATGGTACTAAAGTCCAGGCCGCTCAAGTGTTTAAGGGTTGGATTAGCCCACAGAGGGGTAGAAGAATCACAGTTCCTCCATCCCACTGTTGTCTGCAACTCCATCCCTGCTCCATACACCTGTAACGGTTTTTAAAGACTCTCAGACCAGTGTGTGAAATAAAACACAATTTATTTAGAGTTAGGTAAGGCAAAGGTCCGCCCTCTAGTGGCGATTGATATACACCAGCAATGATGACTGATAGATACAAATGTAAATGCGCAAATGTATTACATGTACAAATATAAGGCAGTAGAATGGCATATAACCACAGAGGGTTAAGTCCTTGATAACAGTCAGTCTCAGATGTGGAGGTTTGGCACCCCCTGGGTGTTATTAAGCTGTGCTGGAGACAACATTCACCATGTACTGGATACAGGACTGCCTCGCCACGGTGTTCAGTAATAAGCAGAACAGGAATCCACTTAGCCCCCTCGGGCGTACCTACTGGAACTGTTACTGCTAGTGCGAGTGAAATAGCCCCACGGGCGTAGCTGGAACCGGCCTGCAATGCAAGAGCTCCCAAGCCTCCTCGGACTCAACCGGACACTGGGATATGATGTACAAGAGCCAATAGCCCCACGTGCTTAGTTACCGGATTTGCTGAAGCTGAAGCCTTTGCCTGCCACTACTCGGTATAACGGAATCACCCAGTATTTGCAATGAGAGAGAGAGAGAGCCAAAAGCGCCCAACCGGCCCAACGGATGTGAATACTCTGCTAGGATGTACAGAGTTGCTGACGGAGAGCGGCCAACTCAGCAGGAGTATCACCGTGAACGAGGCTCACACTGAGTAGCGAGAGTGGTACCAAGGCAGCACTGCTAGGGTTAAAAGGCACGTTTACTCGAGGCTTTTCAGCGGTACAGCAAGACTCTGCCGTATGAGTGAGGCGTACAAGCACACAGCTCTGCACAGGTAGAATCACTGCACTGATCGGGGTAACACCAGGCAAGACAGCCATACAAAGACTGGAACCGAGGATAATAATGTCGCGGCGGCGACAACTGGAACGCAGGTCACTGGAACAAGCTGGAAATCGATCTTCGGAGCAGGAAGTCAGCCAGGCCGGGTTGAAGCACGTAGGAGGTAGTCATACAAGCCGGGTCATACACAAGCAGGAACGTCAGCCAAACCGGGTCAGGATCCAAGGGTGGTAGTCAGACGGACCGGATCATACACAAGCAGGAACACTGGAGAATAGTCAGGACAAGCCGAATCGGTACACAGGAATCCGGAACACAGGAACACAGCAACAGTATAACTGGCTCAGAAACACCACGAAAGGGCATCTGACAGAAGTGATAGCCAGGTATAAAAAGGTCACCAGGGGGCGGGCTAAACCAACTCAGCAAATCAGTGTCTGCCATAGATGAGAGTGACAGGAATCACAGGCACTGTGATAACACCGCAACTAATTATACAAAAAAGACCACACTTCAGCGTATTATACAAAACCAGTTCTCACTTTATTACAAAATATCAACAATGAACGCTAAACATCTCATCTGTATCCCGAGAACCTGCATCGCGATCAAGTTACCAGCAGGCGGTGAGTGATATGCCACTTGATATGTTGCCATTATAAGGAGACATTATCTCAAGCAGTGCCATTGTGACTTTGCTATTCTTTCCATACACCGCAACTGCCATGGTCATTATAGAGCTACTCACCGTCGGACCCATAAGCAAGAGTTGAGATAAACAACCACCTTCCTCCAAAACCAATGCCTCCAGGGTGAGAAACTGAATCAGGGTTAGCCCAAGCCAGGGTGTACTGATGCATATTGACCCTGAACCGCCAGATAGTAGAGGGGAAAATCAGGTAAGGCTATGCCCCTCTCCGATCTGGGTCTGCATACTGTAGAAAGCCACACCCTAACCCCCCCATGGAAATATTCCCTCTTAGTACAGCTCAATCAAGGGGCATTTTCACTTAGTAACAATCCTAATAAATGCCATCTAAGTGTAGTAAATTTATTACTGTAGAAGACAGACAGAAACAATAAATGTGATCACATTGTGCCAATCTTGAGTCTCTGGGGTCTCTAACCCTATTATGCAATGGTGCTGTGTCCAAAAACAGTCCTGGTCAGGTTATTCCAGATAGGAACACTCTGTCAGTTGCTCTGATATCCTGAGCTGGTTCATGGGATATATACCATATACTGCCTATGTCATTGGCCTAACCTGCACATGAACTCCAGGACAGTGCACTTGGTGGTAACTGTTCTCTAAATGGGACTTGAAGGTTTATTCTCACAGGGAGCATGGGAGGGACTGATAAATGCAATGAGTGCTATGTTAAAATGTCCATATGCATATCCTGAAGCCTCCTCTCAACTTCTTCAGGGAAATAAAGATTCTTTCAATAAAAGTGCTATTTATAGTCTTTTTCAGTGCAATAAAACAATGTATTGTATAAAACCACATTGATCAGTTAAAAATATAACATATAATAAATGCCTTAACCTTAGAAATAATAATAGAATAAAATAAGATAACAAATACAAATAGTAATGGTAATACAGTATAATATTGTGGTCTAATAAAAAATAAATAATAATCACCAAAAGTATCAGTCTTATATGAGCCAGGATCACTGACTGTGACCTGATGCTGTATGCTATTGTTGTTAACTGGTGGGTGGGAAACCCAGTGAGCAGTGACAGTCATATGGTCTGTACTCTGCCCACTTGTCCACATACCTGTGAATTTTCTATGAGGTTTCCAGCCCATTGCCCATTACATTATGTATCTGATTGTACAATTCTGGCACAGACATCCTTGAAAAATACCTGTGGCTTGGGATATGCAAGCATGGTGTAATACATGACAACTTGGCAGCTTTGCCATTCCATATTATTACTATTATTTGCCTGAAGTGTTTGACTCCTTCCCTAGAACTCAGTAAGACTGCGTTGGCTATACATTGCAGAAGTACTATTGCTTTTACAACATAACTTGTGGAGATGTAGAGGATTTGGCAGCAGCATTTGTGGGCACTCTCCATGAACTCAGTTACATGGGTGTTAGTGTAAATGAATTAAATCTTGGCACATTTCCTGACACATTTACAGCACTACTTTTATGTTCCTCTGAGCCCCATGAACTTTTAAGAGTGTTTCTACTGCTGCTAATAGTGGCAACTCTGAGGTGTGGATGGTGTGTATACCAGTCTGACCTGTGGTTAGGCTTAATCTGAGATGACAAGGAAGATCTGCCTAGTGGTATTCTTGCTTTGCCTCTGCACACCTGCTTCTTACACAGTCTACAGATAGCAAATGTTTAACTTTTGTATTGTGATTAAAGTGTATTCATACTATGGACTTAATAGATTGAGGGGCTCCTGAAAGGATACTACTACTACTGGGGTGAGATGTTGCTTTTATTATACTTCTAGGTGTCAAAGGTGCTGCACTTCCAATAGCATTTGAGTCACTCAACATAGGGTGGTGGATGTTAATGACCTGTGTTGCTGTTTTTTACTCAGCACTAGTGTGTGTGGTTGGGTGATGGTTGGACTGGAAGCAGTGAGGATGCTGATGACTGACAACACAATTGTGTATTTTTTGCCATCTTTAATTTCCCAGAGTCAGACTTTCCACTTAATAAATCAAAGAGTTTATAAACAGACACAGTGCTCCTTTTCAGTGGAAGATTGAGCCTTTGCCTTTCAAATAATTTTCTGGCCATACCATAATTTCTTTCACTCTCAGTTTCATCTGTTATTGAAGAAGAGGAGAGGAAGATGCTGGAGGGATATATTCTAGATCAACATCAATCATCAGTAATCAGGTCACCATTGGCATTGCCCATAGCTTTTATATTCCTCTACTCTTTTTTATGTGTCAATTTATTTTAACGTTTCCCCTTAGAGGTATTTTCACATTGTTCACTAATCACTACTACTTTCAGGACAGGTGTTGTACTTGTTAGTCAGTCAGATGCAGCAGTTGGCTAAACTGGTACACCTTCCTCCATTATGCCATTAATACTAGAATGAGACTTGTTGTCATCTTCAGTTTTCTTACATGGTTTATCAATATTATTACTGGTGGTGGTGGACATTTTTCTGGGACTTTGACAAACAGCCTCCTCAGGGGGATAAGACTCATCATTAGTGATGATCGAGCACCCCGATGCTCGGGTGTTCGGGTGCTCTGGCCGAGCGCCCCCGGAGGCTCGAGTGCTCGGCCGAGCACCCGAGCCCCATTGAAGTCAATGGGAGGACTCGAGCATTACACCAGGCACCCCCTGCTCTGATGAGGGGAGGGTGCCTGGTTCATAGGAAAAGGTCAGAAAATGATGGAAACACCACAGAAATGGTTCAGGGACAGCATAGGGAGGATGTCTGGATGCATCTTGGACTCCAACGTCGCTGCTGGGAACGATGTTTCGCCCGTAGTACGCCATTTTTACAGACTGACCGTAAAACACACAAAAAGGAAGATAAAAACTATTTTAGGCGAAAAATTGTTAACAAACAGTATTTGCTGTATATTTACTTGTATATCATCTGCAAATTCTGCAAAAAATTTCATCGATTTTTCGGAACTGGGGCCATGATTAAGAGGGAAACGTGCGCAGCGTAAAGCAGGTGTTCAACGTGGTTATGGCCCGGGTAAGGTACAGCATTCAGGAACGGAGGCCGCAGCTACCACAGGTTTTACAACATGTCCGTTTGCCCTTGTTAAGTCCAAAATTTATAGTCGGAACAGTGGGGTCTGATCCATTGAGTAAAAGTGACGAAGTGACTTAGTGGATGAAGCCAAGAACTACCTTCTGCTCTGTCGAACACCCCAGCCCTATTTAATTCAATGGGAGGACCTGAGGCACTCCGATACAACCTGTATATCACAAAATGGAGGGCCTCATTCACATTGTGGTACAATAGTTCAGGTAGTGGTCCAACACTCATAAAGCCTATGGACTAAGTGAAAGGGCTGCCAAAAATTAGACTGAAATGTCACTCCAATACACCCTTTATTACACATAAAGGAGGGCATCATACACACCCTTGAAAAATTAGGATTAATGGCCTGCTGGTGACCCTCTAAAACATTAGGGGCGAGGGCATGCCGCTAAGCTGACCATCTAAAACATTAGGAATGAGGGTCTGCTGCTGAGCCGACCATCTAAAACATTATGGGTGAGGGTCTGCTGCGGAGCTGACCATCCTAAACATTATATGCGAAGGCCCGCTAGTGAGCTGACGCTATAAAACATTATATGAGAGGGCCCGCTAGAGAGCTGACCCAGTAAAACATTATATGAGAAGGCCCGCTGGTGAGCTGACCTATACAAAAATTGTCAAACAGGGCCCGCTGGTGAGCTGGCCCTATATAAAAATTATATCACAGGGCCCGCTGGTGAGCTGGCCCTATATAAAAATTATATCACAGGGCATATGGAAGAGGAGGAGGAGGATGAGAAGATTAATAGTCAACCATATACCCGTTTTTTGGGTGGAAGGGGTGAATGGGAATACAGAGTATTCCCATCATTGTAAATAACATATCTAAAGTGACTTTATGTTCACCCGGGGCTTTCCTCCAGTGGAGTGGAGAAGTCAGGGGAAATCCAGGCCTTGTTCATTTTTATAAGTGTCAACCTATCAGCATTTTCGGTGGAAAGGCGGATACGCTGATCTGTTATGATGCCACCAGCAGCACTAAATACCCGCTCAGACAGAACGCTGGCGGCAGGGCAGGTCAGCAACTCCAAGGCGTAGAGTGCCAGTTCATACCACGTGTCCAGCTTGGACACCCAGTAGTTGTAAGGCACAGAGGGATCAGTGAGGACGCTGACACGGTCTGCTACGTACTCCTTCACCATCTTCCAAAACTTTTCCCTCCTTGTGACACTAGGCCGCGCATCAGGGTGAGGGTGCTGGCGGGGTGTCATGAAGGTGTCCCACGCCTTGGAGAGTGTTGCCCTGCCTTTGTCGGAACTGCTGTGTGCTCCCCTTTTCTCCCCTTCTCGGTTGGCCAAGGTAGCACGTACTCTGCCGCCAGCGTTGTCAGATGGAAAATTTTGGAGCAATTTTTCAACAAGAACCTTCTGGTATTGCACCATTTTGCTTGTCCTCTACACCGGAGGAATGAGAGATGAGAAATTCTCTTTGTAGCGGAGGTCCAGAAGGGTGAACACCCAGTAATCCGTGTTGTCTAAAATGCGTATAACGCGTGGGTCACGGGAAAGGCAGCCTAACATAAAGTCAGCCATGTGTGCCAGAGTACCAACAGGCAAGATTTCGCTGTCCTCACCAGGAGGATGACTCTCAATCTCCTCATCCTCTTCCTCCTCTTCTGCCCACCCACGCTGAAGAGATGGAAATAAAGTTCCATGGCTACCCTCTGTAGCGGAGGCAACCGTGTCTTCCTCCTCCTCCTCCTCCTCCGCCTCCTCCAATTGTCGCTGAGAAGACAAAGTGAGGGTGCTCTGGCTATCACCTTGTGTAAGCTCTTCCTCCCCCATTTCCACCTCTTCCACATGCAAAGCGTCGGTTTTAATTGTGAGCAGCGAGCGTTTCAGTAGACACAGAAGTGGGATGGTTACACTGATAATAGCGTTATCGCCGCTCACCATCTGTGTCGATTCCTCAAAATTGCGTAAAACCTCACAGAGGTCTGACATCCATTCCCACTCCTCACTTCTGATTAGAGGAAGTTGAACGGAGAGGCGACGACCGTGTAACAGCTGGTACTCCACTACTGCCCTCTGCTGCTCACAAAACCGGGCCAACATGTGGAAGGTGGAGTTCCAGCGCGTTCTCACGTCACACAGCAGCCGGTGAGCTGGCAATTGTAAGCGCTGCTGCAGCGTCAACAGGCCGGCTGAAGCTGTAGATGACTTACGGAAATGTGCACACACGCGGCGCACCTTCGTCAAGAGATCATGCAAATTGGGGTAGGTTTTTAGAAATCGCAGAACCACTAAATTAAATACATGCGCTAGGCATGGTACGTGTGTGAGCTTGCCGAGCTCCAAAGCCGCCACCAAGTTACGCCCATTATCACACACAACCATGCCTGGTTGCAGGTTGAGTGGCGAGAGCCACTGCTCGGTCTGGTGACTAATCCCCTGCAACAGCTCTGAGGCCGTGTGCTGTTTGTCCCCAAGGCAGATCAGCTTCAGCATGGCCTGTTGACGCTTCCCCACTGCAGTGCTACACTGCTTCCAGCTACCGGCTGATGGGTGAGTGGCGCTGCGTGCAGATAATTCAGAGGTGGAAACGGAGGAGGAGGAGCCAATAACGTAGGTGCTGGCGGAAACCCTGATGGAGGTAGGGCCCGCAATCCTCGGCGTGGGTAGCACCTGTGCCATCCCAGGGTCCGAGTCGCTCCCAGCCTCCACGACATTCACCCAGTGTGCCGTCAGGGAAATGTAGCGTCCCTGGCCACAAGCACTTGTCCATGTGTCAGTCGTTAAGTGGACCTTCCCAGTAACTGCGTTGGTCAGGGCACGGGTGATGTTAAGGGACACATGGTGGTGTAAGGCGGGGACGGCACACCGGGAAAAGTAGTGGCGGCTGCGGACTGCGTACCGAGGGACAGCTGCTGCCATCAGGCTGCGGAAGGACTCAGTGTCCACAAGCCTAAATGGCAGCATTTCGATGGCCAGTAATTTGGAAAGGTGTGAGGTTAGTGCTATGGCCTGTGGGTGGGTGGCTGGGTATTTTCGCTTGCGCTCAAATGCCTGGGGTAACGACATTTGGACGCTGCGCTGGGACAGGGAAGTGGATGTGGTCGCTGATGGTGCTTCAGATGGTACAGGTGCAGGGCGGGAGGTATGCGGGCCTGCGCCTTCGACAGGCGATTGGCCGGCACCGAAAACAGGGGAAGAGGAGGCAGTGGTGTGGCCTGCAGACACAGATTGGCGATCCGGGTGTTCCTCCCACTTATTACGGTGCTTGGATGCCATGTGTCGGATCATGCTGGTGGTGGTGAGGTTGCTAGTGTTCATGCCTCGGCTCATTCTGGTGTGGCACAGGTTGCAAACTACAATTCTTTTGTCGTCCGCACTTTCCTTAAAAAAACGCCATACCGCGGAACACCTAGCCCTTGGCAAGGGAGATTTACGCAAGGGGGTGCTCCGTGGAACATTTGCGGGCCGGTTTGGTGTGGTCCGCCTTCTTTCTTTAGCCACACCACTGCCTCTTCCAGCCTGTTGCGGTGCTGCAAATGGCTCACCCTCAGGACTGCTGTCATCGCTCGGCTTTCCACCTTCCCAGGTGGGGTCAGTGACCTCATCGTCCACCAAGTCCTCCTCCACTTCCTCACTCAGATCATCCTCCTCATTTCTTGATCCCACCACATGCTCAGTCATTGACAACTGTGTATCATCCTCCTCATCAAGGTCTTGAGACAGTAATTGTGGTTGATTTGATGGCAACTGTGTCTCATCATCATCATCCACTTCCTTTGACCTTAAATGCCGTTCCCCTCTGTCATCTTCTTGTGATTGGGTACCCTCTAGAGGTTATGAATCAGGGCACAAGATATCATGTTCCTCTGGAAGCGTGCTTGGAGAGAGGTTCAAATCAAGGATTGGTGATGAGAAGACCTCCTCACTATATCCCAGTGTGGGATCACTTCTTTGGCCAGACCCTCTATGGTGGGAGGAAGGATGATCAGGGTGAGGATTATCTTGACCAGACTCTTGGCTAGTGAGAGTGGACTTGGTGGAAGACAGGGTGGTGCTTAACCGACTGGAAGCAGTATCAGCTGAAATCCAACCGACCACCTGTTCGCAGTGGTCTGACCTCGAGAGTGATGTCCTGCGACGCCCTGTAAACTGAGACATGAAGCTAGGTATGGTGGATGTCTTTCTTTCTTGTGCTCTGGCACCAGGCACAGTTTCTACGCGTCCTGACCCGCGCCCTGAACTATCAGGATCACGTCCACTTCCCCGTCCCTTTTTACCCGCCTTCTTCATATTAAACGGAATATATGCCGGTAATCTGCGGCTAGGCACACGAAACAGAATGTGACGCTAATCTGCGGCTAGGCACACTAAACAATATGTGACGCTAATCTGCGGCTAGGCACACTAAACAATATGTGACGTTAATCTGCGGCTAGGCACACTAAACAATATGTGACGCTAATCTGCGGCTAGGCACACGAAACAGAATGTGACGCTAATCTGCGGCTAGGCACACGAAACAGAATGTGATGCTAATCTGCGGCTAGGCACAGTGAACGGAATATGTGACGTTAATTTGTGAATTTGCACACTAAACAGAATGTGACAATAATCTATGGCTAGGCACACCTTTAAAATGGCCCTTTTTGTCGCTGCGTTGTAAAATCATTGGCCCTGTGCACCTAACAGAATATGTCAGCTTGTCACTGCACTGTGAAATATTTGTCCCTGTGCACCTAGTACAATGTCACCTTAGAACATGTCCCCCCCCCACAAAAAAATGAAATTCTGCCACCCCCCAAAAAAATTAAATGCTGCCCCCACACACAACAGTCCTAAAAAGGACTTTTGGGTCTTGAAAGAGTTTCAACAATTTTATTCTCCCTACACTGACTTTCCCTGCCTAAGCGCATCTCTCCCTGGCTAAGAATGAGCCGAACTCGCGCGTTGGGTGCTATACAGCACCCGATCACGGGTTCTGGCCAGCCAATCAGTGTAATGCCAGCAGCCAACATGGCTGCTGGCATTACACTGATGTCAGAGCCTCCCCGCACGTTTATTGGCTGCGTAGCAGCTGCGAAACGTGCGGGGAGGAGACCCAAACATGGCGGGCGAGCACATGCGGTACTCGTACGAGTACCGCCATGTGCCGAGCAGAGCGATGCTCGAGCCGAACCGAGCTTCGGCCGAGCATGCTCGCTCATCACTACTCATCATCATAATCATTTATTGCACAGGCTGCAGTCAGTTTTTTCACTACCACTTTACTGAAACAAAGCTACACTACTTTCAACCAGCCCTGCCCCTAGATTAGTATGTTTGCTGGGCATTATTAAACTAGTGTGTATTTTAACAGTGAAGTACATAACGGAACTGATTGTGTGTGATGTCTTGCCATTTACAAAATATCTCTTCTAGTATTATTCTGAGTAAGTCATAGCTCATGTTCGGGTCCTGTCTCTGTCACCTATCAAACAAGCTATTATTATATTATTGCTTTTTCTTCTCTTAGCCTGTAACTAATCTCTTGAGGTTTTCAGTTGTCGCTGTCTCTCTCCCAATTTCAACTCAATCTTTTTTTTTCAGACCATACTAAATATGCTGGACTCTAATCTTCTGGCTGTTGAAGGAGTCAGTGCCAGTTGAACTTGTCTGCTAAATATCAGTTAGTCAGTGGAAAAGGCTCAGCCAGCTTGGATCACAGCTGCCTGTGTCTTCTCAGTCATGTAAGATTTTGGGATATTTGTGGTAAATATCCTTTGCTTCTTTTACACACCCAGTCTCTCTATCACAGAGAACAGCCAGCAGAGAAGAACTTGGATCACAGATGCCTGTGCCTTTTCAGTCATCCAAGATTTTTTGCATATCTGTTCCCTTTACACACCCTCAGCCCAGACTCCCCTAACACAGATGATAGCCAGCTCAGGAAGGGAATTGGATCATCTACTGGTCTTAGTCAAAACATAATCTGGGGTATTTTGGGAAAACTTCCTTTCTTCATCACACTCCTCAGGAGGCCCTCTAGACTCCCTAATTGCACAGAAAAATGTGCCTGCCCACAAGACCCCCTAATCTACACTCCATCTTTGATTTATTTTCCTATCCTAACTAACTCAAAGATTGTGCTACTGTCTCCATGTTTCACAAACACAGAATGCCATGCTTCAGGAACTTGACATCCCTTTTATTCTATGCCAGTCAGAAAAGAAAGGAAACTTGCCATGTTATGGTGGTGTCTAACCATAGATTTACCATTGATTTAAAAGTAATTAAAGAGGCAATGAAAAGTGGAAAATCTATACTTTTTGCAGAAAATGTCCCGCTCAGTGGCCATATCTCTATTTCCCCTATCCTCTCGTTAAGATTTCTAGCATTACACCCCAACATCTGGCAACAGTCTCAGGCTGAATTGATTATTCAAGTAGATTTACAAAGGTGTGACCCCGCATTCCCCCTATTCATATTTAGTCACAGAATGTGCAGAGTTCAGTTGAATTTTAGTGCACAGACCCTGTCCCCAAGGAAAAGTATTCATGCGCTCATAATAGTGCGGCAGTTAGAGAAGAATCTGCACACCTTCTCCCCAGATGTACCTGAAGTGGCTTATGTTGCTGCTGCCTCACAATCAGCACTAGAGGTGGGAACTGGAATGTTCACTGCTGGTTCTTTTACTAAAACAACCACACACAGTGGTGGTTATGATGATCCCACTTCTTCTAGCACCCAGTATGGAGGACCCATCAACTGATTTCACTCTAACATTTCATGTTGATCTTGAGACTGAGAATCACATAGTTCAGCAGCAGGAACTTCAGAACCCATAACTAGATCACCACCAAGTAACATCATATTAATGGTGGTGGAGGTGACATCAATGTCCACCATGTCTCTCTCCCATTCCTGGCTTGTATAAGCCTGAAAAGCTCTTATGATATCACCACTGGTACCATCACCCTCATCACAAGCACCACCACATTTTTTTATCTCTTTTGCTGGTGTAAGTGAATATCACACATTTGTAGGTGATGCAGCTGGTTTCACACTCAGAAACAGAAGCAGCAGGTTCAATGACAAGTAACTCCTCCTGCTTCAAACAACCACCTTGGATAAAAACTACATTTTTCAGAAATTCACCCCAGGTCCATGAGGATGTGGTCATCTTTCTTCTGCATCTTGTTCTAAGACCTACAAACCCCATAAGATCAGCTTCTGGAAACAAGGAATGTTATAGGCAAAAAAAGGAAAAACTCCATTAAGCCAACCTACTTGCCAACCATGTTCCCATATGTTTAAAAAAAATCAGTTCTACATTTCCAAACAAAATCCCTTGGTTATTCTGTTGGGTCTGTCTCTGTGGAGAAAGAGTTATGGTATTGTTTCCTCACCATTTTATAACTATATTCCTAATAGTAATATAGGACTATGCATTCTATCCAAAAAAAGTTGCTTATAAGTACAGTAGAAATATTACATGCTTTTGTCTTTGAAAAGTGAATGTGATTTTATTTTCAGTTACATTTTTAGCTAATAAGATAATTATTGCCCTCAACTTTTCGTGGTTTAGCTTGTAATGGCATTATAATTACTTTACAAAAAAGAACATAAGGATACAAGGTCATAAATCATATAATAGATTAGGAAGAAACTGTGAACATAAAACTCAAATCATTTGGTTACCATGGAAGCATTAAAAGTTTATTAAATGATTTCAAACATTTCTAATTCATGCACTTTATTTTCCAGCCTATCACCTATTTTGACTTAATTCCAATATATATTAACCCACTTTAACTTGATTTTAAAAGCAAACTTAATATAACAGTAATATTTTAAATAGAATGTATATATATTCTTCTAATAACACTATGTACACTCACTTCTGAAACATGCCCTTAGGCAGATTTAAAGCATATTACAGAAAAAAATATAAAAATAATTAAAATAATTAATTCAAAGTCAAGTTCAAATAATTAGGCCTAAGTCCAAAATGAAAGGACTGAGCCCATTATTGACTTGTCACACATATCCTTATAGTCTGTCCTGTTAGCATGACTTGAGAACTGGCCTTAGCAAACCTGGATTTTAGGTAAACATAGAAATTTAGAATTTGATGGCAAATAAGAACCACTCGACCCATCCAACGTGCCCATTATCCTACTGTAAAAACCTCAAATGTTATTTGGTCCTTGGTCTTGTCTTCTTTTCAGGACAGCCTTATGCCTATCCCATGCATGCTTAAATTCCATCACTGTATTAACTTCTACCACTTCTGCCGGTAGACTGTTCCACTTATCTAGTACCATGTCGGCGAAGTAAAAGTTTCTTACATTGCATCTAATCTACTAATGCCCCTAGCTATACAACCTTACATGCTGCTTGTGTTCCCCACCTCTTTGTTACAATGCCTGCCTACAATGCCTGTCATCAGAAATAATTACTCCCAAATCCACTTCCTCTGTTGTCTCTTACAGCACAGTACCCGTAATACTATATTTTCCTTTGAATTTTTACATCCCAAGTGCATTATTTTACATTTATCAACATTAAACTGCAGATTCCACACTCTTATTTATTCTTCTAATTTACTTTAATAATTTGTCATTTGGCTTATTCCCCCAGGAATATCTACCCTGTTGCAGATCTTTGTATCTTCTGCAAGAAAAAGGCTTACCTTACCTTGAAGACATTTTGCTACATATGATAGAGAAATGAGGAACTACACA
Source organism: Rhinophrynus dorsalis (assembly GCA_037306005.1). NCBI lineage: Eukaryota > Metazoa > Chordata > Amphibia > Anura > Rhinophrynidae > Rhinophrynus > Rhinophrynus dorsalis. The sequence goes on along the minus strand of CM074721.1, from coordinate 63,829,404 downwards.
TGCACCAAAGTGTCTTTTGTTTCAGTTACTTTAATTTTTGAACTCATGCAGAAGTTTTGAGTTGCAGGAAAACTATATCATAATTTTCATGCAAGAGAGATACATTTCTCCTTTGTGCAGAAGTTCCAGCAGGAAGGAAAATCAGAAGAAACATCGGAAATTTTATTGGGTAAAGATTAAGCTTATTGATTTCAATGAGATTAACTTTCCAGTTAGAAAGAATGCACATACACAATCATCTACTCATACAAACAAGCACATACACAATTATATAAGCATGCACACACACATATAAGCAATCAAATGTGCACAAAAACACCATTCTAACATTACTTGTCATTGGATGATTTGTGGACGATTCTCTTATAATGCTCACAGTAAAGACATCCCCATGGCACCTATTGCCTGTAGGTGGTGCAGGGGTTTTAACTATTTTGTAATTTGGCAGATATGCAATGTGTTCTATATAAATATGTTGGACAGCAGAGGAAAATGATTCTGAAAAGTTTGTATTAATATGAAACTAGCTAGTTCTAAAAACATTGTATAAAACAATGGTTTTGTGTTGTTTAGCTTTGTAATCAAACAGAATGGAGGAAAAGTGATCACATAAAGAAAAGGTAAAGCAGCTTGTCATATTAATTTCTCAACACTATTCATGACTGGTTGCTTTCAGGGTCACTATGACTCATTATGAGTCAGTAATTCTGGGGTAAACAATCTAGACTTTTGGAAACAATAAACATTTCTGATGACTAGTGTAAAAGCCCGTGTACATGGGCCAAGGTCCGGGTAATGTTAACCCATTGAGTGTCAGAGGGGTACTCAAAGGGTTAAGAGGCTGCTACCTCACAGGTCCATGCGATGCAGTCTTGTGTCACCTCACTCAATCGATGCAATCATGTGCAGAAGAGACTGCCCGAATGCAGACAGTCTCTACTGAGAATGACTGCATCGTGACAAACATCCTAGTGAATTGTTGTATAGGATTATTTCCCATTGGATGCTGGAGAGGACATCACTGCATTGCTCACAATTAGATGGAGATCTTACTAGCATGTAAGAGTTTAAAACCTCCATATAAATCAACTGAGCAGTTAGCTTTCTCCAGATTGCTATTGTGTGTACAAACCAGGACTGTCTGAAGCTTCTCTCTCTAACTCTCTATAGGTCTCTTTGAAGATTTTCTCTAAATTGGTTTGGAAGGAACCAATGCTTTTCTAATATCTGCCCAATTAAACCATGAAATAAACAGGCGATGTTTTTCTCATCTCTGTAGACAATCCATAAAGACTTTAACATACTGTAAGGAGTGAAACATGTCTAATTCCCAGGCATCCAAACACATGTAGGAGTGGGCACAGAAAGGTTGGAGGGCTCTTTGCCAAAATGTGGGGTTACTTTATTAGACATCTTAATTCTGTTTTTTCAAAGGCTTTTGACTATTTGGCTGCTAGAGACATAGCCAGATCATTGCTTTTGTTTTTTGGTAACCTTTACGTTATCATATTTATTTAATCATTTGAGCACATATTCAGTGCAATGAAATGGCACTCAAAAGAGTTAACTTGTAAACCATCATAGGAAAGAGTGAACTGGCCTTGCACTGCAAAACAATTATTAACATGTTTTTGTGACTAATTGACTCATTCTGATATCTTAACCCAATCAGTGCCTAAGAAGCGTATATATTTCATTGTAAAGCCAAAGTCATGAAGGAGCGACTTTCATTTCATGTATGATGTGGGCAGTCCCCAACTAATCCAAAAAGGAGTTATAGTTTCTCAAGAGGGATAACCCTACTCCCAATGCTCAAAGCCTGAGTAGGGTATCCATAGGGTCCCTATAGAAAAATATGACACTTTAATTTATTAGCTTTAACCTTTTGCAATCTAAAGCTCTTGGGGTGTTGTCTGTGCAATATATTTGTTCTTAGTGAGCCATTGTTTAGTTTATTTATAATTTAACCACTTGAAGACAAGAGGTGAATCAATTAGTTGCACAACTCAGGGTGTTAATGCTAGTTTTTGCATACCACCTATTAGGGGGCGGAAATGAAATGTTATTTTGGAGGCCCCTCAAGCAATATTGGCCTACGTGACAGGTAGCAAGTATACAGGATGGGTTTAAAAGGTATTTTATTATGGAATCTAGAAGGTCATTCTTTCAGTAATAGGTTACATTAAAATTAGTGACAATTTGGGAGAGTGACAAGTTTTTCTTACTTTCGAGTTAACTTCTACTGTATTGCATGGAAAGAAATGCAGTGAAAGCAGTATACTACAAGTCAGTTGGGCAATGAAAGGGTTAAGTTACAGCAGTATTAGTTCAGGGTTAAGTGTATTTTTTTTAAATTCCTGTTTAGACAGATCCTAAGTGAAGAACAATGATACCTAGAAAATCAATGCATTTCAATCCTTTGGAGAAAAGGACAGGTTGCAGAGCATGTATAGCATAGTACAGTACACTATAGTATAACATAGTATAGTATAAGTTAACTGAAAATATATAACCATGTGAGTAGCGTCAGAACTGTGGAAATATCTGAAAACCTCTAGAAATAATTCTACATTCTCCTACACTGCCATAGGATCCTATACCAGACTATTGCTATTCACCATCACCAGTGTATATCTCCCAGACAGTCTTTTATACATTTGGAAAACTGTTTGTACAAAATTAGAAGGTGAATGGCGGGGATTGTGTCTATGAATTCATTCTAACTTTGATAAATCTGCCCTCTAATCTTAACCAGTCAACAAGATGCTTATCTGATTTGAACCTCTTGGTGGTGAATAAAATATATTATACATGACTAGCATCTAAGGGGTTACACAAATCATTTGACTAATTTCAGTATTTAACTGGATATTTAATTTCACTGTTTTACTAATTGCCAGTTAATGAGGGTATATGAAATATAACTGTTTTGGAGCTGAATAATACCTCTGTTTCCAGGCTATTGCAATAATTAATTTTTCATATCAAATAAATGAAAAACTTTATTGTCTGCCTCCTACAATTATTTATTTTCTCTTCCTTTTTAGTTGATAGGTGATAGAGCCTCTAAGGAGAAAGCAGAATGTTGGGTGTAAGTAAAGACAAGTGAAGCACTGAAAGAGTTATAAAAGGTACTGTTTATGCAGGACTGCACTGCAAAAAACAGATTCACCATGCATCCCTGCCCATTTTTAATCACTCTCTTAACTCTTTCATTGCTGAATGTCTTAAATTATCTCACCTTGCAACTAAATTGAGACACACTCCTCTATTCTTATGTGGACTCAAATGAAAGACCCACCTGTTCTATAATCACTGTTTCCTTAATGGCATATTATCTTCAAACCATTTTCTGTGTTATAATGTTTCTACAACCCCTAACAGTCCAGATTACAGAGGGCTGTCCCAGTTTGTTGTTGATAAATTCTGATATCTCTGACTTTCTCCTCTATGTTCTCCATTACTATTTTCCCTATGTACAGGTTAGCCATAACTCCTGCTTTTTACAGACAAGCAGTCTGGGCTCTGATTAGCAGGTAGCTGTAGCTTATGCTCTGATGGGTCACCAGTTGCTGCCTGCTCTTTGATTGGCCTGTGGACTCTAATCAAATAGAAGATAGAATGATGCATCTAGATTATAAGCCATGACTACCAGCAAATCAACAATTTGCAAATAAAAAAATCTCCATGATCTGTCATCTACACCTGGGTAGACTGTGGAGCATTATGGGAAGTGTAGAATCTGAGTGCCTTTGGACTGATTGCAAGTTTTACTATGACTTGCAAGCTATGGCTTTCATTAGTGAAACTGGTTTCAGAAATTACAATATTTAGGAGAATGGGCCCACAGAGATGGCAGTTTAAAGTCTGTGGGACAGTTCCCATATTGACTGTAAGCTCTACATGTAGGCTCTAAGTTCTTTGTCACTGTTCATTGCAAGCTCAGTGATTCAGTCTTAATTGATCACTTTGTTGCTCTGTTCTACACAATAATAGCTCTGAAAGTTAATTTTCCCTGTTGAATGCAAGCTCTGGGATTCATTTTTCATTGCACATTTTAGTATGCTTTCCTTGCTCATTGCACGTTATGTGGTCCATTTTGTATCTGCACTAAAACCCTTGTTGGTTAGTCAATAGATTGCAAGCTCAGAGGGTCAGATGTCTTATGGATTGTAATCTCTATAATGCAGTCCGTATTATACTAAATATGTCTGCCATTTTCTCCCTTTACAAATTTCACATATTGGGTGGTATGTCCTCCAAAGCTTTAATCCTTTGTGTGCCAGAGGGATGTGCTTTGCAATGCGTTGTGTTCATCTCTGTTACTCAAAGGTTTAATAGATAATCAGTTCATGTTAATTAATTTTCTTAGTAATGTCATGTGCCAGTTTCATCCATAAAAATCTGCATAGCCTGTTTGAAAACACCTGGGGAGAGATTCGCTAAGTAATGAGGTGATAAAGTGGAGAATACTTTTCCAGTTTATCACTTCTCTTGTTCCTATGTTATTCTATAGAGCCTATTCACTAGGATCTCCAAAGCTGAAGAAATATTAGTGCATGGGCTCCATAAAATAACACAGAAACTGGAGAAGTCATTTCCACTTTATCACACTTAGTAAATCTCCCCCGATGGCTGAAAAAGTGCTGACGTATATTTTAGCATTAACCGGCTAATTATTCTGTTTTATTACAGAAAAAATAGAAACACATAGCTTTATTTGAATAATATATAGTCCATACTTTTCACTGTGACCCCTCCCCCCTTTTCTCATTATAAAAGCACAGATCAGCTAACACGCCTGATAATGAAATTGTTTACTGGATATAACTGGTTCACACATTTCTAAATCAATATACTAAATAGACATGTTATCTTTTTTTCCAGGGGGTTTAAATTTACATTATTCCACTCAATGATATAAGGGCCTCAATACATAGCAGCTACACCCTCCCCTTTTCACTGAAGGATTTAATTATGTTCCTAGATATTGCTTTGGAAAATGACTATGCGTGCTGTCTAGCGGAATAGAAAATGTGTTATTTTTTTCTATGGGTTTTCTAGTGTTCTTTAAACAGGCACTTATTTAAGTCTATTGATTTCTTGGGTTTAGAACCAGATAGGCCTAAGGCAGTGTCTGGCTAATGTAAAGAAGAGGAGTGTGCATATCTATGAAAGTGGGAAATAGGAAGACCACCCTGTTACAATGGGCTGCTTTATTCCTCTTGTTTATCTCATTTGAGCTTTATCAACATACTGTTGATGTCCTTCATCCAAGCCTACTGGGGGCACATGAACAGAGAGGCTGGACAAGAAACAACAGAGAACTGTATTGTGATAAGGGACAGTGTTAAAGAAAGGACATAAACTTACAGGTTCATCTGATATGCATTTTCAGCCTCCTTTTAGTAGTATAGAAAAAAATAAAAAAGAAAACAAATAGCAAGGAAGAAAATAACTGCTCAACCCATAGATATTACCAGGACTTTCATTTAAGATACCTAATGAAAACTGATGTTCTTTAATTTTTAAACACTTCCCTTAAGGTTTAGATTTTTTTGTAAATCAAGATGTGCTCATTATTCATGCAGAATGCAGTAAATAGTGCGTTGGAGTTTTTTACTTTCACTGTGCTATGCCGGCTCCTTTAGATCACTGAATGGTCTCCTTACCTTCATGCACTTATCTGAGATCTAGATTGGCAGATCATTTCAGATCATTTGTGTTAGTGAGCAGAGCTGCATTTGCCACTAGGCAACCTAGGACATAGCCTAGGACCTTTAATTATGCATATCTTTATTTATATGGCAACACAAAACATACTCAGTGCCTTAAAACAGAAGAATGTTACAACAAAAAAAAGGCAATAAAATGTGTCACAGGCATAGAAACAATAGGAGAGATGTCCCTTCCCCAGGTAGCTTACAGTCTAAATGAGTAATAGAAGACGGACAACAGGGTATGAGGGTGTCAAGTGCAGTGATTACAAGTGCTGAGTTTGCCAAAAGGTAGTGCATGGTACTAATGCTCCAGAATAAGATTTCAGGGTAGACTTAAAGACGGAGGGGGATTGTTCAAGACATAGGGAGAGGGGTATTGGGTTCCATATATAGGCGGCAGAAAGTAAAAAAGGTTTGAGACGGAAGAGGGCAGAGGGTGTGGATGGTGTAACCAGAAGGGTGTTGTATGCTGAGCGAAGTAAGTGGCCAGAAACATAAGAGGAGATGAGGGAAGAGATGTAAGGAGGGGCAGCAGTGTTGAGAGCATTAAAGGTTAGAAGAAGGACTTTGGAAGTGATGTGTTGCTGAGTAGGAAGCCATGTGTCACGGTTTTATTGAACACTCAGACAATTTGGTTAAGATAAAACAATGAAGCTTTATTAAACAACTTAATAAAGAACATAGATGCCCTTCTCGGGTCCAGACTTCAAACAGAGGATAATAATATTGAGTCTGACACAGGTCAGGGCATAAACAGTTAATAAAATAAGCAATGATGACTGGAACAGAGACTGGAACAAAACCTCAGCAGTACAGGTTCGGAGAGGCCCTAATAGGGACTGATACTGCAGGGCAGACCCCAATAGATAGGGAAGAGAATAGGCTCTACCGGCCTTACCTAATACCGGGTAAGGCAGCCCAAGTGATGGTACCAACGAGTATACTGAGGAAGTGCCCAGAGGCATGCAGAGTAGACACAGTCTGCACGGGGCGCAACAGGTGTAGATATAGGCAGACTGCTCTAAATAGCTTAACTGGAGGTAGCGGGTGAGAGCGGACTGACAGGTAGTATAACCTCTAGTGACCTTAGAACACAGGCTGTATAGTATGCAATGGAGACTGCAAGGAGGCACAGGCTGAGAGGAAACGCAACCGGAGGCAGTGGTGAGAGCAGAGGGACAGGTGGTAACACCGCTAGTGACCGGAAGGCACAGGCTGTATAGTATGCAAACGGAGGCTACAAGGAGGCACAGGCTGAGAGGTAGCGCAACCGGAGGCAGCGGGCAAGAGCAGACTGACAAGTGGTAACACCGCTAGTGACCGCAGAACACAGGTTGTATAGCATGCAAACATAGACTGCAATGAGGCACGACTGAAAGGTAGCGCAACCGGAGGCAACTGATAACACCGACTGGCAAGTGACCGTTAAGGCAAAGGCAATGGGCACGAGACAGGGACAACAGAGGCACTAGCGACAGGGAGACGCTAAGCGAGTAGCCAAAGCCTGGAACGGTACACAGAGAGCGGAAATCAGCCAAGTCAGAATCGGTATACAGAGAGCAGTAGTCAGCCAAAGCCTGGATCGGTACACAGAGGGCGGTAGTCAGCCAAAGCCTGGATCGGTACACAGAGAGTGATAGTCAGCCAAAGCCTAGATCTGTACACAGAGAGAGGTAGTCAGCCAAAGCGGTAACGGATTGTAGTCAGGCAAGCCGGGTCCAATCAATACGGGCAGCGAAGACAGGAACAAGGTCAGACGAAACCGGATCATACACGGAACAGGAACTCAGCAACAACGTCAGGTCAGGAACACCACGAAAGGGCACCGGCATAGTGACAGGAGGGCGTATATAAAGGCAAGTCCTGGGAGGAGTTAACAACCCTATATATATATATACAGGGCTCAAAATTTCAAGTCCTGAGCTACTAGCCAGGCCTGAAAAGTTACTCGCCACCAGTTTCCACGTCTTTATCCCCACCCATCTCAAGTTCTCTTTGATGAAATATGAGTGTAACTCCTTTTCAGTGGTAAGCTCTGTGTAAGCTCACTTATGTAGCCCCATTTAAGATTTAAGCTGTGGTATAATTTATAACTTCGATTGTTCCAATTCACTTGTAAGGTCTGTGGTATAACTATCCCTTCACCCACTTTTCTCCCCGCACCTTTAGAGAGGGCAGCATGCTGGAATTTGCTGCCCACTTCATTGCTTTTCTTTCAGGACCTGGCAGGTGAGTGTGCAGAAGCCCTTGTAATCCAGATGTCACTTCCTGCAATACAGTATGAACACAGGACCTGACAGGTCCTGAAAACCCGCATATCAAGCAGGCAGAAAATTCAGACATGACCCCCCACTAGATACACATGCTTTGTTGGGCAGCCCAATTAAGATCCAAGCTGGCTTCCCAATTGACAGGTCTAAATGGAAGTCATCAAGTTTACAGTCTTGACCACACAGAAACCATCAGCATCTAAAAATTGAGACACTCAGAGGCTAAACCATATTAAATGGGGATTACGACACATCATAAGCAACATAGGGCCTTATGCACTAAGACATGGAGCAATTTTGGGGCAAAGAGGGGCATTTGAGACCTCTTTAGCATACAAGCAGTTCAAGGATTAATTTAAAATCCTGTTTGTTGGATTGCTCCAGAACTGCTTCTTAGGAGAGAAACATGTATACCCAAAGCTCCCATTGACTTGCAATGTGGTAGCAAGCCAGTCTATCTTTCGAGGGTTTAAGAGTCCCATTAAATGAACTGGAATTTTTATTTGTCCCCTTTGGTACAGATGGATTGCCCCAGAATTGCTCCAATACTCTCCGTGCAAATGGTCCATAATTTACTAACACCAGTACAATGTTTGTACTTATGCATGGGACTTATGCATCAGGGCAAAGTGCAGGAATGCTGGGCAATCCAACTGCACCATGGCTGACAAATAACAACCGCTTTATTTAAATAGTGCTTTTAATCCCTTAAATATTGTGGATACAGCTCTAGCAGTCGAAGGGTTAACAAACCCATTTGAATCAATTGGTACTGTAAAAGTATTGATTTGTGATCCAGAGAAGATTGTTTGCTCCAGAACTGACCCACTTTGACAGATTTGTACAAGTGTGAGATGGACATGAATGGGGGAGACAGGAGAGCAGTGGGGGAACAAATTAATATGCAAAGCTGGGCAACAGAAAGGCAAATGGAGAAAAACATATGCACTGGGACAAATGGAGGCAAAAGAGGGGATAGCAGATTACAGAGTTAACCCTCTGAGTGCCAGAATTATCCAACACATTGGATACCTCTCTGGCACTCATGGTTAAATGGGGAGGGCAAAACAGAGAAAGCAAAGCAGGGCATAGGGAGTCAATTGGAGCACAATGTGGATATCAGCGGCAACGTTTGACACATGGATGGTAAAGGGCATGGGGGATGGGAACAGGGTAGAAGGGTAAATAAAGACAAGATAATATACTATTGAGAGAAGTTCAATACATACTTCAATCTTAGAGGAGCAGCTAAGCTAAGACAGGGCACAAGCATGTGATGTCCGGACATCATCTCACTTAAGGAGGCTCCTCCTACTGGGATCCATGGCAACAGCAGTGACCAATCAAGGGGGTATCACATTTAAACATGAATGAAGCAGTCCCAGGATACTCTGCACAGCTGTATATGTTGTTTTCATGCTCTTCCCTGGAGAGACTCTAGCCAATCCAGGAAGTGAGTAATGACTGCTGGTAGGCTCTCCCAACTGCTCATATCCTCATTAACCCTTTCAGTGCCATAGAGGGTGCACGTTCCCCTCTAGCACTCAAAGGGTTTAAAAGTTTTGTAAATGAGATGAGGTAGGGCTCTGGACTCAGCGAGTCACCACTGAGCAGCTGAGCTGAGCCTGTAACATCCACACTGATCAACTGTGGATTGCTCCACTGTGTGTCTCCCCTTAGGGTATCTTTGCCCACCAGTTGTTTTCCTCGTATTAAACAGGCTGGGCTTCTGAATGTATTGCAGAAGAAGAGTTACAGCATAGCTTTTGGGTGCAACGAATGACTGAGCACAAATTTTAAAGTTGCAGATGTCTACAGTCACACATCTTAGACATTTTTTTATATTCATGTAACCCTTTGATGGCCAGCTCCAGACGCTTCACCATGTAAAAACTCGAGGCAGCATGGAGAAAATGCGTTAGGTAGTGTGTGATTGTATCTGGCTCTCAAACGGTTAACGTGTCTTCATAAAGATATAATCACTCAGTACCTGCCGCATTTTCTCCACGTTGCCTCGAGTTTTTACATGGTGAAGCATCTCGAGCTGGCCCTCAAAGGGTTAAATGAATATAAAAAATGTCTAAGCTGTGTGACTTTAGATGTCTGCAACGTTAAACTTTGTGCTCAGTCATGGGCTCAGCTCATTCATTGCAGCAAAAAGCTATGGTGTGACCCTTCTTCTGCCTGCAGTACATTCAGAAGCTCAGCTGCCTCAGAGCTTGTTTGCATCTTCTCCTTATGCGGCGTTTAAGGAGGCGACATGAGAATTTGTCCCCCTTTTCAACCAGGGGACGTACTGAATGCAGCGTGCAGGCAAGATCTTTAATATGGGCCCATTTGAACAGTTTTCAAACAGTATATTACTCATCAGTTAGGATGCAATGTGTTGGACACCCATCTTGTAATTAACCGTTTGAGTGCCAGATGGGTATACGGAAAGCAAAGGGTTACATTTTGCCACTGATGTGGTTAACCCATTCAGTGTTAAAGCTTCCAGTAAGTAAAGTGAATTAAAGCTAAAGAGCAGCTTTCCCTTCCCCCAGCACCATGCCCTGCTCCCCAAGTGGACAGATTAGCCAATCCTCCTCATAATGCTTTACCAGTCATGATAACCAGACAGTGACCTTGATCATTCTGACCCGGGGACCAATCCAATCCCCTGCTGCTTCCTTCCACCACCAAAGAGGCCAATCCCAAATCTGCCTCGCTCTACTTATAACATGGAGGCCTCTCTCTGGAGCAGGTGGCAGAATGGACTGCATTCTATTAGAGGTGGAGTGGATGTGGACACTAGCAACGCGGGATTGCATGGAAAGAGGCCATTCATACAGGGCTTCAATTTCTACTCACCCTCGCTCAATTTCTCCTCGCAAAATGCGAGGAGGCGAGTGGAAATTTTGAGCCCTGGATATATATATATATATATATATATATATATATATATATATATATAGTTATTTACAGATTTTTATTTCAAATGCTACGCAAGACTAAGGGACCCCCCTCCTGCCCCTTCTGGCGGCCTCCCCTTAGATCTTGAATCAGGTTGTGGGACCAGACGGATGCAGTAAGGGACAATTTTCATTCAGTAAGTATAAGGAAAAACTTGCTCTACTTGAGGGCAGGATTTTCCTTTTGCTTACTGAAGATTGTAATACTCGAAGCTAAAGTTTTATTGCGGTATTACAATGCCTTTAAAACAGATTGCATAGTGGAAAGATGGGAAGCAGGGAGGGCAGTTTAAAGCACAATAGTCTAGGTTGGACAGAATGAAGGCATGAACAAGAGTTTTAGTCATTTTTTTGGGAGTTGAACCAGCAGATTTTTAGCAATGTTTCTGAGAAAAAAGAGACATGTTTTAGCCACAGAGTTAATGTGATAGGAGAAGGAATGGGTCATTCAAATATGGCCCCAAGGCAGTGTGCTGAGCTGACTGGATTAATATTAATTCCATCAACTGTTATGGTGAAGCCGGGTGTTGGGCAAGATGAGAAGTTCCTTGGGAAATGAGAAGTTCCTTTTTGGACATGATTATCTTCAGCTAACAGTGGCCCATCCAGAAGCATATAGCCAAGAAGCCGTCTGAAATTTTTGGATTGGATTTGGGTATCATCATCATAAAGATAATACTTCAATGATGGTTGCACAGCAAATCAAAATTTATTCAATGACTTTTACCGGTCACTGAGGGTGTTTGCAACTAGGGTCAGAGTAGTTAATTTTGGCCGGGTTCAAAGTCCCGGTACCAGCAAAGGCAGACAAGCTACCTCAGCCCCTCGTGGATGAGGTATGTGCAGAGATTGTAGATGCCATAGGATTTGTCTTTGCTCCATATCTGCCCACTTTTTTACTCTATTGCATCTGTTAGTCCCATGACACTGGCACCTCCCTGATGAATAGTCCTCCAATTTACTCATCATACATGGGGAAATGGGAAGGAGACAACCTGAAGATGTAACCAGTGGTGCTAGTATCAAGCTGCTTGTTCTCTCTCCATTTGTTTTGGGCCATCCAGCTAGAGCAAGTAGTAGCCCAACAGCCTTACCCCATAACTCAGGAGACCTGGCCCACGAATTATGATCCTGAACCAGAGAATAGGATTACCACACTTCACCCAGCAAGCACCCTGCCATCTGTGACAAATGACTATAGGGAAAAAAACCCCACCACCAAGGGGTTATCCACCCATGTAAGACACAATTAATAGCTAAGCCACCACCTCCAGGCCCCCACTGTTCACACCAGCCAGCCCAAACCTAGCCACACAATCTGATGCAAAACCCAAAGGTGAGTATGAAGCTCCTCCTCTCACTTCTAACTAACCTAAAATGGCTGTGGGGAGCCCACAATGCCCCACAGTCATCAGTTTCCAGGCGGCTGTACTCCCCCTGCCCAACATCACCTCACTGCCTTCTTTCCAGGTCCAGTCAAGCCCCCTCCACTAAGTGCCTTTAGTCCAAAGTTCACATTATTAGCATATTGCATAAATCTAATGCTGAACCAGTGAGAAGAGCAGCATATATCCACTTATACCAGTCTATTTCTGTGCTAGTTTGAGCCAGATGTGATATTCGTTGGCAGCTGTCCCACTAAATGGTAGACATGGACAAAACCGTTCTATATGAAAAACAGGACTTTCCTCCATGAAAAACCCCTGTGCAGGAAAATTCCAGGGAAAAGTACCAATTTCTTGTTTTTTTCCTTGCATTTCATTGTATTGAAACCAACAAACTAATGTATCACCTGGTAACTCTGAACAAGAAACATGCCTAAAAATATACAGTCTTCATTGTCATTGTCATCATCACAACAGCATCACTGCTTTCAAGTCTAACCCCCACCCAGTCAAACTCACTATTATAGACTATTAATCAGTAACACAGGTCAACATCCACTGAACCAGCTATGATTAGTGCTTCTGCGGGTGTTCAAAGTACAGAGCCAATGACTCATACTGCTAGCACTGCAACATTTAGCCCATGTAGTAGTAGTATTCGTAGTAGCAGTAGTAGTAGTAGTAGCAGCCTCTGCGGAACCCCTCAGGCAATTACATTTCTAGTATGGAGATACTTTACTCACAATCCAAATCCTAAATGTGCTCCTATCTGTTGCCTTTGTAAAAAATATAAACAGAGGGAAATCAGTATCACTCATAGTCATGTCCTCATTCAGCTCCTACATGAAACACAACCACAGGTCTAATTGGGAGACACACCATTAGCACATCAGAGGTACAACAACTAGCATCAGTAAAAGCTTGAGGGTTTTGCTTGCATAGTTTGGCCATAATATGTTCAAGCACACTCACAACATCAAGGTACCCCAATTTTCAAGCGAGTCTTATTTAATAAACATCATAAACCCCATCTAAATTTAAAAATACTGCATTTCATTATCTTCTCCCAAATAATTACAACTTTTCTTTAAAAATATTAAAACCACAATTTTTGTTACCTTTGTAAGACTCACTTGCTTTCAAACAGTGTAAACCCCAAAAGACTGAAAGTCCAATTACCTCTCACCCCCACAAGTCACATGGGACTTGTATATTACTTTAATTACAAATAGACATGAGTCAAGCAAGCCAAAACAAAAGACCATATACCATGCCGTTAAATGGATAGTAATGTTTCACAAAACAGCAGCTCCAATTAATCTTCATAGTATTTGGGCCATGGAGAGTATTATTTAGATACTGTCAGAGATGTAGTTCAAGAGTAATTGAATGAGTATCCCCCTCCTGCCCCTTTTAATTTGTGTAAGCCACCTCTCCTCAGATGTGGAGTCTCTGAGTCACAGAAGAAGATATGATGCAGCTGTGGCAGCATTATTTGCTGATGGTGGGCTTTAGAGTCCCTGGGTTCCATGGGATGTGGTGGAAGTGGAGCAGTACTATTTGATAATGATGGGCTCAGGAGTCTCTCAATCATAATGCATGTGGTTAACTGGTAGCCACACTGTCTGCTGTTGGTAGTCTCTGAGTCATGGGGATGTGGAAGGGGTGGTAGCAGCAGCAGTAGCTGGTAGACTCTGCTGGTGACCACTGCCTCTACCAGGACTTCTTCTACTGGATTCATCCACATCATCAACTGCATGTTTCCAACTCCTATCAACCCCCCTTTCCCCCCCACACTCATACATATAGCACAGCAGTCAACAACAACAACAAATGTACTGGTAGTGCTTTCTATCTCTATTTTTTTCTTCTCTCTCTCTCTTGCTAGCTCACTGCTTCTACAGATTTCTCTGTTTTACAGAAGTGGGATGAGAATTATCTCAATAATTGAAAACATAGGCAGGAAATGTCAACATTCTCATGAGAAAGTCTATGATACTAGCTGAAAGGAAGAAATTGTATACATTTTCAGTGTTCCAGAATTTGTGTTATACAGACAGCTAATCATGGATTTTCCACAAAAATTCCTGTGAAAAAAATCTGACTTTTTGGCCATCTCTACTGGATTTGTTACACTTAATATTAAACTATGACAACAAGGAGAAATACAAATTTGAGGGATAAATTAATTCACAGTCACTTTACATATCCACATTTTTTTTAAAATTAAACACCTTCAATATGTGTCTCCTTTCTGTTAAATACACCAGTGGAAACTCTTGCCTCAGAAATTTTGCCTGTACGTTCATGTGCTTGCATGCATACTCTCAAGTGACCTTTTATGCAGATTTTCTGGTGCATTCCAATGTTGCTTCCTGTGAATTTTTGCACACATTTCCCTTTTATGCAGTATGACTTCCCAATTCCCTTTGTCCACTTAAAGGGATAGTAATACTTCATTTTATCTTTATTTTATTTTGTAGGCATTAAAAAAAACACGAAGAACACTATAAGTCTTATTTCTCAAACCTTTATGGTTTGAGAGATATTCACAAGTCCATAGACCAGACAGATAACAGCAGGGGACAATCTTCCTTCTATGAAAACAATGAAAACCCTTGACAAGTTTTTCAGGTTTTTCCCTTATCTTAATTGAAGATTGTCCCTCTCTGCAGTCTACCTGGGCACCTCCCTTCTGATTTGGCTGAGCAGTGTTACATCAGTAAAATGGGCGGGAGGGGGAGCCTTTGTCATTCAATTACTCTTGAACTACAACTCTGACAGAACTGAAATAACACTCTCCAAAGTCCAAATACTATGATGATTAATTAGAGCTGCTTTTATTATGAAACATTACTATCCCTTTAAAGAGCTTGTCACTGTTTTGGAATAATTTATTCTTAGTTCATCTCCTGTGCACCAAACCCCAGCTTGTCTTAGAAATTACAAACCTATTCTGCCTGTCCTGATGACTTTTGGCCTGTTCACTGATTTTGAACTAGCTCTTCCTGTCCTGACCATTGGTTTAGGAACTTAACTTCTTGTCTCTGGATTTGGTCTTATTCTTGCCTGAGCTTTTGTCAATTCTACTACCTCAGTCTCAACTGGCAAATGAGACCAACCTGATCCAGCCCAAGCTCAACTGGACCTTAGGATTGAGCCCTCTGCCAACAGCTCTGGA
Source organism: Rhinophrynus dorsalis (assembly GCA_037306005.1). Classification (NCBI taxonomy): domain Eukaryota; kingdom Metazoa; phylum Chordata; class Amphibia; order Anura; family Rhinophrynidae; genus Rhinophrynus; species Rhinophrynus dorsalis. Next base: position 63,813,897 of record CM074721.1, on the reverse strand, counting down.
AATAGCAAGGGCTAACTTATGGTTGACACCGCTCTTCAGCACTGCATCCTAGCATCTTGCAGCAAGGGTTTCCAGCTGCATCAGTGCTATATCTTGGAACTGAGGTCCTCAACATCTGGTCTAGCTTATATTACACTTTGCATGTGGTTTGCGCAGAACAAATATTTTCTGTGATGGTGTACAGAGTCATTAATTTACCACCAATGCATTTCTTAGCTACAGAAGTGCAGAGTCATATATTGCCTTAGTTGCTCATCTCAAAGGTGTATGTTGGAATGACCACTCGTCAGCTATGAAAATGGATTGTTAAATGGTGGCAAATATTGACAAAGCTAGAACAGCTCACCTAAGACTTTATGTAGTGTGATCTTTCTCTCCCAGTAGTCACAATGGGCTTATTGCATGCACCATTAACCCACACTCAGATCATGTAGACATAAGGGCTATTTACAGAACTTTTGGAGAAAGAAAGAAGATGAACTGAATGAGAAGCTCAGATTTAAAACTTTTACCAATAATTGAAATACATATATATATTTGTATTTGTATATTTGTATTTTTATATATTAATTTCTGTGTTCAGCTAATGGATGTGATAACATATGATGTGTATATAATCAACATTTTCTATGTCTTTTTTTCATGAGTGCAAGACCAGTCTGACCCTGTTCATGGGGCTTCTATATATCTGTGGTTCATTGCCCTTTTTATGCTGATCAAAGGTTCCTACCTGTTCATTCTTAAATTCTTCTCTCATGTTTTATATTTTGTCTGCTGTAATATATTTTACTTACATGTAGTGTGTGAGACTTAGACCAGTTTACATGGGTTAAAATTGGCTGGTCACACTCCTTTGTATTTTTTCCTTTTATAATAATGGTTGACATAAGCTTTTAACTCCTAGAAGACACAACACATTTTCAATGGATTAGAAAATAAATGGGCAAAGTACACTACAGAGGGCTGCATCCATCATTATGAACCCTTTGAGTGATTTGAATGCACCTCTGGCACTCAAAGGATTAAAGTGAAGCATCACTCTTGATAAATCTGCCTATATATTATATTAGCCATTTGTCTGTAAAATAAATGTTTTTGTTAAATTAACCTTATTTTGATAACACAGTGTGACACTTAATACAAATTCCCTGTGTGGTATGCTAATTAGATCTGATCAAGGTTAAACATGTCCTTCACTACGCTGTTAGAAATGTCTAGATTCATTCAAAGCACAGTATGTAGAAATATTGGCCCAGCACAGAAACAAATTAGCATAAAGTGCCATATTGTGCAGCAACAAAAACTGTTGATGTTGCAAGCAAATATCTAGTACAACATACAGGCATTTTTAAAATTAACAAAAATTATCTTAAAATGACAGATCAGCTTTAGCATCTAAAAAAAATTTACATTTTTTTTTCAAAAACAAAACAAGAAAAAAATATTGCCATTCCATATAAAATAATATCAGCTTACCTTTCTCTTGTCAGTTCAAAGATCTACAATTGATGCTTGCATTATTGATTTCTTTGAAACCAATAAGGTTGTGGAAAGCTATATTTTATAGCATTCCCCAGGAGGGTGGTAGGATAAAGTACTCTGGTTCTGTTGTAGACAATCTTTGTTCAGGTGGGTATGAGAAAGTTCTAAAACTAATTGTTGAACATAAGAGACTGATGCTTTTAAAGATATTGAATTTACTTTTAAAGTGTTACAAAGTGTATTGACTTGGAAACTTATATAAGGCAAACTGTCTTAATGTATTCAAGATACACAGTGGGCTTGAATAATTGATTTTTTTCCCTGGGAAATTGCAAGAGCTGAATCCTGTATGTAAGTTCCTTTAGTTACAATTTATACTTTGTTATTTTGTTATTGAAGATGGTCTGTTAATCACTGAGAACATTTTAACACTGGTGGCAGTTTAAGATTACAGCATATATCAATCTGTCAAATTCTTTTAGGGGTTCATATAATGTGCTCTCACGCATCTAATCATTGTATACTCCCATTGAAATCCATGGGACTTAAAGCTGATTGCAGTGTGATTGGAAGCTTGGATCATTTTAAATTGCTACCGAACATCTAAATAAATGTTATTTTCATGAGCACTTTTTAACTCCCTTGTCTCTAGCTAAAACTTGAAAAAAAATGCAGACAGGCATGTCTTTGAAAGAAAAAAAAAAGTAATGATTTTTCCGCTAAAACAAGAGAAGTTGTTGCAGCTCAATTTTTTTAAAAAAGCAGCCATTTTCAGTTGTGATCAACAGGGGGAGTTGTCCCTATCTCTTAATCTGGCGATAGTCACTGACTCAATCTCTCCCACACACTTCAATATGTAACAAATTGTACTTTTCAGTCCAAATCAGCAGTTTCTTTAAAATGTTTGTGCTATAACAACTTTTAAATACAAAATGTCTCAGCCTTGGAGAACCCTTGTTTTACTCAGCAGGAAAAGCACTAAAAATATATCATTACTTTAAGACCAATTGTCTTTGTAGATCAGAAAAAAATTGAGTGGACTTATATCACTATATATTATTTGCATGTACTGGGGTAGTTGTATGGCTAAGTAGTCTGATACTAACTGTGGAGGAAATGTATCTAAGAGGAACTGGCTGAACGTTTATGGCAAAGCATAAATACAGTGTTTCTCTGTGTCAACCGTTCATATATTTATCAAGTATAATGCTCATGTATCAGTGGGTCTATCAATGGACCTACAGACCTTTTTAGCAAAGGAATTATAACAAAATGTTGGCAGACCAACTGCACTATAGAGAATAAATAAACAAATACTTAATATTTCTATTAATTTAAAGGAGCCGTTTAACCTATGAGTGCCAGAGAAGTATCTACCATATTGAGTTGCAATGCATTGGATACCTTTCTGGTACTCAAAAGTTTAATGTCTTCTATGTTAGAAAGGTCTCCATCACAATGTCTCATGATTTGTTTGAGACCTCTTTAGCATTTTAAGGTTTAAAGGGATAGTAATACTTCGTTTTAACTTTATTTTATTTTGTAGGCATTAAAAAAACATGAAGAATGATATAAGTCTTATCTCTCAAACCTTTATGGTTTAAGAGATATTCACAAGCAAAGTGTCCCCTTCCCGCCCCTTTTACCTAGTGTAAGCCATCTCTTCTCAGATGTGAATCTAGTTGTAAGACCAGACAGATAACAGCAGGGGACAATCTTCTTTGTATGAAAAGAATGAAAGCCCTTCCCCCCTTGACAAGTTTTTCAGCTTTTTCCCTTATCTGAATTGAAAATTGTCCCTCTCTGCAGTCTACCTGGGCACCTCCCTTCTGATCTGGCTGAACAGGGGGGGGATACTTTGCTTGTGAATATCTCTTAAACCATAAAGGTTTGAGAGATAAGACTTATATCATTCTTCATGTTTTTTTAATGCCTACAAAATAAAATAAAGATAAAATGAAGTATTACTATCCCTTTAAAAGTCCAGTTTAATTCAAAGAAAATTGTATTTGTCCCCTGTTGTGCTGCTCGATTTATAAAACTGGAGTTAAAAAGAAGTGTTAAAATTGCTGTAAGAGTGTCTCTTGTAGTTACAAAAGTATTAAGGACAGTTTAAGAGTACATAACACCATATAGTACATTATTTTTTTTAAATGGAGTAAGGAAATTTGTAAAAAGTGCTGCAGTGTATTTATAAAGAAATGTCTCTTTTTGTGACAATTTAGCAAGATCATTTTCACCAAATATATAAGGCCATGTCTGTGACCTGTTCTTATTTTTTACAGTCACCACATTTATAAATAACTAGAATATTTATAAATACCAACAAATTATAATAAGTACATTTTAAGGATTTATTTACAAAAAACGAACAAGAAAACGTTTTATAAATCTCCTCCTATGTTTCTTAAAGGAGAGCTAAAGTACTGAACTGAAACATATACCCTTTGAAGCACAGGAAGTAAATTGGTGGACCTCCAGCTGCTGGAGACTACAACTCTCACACTCTCCAGCCAGAAGTTGGCAGGTTGGTTATGGTAGGAGTTGTACTCATCAGGAGGTAGAGATCCAACAATTGACTATGAAACAGAAGTGGTTATTTGCACACCGCGTGAACCACGGTGAGGAAAGCATAGACAAGAGCCATATATGGTCCAATAATGTAGAGGTAGAACAAATCAGGAAGAAAACGCCAGTGCAATCATTTTTGGTCCCCCTAACAAATATTCTCCAGGAGGCAAAATTGGAACTTTTTGGGCCCTGGAGCTGTTGAGACCCCTTGGGATTATTTGTTTTATTTCAAATGTGTTTTGTCCGGAAGAAAACATTGAGATTTATCTAATTTTCAACTATGCCTTGGGCACCATAATAACAGCACCTTCTGCAACCCCTGTAGTTACTCCTCTGTGATACAAGTAGATTAAAAAAAAAGGAATCTTCACATGCTGTTAATCAGTTTTAAGTTATTTTATATCATATTTATTAATCAACCCATATAAGCACAATGTTTCATTGGACTTGCCTGGTTGTTAGATGTCATGTTAAACTTAATACCAATATATGTGGATTTCATCTTGCTATCTATGAATAATTAATTACCCTTGTAGTACAGTAGAGGCTTATACTTTTTGAGTGTAAAGAATGATTAATGCACTTTAGGATGAAGGCCTTCACAAAAAGCCAAGATGAGGGTACGGTGCATGTTGGGTGGCAGATTGAAAGATATTTAACCTACAGCACCTAGTGTTTCCAAAAGGTTTCTCATCCATGCACTGACTAGACTGGAACCTGTGGCAATTCAAAGCTCAAGCATGTCTGGGTGCAGAAGGAGTGAAGTCATATGCAATTTTTACCCCCTCCAGCTAGATGCTAATTGACTGGGAGGTGTGGTTACACCAAGGCACAGTTCCAGCTAGTGGGAGAGTGGGAATTAATTGTAACAGGGATACAATTTTTTCTCATCCTTGCTTGAGTCAGCCCAAGCAGGATTAATGTCTCGGAGTGACTTGGAATAAAGACACCGAAAGGCACAGATACAGTGAAATAATAACTTTATTGAGAATCAGCATAAAATAAAGTAAGATAGCACTTCCCCAACCCTCACAGGACCAGGTGTAAAGACCATGCCAGAGCACTTCCCTAACCTTCACTAGCCAGGTATGGAGGCAGCACTGGATCACCCGACTGTAAGGAGGCAAACACCACTCCGACTGAATATATGAATAAATGATAGTAGTCAGGATGGTAGCAGCTACTAGTGCAGGAGCAGCTGGGAAGCTCCTGTAAACAGAGGGAAAATCCCCTAGGATGCTAAGGTAGTTCAGTACAGAGATGGTAGTCCCTAGAACACTAGGGTAACCAACAGGCAGCTGTGACAGAGAATCTCTAGAATGCTCTAGGGTAACCAACAGGCAATGGTGACAGCAAATCCCTAGAACGCTAGGGTAACCAACAGGCAGTGGTGACTGAATCCTTAGAATGCTCTAAGGTAACCAATGGCCTAAAGCGGAACAACAGACAGCAGGAAGGCCAGTGACACGGACTGACGCTGACTGAGCACCGCTTGAACAAAGCAGCACTAGGCACAGAGAGTGCAAGCAGACACAGTAGGCCATGGGTAAAGGATAATCGTAAGTCAGCCGGAGTAGGGGTAGTCAGCCAAAGCCAGGAGTCTGAACGGAGCAGGTAGTCAGCCAAAGCCAGGAATCAGACCAGAACGGTCAGGGATCAACGGAGCCAAGGTCAGAACATAGCCAGGAGTCATGCACGGAAATGAAGCATCGCAATCACATGAGCTATAGAGCACAGGTACACCACAAAAGGGCAAATGAGTAAAGGCAGAATGAGGCCTATAAGGCTTAGCAAGTGGGTGGAGACTCCTTCTGGTGCTTAGCGGTGGCCAATAAGAATAGCGAATGTGCTTCAGCACGACAACCAGGACGTACAGCAATGTCGCCTGCAAGCACAGTGTCGCAGAGGCTATCACGGGCACCATGATAATTAAGGGGAGAATTTACTTTGTATGGGCAGTGGAAGGGTTGGTAGTGGTGGGGATTTAGGAGTTTTTTAATGTGTATTTGTTTTTTAATAGAAGATGCAGGAGGATCAGGACATAGGAGATAACGCTGGACCTCCAAGGTAAGCGTAAAAGTGTAAGCGCATGAATGAACTAATGAACAAAATAAACAAAGGGATTTGAACAAATGAGGTGAATGTGCTCTTTACATTTCTGAAATGTTGTGTTCCATGCCATTCGTTTGTCATTTAAATTTGAATGTCAAGAAACACACAGTTAAATTTTACATTCATTCCAAAACTAATTCACAATTCTAATAAATATTAAAGCAGAAAAGTAAAAGCTGCATTCACATATAATATCAAACAGCATGTCATCATAAAGGACTGGAATGCTCCACCTCTCCAGGTACCCGAAATATAATTTTTCAGAAAAGCATCTCTCCTACAGGTATCAGGGTCCTCAGGTGTGTTGGATCCTCCCACCTAACACATTTAGTAAAAAAATCCTTTTGTCAAGGCCATGGGAGTTGTCAAGTCACCTCTCCTTATAAAGGTAAGTCCAGATTTCACCCCTAACCTAATCCAATAAAAATCAAAAAAGATATGAAAATACATTTGCACTAGTAGGGATCAAATGACAGCCCACTATTAAATATAAATATAAATAGACATAGCAGGTACTATATAAAATGAACTTCAGCTGACAAGTATCTTTCAACTCTATGTAAAAATGTTCATGTTTAGCACTTCATTTAACCCGTGAGGTGCCACACACTTCAATTTATAAATTCATTTTTTTCCTATGGTCTTCTACATATATTGCCCAACAATTTACTGTTATTTGAATATATTTTACTTTGCACTCGTAGATCTTACAATTTGCATTCTTTCCCTTTTATTGTCCTCCTTCATTCCTTCTTAAATTTTGATATTTGCATAGTTACACTTGGAATATACAAATAACATTATTTATAGATGATATTTTGTACTTAAATATAAAAAAACTAAAAGAAAAAATAAATCAGTACAACAACAGAAGTAATAAACAGCACTAAGGGATCCCACAATAGTATGTTAAATATATTTTAAAAATATGTATGAAAATAAATTATTACCAGGTCTTGATAAAGGTGCAGGTGAGCTAAATATAGTCTTTACCACTTTTTATACCTATCAAAAGACCAGTGAGTGCTGTCTAGGAGTATATTTTCTGTCTTATCCTGTTACTAGCACCCTGGTATTTGTTGTATTCATTGATAGTGCAGCCACTCCATTTTAGCGCACTCTCTCTCTCTATATATATATATCTATACATATATATATATATATATATATATATATATATATATAATTTCTATAAACTAAAAAAATACATAAACACAAAAGGATGCACTGCTCCCAATCACTAATCAGAAAATTAAAATGTGCAATATAGCCAGCCAGGCTGGTGGTATAGTAAAAAATAGCTCCTATTTACTGTATTACTGTGTAACTGTGTTGGTGCTAGAGGCTTTTTGTTCTTAAATGTTCTTTCTATTTTTGCGACTTGAAATGAGGATCATGGGCTTTTTTGGGCTCTTTGGGATCTCTGGAAATACATATTTCTTACTTTTACTTGTTTTAACCCTTTAAAGGGATAGTAATACTTACAATGTAAAAAAATATATGCTGTAGGGTTTATCCACCTGAGTAGGGATTCCTACTGCTGAGAGATATTTTATTAAAAAATTTTAACAGCTCAAACTTGAATTTTTTAGGTGCAATTTCACAGTGGCCTGAAAATTTACAATGGTGCTGTTGCTACACCACCCAATGGACTGCTCTGGTCCGTAGACCATAAGGGCTTGATTCTATTATCAATGTTAAATCAGTGTTACAACAAAAACAAACAGCATGAATTTGGCAGACGTGTTACATTGGTATTCTATTGCAGAACCACAGTAAAACAAAACTGTCATGGCTCATACGGATAATGAGCCAAAAATGATGTGAGAGGCTCTGAGCATGGACAAAAGCACAATGGCCTGTTCTCTGGCTAGTCACCGCTCAAGAGCATCACATTTTAGCTCTCTAGTGCCATTACAGAGGAGAAATTTCCACATACATATTAGACTAATCCCACCCATAAGGACAGTCCAGTACCAAAATGATGGGCAAGTCCGCTCTGCACGGAAAAAACAGCTAATCCCAGATGTACGTTTCAGCCTTATTTGGGCCTCATCAGTGAGGTGCAGCTGGCTTCACTAGGCACTGAGAGCAAGGGGTCCACGTCTGGATTACCCTTTACACTTAGGGAGACACCCTAAGTGTTTTGCAGAAACAAGCCAAAAATGATGTGAGAGGCTCTGAGCATGAACAAAATTTGGGCCTCTCTTAGGGGGTCTCCCTAAGAGTGAAGGGTAATCCAGACGTGGACCCCTTGCTCTCAGTGCCTAGGGAATCCAGCTGCACTCTTCTGACGAGGCCTAACAAGGCCAAAATGTACATTGGGGGTTAGCTGGTGTTCCTGTGTGGGGGAGATTTGCCTGTCATTTTAGAACTGGACTGTCCTTTTGGGGGGGATTAGACTAATATGTACATGGAAATTTCTTCTCTGCAATGGCACTAGAGAGCTAAAACTTGATGCTTCTGAGCGTGACTAACTGTAGAACAGGCCATTGTGCTGTTTGTTCGTTCTCAGAAGCCTCTCACATTTTGTATGTTGTATCTGAATACTCTTAGGGGGTCTCCCTAAGAGTGAAGGGTAATCCAGATGTTGACCCCTTGCTCTCATTGCCTAAGGAATCCAGCTGCACCCTCCTGACAAGGCCCAACAAGGCCGAAACGTACGTTGGGGGTTAGCTGTTGTTTCCGTGTGGGGGAGATTTGCCTGTCATTTTGGAACTGGACTGCCCTTTTGGGCGGGATTAGTCTAATATGTACATGGAAATTTCTCCTCTGCAATGGCACTGGAAAGCTAAAACGGGATGCTTCTGAGCGGTGACTAGCCTTAGGACAGGCCATTGTGCTGTTTGTTCGTTCTCAGAAGCCCCTCACATTTTGTATGTTGTATCTGAATACTCTTAGGGGGTCTCCCTAAGAGTGAAGGGTAATCCAGACATTGACCCCTTGCTCTCAGTGCCTAGGGAATCCAGCTGCACCCTTCTGACAAGGCCCAACAAGGCCGAAACGTACGTTGGGGGTTAGCTGGTGTTCCCGTGTGGGGGAGATTTGCCTGTCATTTTGGAACTGGACTGCCCTTTTGGGCGGGATTAGTCTAATATGTACATGGAAATTTCTCCTCTGCAATGGCACTAGAGAGCTAAAATGGGATGCTTCTGAGTGGTGACTAGCCTTAGGACAGGCCATTGTGCTGTTTGTTCGTTCTCACATTTTGTATGTTGTATCATACGGATAATGGAAGTTAGAAGAGCTGATCTAATAAAATAGAGTTTTGTTGATAATAACTTGAAGTTTAAACATATCCTTTCTTACAGGAGATATGAATCTCCTCAACATGACCAGTATCTCCAATATTATGTCAGTCGGCTCAATACATCATTTTATATGAGGACTTAAAGGTTCTAACAACACCTGTGCAGATATTGATTATATATGTTATGTATATTTGCTTTATAACTGTATCACTACATAAGAGCTATTTAATGTTACAATAAATTTCTTACAGGACAATAACAAAAAAAAAAAAGAATAAGGATATGGGTTTATTTAATATTGAGGGGCACTGTTTCCACTAATTCTTTTAACCCTTTGAGTGCCAGAGGGGTAGCAAACACATTGCATTGTGTTGCTACCTCTCTGGTACTCATAGGGTTAATCTTGCAATACAAAATACGAGGGCATGTCAAAAAAAAAAAAAGAAGAAAAATGTTAGATATAAATGGTGAAAGAAAGTCATGGGAGCACTGTAAGTCGAATTTTAAAGGAGGGGTTAAAGTGTTGAGTACAATATTTGTCGAATTAATGTGGTGAAAGAAAATCACTGTAGTCGACTTTTAAAAATATGTCGAAGGGGGGCACTCTATGTTGGATTTCTATGCTGTTTACTGTATTCTACACTGCTTTTGTTCGAACAACGATGGTTTTGATACTTTCGTTATGGCTTCTGCGCCTCAACCTCTGAGGTGCAGAATTTCCAACTTAACTTGTGTAAACAAAACAGGCGCTAATACTGAGCGTGGGTTATAGGATACTACTTGCACGTTATTTTCAATTGTTTCCTATTGGCTTTTTTTGACTGGCGGTATGTGTAATTACCACTGATTTTGTTTTCACAAGTTGGGTAATAGGATACCAAAAAACTGACTTAAAAATACATAGTGCCTGTTTTTTTTTTAGAGCTGGTAATAGAATCAAGCCTCATAAATCTCCATAGGATGGTGTAACAACAGCGCCACTGTAAATTTTTAGGCCACTGTGATATTGCACCTAAAAATTCAAGTTTGAGCTGTTACAATGTTTTAATAAAATATCTCTCAGCAGTGGGAGTACCCTTGTTTTAGCCAGGGGGATAAACCATACAACATATATTTTTTACATTTTAAGTATTACCATCCCTTTAAGAACCAAAGATGTGCATAATGCATTTATTCGCAAAGGATTAAGTATGGGCCAAACTTTTCACCTCAAAAGAGAATCAGGCACTTCCCACTTAGCAGGAAATTACCTGTGAAAAATTCAGTTTTTACATTTTTTTTGCTTAACTCATTACATTGAGATCAGTGTGAAAACTGAATTTCTACCCACCACATGGCAAAATTCCTTTATTTCCCACAGCAATAGTATTAAAGGGGTCCCGTAGTATGCCATTCTGTGTTTGTGAGAGTAAGAGAGAAAAGGACATTTGCCTGCTAGCGAATACAGGCTAATAAAAAGCAGTTGAAGCTTAATTTAGGGGTTTTGTAGGCAGAACATTTGTTCTCTGCTTTAGGGGAGTCTGGGGACACTCTGGGGGACAGGAAAAGAGAAGGGAGAATGACCCCAAATACACTAACATCTTGTGTGATTGACTGGAAAGACACAAGCAGCCATGATACAAGTTACTTTATGATCTGGCTGTTATCTTTGTGTTTAGGGAGTCGGGGGGGGGGTGAAATGGAAGCAAATGCTCCTAAATCTTGTGTGACTGACTGGGAAGATACACGTAGCCGTGATTCAAGTTTCATCCTGATCTGGCTGTTATCTCTGTCTTGGTGGAGTCTGGGGAAGGAATCAGTTGAATGGGGAATTGTTTTGTTTGTGTTTTGTTGACTGGAATAAGGGTAACAGTTAATAAAAACAAAAAAAATTGGTATGTGACAAAGAAAGGAACCCTGGCGTAAGATGTGACTGGGGCAGACTGATATTAAAGAGATATAGTATTGTGTAAAGGCCAAGGCAATACATCACACTCAATTAGTTCTATTGTGTAATTACTGACTGTAATTGAGTAATGTTCAGCAAACACACAAGGGGTAGAGGGAGGTTGAAAGGATTAGGAGCAGAGAAGGTTAAAGTGTTAGACCAAAAAATGACTGCTGCCATGGTTGCTGCAGCTTGTGCAATAAATTATGGCAATCCGACCAAAAGTCCCACCAAAGTTTCACCACCAGCAGCACCAGTACTATTAATCAACCATCTAAATAATAGATAAGAGTTGGTCAACCATCTAAAAACACTGAAGTCTACAATTAGTTGGATTCTAGTATTGTTGATGGCATAGTGGAAGAAGGGGTAGCAGCTCAACCAATTGCTGCATCTAAAAGTGAGACAGCCAAGTACAAAAACAAGTGTCCTGATTGCAAGTAGTAGTGAACGTTGTGAAAATAAAAGTAAAAATAAATCGTTTGAGACCTCTAAAAGCCTAGGAATATAAAGGTAATGGGCAAGAAGTGGCGAACGATGCTGAGGATGACCCAATAATTACTGATGTAGATGTAGAATAAATAGCTCTAGTATCCTCCTCTTCTTCAGATACAGATGAAGTTGAACGTAAGAGAGATGATTATATGGTCAGAAAGTTAGCTGAAAGGCAAAGGCTCAATATTTCTGTACTGAAAAGCACCCTGTCTATAAAGTGTTTGAGAAAGCAATTGGAAAGTATTACCCTCAACAAGTAAAGGTGCCCAGAAATACAGTTATCCTGTCAGACATCATCAGCATCATCACCACAAGCTCCAGTTGGTCACACAAACTAGTGTTGAGTAACCTACAGCAATAACACAGATTATCAGCATCCACAACTTTAGCTATGATTAGTGCCTCTGCTGATGTTGGAAGTGCAACACTTTTGACAGCTAGTAGAATTGTAGCAATATCTAGCCCGCATAGTAATAGCAGCCCCTCAAAAACCCCTCTGTATATGTTGTGTGTGTAAAAAGCATGTGAGCAAGAGAAAAAAGGCTCACACCTAGGCACCTTCTCTATGAGATCCCACCTAAAGTACATCCAGAGATCTGACTGGGAGACACACTATCAGAACCAGCAGCAGCAGAAGCACTTTAGGAATTTGTTAGATTCCCTTGTAGTTTGTTTCCCTTGTAGTTTGTTTCAGTTTGCCTGTATAGATAACGCCAACTGTGTTTTACTTGTTGAGATGGATATAAATGTAAAAATAAGTAGTTCAATAGGATTCCATAGATGTACATCCTCACATAAATGATTCTATCGATGGCCTCCTCGGTCACTGGTCTGGCTTTTGTGGGGAAATTGGTATGAGTCCTCCCTGCCACAGGCCAAATGGTCAGCAGGTCCCAATTCCAGGTCCTTAAAGTATTTTTACATTTACTATAACAGCTACATCTCAATAGCAGGGTTGATTTCCCTACTTCCCCTACTTTCCAATGTCTTTGACAATATCAGATGTAAAAATTATTTTCAAGACCTGGGATACAGACTAGTTGGAGCCTATGACATTTAGAAATGGTACCCAATTCATAAGAAGCTTCAGACCAGTTTCTGAGGAGGAAACCGATAGAATCTCTTAAATGCACATATGCATCTAAGAATTCCTATTGAACTACATTTTGTCGTTATAGCAATAAGGGCACTAGGCATGCCCCTCTGTTCTTCTTTTTATTTTCTATTTATGTAGACCTTCCAATAAAAGCACAGTGGTCAGATTGTATTCTAGATATCCGTGAGGGAACAGTAGCAGTGTAAAGTGTTGATGCATTGATGAGTGTCTATCTATCTGAGGTTGTTTTGGAAAATGTAATTTAAATTGTTAATACCAATTTTATTGAGATCTGATTGCTGGAATTGTGTTAAAAATTACCATATTTAGTGGTGTAACCAGTGAAAAACAGTTTTTGGGTCCACCTACCACAAAAATATTACATTTTTTGGGACCTTAACAAAATAGGTGTATCTAAATCCAGTGGAGACCTGGTGCCAATGTGCCCCCTTGGATACTAGACCCTATCACAACTGCACCCTCAGCACCCCCTATTATTATGCTCATGCCCTGATAATGTCCCCATGTTTTTGTTCCAAATTACAGTGTACAAAACATAGTTTATATATATATATATATATATATATATATATATATATATATATATATATATATATAACTGGTCTTTATGTACCTCTTCCTTTTCTACTTGTACCAAGTCAAATCTTTAGAAAGAAGAAAAAAAATGAAATATTGTAAATGTACTGGTTATTTCAGTGATCTTATCTGTAAGATATTATATGCATTGAAAGGATTCCAGGGCTATGGTTTTGCAATGAACACTCTCTGTATTTTAAGGTTAAAGAAAGGCTTCTAAAAAGTTCAGTGTTAGCATCTTATTAGCGGAGAAACAGTCATTATTTCAATCGCCTTAATAAAAAAAATAATAAAAGCAATTGTGAACCTTGTCCAGTCATGACCCTTCTTCATTCTGGAGTTAAAACAGGACTTAAACACTGCCATAAAATAATATTCATGATGTTAAATTCTGTCACTGCATGGAGATAAAGATATAAAATAGCACAATACACTTGAGAGTGGGAGAAAATAAAAGATGATTAATAAAGTCTACTGAAAATACAAGACAACGTAGAGAGCTGCAAGATTACCTCCCTTGAGGATGTTCTCCTCTGAGAAAATCATTTGCAATCAACAACTTGATATGAGGTGGCCTCCTAATGGATTCAAATAATGTACCAAGACACGAGAAACACCAGTGACTATACAAATTATTCTTTGACTGAGCATATAAAGTAATGGTGAAATACACAGAAAGAATCAAAAAATAGATGAGTCTGCTCTTCTTGAAAGATCAGACTTATTTCAGGGGAAAATATACCAAAAAGCTACTGTTAATGAACATAAAATAACATATTGTAATTTATTGGCTATGTGTCATGTTTTGCAGAATTGTAACATTCAGGTTTTATAAAAAGAAGTATTTGGCTTTATAAAATGTATTAGTAAAGATGTGGACACAGTAATGTTATTCACAGGAATGTTATGTCAGTTAACAAATGCATTATTTCAGACTCAGAGTCATATCTTTTCTATACATATATATTATAAGTATCAAAGTGAACATGGAGAAAATCTAGGTCAGTCAACTGCACCACACTGAACAAATAAAAATTCACAAAATTTCAGTTAATTGATGCTTTTATACCTTGAATTATCTATATAGATAGATATAGATATATAGATACATATATATATGATAGAGAGAGCGATAGATAGATTAGATAGATAGATAGATAGATAGATAGATAGATACATACATAACTACATATAGTGTTTTTTTTCAATACATTTTATACAAGTCATAAAAGCCAAATTTAATCAATGGGAGTCAGACATTACATGATAACATCCTATATAATAAAATGCTACCGTTGTTTGTCAGAAGCCATCATGCGCAGTTAAGTTGGCTGCGCGCGTTGCAGTCATTCGCAGTAGGGACTGCCAGTGCCGCGTCTGATAACGGACCGGCCCACCCCGAATTCAGACCGTAGTCCTCTCTGCGCATCGGTCTGAATTCGGAGTGGGCAGCTCCGTTATCAGCCACAGCGCGGGCATTCCCTACTGAGCATGACTGCACCGTGGCCGTTGCTGGGTGGCACTGTGGCCCCTGTACATGGGCTCTTCAACTAGTAGTCACCTAATTGATGAGGCTGAAAAAACACAGGTGTCCATCAAGTCCATCCCATGCCATAACACCTCATTGATCCAGAGGAAGGCAAAAAAAAGCCATCTGAAGCCATTTCCAGTTTAGCCTCAAGTGGGTAAAGTTCCTTCCTGACTCCAAATGGCAGTCACATAGTTCCTTGGATCAACACCCTATCTGCACTGAAGCCATCTGTCATAACTTTCAATATTGTTCTGTACTAGATAGATATCCATCGCTTTTTTAACTAAGAACGCTAGTAATTTGGATGTTAACCAATTTCACCACAGGGGACAAGCAAAAATGATAATTGATTTGTGGTAATTGTAACCCCTTGAATGCTGGAGAGGTCTCCAATGCTTTGAGAAACAATGTATTGAATACCTCTTTAGAATACATGGAGTAAAGAATTCATTTAAATTAGTGGACATATTTTGTTTTGTTTTCTGTGGTGAAGTTGGTTTACCTCAAAACATCCCAACTTTTCTGGTTCATTGTTCCCTGTTTCATAAAGTAATGCTCCTATGTATGTGAAAGAAAGGAAGGAAGACAAAGCAACATAGTGTCATATAAAGTAAAATTTTAAAGTAAAATAAATAAAGACAAGATAATGGAAGGTATCCCACTCACAAACAGCAGAGGCTGAAAGGAGAGTCATGGTGCACAAGCAATTGAAGCTTCATGCACCTGTCTATTTTTGTGTTGATGTCTATAAAACCCGGAGTTTGTTGGCACTACCATGGTGCTGGTGCTGGACAATGTTCCCTTTGGTACCATCAGTAGCAATGTATGCAGTCATTCTCAATACCTGGCTCTGAATATTAACAATAGAAATAATACAGGCAAGTCGCAGATATAAATGTGCAGAAGTTTGCATTATCACTTCCATTGGAGGGTGAGGGTGCATACATTTTTTGGCCCCCTATCTTAATTTTTTTCCACAGGCGAATTACTAGAACTTATTCAACCCCAGTGCAAATGCACCCTCTGTACCCCCTGTAAATTACCCCCTTGAACCCTTCATGTGAATGTTTGCTGAAAGGAAGCTATATTTCTCTTTCCTCCAGAAAGTGAAGCTCAGTGCAAAACCTTTCAGCAACGTGTTGTAACACACAGAGTTTTGCCCTTTCTTTGCTGTGTTCCCAACTAGGGATGGGGAAGAAGAAGTCAGAGGTGCTCAACTGGGTACATGAGCTTGCAAGATATGCAAAAAGCTAACTAGGACTGTGTCCTGCTCCCAGGGTGCAATCTCTTTTAGCTTACAAGAGCCGTTCACAGCATATCATATTGGTCCTGCCAAAATGACAGTCCAGCCATGAAGTGCCAGACAATTCACCTCTGAACAAGGGAAACAACTTACTCTAGATGTATGTTTCAGCCTTGTTGGGTCTCATCAGAGAGATTCCATTGATCCCTCTAGGCATTTGTGAGCAAGGGGTCCATGACTGGATTCCCCCCATCACTCTTAGGGTGACTAACCCCAAGAGTGATTTGCACATGTAAAAGAAGGAGTCAGAGATGCTAAACTATGTTCATGAGCTTACAAGGTTTGCAAGAAGCTCAATGGGACTGTGTCCTATGCCCAGGGTACAAACTCTTTTAGCTCACAAGTGCCGTTCACAGAGAAGAAATATATTGATCCTGCTAAAATGCCAGTCCAGCCATGAAATGCCAGACAATTATCCACTGTACAATGGAAACAGCTAACCCCAGATGTACATTTTGGTCTTGTTGGGCCTCGTTGGTGAGGTGCAGCTGGTCCGTTTAGGTACATGATCCCTGTTGAGAATCTCTGACATCTTCTTCTACTACATATGCACGCCAGTTTTGGGGTTGGTTGCCCTAAGAGTGATGGGGGAATCCAGGCATGGACCCTTTACTCACAAGTGCCTAGAGGGATCAGATGCACCTTACAAACCAGGTTCAACAAGGCCAAAATGTATGACTGAGGATGGGGGAAATTCAAAATTTTTTCTCCAGAAAATTTTTTGAGGAAACATTCAGTTTGCTGCTTTTCCCACAAAAATTCCCTCTTATAGAAACCCCTCAAAATATTATCTGTTTCCATACCTGCTGGTGGGTTATATTAAGTAGGTGAGTTTCTGACTATACCAGTGGAGTAGGATAAGACTTGAGGTGACGATGTGGGATTTTCTGTATATCAGTGCAGCGGTAAGACTGGAGGTCAATCGAATGTGCAGTTCTATGGCTACTGTGGGACAAGACTTCGGGAAGTATTAGTATTTTGCAGTGTGTCACTATTGTGGTACAAGGCTGCTGCATGTCAGCATGTGTCCATCTGTGATTACCATGGGATAAATCTTGGAGGGGTTATTATGTGTGGGTGTATGGCTTCTGTTGGACAATGCTGTTGGGTTAGTATGCATGGGTATATGGTTATTGTGGTACAAGGATGGCGGTGGTTAGTATGTGTGGATTTCTACCTACCAGGACTAGTGGTCTGTAGTACTGATGGGCATCATGAAGCCCTCAGATGCAACAAAATGGGATATGCAGTCTGGCAACTGCTGGATTGCCTCACATTGCCCATCACTGTGGCAACCAGACAGATTCACAAGGCTGACTATGTGTGTTCTATGATACCATGGGACAAGGCTGGGGATTAATATATGTGAATCTATGGCTACAGTGGTGGTGGTGCTGGGGACCCTAAGTCACACTTGCTATCCTCAAGCAGTCCCGCCACTACTACTAAGAAGGTCCAGCAGCTACAGACTCATAGTGTTAGGAGGACTGAGGAAGGGGGTGATACTAGTAGTAAGGAAGACTCAGAGACTGAAATTGATGTGGTTGCTGTTAATGATAGTAAAGCAGCAGATGGGATTAGCATGACTACAGTAGATCTTCCTGCTGATGCTGAGGTGGAAGGGGAAGTGATGCGGAGCAGCCAGTCTAGCGGTCAAGGGAGCCCACAACATTCCCCTGACCCTGTGATTCCCCTTCCCCCCATGGCATTGCCCCTATGGAACATGGTATGGAGGAAGGCAGATCTGGTGGATAGAAGCAGTAATACCACCACCAAGAGCAGAGGTCAGCTGCATGTGCCTGCTGCTAGTGTTGCCAGTCTGCCTTCTTCAGCTCCAGAGATGGCAAGTATGACAGTAGTGGACCCTCTGTCACATTTGTCATCACCACCAACTGATGAGACTGTAATAGAGCAGCAGCAGTAAGGAGGGACTGGTGTTGATGATAATGATGAGGGTGATGGTGGAACAGCTGGGGTGGAAGAGACTTCTTAGCCCAAAACCGAGAAGGAATGGAAGACAGATAAGGGGATGGGCATCACCACTACCACTAGCAGTGATATTGACACATGTTTGGAGTTTGCTGCTGCTCTAATTCCTTCTGATGCTGAATTGCAAGGGCAGCAGGGTGCTGAGGAGCAGGCTACTGAGCCACAGACCACTGTGGACACAGAGGTCCTGAGTGTGGGACTATTTTTCTGTTGAGGCAGGTACAATGCCATCATCAGTGATGGCTACATGCACAATTTGTGACAAGTTAGTGAAAAGAGGAAAGGAAGGAAAGCACCTTGGTACAGTCGCCCTCA
The DNA here is from genome assembly GCA_037306005.1 of Rhinophrynus dorsalis. NCBI lineage: Eukaryota > Metazoa > Chordata > Amphibia > Anura > Rhinophrynidae > Rhinophrynus > Rhinophrynus dorsalis. Next base: position 63,795,228 of record CM074721.1, on the reverse strand, counting down.
TCATATTTATGTGAAGCAAGTAAAAACAAAACCTCCACAAAAGAAATTGGGCACCATTGTTGCTATACCCCCTTACTCTTTCCAAAGGCAACAAGAGGTGAGGCAGAAATCAAAAAGAAGGAAGAATAGAGAAACACAGCCAGAGCCTGAAAGTTATATGGTGAGGAAAACACCTGGCTCGCCATCTCCTTCTTGCTCTGTGGTCAGGCCAGGAGAAGATGTAACTACACCTTCTGGTGATCCACCTTGCTCATCATTACCTCCTCCACCAACTGATAGACATTCTTTAGATGTCAGTATGTGGCAGTACTTGTCCACCCATTGCACACAGTGTGGTGCGCTAACCACACATGGCAATGTGGTGGAGAATAATCATAACCAGGGCATCAAGCATCATCTGTGGAGATTCCAGAATATGCTAAGCTGGTGGCAAGGAGGGTTCATCATTATTATTAAAACTGCAAGTTGTCATGTGTCCTTAGCAGAGAGTTGACAAGGGGCATAATGGCAGCTGCAGTACTTGGTTTCTGGTGGGATATTTTTACACTGGGCACCCTAAGCATCATGGTGTTTGGCTAGAGTTGTGCCAGGTATTTGATGTGAGTGAAAATATGCCCATTGTTCCCATTACTTTCCATATTTACTACACACACTGTACACATTGCAGCTGTTGATAAGAGGCACAGTTCCTTCCTGCTCATAAGGGAAAAATTATATTCAACAACACACCCATTATTTTGAAGGAAGGTCAGGGAGAGAAGCATTATTGCCCGCTTATATGAAGTGGTGGGGTTAGTATTGGTGCTGTTAATGCCTCAGACGCATCAGTTGAGCTAGTAGTGGCAAGTGGAACCACGATCATTATCACCCACATTACTGCTGTTGTTAATCCCATTCTCTTGGAGCTGCCTAATCATCGTGCTGCTTAAACAACTCAGTTGCAAATTCCTCAATGAAACCGGGGCATTTTCCAGTGGTCATTTGCCACTATAACTTGACCTGCTGGCACTAGGTCAGCAGGGCATTTTTTTTTTTCTCAGGGGTTGTTCTTTTGACACAAACCAGAGGCCTACAAAAATATTTTGGGTGGCTTGTTTCTAAGAAGCCTAAGTCCTACACATCACTAATTCCTAGAGCTTGTGACAAGCCAATTTAATAAAAATTATTTCTGATTCTTCAGGGCTTGTGATGCTAACAAGCTGAATTGATAACAATTATGTCTAATTCCTCTGGGATTGTGATGCTAACAAGCCTGATTGATAATAAATACCTATGATGTGATTCTTCAGGGCTTGTGATGTTAACAAGCCTGAGCGATAAAAATTATATGTTTCCTCAGGGCTTGTGAAGTTAACAAACCTTGAGACTCTAACAAGCCAAAGTCCTACAAATCAGTGTTACCTCGGGGCTTGGGCCTAACACAATTCTAAGTCCTACAAATCAGTGTTTCTTCAGGGCTTGGGCCTAACACAAGTCTAAGTCCTATATCAAATCAATGTTTCCTCAGGGCTTTGGCCTATACTAACAAGTCTAAGTCCTACAAATCATCCTCTACAAAATACTCTATCTCATCAAGTGTCAGTCTGCCCCAGTCACAGCTTACACCAAAGGATTCCCTGTCACATTAAGTACCAATTTTTCATTTTATTTATTTTTTGTTAACTACCCCCCCATTCCCAGTCAACAACCCCCCAAAAAATTCCTGTTCAACTGTGTGTAAATTCAATATTACCACTGATTTCAATGCAATGAGCTAGGCACAAAAAAAAGAGGAAAAATGGCAGTTTTCCCTGAAAATTATTCACCAAGCGGAAAGTGCCATTATTTACCGATTTTAGTTTGAGATGAAAATTTTCACCCATCCCTAGCACTGACTGTCTAATTCCTATGTACTAAGCTATCTACATTGAAATTTATCCTATTTATTCTGCATGTGCTAAAGAGAGGGCTGTATGGGAGTGTATGAATGAGTTTTCCATTCATCTGAGCCTCTTTTAACAAGGCACAGAGGAAATCAGTGTAATAATAATCTATGTTCCCATGCATGCTACTGAGGAGGCTTTGAGTGGGATATTTATATGCATTAAAACAATCATATGCTATTGCAAATAATATGAGATGCAGTCACATTATTTTAAGACCAGAAAACGAGCTGCACTGATGAATTCAAACAATTTTCCTAGTGAGGCGGATGCACTAAGAACCAAAACAATTCTTGGTTAATGCAACTACACAATAGGGAAAAATAAAAATCCCCATTGATTGAAATGGGGTTTTAACCCATAGTAAGGTGGTGCAGACCTTTTACATTCAAAAGTTGTTAAAAGTAGGGATTGGTAAAATTTCTCACCTCAAAAAAAGACAAAAAAAGGGCATTTCCTACTGGGTGAGAAATTTGTCTGCTTTATTTTCCTTGTCATTGCATTGAAATCAATGGTAAGGCTGAATTTACCCAGCATGTAGAAAGTTTCCCTTATTTTCCTACCAAGATAATATAAAAGGGGTGTCAGGTTCCCACAGCATGTCATTTGGTGTTTGTTAAAGAGAAAACACTATGTTTTTTTGAGTTAAATGAGAGAATAAAATAAAGTGCAGTTGATTTTTAATTTGGATTCTTTTAGGCAGGCAATTCTTTCTCTATGTCAGGTGACCATGTTAGGGAAGTCTAAGGGACCCTGGGGTTAAAGGCAGAAAGGAGATTTAACTGAAATGTTGTTTGAGAGGATAGAGGATACAGGCAGGTGACTAAGGTTTCTTCTTGAGCTGACTGAGCCTCTATGTTGTGTAGGGAAGTGTGAAGGGAGAAAGGAGATTTACCTCAAATACCCCAAAATCTAGTAATACTGAGGCAGGAAGGTGATCCAAGTTCTTCCCTAATGGGTTGAGACTCTGTGACTGAATTACTGACAGAATAATCTGCAGACTGACATTAGACAGACAGGTTCAACTGAAACTGACCCCTGCAACAGAAGAGGAGTCAGCATATTTAGTAAGGTCTTTTGTCATCTGTACTGTAAAATTAATACTGCAGTGAAATTAAGAGGGAGAAATCAGTAGCTGAAATCCTCTTTACATTAGCTACAGGCAAAGGGGGAAGATGCAATTGCACAGGAAGTGCTGTTTTCTAAACAGTGATAGAGACAGTTTATAAAAATAAATAAATAAATTTAAGAAAATCTTAAAAAATAATTGAACTTTTAGGTGACAGGGACCCTGACACGCACCATAACTGAGGTAGTTAGATAATAGAAGAGACAGAGACTTACAGTATATGATACAGTATTTTGTAAAGGGCAAAAAGAAATCACATGCATCCATTTCTGTTTTGTACATTACTGTCAAAACCCACAATACTTTGTTTACATCCAGCAAAAGTCACAGGGGCAAGGGTAGGAGTAAAGAGTAGGAGCAGTGCATGGATATTTTAGTAAAGTTGCAGTCTAAAAATTTACTGCCACCATGGTTGCTTCAGCATGAGCAGTATATTATGATGATTCGTGTTGGGAGGCTGTTTGTGAAAGTGACATAAAAAGTTCCTCCATCACCACAAGCAGTACATGCTACAATCTAGTGTTGATCTCATAATGGACCAAGATATAGCAGTACAATCAACTGTTGCATATGACAGCAAGACAAACAAGTACAACTCCTGTCCTGAAAGTAGTGTTGAATGTTCTTAAAATCCTTGTAAGGGTAAAAGTAAAAAAATATTATTTCAGATTTAAAAATCCTAGAGGAATACAAAGGCAGTGCGGAAGAAATGGAAGGCAATGCTGAGTATGGAATAATTATTGATGATGATGTTAGTCTAGAATATATATCAGTACATTATCTTCCACTTCTTCAGATACAGTTGAAGTTATGATAAGTAGAAAAGATGATGACATGGCCCTTCTTCTAACACTGAAATAGAGCATTGTGCCTGTTTACAAAAGTCTTCGGGTAATCAAATGGAGAGTATGACTCTGGACAAGTAAAGATGTATAAAAATACACAATCATCCTGTCAGTCATCATCAGTATCATCACCACTTCCAAGTCCAATCCACACCTAGCCACACACAATATTGTTGAGTAAGCAGCAAACCAGATTATCATTGCCATCTACCATCATAATTATGATGACTGCTTCTACTGCCATTGAACGTTACCTACTAGTACAACTGCAAAATTTAGCCCCAGGAGTCCTCAGGAATTCCTCAGTCTATGAATTTTATAGTATGAAGTACAGATGCATGAACATTTTTGTCCTCAAACTGAAATCGTGAGTAGGCACTTCCCTCTTGGTTAATAATTTCTCTCAAAAAGTGCAGTTTTTCAGCTTTTTTTGCCTAGCTCATTTCATTGAAATCAATGGGAACATTGAATTTACACACAACACATAGCAAATCTTATTTTATTTCCCAAAGGCATAGTATAAAAGGGGCATGAAGGTGCCTGTGTTGGTGGAGTGTGGAGAAAGAATCAGTTGAGCATGGAATGTTTTTTTTTGGGGGGGTTGTTGACTGGTATTGGGGGGACAGTTAATAAAAAAATAAATAAACAAAATAAAATAAGAAATTTGTATGTAACGTGATAGAGACAGGGACCCCCTGACATAAGCTGCCACTTGGGTAGACTGATACTTGACATGACAGAGAATTTTGTAGAGGATGATTTGTAAGATTTGTTGTTAGAGGCCCAAGCCCTGAGGAAACATTGATTTGTAGGACTTAGACTTGTGTGTGGTAAATAACACCTAGGTAAACAACTGTATCCAAACACCATGACAACAGAAACCAAGTACTGCTGCTGTCACTATACACACCCTGCTAAGGACACATGACAACTTGCAGACAATTTAATAGTACTGATGAACCCTCCCTGCCACTAGCTTAGCATATTCTGTGGGATGGAAACTCCTCATATGCCACTTGATGCCCTGCTTGCGATTCTCCTCCACCACACTGCCATGTATGGTCAGTGTACCACACAGTATGCAATGGGTGGGCACTAACTGCCACATTCTAACATCTACAGAGTGGCTATCATTTGGTAGGGGAGGTAATGATGAGTGAGATGGATTGGCAGAAGATGTAGTTACACTAGAGGAAGAAGGTAATGGCAAGCTAATTGTTTCTTATACAGAAAAACAACCCGCACCAATAAAATACCTATCCTGGTTATTTCGGCCCAGTGACGGTGCCCACAGGAAATGAGAACTATTGGAGTAAAGGTGGGCTGCGAACCTCCCTTTGGAAAGAACCTGTACTAAAGGCACTCTACAGCGGTATGAATTAAATCTAATCTTTATTAAGTAATCAAATGACAAAAAACAAGTACAAAAAGAAAGGGGAAAGGATATGGGAGAAGATAAAATTGCTATTTAGTGTGGCTCAGGGTCAGTGACTACATTGAGTAAGGGTGTGTATGGGAACACTACTAATCACTCCTCTATAGTCAAATATTGATGCGTTCCAATGAATGTTGGTGTGTGGATATGAGGATTCAATTAAGAGTGTTGTCTCTTTAAAGAAGTTTACCAGCAACTCCATATTTAGTATGTGATTAGGAATCTTATTAAATTACTCTAAATAGTGTTGGTATGAGGGTGATTTGGTGAGTTTCATCATGAGCTAGTTGTTTTGCTTGTCATTGAATTTCCAGCCTCCTCTTTGATCTCTGCCTCACCTCTTGTTGCCTTTCTGGAGAGTCAGGGGGTACAACAACATCAGTGTTCGATTTCTGTGGTGGGTGTTTGGCTTTAACATAAATGTCATGGTGCATATGTTTCATGTGTGATATCAGGGTGCTTGTGCCAAGGTGTGTTCCCTCCTTTCCCCTTACTCACTGACATGTCACAAATTGTGCAAAGTGCAGTTGGTGATGACTGCACTGTGCCTGCCCAAGAGAAAATAGTCTCACACCCATGACTTCAGGGGATAGGGATAAGGAACAGGTGGAGAAGAACGGCCTTTTTCTTCTTCTCCTCCACATTCCCCTTCACTGGCTGGGGCAGAGGGTCATGTTGCTGCTGTTGCTGCTACTGCCTCAGTTTTAGCACTGCAACTAGGACCAGGAGTATTGCTGCTGCTGGCAAGTGGAACCTGTCCTAGTCTCACATCACTTGTTGACCTCATTCTCACTGTGTCCACAGTTGTCTGTGGCATACTAGCCTGCTCCTCAGCATCCTGCTGCCCTTACAACTCAGCAGCAGCAGGAATTAGAGCAGTTGCAAACTCTGCAATTCTAAAAGCTCGCTGTTGGTGGTGATGCCCATCCTCATACCTGTCTCCCATTCCTTCTCATTTTGGGCTAAAAAGGCCATCAATGTCTCTTCCACCCCACTTCTCCACCATCATCATCACCACCACCACCACTAGTCCCTCCGTGCTGCTGCTGCTGTATCACAGACATCTCACTGCTGGTTGGAGGAGGTGACAAGAAATGTGGCAGAGGGTCCCCTAATATTACACTTGCCATATCTTGGTGACATGAAGAAGGCAGGCTGTCAGCAGTAGCAGCAGGCAAAGGTAGATGATCTGTGCTCCTGGTGGTGGCGATGGTATTATTGCTGCACTTTCTATTCACCAGTTCTGGCTTCTTCAGGATCATGTTCTACCTGGACAATGCTGTGGGAGGAAGGGGACTCCCATGGCCAAAGGAATGGGGTGGGCTCCCTTGACCACTAATCTGGACCCTCTCAATTGCTTCCCCTACCACTCCCCTATCACTATTCCCTCCAGCTGCTACACCATTACTGTTACTACTACTAACACCAACCACATCAGTTTCAGCCCCTGAGTCTTCCTCCTCACAGTCACTAATAATATGAGGATATTGATTACCCCCTCCTTCACTCCTAACACAAAATAGCTGCTGGACCTTCTTAGTAATAGTAGTAGTACAAGCACTGGCAGGACTGCTTAGGGATGGCAAGTGTGACTTAGGGTCCCCTGCTGTCACACTTGGCATCTTCTTCTCCTTCCACCCTACAGAGTATTACAAGAGACACTTGAAGCAGATTCAGCACTGGTGGCAGCAGGTTCAGCACTGGCAGCAGGCACAGCACTGGTTACAGCAGGGGCAGCATGGCTGACAGTAGGCACAGTATTGGTGGCAGCAGGTTCAGCACTGACAGCAGGCACAGCACTGATGGCAGCAGGGGCAGCATGTCTGACAGCAGGCACAGTACTGGTGGTGACAGGGTCAGCACTGGAAACAGCACTGGTGGCAGTAGGATTAGCAGGTCTGACACCAGGCACATCACCAGTAGCAGCAGGGGCAGCATGTCTGACACCAGGCACGGCCCTAGTGGCAACAGGGGCAGCACATCTTACAGCAGGCACAGCACTAGTGGCAGCAGGGTCAGTACTTCTGGGAACAGACACAAGCAGCTGACCTGTCATGCTCTCCCTATTTCCCTTTTCTTTCTCCCTTGACATTTATTTCTCCAAGATCCCTAGGGGGGATTTAGGGGGACTGGCCAGAATTGGTTCTGTTGTGCTCACTTCCTCCTCCTCCTCCTCAGACTCAGTGGACAAATAAGGGTCCTTCCAGTTCCTCCTTTTATTATTGTTTACTTTCTCATAGTGATAGCAGTCACTATGAGCCTCTCCTGCCTCAATTTTACAAAAAGATCACAGCATAGCACGTCTACCTCGCTCTGCAGCTGCTTCTATTGTGTTTCAATTCTGCTAATACCTCATGTTTTTATAGTGAATAGGCAAAAAACATTGTAAATCAATGGGCAGAAACTTTGTAGCCATTGAAAAAATTGCAAAGAATTTTGACCAAAAAATTTTAAGATTTCAATGGCTGTTTTTAAATTGGATTTTCCTGTGAAAAAGTGGACAACAAGTGGTTTTCTCTGATATTTTCGTTGCAACACACCTGGACCTTTCGCCCACACCTAGTATGAAGATACTTCACTCATAATTCAAAACTTAAACATGTTGCTATCTGTTGTCTGTGTAAAACATGTGAGCAGGGGGGAAAGTAGGATCACACCTAGGTACATCTAGGGGTGGGCGAAAAGTGAGAAAAATTTCCAACATTTCCAATTTACAACAGCAGCAAACTCCACAATGTCACTGTTGATGTTGATGGTGATTGCCCATACTTATTTGCATCTCTGTGTCACATTCTTTATTGATTTACATGAATTACACTCTCATACTCTCCTCTACACCAGCTGATCAACTATCACCCTGACTCTCATCACCACCACCACCAGACACTTGCTGCTCAGTGTGACTGGTTGGTAATGACAAATGTGACAGAGAGCCCCGCATTGCCACGATGGATATCACCTCAGAAGGAAATACACTGGCAGCAGCAGGCACAGACAGCTGACCTGTTCTGCTCATACTACTGCCCAGTGACCCCTCTCACTCCCATTTTCTTCCTCCACTCTCTTGCTGCATGGCGTAAAGTGCTAGGGTTTTTGTAGTATAAGGACTGGAGGTTTAATTGCACTTAAAACCATAGAAACATAAAATAGAACCATTCTTTGGGAAAATCCTTAGTGTTGAAACAGTGAAAAATCCATGGGTTCCACTATAAGCAGGAATTCCCTCAGAAAAGTGGAAAATCATGTTTTTTTCACAAAAATTGCCACAGGAACAACATGGGATGTTTTGCCCATTCTGTAGTAAAATCCCCAGTTATATCAAAATAAATTTTCATTTGCTCCCTGTGATTAAGTTGGTTTGCTCCAGATCTGTTTAATTTCTGTTTAAATATCAGCCTCCATGCTTTAATCCTTCATAGTGTATGCTGCCACATATCAAATATTACTTAAGAACCACAGAGACCTCCTGCAGAATTGTGAATGAAGGCCCCAAAATATAGGTAAACATTTGGGATTCTCTTAAATGTTGTTGTAGCCTTCATTTTCTTTCAAGTATATCAGTGATAAAAGCTGCCACATGAATGTGCTGTGCACACAGAGCAATATCATTGCTTCTGCATAGAGCAAAACATAGCTTTTCCTGCTAAAATTCCAGCTAATTGAAAAAAGGCTAACATGTTCACCTTTTGGCTCACCCCTTTAAATTTTCCATGGGAAATTTGCAGGTTCCTATGGGTGTAAAGTCAATTTAGCACTTGTAACGCTACCTATGCAGAAAAGTAGGATTTAGAGTACAAGTAAGTGCAGTTTTATGCCTACTGTTTCTGGGACAAGGTTTGGGAGATAATGTGTGATTCTCTGCTTTTCATAAAGTAAGGTTTGGCAGGCAATCTGTGGTTCTAAGGCTGGGGATACAGTGTGTTATTCTATGATTACTGTGGGGCAAGGCTAGTGAACAGTATGTGGTTCCATGGGTACTGGGGGGCAAGTCTTGGTGTGTGGGGGGGAATGTTTGGTTCTATTCTTGCTAAGTGGTAAGGTTGGGTGAATAGTATGTGATTCTATAGTTGATGTTGACAAGGCTTAGGAGGCAATGTGTTGTTCTGTGGTTACTGCGGGCAAAGTTGAGGGGACAGTGTCTTTTTTTTTGTGTTGTAGTGAAAAAAGCAGAAAAACTGCACTTTTCATGGGAAATTCCACTAAAGATGAAAAAGTGACTTTATTTCTGTTTTTTCTTTTGGGACAAAATATTTCACCATTTCGTAAGTTTGACCTTCTTTCCACATGATGATGCAGGTTCCTGTCTGTAAAACTGGGACATTTGGGAATCCAAGATGAGACCTCCTGAAAAGAGGTCTACAGGGAATACCAGGTACACACATAAATTAAAGTGACAGTGGCCCTTTAAAAGGTTGAGGTTGAGCCCCCCTAACATACAAATAGATTTCACTTTATTTTCATTATGAAATCTGTTGAACTATCAGTGGCTGCAAATTGAAATACATACACAGCACTGTCATTAAGTTACTCACAAATTGCATTTTGACCTTAGCAGTGTTCAATAATGAAGTACTTTCAATATACTTGGCATTGAACCTGTTTTATAAATATTATTTATTGGTCTTATACATGTGTTTCAATTAGCAATCAATCAATTTAGTTTTTACATAAGGTTTTTTTACTTTCTTATATCATGCTTGCTACTGCTGACTTGCTACCTTCCCTTCACACATGATCACACAAATGTTACTTTGCAGTCATCTGTTTGGTCAGTTCCCATTACAATGTGTCCTTATCTTTAATTACATTTTTTTTTTTTTTTTACAAATGTTGACCATCTCTGATGTCTTCAAACATCAGCTCTGCTTTCCCAACCAAAAGGTCAAGGGTAGTTCAAATTCATTAATGTAAATAAGCTAATTTATAAATATTTGCACAGTTATGTAGAAGTAAATATAGCAATGTTCAACATACTTTATATATTCTAAATGCAACTGTTTAGTGTCATCTTTGTCTATATAGCTTTCCAGCCCATGCAAAATTAAACACCTACAACTCAGACACTGAAATATGTCACACAGGCAAACAATCAAACACAATTTTTGTGCATTTGTGAGTTAGTATTGTGAACTGTGTACTGCAATATATTGGGCACCCCCTTTGGCACTCAAAGGATTATAAGCAATAATGTTTGATATACTTATGAAGGATGATTTATGGCTGAATTCCATTGCAGCTTATACATGTTTTTAATTACAGATACCTAATGAAGTCCTTGGGACAATTTTTAGTCAACACCAATGTTAATGTTATCAACTGTAATAGAATTCCGCTCTTATCAAGAAGAACTAGAGCAGTTCTTGAGCACACCAACTGCATCATAAGGGTAAAATTAAAATTCTTAATATCCCTATTGGTTTAAATGGGGCTCACAGGGGCTGCCGTGGGGCTGCTGTTGTAGAAAATCAAAATTTATAGTTCAATCTCCTGATACTACCGTGGCCACTCCACAACTTTGTTTACGTGCAAACCCAATTGAAGTAATTCAACCCAGAAGCCACAAAAAGCACACAATCAACTCAAGAAAACCTCTTTGTGTGATCCCTATAAGAGGACGCACCGTTTTCAGACTACAGAGCAAGAACTCATAACCCCAAAACTGTCCTATCAGATCAATCCTGTGCAATGCCAGATCAATAAAAAAACAAAACAGCTGTTATCGCTGACCTTATTGAAACATGTGAATTAGCGTGCATTACAGAATCATGGCTAGATGACAATCCAGGGCCTATCCTAGAAGCAGCTGTTCCATATTCCCCAGTCTATGGTCTACTTTTACAAATGTGGATATAGAGGAAGTTAAAAAAACCATGCAAAATTTGTGCCCCACTACATGTGACTTAGACCCTGCCCCAACTCGTCTTATATCCGCATGCACTGAAACACTTGCTCCAGCCCTCACAAATATAGTGCAGTGTTCACTAAATACTGGAAACTTCCCGGATCCTCTAAAAGAAGCAGTGGTAAAACCACTCCTAAAGAAACCTTCATTAGACCCAGAATGTATAGCAAATTACAGACCAGTATCCAACCTTCCATTTCTGGGGAAAAATATTGATAAAGTAGTGGCATCACAGCTGGAGGCCCATCTTTCAAGCTATAACATCTTTCATCCTTTCCAGTCAGGTTTCAGATGCTGCCACAGCACAGAAACAGCGCTAGTCAGAGTGCTAAATGATCTCCTTATGGTGAGAGACAAAGGTGGTTACTCAATCCTAATCCTCCTGGATCTCTCAGCCGCATTTGACACCATTGACCATGGGATTTTAATAGAGTGCTTGCAACACATCTGTGGTCTAGGAGGCACAGTTCTGTACTGGTTTAAATCTTTCCTCACTGGTAGATCACAGAGAGTAACATCAGGATATTGCTCATAGGCACCAACAGAATTAGCCTGCGGAGTTCCACAAGGTTCTATCTTGTCTCCCATGCTATTCGCAATTTACTTGCTACCACTGGGGGACATGATCAGGTGACATGGCCTAAGATATCATTGCTATGCAGATGACACACAACTCTACTTCTCCTTTACTCCAGATACTAAAGACCCAACATGCCTCATCAGCAGTTGCTTATCAGACCTCATAGAGTGGATGAATGCTAGTTGACTAAAAGTGAACCCTGACAAAATAGAGTTACTCTTGGTGAGGGGCCCCCGGGCAACAAGAATATCTCATGATCACTCAACTGGCCTGGAATTTGGAGGCACTGAACTCATTAGTTCAACAGAGGTACGAAATGAGTGATTATTGACTCTGGACTGTCACTTAAACAGTAAATTTCTTCCGTAAAAAAATCTGCCTTCTTTCATCTGAGAAACATAGCCAGCATACAACACTTAATTCCACTGGATGATATGCCAACATTATTATATGCATTTATATCCTCTCTAGATTACTGTAATGCACTTTACTTGGGCCTCCCAGAAAAAGAACTACATCGCCTACAAACAGTACAAAATGCAGCAGACTATTGACCAATCAAACTCGTTCATGTCACATAACACCTGTTCTCCATTCGCTGCATTGGCTTCCAAATAAATGGCGAAAATATTTAAAAATTGGCCTGCAGACCTTCAAAGCCTTAAATAATCAAGGCCCACAGTACCTGAAAGAGCTCCTGACACCCTATATTCAATCCCGCTCACTGCGGTCAGCCAACAGATCCCTGTTGTCAGTGCCCAGAATAAAGACAACCTCAGGTTCCCGGGCACTCTTTTATCAGGCATTCAGTCAGCTCATCTGTTTGTGTGTTTGTAAAGTGCTTTGAGTCTCACAGGAAGAAAAGTGCCATAAAAATAAATTATTATTATTATATTATTTTTAATTATTATTATGTTTACCCTTCTGTATGGTGGAGAGGCCCCTTATGGTTCATTTAGTTTGCTAAAGAATAAATAGTTATTCTTATTGAAACCAGGATTACATTGGAGATTAAAATTATTACTATTTTATCATCTCACAGATTCCCAATGAACAATATGGGGAAATCTGTAAATAGAAAAGTGAAAAAAAATCATCAATGGTTTTATCTACAAATCTTCACATCAACAAGAATCTGTAGGTAAAATCAATATAAAGTTATCAACTACAATGAAATTCAGGCCTAAAGCAGCCCTGTCTTCCTTTTCTTCTTCATCATCATCAATCATATTTTTTTATTTACGGTAACATACCTAATAGTGTTTTGGGAATTTAAAAGGATAGTACCATTTAACATATGTTTGCATGACTGTTTATGCTGAGTAAAACAAGGGTACTGACAATGCTGAGAGGTGTTTTATTCAAAGTTATTTCAGTTAAAACTTGCATTTTTTGGATGCAGCACTTCCACTATGTTGACGATGTTGCTTTAGCAGTTTATGGATACTGAACCAACCGACAACTGCAACATTTCAGATCATGCATATTCACACCAAACAAATGCAAGCCTGAGTTGAGATTCATTTTATAAACCGATTTGGTGGTGTCAGAGGACAATTTGTATCCACCCAAACTGGATCAAAACAAAACTCTTATGGACAGTGGGGGAAAGGGACAAGAAGATCAGGAGAAGCAAGCAAGATGAAGGGATGGGAGTGGAAGAGCTACAGTGCACAGGAGATTTTGGGCAGGATAACCTGATATTGTGGGAATTAAATGGGGGAGGGAGCATGTATTAAGTGTGTATGGGACCACAGGAAAATAGGAGATGGTGGGTGAAAGGAGTGACAAATGTTGGGAATGGAAGAGACAGAGGGGGGAGTGGAGAGACAAAGTGGAGAAGAGTGAATGATGTAGAGAAATCCATCTGCCTAGTACTAAACTGCTGGTTAAGCTCTCCTTCTTTGTTCAGGTGCATGATGTGTATCACAGTGCCCGTGATTCTGCCTGAGCGACATTCCTACTTCCGGGTTTGCTTTGGCTGCTTCTTATTGGTTCTGGGTTGTCAACTCCTCCCAGGGCTTGCCTTTATATACACCCTCCTGTCACTATGCCGGTGCCCTTTTGTGGTGTTCCTGACCAGACTTTGTTGCTGTGTTCCTGTTCCATGTATGATCCGGTTTCATCTGACCTTGCTTCTGTCTTCTCTGCCCATATTGTTTGGACCCGGCTTGCCTGACTACGATTCCGTTACCGATTTGGCTGACTCCGCTCTTTGTGTACCGATCCAGGCTTTGGCTGACTACCGCTCTCTGTGTAAGATCCAGGCTTTGGCTGACTACCGCTCTTTGTGTACCGTTCTAGGCTCTAGCTGACTACCGCTCTCTGTGTACCGATCCAGGCTTTGGCTGACTATCGCTCTCCATATACCGATTCTGGCTTTGGCTGACTCCCGCTCTCTGTGTACTGTTTCAGGCTTTGGTTAGTCACCTAGTGTCTGCTGGTCGCTAGTGCTTCTGTTGTCCCAGTCTTGTGTCCATTGCCTTTGCCTTACGGTTGCTTGCCAGTCGGTACTTATCAGTTGCCTCCGGTTGCTCTACCTTTCAGCCTGTGCCTCCTTGCAGTCTCCGTTTGCATACTATACAGCCTGTGCTCTCCGGTCACTAGCGGTTCTACCACCTGTCAGACCACATTTACCCGCTGCCTCTGGTTGCGTTACGTCTCAGCCTGTGCCTCCTGGCAGCCTCAGTTTGCATACTATACAGCCTGTGTTCTACGGTCACAAGCGGTGCTACCACCTGTCAGTCCGCACTTACCCGCTGCCTCCAGTTGCGCTACCTTACAGCCTGTGCCTATACTGCCTTTGCCTTAACGGTCACTCATGGTGACTTTCCTGTCATTCTGCTCCTTCCTGTTACCTCATGTTATGCTACTTAGGTCAGTTTGCCTAATATCACCTCTGTTTGCGCTCTGTGCAGACTGTGCCTAATCTGCTTGCCTCCGGGCATTTCCTCATTATACTTGTTGTACCGTTACTTGAGCTGCCTTACCCGGTTATAGGTAAGGCCAGTAGAGCCTATCCTCTCCCCAATCTATTGGGGTGTCTGCCCTGCAGTATCAATCCCTCTTAGGGCCTCTCCAGACCTGTACTGCTGAGGTTTTGTTCCAGTCTCTGTTCCAGTCATCTTTGCATTCCTATATTTTGTTATCTGTTTATGCCCTGACCTGTGTCTGATTCAATATTGCTATCCTCTGTTTGTGTCTGGACCCAAGAAGGGCATCTCTGTTCTTTATTAAGTTGTTTAATAAAGCTTCATTGTTTTATCTTAACCAAATTGTCTGAGTGTTCAATAAAACCGTGACAGTGTGACATCTGAAGGTAAGAGATGCTGGCTTTTTCCCATACTTCACTTGATAATTTTTTCTGTAATCTGGTTATTGTAGGAAGGAAAACACAGAACGAAAAAAAAAGTTTCTTTAAAATCTGTTCTGTGTCCTGAGAAATCGCATGTTTTGTATGAAATTCAAACTTATAGAACTGTTTTGCTCATGCCTATTGTTCTTCTTTATTCACTTTTTGTCTGTTAACACATATGAACCAAGTCCCGTATTTCAATTGTATGCTTTTCCATAAAGGCATTCATTTTATTTTAACAGGCAAAAGTGAGACTTCCAGTAGAGAAGGTATTAAAATAGGGTTTATTAAACACGGCATTTTGCGTTACATGGGTAATTTTTTGCAGTATATGGTCTTTGGAAATAAATTGCTACATTGTTATTTAGAAGGCAGAATCATGTGTTTTAAAGGAAGCACTATGTTTTTGAGATTAGAAATCCCACTGAGACAATTGGTGAAAGTGTAGGATGGGCAATTTCAAATTTACTGTAGAGTGGTATTCAACATATTATGCCTGAATACCATACTTCACATGACAGTAAACTGTGAAAGCAAATGACTACAGTCATTCAAAATGTTGGCTCTTGGTCTATAGTTTCCAAAACCCACATAAAATTGCCTCTGATTAACGTTAGTTTGGTACGTCTGTGGGCTCTGTATTGAAGCATTGATGTTCTGGCCATTTTTAGTGTGTAAGGTCTCCATGAGTTGGCAAGTTCTGTGCAATTCCTGTGGCTTATGTGAATTAATTTTGATTAGCAATAAAGTCTAGCAAATTTCCTAGACAATGCACATAAGCACTGAAATATACAGAGAGAACATTTAATGACAGTGCTAAGAGAATATGTTTTATGAAATTGTCTGAATTGTCTGCAAAAAAAATGGCTAATTCACTTATAAAGTGTTTTTTTTTCCGAAAAAAAGATTTATTGAGAAAATTCAAATTACAATGCAGGTAATCAAAAGAAACATTGGTAACATACAGAATGTCTGTAACAGAAGCATATTAGAAAAGGTCAATCAAGGTAATCAGGGGAATCTGATTCTGCAATACATATTGACAATAAAGCATACAAGAGGAACAGGGCCATTCCCAAACAAATGGTTATCAGGTATAGAATGGGATGGATAACCAGTGCTGGTAATTAAGACATACGTAATGGGAGAGTGCAAGAGAGGAGTAGTGAATCAATAGAGGGAAAAGAGGAAGGGGGGAGGAGAAAAGAAGAAACGGTAACGAAGGGAGAGAGAGGAGGGTGGAGAGGTAATCACTCTCCAGTGGACTCAGAGGAAGCACACAAAATAAACCAATTGTTGCAAAGGTCAGTGAAGGAATTATAATTCAGAGGGAGCTAAGTAGAGGGTAATGCCAAGGGTAATGTATGACTCTTCAACTGATACTAGATCAACAGGTGGAATTATCTGAGAGGCGAAGTGAGTCAGGAGAAAAGGACGGAAGGAGGTCCATCTGGACCACATTTCGTCATGAGCAGCGAGAACGTTGTGCGCGATAGCATGCAATTGTTACACTTATGAATCAATACTGCATCCATTCATCAGATGGTCATATGAACAAACACCTTCTAATACTTACACCAAACTTGTCTTACTAATGACCAGAAAATCCTATGAATTTTGCCTTTGTTCAAGAGTTAACATCTTCGATCAGTCTTACATGTCCATGTTCAAGCAGACAGGCATGATCCTTACCAGCAGGACCACAGGAAAAATTCACAAACTATACGTGGTAATCTTAACCTTGTAAGGATCAGGAGGATATGAAATATATTATATACCTCTATAGTCATCAAAGGATTATGTAGGGTCATGCAGTGTACCTGTATTAAAAAAACTGTCAGCAACTGTCATGTCTTTCATCCATGGACATGACATCAAGGACACATTGATGATGTTATCTCTTCCATAATACAAGAAATCAAATCATAGGGACCATTTGGATTTTCTGGTCATAGTAAAGTAAGTTAGTATCAAGAGGTATTACTTCTTTCAGTTTCATTGCTGCTATGAACTTTTTTTAGCTAGTGTGTTCCTAGGACAATGACTGTAGAACAAGCATTGCACCTTATTCATCCATTTACAGCTCAAAATAAATAACTGAAATGCATTGCGATTGAATAAATCAACTTCTTACAGGCTCAATCTAACTTTATAAAATATATTAGAGTTGCAATAAAACAAGAAAACATTTTTAATATTTGTTTTATAATTTAAGATGTTATTAATACTATAGTTATAAAAATGAAATGTGTGCCAAAAATGCAACATAACCTGTCACAAACTGTTTAGTATTTATTTTGTTAGAGAATTTCATCTAAGGGAATACAATTCAAGGTTTCATAGCAATAATATCCATAAGCTACTTACAAAAACAAGGCTATGGAATATTTGCTAATCACTGATTAAATATAACAATGACCATGCTTACTTGTACTTTTTTAAGAAAATGCTATTCATTGATGTATATACATGTGTATAAATTTTTACAGAGCTAATTCTCAGCTCTAGGATGTAAACAAGATAGGATAGTTTGGTTGTAATGTTCTACAAAATATTCCAGAATATTCCAGAAAAGTTAACTAATAACCAAAAACAACTTTTTGGAAGGAAACAGCAGCCTATAGAACAGCCTTTTAACCCCTTAATGACCATTAACATGTCAGGATAATCACCGTTAAACTTGCCTAAAGGACCATTAACGGGGTCTGAAATTGACCATTCGAAGACCCCCCCGTTCAGATGAAGCAGCCACATTTTGGATGCTAGCTAGAGAAAGAGAGGCAAAGAGAGGAAACTGGAGTTGCTTGACAGGAATATTGGTGATAGTCACTTCAAGTTGTTTCCTGGGTGTGGGTATGGAGAAAACAATGAAAAATAAAGCTTTTTTGAGTTCTAACGAGCAGTTAGACATTAGGTATATGCAAAAATCTTCACCTCAAACTGAAATAGAGAATAAGGGCACTTCCTGCTTGGTGAATGCTTTCCTGCGAAAAGTTCAGTTTTTCACTTTTTTCACCTAGCTCATTACACTGAAATCAATGGGAACATTGAATTTACATACCACACATAGAATATATATATATCTATATATATCTATATATATCTATATCTATATATATATGTATATATATATATATATATATCAGGGCTCAAAATTTACACTCGCCACTAGCCAATGGCGAGTGAAAATTTAGCCCTGGCGAGTAGAAATTCACCCCTGGTGGGTATGTTATAGCTTGGCTTGTCTGGCTAGTAGCAAAGGACTTCAGATTTTAAAGGGATAGTAATACTTAAAATGTAAAAAAAAATATGTTGTAGAGTTTATCCCCCTGAGTAAAACAAAGGCACTCCCACTGCTGAAAGGTGTTTCATTCAAAAGTTATTAATTTTCAAAGTTGAATTTTTTAGGTGCAATATCACAGTGGCCTGAAATTGTACAGTGGCGCTGTTGCTACACCATCCTATGGAGATTTATGGTCAACTAACCAGAGCTGTCCATAGGATCGTGTAGCAACAGTGCCACTGTACAATTTCAGGACACTGTGATATTGCACCTAAAAAATTCAACTTTGGAAATTAATAACTTTTGAATGAAACACTTTTCAGCAGTGGGAGTACCCTTGTTTTAATCAGGGGGATAAACCCTACAACATATTTTTTTACATTTTAAGTATTACTATCCCTTTAAGCCATATATATATATATATATATATATATATATATATATATATATTTTTTTTTAAGCATAAACCCTGAGAAAAAACAACATGGTCTACTGGCCTAGTGCCAGCAGGCCATGTCGTGTTGGCCAGTGGCCATTTTCTATTGTCAAATGCCCTGATGTAGATGTGGAATTTGTGACTGCAGATCTTTCTGCTGCTGCTGAGTTGTTTAAGCAGCAGGTTGATTAGGCAGCTGATAGAGAATGGGATCAACATCAGTAACAGTGGGTGATGGTGTCAGGGTACCTGTGCAGCGGCTGCTCAAGCCACCCGCATCTTGCTCCAGAGGCTCCAGCGGTATCCTGATTGTCTAGTCCAGTCCTGTTCACTGTACTGTTTGTATATATTTTCCTGTTCTGTATTGTGGGTCTTAGGGCCTACACTCGTGTATGCGCTTTATTCAAATAAAGTTATTTTAACCTTACCGTTCTGTCTGAGTGTTCATCTAAAAAACCGTGACAGAGATACATTGTTACAGTTATCACAGCTTACCTCTTTTAACATTTTTGTCTGTCATTTTCATCTCAGCTTCTCTTTTTTCAGATTATTTTCCACGTGACATTAGAAGTGAATGCATTTTCATAAATTATTTTTATTATAGATATATATATATATATATATATATATATAGAGCTATATATTTACTGTTTAGAGGGTCTTATACTTTTTATATTTTATATTGAATATTTTATTGCCTTAGTAACTATTATTATTATATGAGTATCAATAAATATTATTTTATTTAGTAGACTTGGCGCTCTCCCTTTTTATATATTTATTCCTTGTTTTATTTCTGTACACTGTCAGAATTTAAAGGGATAGTAGCGACAGGTCTGCAGGATTTTATTTTGGATACCAGTGGCGCCATTTTTTCCTATATTTGTATGTTTTGTTTTTATCCTTATATATATATGTTAATTCATAATAGCACTAGGCCTTTTGTGAAGTTCCTCTAGTGATTTTTCATCATCAAGGGTTAATTCCCTATGCTTGTTTTGATTATAGTTAATTTGAATGCATTCAACGAGAGGTGGGACAGAAAGTTTAAAAATAACATCCAAAGGATGCTGATTAAGGCACTAAGTTACTATGATCACGCTAAGACAAAACTCGTGTTAGTTGTTTTAGAGATCCAACTTGAATGCCGGTATCATTGTCTTCTTTTGCTTGTGTTTTTAACTATGTAAGATTTCACTATTTTTTTCAGTCCGAACATGTTATGGGTTTACGAAGAGGAACTAGTTATAAACTCAGAAACCGATTTAGTACAGTTTTTTGTGAGACTGAATTTGTTTGGGTATAGCATCCTAAATATCTTTTTGCTATTTACTATACTTTAGAAATAGCATTCTGGCAATCTAGATAATGCCTAGGTATCAGTTTCAATCAGAGTACAAATGAATTGATTTAATCAGAATCGGCAGGGTTTCTCACTTGCTAGTGATTTTTCATTACTAGTACACTCTAGTAAGGCAAGTTTAGCAATGCGAACTATGCCCCAGCAACATTTTGTTTAGAGCACAGACAATTTTACTAATTTAGGTACACTATATATATTGCACTATCGTTCAAGCAATTTGGCTTATATACCAGAATTATCCTTGCTTTAAAAGCAAGTAATTAGTACAGTAGTCTAATGCAGTGTACTGAATATTGGTTTGTGCCCTCAGAGGTGTAGAGTTTCTATAACTTACCTTAGATTGGCACATAATTCACCTAATAATTGTGTCCGAAGTAGCTGACACTGGGTGATCTGATATAAGTTTGTTTAAATCAGTACAGTTTTTATATACAACAACAATTATGTAGCCACTTTGCCATTTGGAGCTGTACTTGGATTTTGTATTTAGGGTGCAGACATATCAGCATTAAGGCTTCTTTAGCTATTCATCCTTATGATACTCTGTTATTTGAGGGATGTGTGTGGATTGGAAACTTAGGATGTAGACTGACTGTTGAGTTTTGCAGGGTTTCTTTCAAAGCTTAAAGTCTATCACCATTAGTTATTCCACAAGCTGCAGAAACCAAGGCTGCAGTACATTTTTGGACTACCACTTTATGAACATGTAACTGCATTGCTATTACTCCTTTAGGCCTCCCACAGCTCCTAGTGCATTTGGTGGACGTTATTGTGTGTATTTGTATGGTGATGTTGACGAAAGAACTCATTGTATCTGATGTCTTGCCCCAAAATATTCTCTCTCTTCTACTATCAGTCTGCCTCAGTCACAGCTCACACCAGCCGCTTAATTGTCAAACTATTGTAATTTTTAAAATTAACTGTCTCTATCACTGTCAACAAAAGACACATTCTCTGATCAACTGCTTTTTTTCACCAGACTCCCCTAGCACAATGATAACAGCCAGATCTGGAAGGAACGTGAATCACGCCTGCCTGTGTTTCCCCAGTCACACAGAATTTTATGGTATTTGGGGTAAATCTCCTTTTCTCCATTCTCACAGCCACATACTCTGTTAGCACAGAGATAACAAACAGGCCAGGAAGGAAATTAGTTCGCAGCTGCATGTGTCTTCAGTCAGTCACACATCATTTTGGGGTATTTGGGGTAAGATACCACAGACTTAGAAGAAATGAAAAACAATAGAGCAAGACTGAACAACCTGTATAGTGGGACAACTATGTAGACTTTAAATTCCACCCTGTTTCCCACTAAGTCAGGGGGTGTCCTCTGCCCAACCTACCATGGTTCTAGAGCTGGGTAAGCTGGAGCTCTCACCATATTTTGGTACTATGGATGATTGTAAATGAAGTCCTTTTTGTTTTTCTAATCTGCTTTGAACCTGAGAGCAGGGTAACCCAGCTTTGACAGGTTGACTTTTAAAAAAGTAATTTGCTCTATGAGCTGGGGGGCCAATTGAGAGTGCTGGGGGCTAAATATATATTTCCTGTTATGGAAAATACTCACTCACTCTGGACAGTGGTTGGAGGGCAAGAAAGCAACTCCTGGGCTACAGGGATAAAGTAGGCCACACAGCCCTCTTGTTATCCCAGAAACTCAAGGGATCTGTACTTGGGGGCAAAAAAGCTTCCACAAGGTAAGCCTTAACCTCAAACTCAGCACTTTTTCTATTAATGGGGAGCTGTTTGTTTTGTTTGAAGCATAATCTGCCGATTGCCTCAGCATAAAAAGCAGCAGCTGCTCCAGTGGAATAAGATAAAGTGTTACTGGCTCTGCTACTGATAGGTCCCAGAAGACCACCTCACTCCTCCAGCTCATCTGTGGAATCTTCTCCTACCTCCTCTGACTGCATTCTTTTTTTTCTTTGCTTCTCACACACCCTCAATATCAATTGTTCCCTCCAGGCAGTGAGGGAATTTGAACTAAGTGCCATCTTGCCTTTGATTTGAGGATTGCAAATTGTGGCATGCATTAACTCAGGACAATTGTCCATGCGCTCTTCCATGAGCTGAGTCAGTTACTTTTTCAACCTCGTTAGAAGGGCAGCAACATCGGGAATTATATTAGCCCCAGCACCAGGCAAGCATTCCCTAATGGCAAGGAAATCGTACATTTTTAAGGAGATGTGTGTGAAGAGGGGAATGACTTTGGCCAGGCTAATGGTCTCTTTGCTTAAAATTTCTGTCAATGCATGGAAAGGTGTGAGAACTGTCACTACCTGTTCCATCAGGGCCCAGTCAGCCCTGCCTAGTGTTCTGTTGCTGTCAATGAAATGAGACATGACATTGCGTGAATTGCTTTTTTCTGTTCCAGGATACACTCTTGCATATCTAAGGCACTGGGCAGCGCACACCCCCAAATCTGCCATCCCGGAGATCCTTTGCCATGTTAGCTGCACCAACAGTAACCACAAACTCCATTTGTGCCTGTGTGTCTGCCCACTCCCTTAGCCACTGCATCTCCATGTTCTGCAGTGCTTTGCGAATGTTATCTGTGCTGCTGATCCATTACTTCAGCATGGAAGAGGAAAGAGCAGTGCCCCCGCTTGGCTACTGCACCTGAACTTGTTGTTGGTATCGGTAATATTGTGTCGTGCAACACTTTGGTCTGCCATCAATGCGCCGTCAATGAAAGGAAGGCATGCTGGCCACTTGGAGCACTCCATAAGTCAGTGGTAAAGTGCACTTATTGGCCACCTGCCTTTCCTAGCAGGTCCTTGAAAAGCCCAACGCATGACCGGTACAATGAGGACACTATAGTTCAACTAAATGTGTTGCAGGATGGAATTTTATATCGGGGTGTGACAGCCTCCATAAGTTGCTGGAAGAGCTCCCCATCCACCAAATAAAAAGTAGCACCCCCAACGTCTATGAGCTGTGCAATGAAGTTTGTAATTTTTTGGGACTGCTGTCTGCACATCCCCTTTGAATGAAACCCACCAACATCTTCCAGTGTGGCCTGTATTGATTTTGGGATGGGCTGTGACTATTTGCTCTTACTAGGACCAGCTGTGGCATGATCCCCTTGCCCTTTCTCCTGCTTACTGGTGGTGAGTGAGACACTGGAATATGTAGTAGTGCCACTTTCTGCAGTTATCCACACTGACTTGTGGTAGTTGTTCAGGTGTTGGTTCATCCCGGAGGTGGTTAGATGACCCAACACCCTCCCACGACTGACTTCCCTGCCACACAATATACATTTCACTTGCCGGCCGGCGCCAAGTGTCACAAAATGCTCCCACACTTTGGAGCAACAGATGACTCTGCCAGTTGAAATGGAAGGTGGTGGAGAAGAAGAAACTGAGATGACACTTTCTTCATCTTCACATGCTGGAGCAACCTCTTTTTTGTTCTACGTACATTTACAAGGGTAGTAGTAAACCTAAAGATGGCAGCAGGCATGTTGGGACTGGGATTGGAGGAGGATAGTGGAGTAACAGTGGAGGCGGAGACACTAGCAGCTATTATCTGCATGAGATACTCAACTGGAACTTGAAACCAGGTGTTGAGTTTTCAATAGAAGACAATTGTAGCTAGAGAAACAGAAGGAGTACTATGGGCAGCAGGGAAAAAATCAAACTCAGTGGAAAAATCAAGCTTAGGAGGCCTTGGTCCTTTACATTTCTCACATTTCCATTTACTGTCTATCAAAGAGCCTAAACACATGCATTTTGCTCCTTTGCAGAGGTGGAAGGGGAACACTGACCTTATATCTTTCAGACACAGCAGATAATTTTGGCTGCACATTATTGTCATCGTTAGTATGCACATATTCAATATGTGAAGAAGCAATTGGGGATAAGAGTTTGTGTGGAGGAATATATTCTAAATAATCATCATTATCAATGATGGTGGAAGTGGTGTCATCTGATGCCAAATAATTGGAATCCTCCTCATCAACATCCTCACTTTTAGACTCTGACAGGGCTAAAACAAATAATGATGATGGTGGTGGTGATGAAGATTATGATAAATTAAGTTTCCCACCAAACATCTCCTTACTATGAAATACAGGCAGTTATTGATCTCCGAACAAAAATAAAGTGTGTATCAAATCCTAATCCTTACAAAAAACTACTTGTGACAACCCTTTGAGTGCCAGAGGGTTATGCAATGCATTGTTTTGCAATAACTTTCTGTAAGCATGTAAAACCAATATTTTGCAGCCTTTTGGTCCTATAAGCTAGCTGCTATGCTTGCTAACCATTATTTTAAAGATATTAAAAAAATAGTTATGACTCATAATGAATGTAGCAGATGTGTATGGTCATGATGGAATGGGGTGGTTTGGTGATTGGTGTATAGATATAATCATGATTCATAGGGCTGAAAGCTAGACCAATTATTTGTATTATCATCATGAGTTTAATTTAAACGCATTATTCTAAGATTATTGTGAAACATTAATCAGTGGTCAGTGCATAGCAACCATTCAAATCCTTCCTCCTCATCATCCACAGTCATGCTGTTTATAGTACTGTGGATTTGCCTGCCATGTGTGGCTTTGTCCACTTCTGTTATCAGATACTCAATTTGTACTAGATGTTGGTTTACTTTTAGAAATGTCACCAACACTGTTGCTTGATAGTCATGTCCTAAAGCCATTTATAATATAACCAGCTACACTAAAAACCTGTTCAGACTTTAAAGCTTGCTGGTGGCAACTAAGGGTTTCTATGGCTGTTCATGCCAGTGCTGGCCAAACACATTATTTTGCTTTTCAGAAATCAATGGGATCACCATCACCACCACCACCACCACCACAAATTTTGATTGCCAACAATGAATTGCTGATGATGATGATGACATGTGTTCAGAAATATGTTGGGTTTGGGAATGGTATGTTCTGGTTGATGTTGCTGCTCTTGCTGCTGCTGGTACAAATCTTTTGCTGCCTTCTTTTTATTGTGCTTTCTAGCAGTTTTTTGCCTCTGTCTCTCATTCACCAAAATACATCCATCCACTCAACCTATCAGCACATCTTTATATTCTTTGACAGAATTTGATGCCTCAGAGAAAAATTTGCTTAAAGCAGAGGTCAAGCAAAGTGGCAAGAATGTATTCCTCATTGCTTTTAATGGACACTATGTGAGGCAGCCACACCTTGTAGACCGTTTTCATGAAGAGTCTGTTTGTATGCCACACTATTCCGACTCTGCAGACGAGCCGTCCAGTCGCATGACCAGATTCTAAGTGAGTCAGCTAGAGTGCTGACGTGGGTAAAAGGGACTGGAGGGGGGAACTTTAGAACAATATTCCACGAAAACTATTCAAGTTATAAAAATAAGAGTAAGATCATTTGCTTTATTTATTTAATTAGAACAATATTAAAGCTTCTTAAAATAAAGTGTTACTATCTCTTCAAAGAACTGATATAATGTTTTGCTAACTAGGGGACTATCACAATCTACAGTTTTTTTTAATTATTGCCGTGCCAGTGTTACTTAAACAGGAAGTTAGTGGTGTGGGCAAAGGACAAAATCACTCAGCCTGCTATCAATCTTTTCAAGGCATATGTTGTAGTACTAACACTTTTACTTTGCCCTCAAAGGGGAGCAGTAATTAATGCAATAGTATGCCTATGGAATAGTAAACTTGTCAATGGTGGAGGCTGACATGCTGCCCTTTTCTTTTCTTGAATAGAGAGGCTTTTCTGAAGTCATGTGTTGCACCCTACTGGAATAACCCACGCTGAATTTATTTTAGTGTGGTCGGTAATGGACACAGACACTCAACATGCCAACAATTTTTTCAAGGCATATGTTGCTATAGCACTCACAACCTTTACTTTCAGCTATATATTTCTCCTCTCCAGCCCTCAGAAAAAGCAATATTGTGATTGAAAATCTTGTAGTCATAGAAAACATAGGTGAAATATGACAAAGTTCTTGCGGGAAAGTTATTTGCAGTGGAGAAAAGGAGAACCTTTTATGTATTGTCTATGGGTGAAAAGTTTTGTGAAAAAAACTGGAAAAGTCCTGCAGGAAAATTCCCTTACTTTTCAACCATCCCTATATGGAAGGGACAGGAGAAGGCCAAGGGCATGGAAAGGAAGTGATCAGATCAATGACATGGAAGAGAAGGGAATGGTCAAGGATATGGAAGGTAGGGGATAAAGCTAAGGCCATGGAAGGGTGGGCAGAGGGCCAAAAACATGGAAAGGAAGGGAGTGGGCAAAAGGAGATAAAAAGAAAGGCGGAAGAAGGAGAAGGAAGGGTGAGGACCAGTCCAATGAAAGGTAAGCAATAAGGACTGGCAGTAGGAAGAGAGGCACTGGGGTTCACTGGGGTTCATTGGGGAGAGGAGAGTTCTTAACCTTGCACCGAGGACTGGCCTGTATGGAAATATGCTCTATATGACAGATAAAGGTAAGTGAGTCTGGAAAAAGGATTGTTTACTAATGCATCTGCTATCATCACTAAGTTCCAATTATTTCAACTGTTTCCAAAATAAATCTATATAAATTATGAAAATGTTCAAATTTTCTGTCATTGTCATTGACCTGTATAGAAGCAAAACAGGCAGAACAATACTTTTTTCATTACAAAGTGTGTGTTTTTTTTTTACCTTTTATGTATACACCGCAGGCCTCCAAAACGACAAACAAAATAACTTATACATGATATCAATGTGTTATTAAAATGCCAAAGTTTCACACTTTAACTATGAGTACAAATTCATCATTTCAGAGAAATAAAGCATGACATAAAATCAATTACAAATGTAATTGTAATACCATTTTTTTTCTCCGGTGCTATATATCATAATAAAGTATTTTCTTTGTTTTATAGTGAGTTGTTTTTATATTAAACATTATCCTTCAGATGACAGCGTATTCCAAATATTATTTTTTAACCTCTTCAATGCTAGATAAGTTTGTAATGTTAGAGACCATCCACTGGGTTAAAAAAATATAATTTCAAATACTCCCATCTTAAACTTATGTTTTGTAACCTCTTGGATACAGGAGACATCTCCAGTGCATTACGGAGCAAAGTACTGGTTCTTAGGGATGGGTGAAAATGCAATTTTTCCACTTTTTCTATTTCACTTAAATCAATGATAATAATGTAATTTTTCTCAATCTGAAGAGTTTCTATCATGCTATTGTAACTCCCCAGTATAAAAGAGGGTATCAAATTACCACAGGTTGTCAGTCTGTGCTTGGATAGAGAGTAAAAGCTGCTGAAATGTTGATAATATCTAGTAAAGAGGCAGACAGGCAATGGGATGGAGATGGAGTTGATTGATTTAAGGAGAATTGGTTTTAGCAAGTCATTCTCTGGATAGGTACGGTATGCAGTATGGAAGTAAAGAGAGAAATGATAGTTAAAAAACTTTTGGACTAATAGGTAAAAGTAGGAATGACATTCAAACAGGCAGATGATCCTGCCTGAGTTGAGACTGAGGATGACAGTGACAGACATTAGAGACAGAGACATATATTATATATTATTTTCAGACAGAAAGCAACATGTAAGACATCACTCTATACTCAAAGGAGAAAATCATATATTGGCACTGCTGCTGTGTTGTTGTCCTGTACAAATAATTGCATACTATATATGTGTCGAACCTAAGATCTCTATTGTGTACTTTACATTGAAAATAAAGACAACTATCATAATATGTAAGGGAACAGGATAGGAGGAAAGAGCTAGAAGAAGTGGTAGTAAAATCATACTACAATCTGATCAAGGCCATGGTTTCTGCAGTTTGTGCAGTATATGATGATAGTCCTCCTTCTGACTAGGGATGAGAGAAAGGCCTTCTTTTTTTTGCAATCATTTTTGGTTATGGTTGTCTCTGCAGAAATTTCCAGACACAGACCCTTTATAAAATATCTGCTTTTTTTGCTAAACACAGGAAATTTCCAGCTAGAATATTGTTGTTTCTGCCTATGACAGAGATTCCCCACTGAGTGAGTTAGTACTGGTCTGTGGCTACCAGTGCAGTGGGACAAGACTGGAGGGCTCAGTATGTATGGTTCTGTGTTATAATGGTAGAAGGCTGACTGGTTCTATGGCTTTAAGGGGACAAGGCTTGGGGTCATTATGAGGGGTTCTATGGCTACCAATGCAACGGGCACAGCTGGGGAGGTCAGTATGTGGAGTTCTATGGCCACCAATGCAATTGGACAAGGCTGAGGTTCAGTGTGTGCATAGTATAAAAAAGCAAAAAAATACATTTTTGCAGGAATTTCAAAGGAAGGCTTAATGTGTAGCTTTTTTTTTTTTTACTTTTGTTGTAGGAGAAAGTTTTTGCAATACTCCTGAGGAGGCTGTTTGTGAAAGTGATCTGAAAAGTTCCAATAGTTTAGTAGTCCTAAGTATTTTAACACTAAAGACAACAAATATATTCGAGTATTGTTGTTGCCATAGATGAGAAGGTCTGAGCTGTAGTGACCCCATCTGATGTGTCAGACAGTCACAATGACAGTGACACCCTGCCACAAACTATTGTCAATTATAATGCCCCATAAATCTTATAGATTTAGATAAACTTTTTTCAGACAGCTTCCAAGAATATGAAAGTAACGGGGAGGAAGATAATTAGTTATTATCAAAGGATGGGGCTGATTCTGTTAACTTATTATTGATTATGTTGACTTTGAATATGTCCCTCTACACTCCTCCACTTCTGATACAGATGAAATAGAGAGCAATGATGACATGGCAAAGCAATTAGCTGTATCTGAAAGGAGAAGGTTTCACCACTGAAAAGCTGCAGTATGCATGTTTATACGCTCTTAAAGAGAGTCAGCTGTAAAGTAAAACTGCTTAAAAATATAGTAATCGCAATCATCATCATTTCCACGGTCACCACTTTTAAGTCCAACAGCACCAAGTCACAATATTAATGACTTCTGTTTCTGTTAATGTTCAAGGAGAAGCACCACTGCCAATTCCTACTACTATTAGTACTATGTCAACATCTAGTCATTGTAGTAGTGTACCGGTTTTTAAAGACACTCAGACCAGAGGTTAAAATAAAACACAGTTTTATTGAGCAAAAACAAGGAACACTGCCCCCTAGGGCTAGAATAGGTGATAACACGTATATGGATAAGTATAATGGATGTCTTTACAAGCACAATAAGGCTTGGGGCAATACTGGCATATAACTGGGAACAGTAGTGGCATAAGGGTTAAAGCACAATGCAAGTAATCAGTCTCTGTTGTGGTGTGTGTGGCCAACGCCCAGTAGATGGTATTAACAGCCCAGTCAGTAGTGCGAGGTGGGAAGCACCTTAGCAGTGAGGCAGAATTGAAACACTACAGGAACAGGCGATCAGCGAGATACCCAACAGTATTGCAAGAGCTGAATGGAACTAGAGCCACTAGCACCCTCCTGGTGCAGTAGTGGAGTCACAACACTGCAAGAGCCAAATGGGACCAGAGCCAATAGCATCCCTTAGGTGCGGTGATGGAGTCAGAGACACTGCAAGAGCTAAATGGGACCAGAGCCAATAGCAACTCTTAGGTGCGGTAACGGAGTCATAGACACTGCAAGAGCTAAA
The DNA here is from genome assembly GCA_037306005.1 of Rhinophrynus dorsalis. NCBI lineage: Eukaryota > Metazoa > Chordata > Amphibia > Anura > Rhinophrynidae > Rhinophrynus > Rhinophrynus dorsalis. The sequence goes on along the minus strand of CM074721.1, from coordinate 63,765,398 downwards.
TGGAACTTGAGTCAGTAGCACTCTACCGGTGCGGTAACGAAGACACAACACTGCAAGAGCTGAATGAGACCAGAGCCAATGACACCCTTCCGGTGCGGTAACGGAGACTAACACTGCAAGAGATAGAGGAATCGCCCAATAGCACCACGTGGTGCAACAACTGCTATTCTGTGCTCATAAGGTGGAAGGTGGAAGCACAGTTAACGGAGGCCACAATTGCTCTTCCAGTGTTAACATACAGGCTTGGTAGCGGAGGCAACAAGCTCAGCAAGTGTTAAACAACTGTCTCAGTAGCGGAGGCAACAAGCTCTGCAAGTGTAAATGGACAGGCTCAGTATCAGAGGCAACAAGTTCAGCAAGTGTTAACGGACAGGCTCGGTAATGGATGCAACAAGCTCAGCAAGTGTTAACGAACAGGCTCGGTAACGGAGGCAACAAGCCCTGCAAGTGTTCACAGACAGGCTCAGTAGCGGAGGCAACAAGCTCTGCAAGGGTTAAATGGGTGATCAGTCTGCACAGCACTGCATACACAGTTCAGAATGTCACCGAGCGACATATAATCAGGATCTCGCAGAACACAGGAAGCAGGTCACGGAGCAGGAACGTCAGCCAAGCCGGATCAATCACGGAACGGGAGCATCAGCCAAACCGGGTCAATCACAGAGCAGGAGCGTCAGCCAAGCCGGGTCGATCATGGAACAGGAGCGTCAGCCAAACCGGGTCAATCACGGAGCAGGAGCGTCAGCCAAGCCGGGTCAATCATGGAGCAGGAGCGTCAGCCAAACCGGGTCAATCATGGAGCAGGATCGTCAGCCAAGCCAGGTCAATCACGGAGCAGGAACAACAAGAGTAGTCAGACGGGCCAAATCTGTACACAGGAACGCAGGAACACAGCAACGGATGCACAGGTACAGGAACACCACGAAAGGGCACCTGACAGGTGCCAGAGGCCCGGTATATGAAGGCCACCCTGGGCGGGCTAAACAAGCTCCACCAATGAGAGAACACCACAGCAGAGAGTGACAGCAGAGTCATGGGAACCGTGGTAAGTAGTGATGATATAATAAGTAGTAGTCTCTCAAGAACACCTCAGTCTATCTATAAAATATACAGTATGGAGATACTTCTCTCGCAATCCAAAAGTTAAATATGTTGCTATCAGTTGACCCTGTAAAAAGTGATCCCCAATGAGATTCTACATGAGGCAAAACCACATGTATGATTGGGACATACAGCTGAAACATGCATGTCAAAGATGTGATAATTAGCAGCAGCAGCAGCACTCCTAAACGTGCACAGGGTTGAGGAGGACATAATAGTCTACTCGTAGATGTCTAGTGGACATGTCTAGTGGAGCAACATTTTCCTCAGTAACAATCAAACTCATGTCTGCCAGTGCTGTTGTGCAAATGCAAAACATTGAGGAGATCAATGTTGTGTTTGTTAAAGGGACAAGAGTCCCCACAAGTGCCACACTCACCTCTAACACTTCCACCACCATTAGTCATCTTAATATTATTATGTTAAACAATTATTCTATGTTCTTAAAAAGAAGAAACAAAATGCACCGAAATAATCCAAGTACACCTAAGTGTCACATTTAGGCAAGAAAACTCGGGACAAGTACTAAAAGGTAACACCAACTTTATTAGACAGCAACAAAGAAACAGAAATATCACAATATACAGTAATAAAAAGAAGAGCACAAGTGAGCAAGCGACAACTACCAGAAATAGAAAGCTGCTTCCATATGATTCTCTTGGTATATGTCCCAGTGATGGTACAAGGAGTAGTGTGCAATGCAACAGGTCCGCAGCTGGGAAAAGCCAGACAAATGGGAAGGCAACTACGAGTAGTCTGCCAGAGACACAAATCTGCACCAGATTGGATAGCTAACTGCATGGAAGGCCACACTAGAGTACAATTAGATAGAGCCATAGGTCAGCGCCAGTTAGGGAGGTCAGACAAGCTAAATGTCACGCACAGAGCGGGTAGTCAGCCAGAGCCACAGGTTTGCACCAGATAGGATGTCCACTGAAGCACTGGTTTGCTGGATACACAGTGGACCGAGCCCCAGGTCAACACCAGAACAGGTAGTCAGACAAGCCAGTAGTCAAACACGGAACGGGTAGTCAGCCAGAGCCGCAGGTCTGCACCAGGATTGTTATCCGACAAAGCCAAGGGTCATAGTAAAAGTGCAGAAAGAGGAGGAGCAGCCAACAGGTGGCTGTCCCATTAAATGGAGCGCACGTCCATGCCCTTGGACGTGCGTCCAAACATGACGTTACCCACCTGCCGGAACGCCGGCAGCGGAAGCGGCTAGAGCCGCACAAGGCACCAGCAAGTGGCTGAGCCACCAGGATGTGGAATGTGAACAAGCCTCAGCGGAGGCAAGGCACCGTGAGTGGGCAGAAAATGCGTCTGGAGCCACTGGGGAAAGTTGCGGTCGGCTCAAGCAGCCACTGCCCAGGTACCCTGACACTAAGGAATTGCCAACTATCAAAATGCTGGTTCCTGGTGGTTGACATGCTGCCCTATATCATGAGATGCAACCAACTGGTATATCCCACACTGCAGTTATTTTTCCAAGAATGATTGTGCCAAAATTGTACAAACAGGTAATTAATATTGTGGGCAAAAGGCTGGAAAAATTAAATGGCAAGAAAGTTCACTTGAATACAGGTACTAGGACATGTGACCAGAGTACAGACTATATATCCAAATACAGCATGTACACAGATAGCATACTTAGGGCTAAAAACTTGCAGCTCTGTGGCAGGTTATAGATTTTTATAGTATTGCTCAGAAATTTATGCACCCACAGAAAGTGGGAGGAAATTGGCAAGTTCAAGGAATTTCAATGGTAGCAGTGAAATGGCAGAACTTATATATTTTCTATCTGTGGGAATTTTTCACAAAACAAGAAAAAATTCCGGCAAAACGAAAATGTTGACAATCTCTGTAGCATCCATGGGGTTAAAGCAAGGTTGGGAAACTTGAAGCCTAGCTGGAGGTGATGGGAACAACTGGATTTTAATCTTGGGAATTGTAGTACTCAGTAGCTGGAGGGCTTCAGCTTGCCCTGGGTTAAAACACGTCTAAATGTTCTTGTCAAGGGCCAGATTAAGAAAGAATAATGAATTGAGGTCCAGATTCTAAATAATATAATGGCATTAAGACAAGCTTGGACAAAATACGAATTTATACCGCTATTTGCTATCTGTAGCTAGGCCACTAAGCTACCTTAAATGCTTCTATATAACCTTACATGCTCAGCATTGCATGTTTGCCTTGTTACAAAAGATAAGGTAAGGATTATTATTATATTTTTCAGTAATTCACATTCATATTGTTTAATATAACTTATGAGAAGGACCTGATTGGACCAAGGGCTGCAAATTGCCCCAGGCTTTTGTATGGATGTCCCTGGGATAAAGGAACATTGTCACCACACACCATCTTTATATATATATTGTGTTATTAAATCATTAGCCATATCTGAATACCTTTAGATAGTATTTTTTTTTAAATTATTTATTGTTTTATTTTGATCAGTCAGATTTGTCATTATTTGCTGGCATAAACTACACCCTCCAAATCACTTTCCCTTTAGGTCATTACTTTAGTGAACAGAACATGTTATCTTTCCACTCAATTGGCACAATGCAAGAAACGTTCGCATTGGATAAAGGCATTTTTGTGCGCAGATAGATTTTGTGCATGTTCTAACCCAGGAAGCTAAATACCGAACGCTTCTTGAATTGCGCATAAAAAATTCCATTTTACAACAACAGTACACAGACGTATAAATTCATTCTCAATAGCAGTTCTTGCATTAGGCGCATTCGCTATTCCACTCACACAGATTCTTTAATCTTAGCCACACCCACAAAAAAAAATATATGCAGCCGTTCGCTAATCTTGATTATTTCATGTGCATTTCAACAAAATCATGTGCAAACTTATTCCCTAGTGGTTTTCACATGGGAAATAGCGATTGCGCATGTTTCCTGCATCACGTCAGCTTCCAGTGCAGCTGTTGCCTTTAGCTAAAGGGGGCTTATTGAACTAAATGAAGTGGAACTCTCCCAATGCTTAAGGGACCCCACATATTCTAATGTGGTCTGAAGGGGGTGTCACAGGAGAATTACCATGAAGTCTCTGGAAGACAGCCAGGGGAAGCAAGGCACCTCTCACTGCCTTGACTGGCTAGACCTAACTTGACTTGGTTGTGCTTTGTTTCATCCGTCATCCTTACTTCATGGAAGGAGGTAATTGCTGCAGAGCACCTGTTCTCCTATGAAAGTCAGGAGCCTGAACTTGCTGCTGTCACTGCTTCAGCCACAGACAGGGCTGCCATCAAATGGTGAGAGAGGAGGCCACACAATACTAAGAGTGCAGACTCTTTGTTTGTTTGTTTGTTTGTTTTTAAATTATAACAGGTCCATGGCATACCTCTCAGCATTTCAAATGGACAGTAAGGGGCAGTGTTGTTATAGGTGGTGTTGCTGGGGGTGTAACTGGTGAATAGGACATTACTGAGAATTTACAGGTTACATCATGACCTATTGATAGGTTTTTATATAATTAAATAAATTACATAAAGGGCTGTCCAAAGTATTGTATTTACACACACTAATTTATAAAATCCCAATAACACATATACTGAAGCTTAAAGGGATAGTAATGTTTCACAAAAGCAGCAATCCCAGTTAATCTTCATATTATTTGGGCCATGGAAAGTGTTATTTCAATATTTTCAGAGTTGTAGTTCAAGAGTAATTGAATGATAAAGTACCCCCTCCCGCCCCTTTTACCTAGTGTAAGCCACCTCTCCTCAGATGTGGAATCTAGTCTTAAGACCAGACAGCTCAAAGCAAGGGACATTCTTCTTACTGTATGAGCCTAAGGAAAACCCTGCCCCCTTTGACAGTTTTATTAGGTTTTTCTTTATGCTCATTGAAGATTGTACCTCTCTGCATCTTGATGCTCTGAGGTGAGCAGTGTTACATCAATAAAAGGGGCAAGAGGGGGATAGTTTATCATTCAATTACTCTTGAATTTCAACTCGAACAGTACTTCAACTCGGCCCAAATACTATAAAGATTCATTGGAGCTGATTTTGTTGTGAAACATTACTATCCCTTTAAGCAAATATTAAAGTGAGTTTTATCTCTGTGGTGCATTGTGATGCACTTATATACACACTATACATTCTGATATAGTAAAAAGATGTACACCAAGGTAGGAAAGAAGGATAGTGTGATTTTAGTTTCAAAGAGGGACTGACCCTTCTAAAGAGGTACACTTGTGACGTATGCCACCATAAGTCTGCCTCTAGTGTTCATGGCTGTTTTGTTTCCTTTGACTAATGACAACAAGATTAGCTAAGTACTAAGAGTGACCACAGTGCATGCAGGGAAATACACAGAGTTCAGTGCTGGTGATCCAAATTCAAACATAATCTTTTTCAGTATGACAGAGCTCAAGTGTGAATCTAGAGTTTACCGGCACCAGGGTCTGAGTAAATTCCCCACAGGCACAATGATCACTCACAGTACCTGGCTCAACTCTCGTTCATTAGTGACAGGAGACAGACTGTGGTGCATGTTCAAATCTAGGCACATATTTCTGAAGGAGGTCATGATTTTTATGTTGCTGCTGTCTTCACTCTCAGGCCCAGCACTCCCCACAGTCCTTAGTATCCTTCCCTGCTGCTGGCTGTTGAAAGATAGTGTTGTTTGCAGTTTTTGCTGAATATGCCCTAGTGGCTGATTGGACAATATTTGTTATGATATCATAGCAGCTAGAAAGCAACAGGATGAACATCTTTTATGGTGTTCAGTAACAGAATGCCCAACCCTCAGACAATCAAAGGATCAAAATGATAATAATAACATTCTGAGTGCTATAACAAGCACAATGCATTGGACATCCACTTTAATTCTTTGAATGACAGAGTTCAGCATTCCTTTTGGCACTCATAGTGTTACTGCTGTACATAGAGGGTGTTCATCCTGTTTCTTTTGACACACAGGCTGAGCACCCCTGCTCTACATGCTGGTACTAGCACTAGTATTTAAATGTTTTTTTCTGTGTAGTATGTCCTTCCTGCCAACTGTGCTAGATTTCCAGGGGCAGCCCCTGGACCCCTTTCTCCTTGATTTTGACCCTGCTTTCAAAATAGAATTTGAACCCCATATTATTTATACTTGTTATTAAAATGTTAATAGATTGGGTCTTGAGCTTGCCCAAATATTAATACCGATCATTTACATGATTCTTACTCCACTGGAGGCATCTCCTGTTCTGTACATTTTGCAGAAGGACCTATATATTACATTATATGAATATGTGTATATATATATATATGTAAAGGTACTTAGCCTGGGATGACCCAGTGCATGAGATGAGACAGCGCATATCTGGGTAGATTTCAGCAAAAATAATTTATTATATATATATATATATATATATATATATATAATATATATATATATATATATATATATCACAAAGACACTTTAGAGGAGATTCACTAAGTGGTGATAAAGAGGTAATAAAGTGGAGATAACTTCTCCAGTTTATCTCTTCTCCAGTTCCTATGTTATTCTATGGAGCTTATTCACTAAGATCTCCAGAGTTGAAGAAACCTTAGTGCATTGGCTCCATACAAGAACACAGGAAATGGAGAAGTGATATCACTGGAGAAATTATCTCCACCTCATCACCTCTTTATCACCGTTTAGTGAATCTCCCCCTTTCTGATCGTCAATGTTTATTTCAAAAGAAAGAGAAAATAAGTCTCATTAATACAATAAAAAATACCATAAAAACTCACATGATACAATGTCATATCCCACGTAATTGAATATTTTGCTTCCCAGTGTTCAAAACACTATTAATTCTGTAAACACACATTTTTTTTTATTTATTTGTCTATTACAGTGATGAATCACATTAGTATATTCACCTCCATCAAACCATCATTACTATACAGGCAAAGTTTCTCACTATAAATAAATATACATTTGTATAAAACTTTTTTTTGCATTGCGCATGCATACATTAAAAAACGCAGAATCTGAAAATCCATCGATAGACAGCTGTTCTATCTGCATGGGCTCATGAATTCAAGCTTGATTACTGATTCTGCATTGTGAACCTGGTAAAAGTTGGAAACAGATGCAATGAGGTCATATTTTGTTTGGAAAAATAAAGATAAAAAGTAAAAAGAAAAATTCACTGCATTGCTGTGACCAATTTAAGGGCCATATGTATAAAAAAGGAACAATTCTGGGGCACAGAACTTGCACCCCAAGCTTCAAATGAACATTCCAGCTGATTTAAATTGGCCTTCCAAACCCTTTTTTGCTAGGGGGTCTCCAATACATCCAAAGGGTTCATTTTATAAATATTGTGCAGCAGCTTTGACCTAAAATTACTTAAGTTCTTAATTTTTAACTATACCTATGACCTAAGTTAAGGATGGGCAACAGTTGGCTGTTGAAGGTGATGGAGTTATAGTCCACAACAGCTGGAGTGCCTCAGAATGCCCACCCTTGCCCTAAGCATTCTAAATTACTTTAGGCTACATTATAGAAATAAACCCAAGGGTACATATTACAGATTCATGAACAGTTCAAAAACCCAACACTCTTACTGACTTGTTAGTTTACTAGATACAGTTGGTATGGATTTTCTGCTGTTCATTTTGAATTCATGCATATCTACTATGTTTGATGTTCGATTAATTTACAAGTAATAGTCTGGAAATCAGTTTAATCTGAAACCAAACAAAGCTTCAATGGGCATATTATTCTTAATGGCCAACCGCCTATAGTCATAGCCATTTTCTAACCATGCCCAATATGATAGTGGAAGCCTAAAAACAAGAATTCAGAAGTGCTTATGTTTCACACGGGCTGAACCTTCAAATGAAATGTATATACTCTGATATATATATACATAGTATCAAACAGATATGAAAAAAAAGAAACAGAATAAATAATATATATGTATATTTACCAATCTTAATATGCCAGTCTGTATATATTCCAGAATGGAATATACTAGGAGAGATTCTTTAATGTCAGTTCAAAGGACATATATACTTTAATAAAAAATCTTCTTTGTTCTTGACAAATGGAATATTGGCTGACTGGAGGTATTTTCAAGATTCCCCTCTATGGACGCAGCCCTTTTCTCCTCAGCAAGCTGAAGCAAGTATAGTGAAAACAAAAATGGAACAGGGTGCAGAACCATCTAAGAGTAGGTCTGTCTTTCTTCAAGAGTTAAATAACCCCACCTTAAAAGTCACTCACCAGGGGCTGGATTCTATTGCAGGTGCTAATTGTATTACTGCTTTTATCTCCAGGTTTCCACAGGAACATTTTTCAACAGGAAAATGTTTGATAAAATTAGTGTTAACATTTATCACCTGCAATAGAATCTAGCCTTAGATCTCCAATTATTTGATAGCCTTAAAGGAGAACATTCACCACTAAAAAACATTTACCATATGTTTAGTTATGAAACTAGTATTAGGAAATGTGTTTTTTGGGTGGACATTTACATACTTTTTAAGATATTTAGTCTTCAAGCTGTGCACATATTTATAATATATATATATATATATATATATATATATATATATATATATATAATATATAAAATTATATATATATATACAGTAATGTTTTGAAGGCAAAGGTGGTCACTCCAAATATTGATTTGATTTAGATTTTTCTTCTGTTCACTCACAATGCATTTTCTAAACTTGATAAAAATAAACTATCATATCTATTTTTTTTTAAAGCATTCTTACTTTACAGCTTTTTTCACACCTGCCTAAAACTTTTTCACATTACTGTATATATGTGTGTGTAAATAAGCTGTAGCTATTATCAGTCCACTGCAGAATGAATTCCTCCTCAGCAAACTGTGGTTATGGACCATAATAAGTCATGCTGATCCAGTGCAGGTCAGCAAATATCTAACCCTGCTAGGGACTAGAACCTGTGACCCTGAGGTTTGATCAGATTCCACAGTTGGTGTATTAAAGGGATTGTAATGTTTCACAATAAAAGCAGCTCCAATTAATCTTCATAGTATTTGGGCCATAGAGATTGTTATTTCAATACTGTAGTTCATGAGTAATTGAATGATAAAATGTCCACCTCCCACCCCTTTTACCTAGTGTAAGCCACCTCCCCTCGAATGTGGAATCTGGTCTCTTGACCAGACAGGTCACAGCAAGGGACAATCTTCTTACTGTGATCATAAGGAAAACTCTGCCCACTTTGACAGGTTTTTCCTTATGCTAAATGAAGATTGTCCCTTTCTGCAATCCATCCAGACAGTCTTGCTGCTCTGAGGTGAGCAGTATTACATCAGTAAAAGGGGCGGGAGGGGGATTACTCTTGAACTACAACTCTGTTAGTACTGAAATAACACTCTCCATGGCCCAAATACTATGAAGATTAATCGGAGCTGCTTTTATTGTGAAACATTACTATCCCTTTAACCATCTGAGTTATCTGTATATGGTATTGTGCTCTAGTCTTGTGAGTTTCTCTTCTTTCTTATATACTATGTGTTTCAAATAAGCATGGGCACTTCAATGTCCACTTCATAACAAAATAAAACTAAATAAACCCTTTTTTAATTACAAAGCCATATACTTTTTTTTATAAGTTACCAGATTTTGTTTGCATTGGCCTGCCGAATCAAAAAGTCTGCTACCACAGACATGTCTACCATAAGACATTATAAGGGATTATGCTTTCAAATAATCTTTCTGTGCCTCCAATGCCCTGGATTAGTTTTTCCTAGTAGTCAGAAGATGTAAGTGATCTAGGGGACATATATTCCATTAACAAAAATAGCATTTTTATGGACCTTCTACATCCAGATTCTCATTACAGGAAACAACAGCTGTTTAAGAGAAATTGCTTTTATCTGTACTGGTCCTTTAATACCTACCATTTCCACTTGTCCCTTGTTCAAGCAATGCGCTGTTAGGTGAATATTTTGATTACATTGCATTTTGATTACCATGTACTGACTCTGGCTACAATACATTCTTGTGACACAGACCATGACCCCTTATGACTAAGATATCTCTAAAGACTCTGTCTCTTGTCCTTAGGCAAGTCTGCAAATCCTGCCTCAGTCGATTGGGTCCACTTTTTTTTTTTTTTTTTTAAAAAGCAGGATTTATTTTTATTCAGAGATGCATTCAAACAATGACATGATGTGATTTGAAACTAGTACAGATGTGTTTATATTCCAGATAATATACGTTTACTCATGATGACTCAAATCTAATGACATTTAACTGCATATAACCTATTTCAGTGTTTCTCAACTCCTGCCCTCAGGACCAACTAACAGGCCAGGACTTAGGGATTTCTCTGCTAGAGCACAGGTGTGGTGATCAGAGGCTCATTCACATTGATTAACTCACCTGTGCTCTAACAAGGAAATAATCAAATCCTGGCCTGTTAGTGGGTCCTGAGGACAGGAGTTGAGAAACACTGCCCTATTTGTATTTAATGAAGCAGATTATATTAATTTCCCTTTAAAACTGTCAGTTTGGCCCTAAAAGTATATAATTCTTAGATTCAAAAGTTTTGTTTCAAAAACAGCAACAAATATGTATGTATAAATGGATTAATCTGACTTTGAGGCTATGGAATATTTTCATGTCTTAATAAATAGAGAGTATTCTTGTGATAAATTAGTTTTTCCATAGCTTAAAGGGATAGTAATACTTCATTTTAACTGTATTTTATTTTGTAGGCATTAAAAAACATGACGAATGATATAAGTCTTATCTCTCAAACCTTTATGGTTTAAGAGATATTCACAAGCAAAGTTCCCCCTCCCACCCCTTTTACCTAGTGTAAGCCATCTCTCCTCAGATGTGAATCTGGTTGTAAGACCAGACAGATAACAGCAGGGGACAATCTTCTTTATATGAAAACAATGAAAGCCCTTCCCCCCTTGACAAGTTTTTCAGGTTTTTCCCTTATCTTAATTGAAGATTGTCCCTCTCTGCAGTCTACCTGGGCACCTCCCTTCTGATCTAGCTGAACGGGGGGGGGGGATACTTTGCTTGTGAATATCTCTTAAACCATAAAGGTTTGAGAGATAAGACTTATATCGTTCTTCCTGTTTATTTAATGCCTACAAAATAAAATAAAGATAAAATGAAGTATTACTATCCCTTTAAACTGGTAACCATTCAAAGAGACTTAATATATACTTTGAAACATTATATGTGTAAAATATAAGCTTCCACAGTGAATGAAAACATAATAAGTAGTCTATCTCTACCCTCATATAGTACCTCAGCTGTAAAAAGAATATTAAACATAAATATTGCATTCCTATGGGGAAATGTACTTTGAAAACATAATAAAGCCTTCGTCTGCTTAGATTTACATCCTAGAAGTAAAAGGTCTTCTTCAATGTTGAAGCAAATGGACAATTCTGCTTGCATGTTTGTTTGCTTGTAGCCTAAATATTAGTATTGCTCTTTGGTATGTTTTTCCAAAATGGATATAAATTGACCTTTTCCATTGATTTTATTAAAAAATACTAAATAGAATTGTGCTTATGCCAGTTTGCAGATCTTTGAACCTTCAGTGTCATTGATCTACAGTTATTTATTTTATGTTAACAGACGTCCAACTTTTTCTTCTGTCCTGGAAAAATGTAATATTATTTTGGGGTTATATATATGATGTACTGTTAGGTGTTTGCAATTACATAAACAAACTCCTCAGTTCACATTTGTGATGGTAAACACTTTTCTACCATTATCTATGAAATTATGACAGCTTCTTGTATGGCAATAAAGGTAACATTACTGAAGATAAAAAAAGGATAGAAACTCTGTGGGCACAAAGGTAATCTTTTCTACCTTGCTGCCAGAAATGTGATATTACTTTATCGCTTAGTTTTCTGCATTGTGCTTATCTTAGATTTTTTTAAATAGCTGTGCCCGTTTTAAGGCTGAAATGAAATATCCTAAATGTTGGTCAGCATTATATCTCATATTTGCGAGAGCGGGGAAGATTCTGACACTTGTCCGAACATATATTTTAACTCTAGGTAGAATCAGCACTATGTTACCTAAATCAAATGCAGGACACTAGTAGAGTAAAAATGATACCTTTATTGGCTAAGTGGATTTGATTCAAGCTTTCAAGACAATTAAATCTCATCTTCAGACTAATAAATGAATGAAAGCTGAATTCACAATACATGACTTTAAAACTCATTTTACCCTCCCTGACTACCAAAGAGGCATCCACCACACTGCAGTACAATGCATTGGATACTGTTGTGGAACCCATAGGTAAAATTCCAGATCCCAGGGTGGTGATCATTTAATCAATGAGTTGTGCACCCCTCCGATATCCGGAGGGTTAACCCATACATTTCTTTAAACCTAACCATCTCTGGTCAATTTCACGATAGCGTAGTAAAAGTAAGTAATCTTGTTTCTACTTCATAGAGCTGTAATAGAGCCTAGAGTATAATTTATGGTCCACACTGATATAAATATTGTGCTAGTGGAATTTGACCCTTTGGGTACCACAGAGGTATCCAATGTATTGTGGTGCAGTGTGGTGGATGCCTCTCTGGCAGTCAGGGGGTTAGATGTTAAATTAATATGCAAGAATTTTAAAGTTGTGTATTGTGCATTCAGCCTTCATTCTTATTATACTTGAAGAAGACACCTAGGGCTCGATTCTATTACCAGCACTAAAAATAAAACAGGCAGTTTTTTAAGTCATTTTTGCTATCCTATTACCCGACTTGTGAAAACAAAACCAGCGGTAATTATACTTACTGCCAGTCTAAAAAAAGCCCATAGGAAACAACTAAAAACAACATGCAATTATTATCCAATTACTCATGCTCAGTATTACCGCCTATTTTGTTGTTACATTTAAGCCAGAAATTCTGTGCCTCAGAGGTTGAGGCGTAGAAGTCATAACGACAGTTTCAAAACCATCGCTGTTCGAACATAGGTTATATGCATTTTTTGTAATTATCAGGAGGGATCCTGGTGCCCCCCTGGAGGTCTGAACATTTTAATTAATTACAAAAAGCGCATATAACCTATGTGAAACGGTAACGGTTTTGTAAGACACTCAGACCAGGAGGTTAGAATAAAACACAGTTTTATTAAAAGACAAGGAACACTGCCCACTACAGGCTAGTATGGAAAGATAGGTAGATGATATACAGGTATATGTATGCCCTCTCAGGCCCAGTATATAGAGCAAGAACAAATACTGTCACAGGACAAGCATAAATAAGTATCTGTATCAAATGGGTTAAAGTTCTAGGTAGGTAATCAGTCTCTGTTGTGGTGTGTTTGACAACGCCCAGTAGATGTTAAAAAATAGCAAGAGACTGTGGTGCAAGATGCGGAAGCACCTTAGCAGTGAGGCAGAACTGACACACTCCCAGGTCAGGCAAGGAGAGGAGATACACAACACTCTGCAAGAGCTAGCACTACTGTTGAGCCGTGGGCACCCGTGCGGTGCCATAACGGAGGCAATACACACTGCTAGAGCTGAGGGACCAGAGCCATTAGCACCCTTCCGGTGCGGTAACGGAGTCACAAACACTGCAAGAGCTGAATGGAACAAGAGCCAATAGCACCCTTCCGGTGCGGTAACGGAGTCACAAAACACTGCAAGAGCTGAATGGAACCAGAGCCAATAGCACCCTTCTGGTGCGGTAACGGAGTCACAAACACTGCAAGAGCTGAATGTAACCAGAGCCAATAGCACCCTTCCGGTGCGGTAACGGAACCCTGTATACTGCGAGAGCTGATGGAATAGCCCAATAGCACCACCCGGTGCGGTAACTGATACACTGCACGTAGTAAGGGTTAAGCGGAAGCACAGTGTTAACGGAGGCCACAATGCTCTGCAAGTGTAACCAGGAGGCTTGGTATAACGCAGTCTGCAATGCTCTGCAAGTGTAAAGGGAAGGCTCAATAAATCGAAGGCAACAGTGCTTTGCAAGTGTTAACGGACAGGCTCAGTATAACGGAGGCAACAGTGCTCAGCAAGTGTTAACGGAAAGGCTCAGTATAACGGAAGCAACAGTGCTCTGCAAGTGTAATGGAAGGCCCAGTATACAGAGGCAACAGGCTCTGCAAGAGTTAACGGAATGTTCAGTCTGCACAAACACTGCTACTATGAAAGTTCAGAATGTCGCCAAGCGACACAGGATCAGGATCCCAGCTGGAACACTCTCAGGATGTCAGGATAGCTGGAATCAGGTCACGGAACAGGAAAGCCAGCCAGGCCGGGTCAATCACGGAGCAGGAACGTCAGAAAAGTCGGGTCAGATCACGGAGCAGGAACGTCAGCCAGGCCGGGTCAATCACAGAGCAGGAACCAATGAGCGTAGTCAGATGGGCCAAGTCGGTACACAGGAATGCAGGAACACAGCAACAGTAGCATTGGTACAGGAACACCACGAAAGGGCACCTGACAGGTGCCAGAGGCCCGGTATATGAAGGCCATACTGGGCAGGCCAAACAAGCTCAGCCAATGGGAGCGCACCACAGCAAAGAGTGACAGAGAGATCACGGGAACCGTGATAGAAACATAGGTTATATGCTCTTTAATTAATAAAGAGGGCAATTGTCGCCACCATGCTAGGGGGGTGTCATGAGGGGTCATGATACCCCTCTTGAGGTCTGAAGTACATGTTTAATACAAATTACATATATAGTTTAAAAAAAGAAAATCATTGTTACACATAAATTAAATATTTAATTAAATGTTCACACCTATGGTACCCTATGAGTACCAGAGGGGTAGCAAACACATTACAATACCTCTCTGGTACTCATAGGGTTAATCTTGCAATACAAAAATACGAGGGCATGCTGAATATAATAGGAGAAGAAAAATTTCAGATAAAAATGGTGACAGAAAGTCATGGGAGCACTGCAGTCAACTTTTCAAGGGGGAGGGGTTAAAATGTTTAATGTGAACAATATTAGTCGAATTAAAGTGGTGAAAGAAAGCAATGCAAGTCGACTTTTAAGAGGGGGAGTTAATATGTCAAAAGAGGGCACTCTATGTCGGATTTTGTTATGTGGGGAACACATCTAACACTGAACTTGATCTTTCTGTCGTCAAATGTACGCCTATTTCCTTGGACTTTGATATTTTGCGCAATTTTTGTAGGCGGTAGTCAAAAAAACCCAGACAGCGCCAGTTTTGTTACTACTTTGAAAAGTGCTGTCTACTCCAGTTTTTTGTACTGTGGTTCTGCAATATAACACGTGTTTGCAAAATTTATGCTACTTGTTTTTCTTGTAATGCCGGTTTTAGCGCGGGTAATAGAATCGAGCCCCTAGTTGTCTTGAAAGCTTGCATCCAAAGCCACTCAGCCAATAAAAGAACAATTGTGCTCTACTAGCCTCCTGCATTTCCTATGGCTAACATTGTACCATACTTTACCCATATCTAAATAAAAGACAGACATTTCCTCTGTCTGGTTTTCTGGCAAAATCCAAATACAAGAACGGAAACTTAGGTCGGTGCTTGGAACCCTAACTAATAACGTCTTTCGAAAATATAGTGGACACGTTATCACAGTGCCTGTGATCCTCCTCTGTTACTCTCGTTTGTGGTGTGCTCTGATTTGCTGAGTCAGTTTGGCCCGCCCTTGGTGACCTTTTTATGCCTGGCCGTGACACCTGTCAGGTGCCCTTTCGTGATGTTTCAGAGCCAGTGTTGCTGTTGCTGTGTTCCTGTGTTCCTGATTCCTGTGTACCGATTTGGCCTGTTTTGACTACGCTCCTGTGTTCCTGCTCCTGATTGACCCGGCTTGTCTGAGAACCACCTCCGTGATCTGACCCGGCTTGGCTGACGTTCCTGCTCGTGATTGACCCGGCTTGTCTGTGAACCATCTCCGTGACCCGACCCGGCCTGGCTGACTTCCTGCTCCGTGACCTGAACCGGCTTGTTCCAGTGACCTGCTTTGTTCCTGCTTCCTGCTCCTTTTGTCGCCGTAGCGACATTCTGACTTCCGCTGTGCTTGCCTACCGGGCTGATCGTGTTGCCTCCTTAACACTTGCAGTAACTAGTCTCCAGCGCTGAGTCTCCGTTCTCACTTGCAGAGCTATGCTTCCGTTACTGAGCCCTCCTTCGTACTTGCAGAGCAATACCCTCTAGTACTGAGCCTTCGATCCTTAAAGCTGCATTTAACCCTTGCCGTGCTGCCCTCTCCTCAGCTGAGCCTTCTCATACCTGTGCTAAGCCTACGCTGTTGTTTCGCTATTTCTGCTGAGCCGGCCGCATATATGCCTGGTCTGGTCGGTGGCTCATCTTGTCACCCACAGAGTAGTCGAGTTCGTTAACGCTCCCAGTAGAGGTGCTATTGGCTCTTGCTGAAACGGGGATCTCTCCGGTTTACCCCCATGGGGGCTATTGGCTCTAGCTCTTGCAGCACAGGGTTGTCTCCGGTATATGCCCGTAGGGGCTATTGGCTCAAACTACTCCGGTGCAGTTGGTCTCCGTTATTACGCCCATGTGGGCCATTTGCAAGCTCTTGCAGTGCAAGCTACTACCGTTGTTATGCCCGTGGGGGCCATTTGCAAGCTCTTGCAGTGCAAGCTACTACCGTTGTTACGCCTGTGGGGGCTACCGACTCACGCACTTGCAGATTAAGTTGTATCCGTGGTTACGCCCGTGGGGGCTATTCTGTGCAACTTTTCTGCTGATTATACCTCTAGTCAAGTACTGCCTAGCAGCTTCCCAGCCTTAAGAACTTTAGGTGTTGCACCATCTACACCAATAGCTGCTTGATCACCACCTTGGGAGTGCCAAACACCACAACAGAGACTGACTGATTATTGCATTTAACCCTTGATTTGCTTCACTACTGTGTGCCTGTCCTGAGACAGTATATGTGATAACTCTGTTTCTGTTACTGGGCCTGTGTGGGCATAGCTTTCAATATTCGCTATTATTTTGTGTTGCCTGTAGATCTTTCCTCTTAATTTTTCTTTTAATAAAACTGTGTTTTATTCTAACCTGCTAGTCTGAGTGTCTTAAAAAACCGTTACACACGAAAACCCTTGATATAATAATTAAATTGAACAAACATGCTTCATTTAATAAATACAGGGCAACAAGTATGAAAAAGGTAAAAGAAGCTTAAAGTGCTACTAGTGTGCAATGTACCACATATTCATTTCAGGATAATTTTGCTTTATTTTTGCATATTTGCATGTACTGTCAGTGCCAAATCTTTTGGGCAGCCCAAGGCTCCTGTTAGAACAAAAAGCTGACATATCGGCACCCAGTATTATCTTTTTAACATGAGCTCATTGTGGTCTGATGGATCACAATGAGAAAGTATCAGTGACACAGGGGTGATTTTTACAAAGTAAGACACCTGAGGGGAAGCTGCACTAAGGAGCCAGAATGGTGATATGGTTCAATATTTGTGTCGCTACTGAAAGCATGCACTTTAAATGCCATCACAGTCATTTCCTATGAATCCATCACCACTCTGCACACGCTCCATTGATATTGTCATGACTTAGACAGGTTTACCATTTTGAACTTAAAACATAGACAAAGAATCATTTGCATATGGAAATGCAACATGAGAAGCCATTATCGTATTCATAGGGGTGTGTATATATGTTAATGTGGCTGTTTACCACATGCACTAAGCTCCGATAGCAGAGATTACTGTTGGAGGTCATAGTCCCAACATCTCCAACCTGAGGTGCTTTGATGGGGGATGAAAGGCTTGGACAAAAAACAGTGGACTGGACTGGATACAGAGGAATTTACCCCTAGCATGTGGCCAAGGTTTCTATGGTCTGCTCCTAGAGAGATCCTTCCTGTCAATGTTGAATGGTACTGCTGAGAATGGGCAGTTTTTTTGATTACTCAAAGGTTAGCAGAAATGGGGGAATATGAAAGCAGGATAGGTTTAACCTGAAAAGAGGTGTCTCCACAACCATTAAGGCAGAAATGGAGGCTAGTTTAAAAACATCCAAAGGTAAACCCAAATTTAGTAAAAAACAGGATGTTTCCCAATGTACTAGGTTATCTAGGCCAGGTATGATTGCAGACTTTATCAAAGCAGGTGTATATGCAGATTCCCTCAAACGCAGTCCAAATCAAGTCTTATTTAAGAGGTGGAAAGCTTTGAAGTGTAACTGTAACGGATCCTACCGTTACTTGAACCCTTGTCTGGCCCTAGAACTATTTATCCAAAAACTGTGGACATTTTTCCCTGGTTATGCGCTAAAAATACTTTGTACGCTGTATGTGAATGAGGACATGGACATTATTATGGCTTGCTTCCAAGGGAATAGGCAGTAAGGGGTTAATTATTTCAATATGTATTGCAGACTCCCAAGCCTTTTGCTTAATTATTCAACCCCTGGCCATTGTTAAGGGAATGTATATTCTAGCCACTCAAGTCCTTGGAGTGGGAACTGTCCTGAGACCTCCTGCTGTGTGCTAATCAAGCAATTGTATTGTGTA
The DNA here is from genome assembly GCA_037306005.1 of Rhinophrynus dorsalis. Classification (NCBI taxonomy): domain Eukaryota; kingdom Metazoa; phylum Chordata; class Amphibia; order Anura; family Rhinophrynidae; genus Rhinophrynus; species Rhinophrynus dorsalis. The sequence continues at coordinate 63,746,838 of CM074721.1, read as the reverse complement.
TTGTAAGATGTATTGAGAACTGTCCTGTGACCCCCTGCTGTTTGTTAACCCAATCATGTCTGGCTATTATGTTTCCCTGAATCATTTGTTGTTGGTTCTCTGACCCTTTGTGATGACTGAATTAACCCTGTGACTACCCCATTGTGTTCTGCCCTACCATTTGCTGTACCCTATTGGAGGAATTGTGATTGTCCGTAGACATTTTTCCAGGGGGGGGCAAAGCCATAATATGACCCCCAGGCCAGCCCATCTAGCCCCTTTATTTATATGGAGGGGGGTAATTGTAGGGGGGGGCAAGTGTACTGTGCTCCAAGTTAGTGTGGTTTGAAACTGTATAAATATGCTGTGGTTTGTTGTAATAAAGTGAGTTCTGTTTTGGAGTGAACAAGGAGTCCTGGAGTCTTGTATTGCTTATGGTCTAAAGTGTCCACTCTGATACCCATCTGCGCCAAGTATCCTGAATTGTCGACCGCCTGCTGCCAGCTTCCTGCGTCCCAACTTCATATGCTGTCAGGCGGCAATGTGGACTCTTCCCTGCTTCCCTGTTTCCAGCGATCCTGCGGCTGTTTCCAGTGACTGTCCATACTTCATCTGGTGCATCCGACGGCGCTTATCTGCATCAAGAAGGAGAGACCCGGGAACGACGGCGGAAGGCAACGGGGTCCCTTCTCAGCTTCCGTTACAGTAACATATGCAGCAAAGGGTTTTCCATCAGATGAAAAGTTAATTGATTTTGATGAAATTCACAATGCTAAAGCTAGGACTTTTGAGGCAAATCTCAAATAAATGCAATTTGAGGTCAAATATACTGATTAGTGTTGAGCGAGCACCCCGATGCTCGGGTGCTCGGGTGCTCTGACCGAGCACCCCCTGAGGCTCGAGTGCTCGACCGAGCACCCGAGCCCCATTGACTTCAATGGGGCGACACCAGGCACCCCCTGCTCTGATGAGGGGAGGGTGCCTGGTCAATGCCCCCTTCATCTCCGCTATGCCCTCTTCATCTCCGAATGCCCCCTTCATCTCCGCAATGTCCCCCTTCATCTCCGCTATGCCCCTCTTCCACAATGTGCCCCTTCATCTCCGCTATGCCCCTCTTCCACAATGTGCCCCTTCATCTCCGCTATGCCCCTCTTCCACAATGTCCCCCTTCATCTCTTCTATGGCATAAAGGAGATGAAGGGGGACATTGTGGAAGAGGGGCATAGCGGAGATGAAGGGGCACATTGTGGAAGAGGGGCATAGCGGAGATGAAGGGGGACATTGTGGAAGACGGGCATAGCGGAGATGAAGGGGGACATTGTGGAAGAGGGGCATAGAGTCTATGCCCCTCTTCCACAATGTCCCCCTTCATCTCCGCAATGCCCCCTTCATCTCCGCAATGCCCCCGTACCTCCAGTCCCTGGTGGTCCAGCGGAGCGTCTTCGGATCTGTGCCTCTTCCGGCACAGATCCCCGCCACCCGAACATGGCGGGCAAGCACATGGCGGTACTCGACGAGTACCGCCATGTGCCGAGCAGAGCGATGCTCGAGCCGATCCGAGCATCGGCCGAGCACGCTCGCTCATCACTAATACTGATATTAATACTTGTCCTCCTGTTCCCTATCCTAGGAAAACAAATGTGCTCATCAGCTGAATTATGTGCCAAAGTGGACAAAGACGGAACAGACCCATGAGACTGCCGATTCCCCAGCACAAAGTTTGTTACCCATTACTGCTGGGGATCGACAGCCCCATGTTCCTTTGACTGTAGGATGGGGAAAGGAAACTAACCACACCTAGGTTTTAGCCTTAGTAGACAATGGGGCTGAGGTAACTGTTGCAGGGTAACCCTTCCAAACTTCTAGGCCCATTCATCCATATAGAGGGTCTAGGGGGAAGAGTAACTAAGGCTATACATACCACAGTCACATATTCCATAAACAAAGGGTCCCCAGGTTTATGGCTAATATTTTGGGTTTCCAGTTTTCTGACAATATCTTGGGGGGTAGATCTATTGTTAGGGCAGATAATAGAGATGCAGGTGGGAGGTGTTCAAATTTTTGGCTTTCCTCACAAACCCTCTTATATGCATGCGGAAGGGGAGTTGGTGAGAGGAAAATACAAACTGAACACCTGTTGTCATTCTCTCTCCCTGTAGTCCAAGGGCTGCTGGGAGGGTTAAAAGAAATCAGATTATAGTCAGGTGTGGTTCATCCTGCAATTTAGCCCTTTTAACGAACCTGTGTTTTCTGTTAAGAAGCTGGATGTTCTTGGAGTAGGACAATAGATTACAGGGGACTCAATAGAGTGGCACCACCATTGAGCTCTTCAATCCCGAATATCGTTCCTGTCATTTATGACAGCCACAAAGGCACAGGAGTGGCACAATGTCATAGAGGGGACGGGATAGAACTTTTTACACAGGCTCTTATTATTTTACATGACTGATAAACAGACAAATGTCAGGTTTACGTGTATTGACGATCCATTTGTTAGTTTAAGGTTGACATTTAAAGATATCCAATCATAAAAACAAAAAACAAAAACATATAGAGCACCTCACAGTGTAAATCATATGACAAAAATTCTAAAGAATAAGATCAATAGTACTCACAAACAAGTTGGTCAGATCAAACTGACATAAAGACAAGACGAGATATTTTCCCGTCTCCACTCAAGTTCCTCCGCTGGATACCAGTCCAATCAAATAGGTTTACCTCTCATAGTATAGTAATAAAAACAAAAATAAAAATAGCAGCTTCAGTGTATCAAAAATAAAATAAAGAGATTTATTCCATAAAATACCATGTCATGGACAATATCAAGTTTAAAAAGGTCTAATGTGTTTTAGACCACCACTTTATCAAAGACAATATACACAAGTCGCCGACAAACACTACATGTAAATAGACTTCAAGCTATTGTGATAGGTCAGGATGTCAGATGCATCATCATTCCGACATTATCCTCTTGTAGTCAGAAATGGTGCGTCTACCATTCCAAAAAACAAATACTTCCAACCTAATGTTACAATATAACCACATCCGACTGCAATAAATAGATACAGCCATATTGAGTATCATCCTCTTGTAAACTAAATGACCCCATATGAATGGGCACAGATCTCCACACACTCGGGTCATATAATTAGACGGGAGTGACAAGAAGCACTGGGCTCCATCTCACAGTAGATCGCCAAGAAAAAACAAATGAATGATTTAACTCCTAATTGGCTGGATAACCATAACAGTCAACACGGAGCACCAGTCTCTCCAGTCATTAAGAGTCACAAGATATTACCAGTGCCCCCCTTATCATTTCAAAAATCACAGATATAAATATAAATATACAAAAATAAAATCAATCACAATTGTAAGTGCAAACAGATGAAAATACAAAAAGATTTAACCAATTATATCTATTCATTGCTCAAAGTTATATCAGTATGTGAACCCACATCCCTAAGTAAACCAGGCAATCTATAGTATCCAATTTTCAACCTCAATAACAGCTCAGGATAATAAATCAAATAGCAACTGTTACAGTGCTTCAATTCTTAACCCTTTGAGTGCCAGTGGGGTACACAACTCATTACAAAGCAATGCATTATGCACCCCTCTGGCACTCAAAAGTTTAAGAGAAAATTATTATTTCGAATATAGTCACAATTGGTTGAATATATTAAAATCTAAATTTTAAATCTATATTATTTAAAACATACCCAATACCCTTTGTGTATAATGTGGGACTCACCTCATAACCCTAACAAAATCTAAAGAGTGATAATATAATTACTATGATAATAATAATGATAATGGTATTGAAATGATATATGAATATCTAAATAAACATATGTAATCCCTTTCCCTGAAACTATAAAAAAATATTCTGAGTCCCATCACCAAGCATACCTCTTATGTGACACCTATACCCCTCCTTGTAATAATGAACAATAAACAAATAATCAATGATGATCTCTTGGGGTCTCTATTATTTCATTACAGATAGCCTCCCCAAATCAAGGGGAAATTATTTAAATCAAAACTAACAAACCATTTTGAATTTACAGGTTCAGGTGGTGGGAAGGATTGGCAGAAGTTAATGCTTCCAATAGAAGACAATATGCCTCCAGAAACAGGGGTAACCTTAGTGCTCACAGATAAACTGACCAAAGAGGGTTAGAACACAACAGGGACTGTGAGTGTGGATGGATTAATGTGAAGTGCATTTCTGTCTAGGAATGACCCATGTAGGTTATCAGCTGGTACAATATTAGGAGAGGTGGCAACCTGGATACCCCATGAAATCTTGGTATCCTGGGATGAGGATAAACAAGTGCAAGTGTGGTCCAGAGTGTGTGTTACAGAGATCCACTGATCAGCACAGGCAGAAAGGAGAGGTTATTTCAGGTGGTCCTGGTAATACTAAAGTCGTATTATTAAATGGTGATTCTATACCTGTTGTCTTTCCCTCAAATAGATTGGTGCCCATCTAGCCCCTCTGAACCCTTGGTCGTCCAACACATTCATGAATCCCTTTGTTAGCTATGCAAGAGTGGACAACTCCTCTGACTTTTGCAGTGCCATCCCCGTCAGTGAGGAAGGAGGGTACCTGTTCCTTGTAGTCCCGCGGGCACAACAAGAAATGAGATAACTCTCTGGACAAAACACTGGACTCTACTATCAAATTGTCTTATGAGCAGCTACAAATCAGGGCAGTAGCTCTCCAAAATCGCATAGCCCTGGACAGTTCTTGCTGCCAAAGTAGGAGTTTGCAGGCTGGTAGGAAAATAATTCTGCAGTTACATTGTGAACAATGAAAGCAAAATTAATTATGCTCTATCGAAACTGACAGCAATAATAGACAAACTCCAGGAAACACAAAACGTTGGACTATTTGAGTGATTTGGGAAGTCAGTGACCTACCTATCCAGTGAGTGACTTTAGTGTGGTTTATGGCATGGGACCAAGATATGGCATGTTATGGACATAGGTAAGTTGCAGCAAAATCTGCATCCATGACATGGTTAGTTTTTAGAACCATTTTTGTTTTTACAGGCCTTCACCATTTTCTCTTTGTCTTTTTGTCCTCTCCCTGGTCTGTTTGGGGGGGACAGGACAAAGAAAGGACCAGCTCTCTTTATCTCCCTTGCTTCTAGGGGAAAGGAGGAGGGGTGTGTCACTCAGGTAAAATGGGATGGTGATGGGAGGGGCTTGCAAACAATAAAAGAGGTGTGCAGTGAGCCCTTGAGGAGCAGTCTTGGAGGGAAGCAGTCTTGGAGGAGAGCATTTTTGTAAAGGAGCAGGATGTGGGGTAGATGGCCCAGAATCCAGCAATGTTGACAAGGCCTTGCCTAGGCCCCAGGAACAGAGCAGAGATAACCCAGACCTCCAGCGTGAATGTATCCAGTTCCCCTGTCCTGTTTTTCCTGGCTCCTGTCCCAGGTTTTATTTTAGCTAAGTATCTCTTTTTATACTATATTTCTCGGAAAAATGCCCTAGTAACCAAGTATAGTATTTTCTACTATAATTGTTGAATATTGTATTTTATTTGCACTGCAGTAAGTAATTGTCTAGTTAGTATTATTAGATGTTTAGTTAGAATATATTTGATAATATACAGTGCATTGTTATAATATTATTGTTTGTTCTTAAGTATTATTGCTTATTGCGAGTACTGGGGTGTTAATGTGTTAATTGTGGTATTGGTCATTAGAACAAACTTCTCTGGGTATATCCTAAAATTTATGGGTTGGCTTTTGGGGTGTTGGCAAATGCATATTGTTTCCAGTAACTGTGCTAGTATCTGTTAGTGTGAGCATACAGTGTGTCTCTCTGTTTTGTTCTCAAGCCACATGGTCTGATGCCATCTTGCTAGGCCTCAACTCATGTCTTTCTTGTCAAGCCACATGGTTGAGGACTCCATTTTGCAGAGAGCTCAAGCCACATGGTCTCCTAACTATGTGTCTTTGTTCTGAAGCCACATGGTTGAGGATGCCATTTTGTAGAAAGCACATGGTATGTGAGTACATTAATTTTAACACAGCTGTTATTGTGAAACCCTTTGCCCCAGATTAATGCACCGAAAGCCACAAACCTCAACATGGGTGTTCAAAGTTGATGACCCAACTTCAATTAACTCAGTGACATGGGGGAAGGGGCTGGAACCTAGCAACCTTTAATTCTTCTGATTACCTTCTATCAAGAAGTAAAAGGAACGGGGATGCCCTTTGTATTTTTATATGTGCAATCCAATACACAAGAATGGCGTATGAGACTCTGTAATGTAGAAACCACATTTGTTTTTTGTACTGCAACTTGAAGAGTAAAAAAGGAACACAAAGCATCAGGATGTAGAATAGGGGTATATACATCTTGTAATAAACATTTTATTTATACACAACAAAACAGTATTAGTATAACTGACAAAAGGGGGGAGTACCTCACCATCTCCAAACACTAAAAGTAAGATAGTTCCTTTTTTTTACATCTTTTGTGTACTTCATACTTTGTTTACCGTGTTCTACTCTTCGAGTTTTTGTATATTGTGTGGCTTACAAGGAACCAGCAAATGGAAAGGATTACCAAGGGGAAGTTTTCAGGACTATACCATTTCAGCCCAGGAGTGTTCTCGATACTCATGAATGATTATTTTATTTTTGTTTTTACCTCCGCACAAAATAGAACTAGCTGCCATTTTATTTGCCTTATTTTTCAATGTAGAACATGAGTAAATGTTGGGAAATTTAAGTCTTCTGCATTTCAAACATTACTACTTGATACTTGGTATTAGGGATGGGTAAAAAGTCATACACATTTCTCACAGAAATGTCCATATAAGATCACCAATTTTATGATTGGAAGATTTTCTACTGCAATATTGCTTCTTATGAGGGATGAATGTCACATTCTGCCCTCTTTCTTTGTCTTTTGTGAGTCCTTGTCTGGCTTTCTGTTTTTTCCCTTGTTATCCGGATGCTGGTTCTCCGTCTTGTCTTGTGGTTGCTCTGAGCCTTTACAGAGCCTCTGTGCTTTTGCGCTGGGCACGATCAAAGCATTCCAGCTTTCCAGGTCATGACCCTGAGTTTCCTGTTCTGTTCCTGGTTGTTATATTGTGTATTGACCTGGCTTTTCCTGTGACTTACCCCCCTGTTTTGTGATTTGGTACCATGCTTATCTCATATACTGTTACTGACCTTGGTTCAGTCTGCTGCCTTATCTGCCCTTTCCAGATCTGGCTTTTCTGACTTCCCATTTGTCTTGACCCTGGTGGACTTCTTCCTCGACCACCCTGCCAGACTTTGACTATCCTGATCTCAGTCAAGCTCCAGGCCTCTGTGTTCCTGTACAGTAACTACAAGTATACTACAGGTGGGTTATTTGTTCAGTATCCCAGTGGGTGACTGCTGTTACCTGGATTGTCATCGGGGGTTATGGGCCAGCTCATCTGGTATGCACTAATCTGGCCTTGCATCCTGCATCTCTCAGCCTAGGCTGCAGCAAGGCAACCCAGAAAGCAGACACTTCCAGCCAGCTTCGTACTCTAGTCTTTGCTCCCTAGCATCTGGCCCACTGTGGCCAGCCTTGCAGTATACCTGTATTGTCTGTTGGTGTGCTTTTATCATATAATTTACATCAAACAGCAGTCTGTCACATCTTTGTGGGAATCTACTTCACACGGTTTACCAGGCAGCTTAAATTGGGTGCTTAGTCTGTCAGATCATTACAATGAAGTGAAGAATCAAACAGCTTAATGTAAAAGTTTTGAGTCCTACAGCAACATATGCCTTGAAAAAATTGTTAGCAGACTGAGTGCCTTTTGTCCTTTGCTTCCTGCTTTGGTAACACTAGGACCACCATCCTAGAAAAATAACTGTGACTTGGGATATTCCACCAGGGTGCAACCCATGACATCATTTCTTTAAAGCCTCTGTTTTCAGCAAAAGAAAAGGGCAGCATGTCAACCGCAAACATTTTGTCAAGTTTACTATTCCACAGGCGTACTTTTGCAGGTCTTATCTTCTTTCTAAGAACTTAGTATGTGTGGGATAGAAGAAAATAGTGGAAAAGCTGTGTAACCTTATTGCTTGAATAATATGACTTGTAGAGGTGGTCACTGTATCTGTTGGTACTCTTGTCTTCTCCAAAAATAAACTCAGAGTAACACTCCTCTGCAGCAGGTAAGATCAGAATATCTTCACACACTCTCTGACACATCAACAGCACTTCTGTTATGTACTTCAGATCCCTGGGAACATTTTGGAGTACTTATGCTTCTGGCATTTGTGGCACCTCTGAGATGTTCATGGTGCGTCTCCCAGTCAAACCTATGGTTATACTTTAAGAGGGATATCAATGAGGATCCTGCTTTCCCCCTGCTTACATGTTTCTTACACAGACAACAGATAGCAACATGTTTAGCTTTTGAATCGTGAGTAAATTATCTCCATACTGTAGATTTTATAGACTGTGGGGTTACAGAGGGGATACTAATACTATGGGGGCTAGATGTTTCTGCAATTGTACTGATACTAGGTCACAGCTGCTCCACTTTCAACTGCAGCAGCAGGACTTATCATAGTTAGGGTTGTGGATGTTGATGACCTTTGTTGCTGATAACTTTGTGTGTGTGGATGGTTGGGGGTTCGATTAGAAGCGAAGCATGTGCTGATGATAACTGACATGATGATTATGCATTTTCAGGAATCTTTACTTGGCCAGAGTAATACTTTCAAATTGATTCATCAGACAGTTTATAAACAGGCACAGCACTCCTTTTCAGTTGTGGAAGACCGAGCCTTTGCCTATCAGCTACTTTTATGCGCATGTCATCATCTCTCTCACTCTCAAATTCATTTGCATCTAAAGAAGAGAAGAATCCTGGAGGGATCAGCATGTTGATCTAGTAATAATTAGGTCATGTGGCAGTCAATACTCCTGCTACTTCTTCTTTAATACTTTTATATTCATCTAGGTTTTTGAAGAGTCAAACAATTTCTTTTTTCTTTTCCACTTATGGGGATTTTCAGAACATTCTCTGTTACTTTGATGACTGCTGTTTTTACTCTCACTTTCAGGCACATCAGTTGACTGTAGTGCTAGACCTTTCTTCATTATGCCATCAACAATAGAATGTGACTCGTTGTTGTCTTCAGTGTTCTTGGATGGTTTATTAATATTACAAGTAGCTGTGGAACTTTTTATGTGATTTTGACAAACAGCCTCCTCAGGACTAGAAGAATCATCATTAGTAATTGTGCATGCTGCAGCAACCATGGCTGCAAAGAGTTTTTGGATTTCTACTTTACTAACACATGCCTGCCGTACTACTACTCCTTTTGACCTACCGCTGCCCCTTGTACATGTGCTGGACATTATTAAATGGTTAAGTACCCAACAGAACTGATTGTATGTGATGTCTCACCCTGCCTTTACAAAATATTCTCTCTCTTCTATCTGTAACAAATTTAACATAGTGAATAATAAGTGACAGGGACCCTTACAAGAGCTGTAACTGAAGCCAGTTACAGCTCTTGTAAGGGTCCCTGTCACTTATCATTCACTATGTTAAATTTGTTATAGTTTTTTTATATAGTTTTTTTTATTTACTGTCCCTATCAGTGTAATAAAATAACACTGCAACTACTTCTTCTACCACATGCCTCTAACAAAGAAAACAGCCAGCAGAATATAACTTGTATCACAATTGCTTGTGTCTTCTCAGTCACACAGAATTGTGGGGCACTTGGGGTAAATCCCTTTGCTCCCTTCTCATACCTCCAGACTCCCATAGCACAAAGATAACAGTCAGACCAGGAACTTGGATCATGGTTGCCTTTGTCTTTCCAGTCAGTCACACAGAATTTTTGGATATTTGAGCTAAGTCTCCTTTTCTCCCGTCATACACATCCAGACTCCCCTAGAACACAGATAACACCCAATTAAGGAAGGAAACTGGATCACAGCTGCCTGTGTCTAACCAGTCAGTCACACAGAATTTTGAGGCATTTGGGATCAACCTCCTTTCTGTCTTCCTCTTTCCACCAGAATGCACCCAGATTCACACAGAGAACACATTTTCTGCCTACAAGACACCTTAAAATAAACTTCAAATCCACTTTATTAGCCTGCCTTTTGTAGCTCAAAAATGTGCTTCTTGCTTTTCCTCTCACAAACACAGAATGGAATGCTGTGGGAAACTGACACTGCAGGGAAAAAAGGTTGCCTTTTGGTGCGGGGGGGGGGGGGAGATTTAGCCTTCCCGTTGATTTTAATGCAAAGAGCTAGGTTTAACAAAGCAGAAAATTGTCACTTATTGAGAAAAATGTCCCACTCGGCAGGAAGTGTGATTTTTTTTCTTGTTTCACTTTTGAGTAGAATAGTTTCACCCATCCCTACTCATTATCTTCTATGATAGGACATATCTCAAATGGGAGTAAAAACAGTACATTTTATATTCTCTTTGCATATACAGTGTTGAATAAAATCCCAAAAATGTGATCTGGGACCTACAATATTTGAGGGTATCACAGTTTAGCTTTGTTCCATACGAAGAACTTAACATTATTTATATATACTCCAATAAGACAATAATAAATGGTGATGTTGATAAGGAATTGTGCTAGGCATACTTTACATTCTTGGACAGGAAAATTATTATTTTGGAATAGGCTAAACTGCTTGGAACAGGTTTGATGATTTATAAGATTTTATGTGGACTGACTTAATATTTTGGGTTATTGTTGTAAGGTTTAATGCTTTATACATATATTACTGTCAAAAGTTGGAGCTGTTTCGTGTTCAGATTTTTACAGCTTTAGTCCATTAATTGAACTCTATTATACATTATTTGTAATTCTTTCTCATTATGCCATTGTATGTTTATATTTTCTTATTTTTTTATTGTGCTATAGTCATTATCTCGCAAAACACAGGAAAAGACTGACAATCTGATATCTTTCTGAAGCCTCCTGGAGTTGATTTAACTGCTTTAATTATCAAGGAGTGTCACTTAATTAGGGATAAATCAATTAATACAGGCAAAATATGACCACACAGAATTCAAACTAATCTTAATTGCCAAATATCGTATTATGTAGGCAAAAGTGTTCTAAGTCCAAATAATTATTGAAATAGGTCGATGGGAAAATTATTGGTATTCTTAACGCACTCTCAGAGCAAATCAGACTAGAAAGTTAAGAGATAAATTAAAACATAATGCACTTTTTTTAGCTAGAGAAAACAAGCTAATAAAGTGGAGTTGAAGCTTAGTTTATGGAGTCTTATAGGCAAGAAATATGTTCTCTGTATTAGGAGAGTCTTGGGAACAGGAATTTGACCCCAAATACCTCAAAATTTGGTGTGACTGACGGGGAAGACACAGGCAGTGGTGATCCAAGTTTCTTCCTGATCTGGCTGTTACTCTGTCCTGCAGGAGTCTTATAGTATGAAAAGGGAGCAAAAGAGATTTATCTCAAATACCTCCAAATTTTGTGTAACTGAGTAAACACAGACAGCCATGATCCAAGTTCCTACTTTATCTGGCTGTTATCTCTGTGTTGGGGAGTCTGGGGGAGGATGAGAAGGGAGAAAATAATTACCACAAATAACCCAACATTCTTTGTAACTGACTGGGAACACACAGGCAGAGGTGATCCAAGTTTCTTCCTGTTGTGGTTGTTATCTCTATCCTAGCGCAGTCTGTGGGTGTGAGAAGACAGCAAAGGAGGTTTACCCCAAAATACGCCCAAATTTTGTGTGACTAAGTAAAAAAGGCAGCTGGCATCCAAGCTCATTCCTGATCTGGATGTTATCCCTGGGCTAGGGGAGTCTAGTGGTGTAAGAAGGGAGCAAAGGAGATTTACCCCATATAATCCAAAATTCTGTGTGACTGACTGAGTAGACACAGTTAACCATGATAAAAAAAGAAAAAACTAGCACTCTAGAGCCTCTAAATTAACAGTGATCATAATATCTAAATAGACAAAAACTATTATTATTTTCCAGGGGGAAAATACAAACTGAGCAAAATGTCACACATATCCACCCAATACAGGCCCATAAAAAACAAAGCTATATTAAAATAAACAGGATCTACCACTACTCAAAAATATCTACCCCTTGAAGATTAGGATGGCCACCCAAAAAGAATAAGTTACCCATGGGTAAATATTAGCTGTGTCATGTATAAAGTCTCCTATATAACAGTCTGCTTAAAAATCCAATGGTGATGAAAATGCAAACAGTTACAAAATGGGGATGAAAAGATGAAAATGAGATAATAATGAAACTGCATGCACAGTGGTTACCTCCGATTCATATGATCATGAAATTATACTGATGCTATGGTAGTATATGTGACAGATGAATAGTCACAATAACCCATTCTCTGCACAATAAGTAATCCCTGTATAATAAGAAATGGCAGCACCTCTTGTAGTAAAAGGATGGTTGGTTCCTCTGGTGACCAACCAGATTCTGACATTCTAAAAAGACAAATAGAACCCGAGGTCTCTCGGCGAGTGTTTTTTTTTTTTTTCTCTTCCTACCTACACCCTCCCTCCCATCACACACGTAGCACAACATGTACACACTCTCGTACACATGGCAGTTTCTTCAGACACAATATGGATAACTCTTACTAGACTGACTCGTTATGATTTAAGTTTTTACTTAGCTTAATCACTAACAGAAGCAATATGTAGCTGGGTAAAACTGGGTCAGTTTTGTTAAATTGCTGTGAAACTGCCAGAGTTATTTTCTTATTGTGACATGTCATATATTTACTGACTGCATGTATATTCCTTCCTATGTTGTAATTGTAATGATAAGTTATTTTTAATAAAGATTTATAAAACTTAATTAAAAAAGGAGGACGTGGAAGGACCATTATGCATCTAGTGAGTCTGAGAAGGAGGAAGTGACCACTATCGTCAACATGAAAGTGTCTGGATGTCCTGGTTCCCCAGACCCAATGCTAGCCAGTCCCCCTACATCACCCCTAGGGATCTTGATGAAATTTATCACACAGAAGAAGAGGGTAGTAGTTTGAGCAGGATATGTCAGTTGCCTGTGCCTGCTGCCAGTGGGGTGCCTGCTGCTAGTGCCACATCTGCTGCCAGTTCTGAACCTACTGCCGGTGCTGAACCTGCTGCCAGTGTGTCTTCTAATTCTCTGGAAGGGGAGGGGAGGAGAAGATAGTGCCAAGTGCGACACCAGGGAACCCTAAGTCACACTTGCCATCCCCAAGTAGTCCTGCCACTAGTACTACTAAGAAGTTCCCGCAGCTTGTACAGAGTGTTAGGAGTGAAGGAGGTGGTGATGATCATATTACTAGTGACTGTGATCAGGAGGAAGACTCAGGGACTGAAATTGATGTGTTTGGGGTTAGTAGTAGTAGTATTAACAGTGATGGTGAAGCAGCTGGTGGGACTAGCGTTAGTGGAGTGGTAGGGGAAGTAAAGCAGAGCATCCAGACTAGTGGTCAAGGGGCCCCAAACCATTCCTCAACCTTGGGAGTCCCCTTTCCCCTACATCATTGTCCAGGTGGAACATGATCCTGAAAAAAGCAGAATTGTTGTCTGGCAGTAATAATACCACCACCACCAGAAGCACAGATCAACTGCCTGTGCCTGCTGCTAATGCTGCCAGTCAGCCTACATCAGGTCAATGAGGGGACCCTTTGTCACATTTCTCATCACCTCCTCCAACCGGAGAGATGTCTATAACAGAGGAGCAGCAGCAGCAGCATGGAGGGACTGGTAATGGTGATGATGATGGGAAAAAGCTGGTGTGGAAAAGACATTAATGGCCTTTTTAGCCCAAAAGGAGAAGGAATCGGAGACAAGGATGGGGATGGACATCACCACCACCACCAGCAGCAGTGAACTTTTGGAATTTGTGGAGTTTGCAACAGCTCTAATTCCTGCTGCTACTGAGTTGCAAGGGCAGCAGGATGCTGACACATCTGGCATCAGGTATAGCAATACTGGCTGCAGGTACAGCAATGCTGTCACTTGCAGCAGGAGCAGCACATCTTGCAGCAGGCACAGACAGCTGATCTGTCCTGCTCTCACTAGTACTACCCTTTTCTCCCTCCCTTCCCATTCCCTTTTCTCCTGCCCTTCCCATTAAATTCCCCGAAATCCCTTGGGGTGACTTAGGGGGACTGGACAGCATTGGTTCAGTACTGATAGTTACTTCCTCCTCCTCAGACTCAGTGGACACATAATAAGGGTCCATCCAGTTTAGTGATAGCAGACACTATGAGCCTCTCCTGCTTCAGTTTTAACAAATAATTAACAGCAGAACATCACAGCACATCTACCTCGCTCTGTAGCGGTTTCTATTGTGTTTTACTTCCTGGAATATGTCTCATTTTTATAGCAAAAAGTGAAAACAACATAAATCAATGGACAAAAACATTCTAGCCACTGAAAAATTGGTGGGGAATTTTGGCCAATGGGAAAAAAATTCTGAAATTTTACTCTCTGTTTTAAAAGAGGATTTTCTTGCAAAAAAGTGGATAATAACATGGTTTTCACAGAATTTCTTGTGGGAACATAGTGACAACTTTTGCCCATCCCTAGTGGTGGAGGCTACCTCAGGATTATCACTGGAGCTAGTCCTGGCAAGTCATCCATCACCATCCGTCACCCATGTTACTGCTGGTGTTGATCCCATTCCCTTTGAGCTGCCTAATCATCCTACTGTTTAAGCAACTCAGCAGCAGTAAGAGCGGCAGTTGCAAATTCCACAATTACATCAGGGTGTTTGACAAAGGCCAGTGGCCACTGGCCAACATGACATGACCTGCTGGCACTAGAACAGAAGGGCATTTTTATTTCCACAGGGCTTGTTCTTTAAAAAAAACAAAAAAACAAAACAGAGGCCTAAAAAAATAACAACTTTCAGTGTTTCCTTAGGGCTTATACCAAAAAAGTCTAAGTTCTCCAAAATTAATGTTTCCTTAGGGCTTGTGCCAAAGAAGTTGACGCCCTACAAATCAATGTTTCCTCAGGGCTTGGACCTAGCACAAGTCTTATTTCCTACAACAAATTAATGTTATCTCAGGGCTTGTACCAAACAAGTCTAAGTTCTACAAATCAATGTTTGCTTAGGGATTGTGCCAAAGAATTCTAAGTCCTAAAAAAATCAATGTTTCCTTAGGGCCTGGGCCTCTAACAGCAAGTCTGAAAAATCATCCTCTACAAAATACTCTGTCACGTCAAGTGTTAGTCTACCCCAGTTGCGGCTTATGTCAGGGGGTCCCTGTCTCATCTCTGTCACGTTACATACAAACTTCTTCTTCCTTTGTTTTTTTTATTAACTGTTCCCCAATCCCAGTAAACAACCCCAAAAAAAATATTCCCTGTTCAACTGATTCTTTTTTCACACTCCACCAACACAGGTACCCTCATACCCCTTTTAACCACTTAAGGACCAGCGGTCCCGGGGCGTGCCGTCCCTTAAGGACCGCATAGGAAACTTTGACGTGTCGTCCCACGTGACTGATCACGTGGGGCGGCACGCCAAACGGGGCACTGGAAGAGATCGCTCTGGTCTTGGAGCGATCAACTTCAGTGCCCGGTATTACTCACCACGCTCCTACAGGAGCGCGATGAGTAAAAGTACGTGACGTGTCAGGACCGTCACTGGTCCTTAAGTGCCGGACAAGCGTGACGGTCCTGCCACGTCACTGGTCCTTAAGGGGTTAAACTATACATTTGGGAAATAAAATAATATTTCCTATGTGTTGTGTGTAAATTCAATGTTCCCATTGATTTCAATGGAATGAGCTAGGGGAAAAAAGCTGAAAACCTGACTGCACTTTTTGCAACAAATTATTCACCAAGTAGGAAGTTCCATTATTCATTATTTTGGTTTGAGGCGGAAAGTTTTCCCCATCCCTTTTTAGAACATATTTCAATCTCATGAGACTCATTTAATTGTCTTGCTATGATACCTATTCTTGTTGTCTCACTCCCAAGATGAAAACGTTTTGATACCTGCACAATGTATACTTTACTCCTTTGTACTCTCTTTATTAACTTTACATATATGTGCAATTTATCATAATAAAAGTGTAAACAAACAAATAAATTAATAAATAAATAAATAACTGTAATCGGCTTTCTACTTCCATAGGCATGACATCCAGGACTGATTGGAGTTATCTCTTGAACAAAGGATCAAGGGGCAATTAGGATAAGAGGTAAGAGGGAGACTGTTATTAGGCGGTTACTCATTTAACCCTTTTAGTGCCAAAGAGTTATCTAACACATTGCATTGCAATGCATTGGATGCCTCTCTGATACTCCAAGGGTTAATAGCACTGAAACAAGAACAGATTTTTTTCCCTATAATCTGTTTTTAAGAGAACAGGAAGCTGCATGAGTAAGTCTTGTATTTTTTTTTTTTTTTAATTTTAACTTCACAGTAAAAACCATTATTTCCTGTATGGATATTACAACCCCTGAGGGGAAAGCAATACTGGGAGCTGAGCAGAGATGATGTCTGTAATACAGCACATTTTGCAATCATATTAACACTTACCGTACATTGCCAGAGAATTGTTACAATTTACTATGCAGAAGGGTCATTAGCAATTCAAACAGGCCCCTAAGACAGTAATTTGAAATCAAGGTGCACTATTCTTTCCCCGAGCTTAGTCTAACATTCAACAGTATGGAATGAGATCAGCTTTAAAGGATATAAAACATTAAATAAGTAAATTTTATAATGAAGATGTAAAGGCTAAGGGCCATATGTGTAAATAAATGGTGCAATCTGAGAAAATGAACAGCTCTATATAGAAAGGAAGATATAACATTTACCATATATTCACAGTGCGTTGGAGACCTCTGCAGCATTCAAGGGGTTAAAGGCTCTATTTAAATCCTGGCGAATTTGAGAAATTTGTATTTGTTCACTAATGTGCAGTTGGTTTGCTCCAGAATTGTACTACTTCTTTTTGGTACAGCAGTCTCAAAAAGGCATGATGTGAGATGGCTCACTTGGTTAATGAATTAGCTGCAGAATCTGTTCAAACCTCAAGGTTGCAGGTTCTAGTAATGTAAACTCAGCATTTCATCCTTCTGGGGTAGATAAAATAAGTCCAGGACTTCTTGTTAATGAGAGACAATCTCAATGCATTCTTCTTTGCATAATACTTTCACACAAAAAAAAGAAATGCGCAATACATGTTTGCAAGTCTATCTCTTGCATCTGCACTTATGAATAGACTCCATTAGTACAGGCTAACCAGAGCAAGACTTTAAAGGCGCAGTAAACTTTTTTTTATGAAAATACATATTTTATAGATCTTTTCCTGCTGAATAAAACAAGGGTACTCCCACTGCTGTCAGATGTTCTATTCAAAATTTATAATAGTTCAAATAATCAGGAAGTGAATTTACTGTGTTTACTTCCTGATAGTTCTTCTAACTGACAGGAAGTGACTGGCAGATTCTATCACATTCTATGGAGAACTGTATGTCTCTGACTTTCTTGACTTTCCTCTCCATCAGAATATAACAGGAAAAACTGATTAGAATTTGACCACTAGAGGGCACTGCTAATGTAAAAAAAAACATGGGTTTAAACTGTAATAACTCTGGAAATATGAATCACTTTGCAGTGGGAGTACCCTTATTTTACTCAGTAGGAAAATCTCTACAATATATATTTTTTCATAAAAAAGTTTACTGCTCCTTTAACATGAAACCCTTTGAGTGTCTGAGGGATGGGTAATGCATACCTCCCAAGTATGCCTCTTTAGGAGGGACAGTCCCTCTCTGAGGCCCAAATCCTTCTGTCCCTCTTTCTCACCCTGGTGTCCCTCTGTGTGGTGTATATATAAGTGTATCACATTGATCCACAGCAATATAACGCACATTAATGTTTGATTCAACTTTAGTATCTGTGTAAAGAAAATATTTTGGTCTTATTCTCAATAATTTATTCAGTTATATAAAGAAGAGTCAATAGAGCATAAAGTAACCTAAACACTCTTGTTATTGCCCCATACACCAGCCATACCCCCAGCAACACCAACTAAAATAAAAGTGTCCCCCTTTGGTCATTTGAAGTGTTGGGAGGTATGGTAATGCATTTCAAAGCAATATATTGAACACCCCTATGGCACCCAAAGTGTTAATGCCAATCCTATATTATGAATAATTTTGCCAAAACACAGACTGCTCATTTCTAGTCAGGAATCTGTAACTTAGTTTGATGGACACAATGAAGGGTAAATACAAATACAATTTCATGGAAAATGTGAAGTAAGAGTCAGCTTTTGTGCTCTACTCCTGTCATCACTTATTTACTAAACATTTTACATGAAAAAATGACATTAGAAAAATGAAAGTAATTGCACTGTTTTGGCTCTACTTTGTTAGTGCATGGTGTTAGAAAAGGTGCAGAGTTATGGCAAAATGTCAGAAAAGTAGAGTAGAGCTGAAATCAGTGCATTTATTTTCATTTTATCAATGCAGGCTATAGGGGTAGTGTTTTGACTGTGTTAAAGACTTGCATTGGTGAAGAGGTTTATGCCAATGTATATTAAATTCATTCAGTCATAAGCACAAGCACAGGTGCTAAATTTTCAAGCCTACATATTTGCAGATTGGCTATAATGGCATTACATTCTTCTCACCCTGTTGTTCAAAAAGTTGGAATATTTCCCATGATATTTTTTCCTGACTAGAATACACTATACAGAGAAATAGACTTGATAATTAAGAAACACCAAAATGGTTATACACAACTGATTTAAAACCGTCTGAGCTCCCTGGTTAAACTATGCGAAGAAACCTCAAATATGAGGTGTTGAACCAACCTCATACCTTATTTCACTACAGGATTAAATTAGTTAATTGGTGTTGGGGCTGCTGGGCAGTCAGGGTGAGAGCCCCTTAAACCACCCATGCACTAAAATGTCTCTCGATTTTTATCAAGTTATATGGAAAATGTCAACATTTTATACATATTGGTATTATTAAACTTCTATGTTTGTACATGTATGTTGTATGTGACATGACAGAGCCGCACATGTTTGTGCATATAGTTGTAATGTAATGTAAAAAACTGAGACAAACAAAAATACTAGATATGACAACCTACCAAGGGCTGAATTCCATTGCAGGTGACACTTTTATCAGCCACATTTTTTGCTCTGTTGTAGCCTTACAGATGGAAAATGTGTATATATACATGTCATCTTATACACACACCCATAGACAGTCCTGGCCAAAATGTCAGAAACATCTACACTGTGTGAAAAAAACAGATATGCGTTTGTGTCTTCATCAGTAAGGTGTAGCTGACCTAAGTAGCAGGGTATTAAAGACAGACACCACCACGCTTTCTTTGTGCTTAAAGAAAACAATTAAATCTTATTGATGATGCCCATACTGGACATGGGGATTGGTGTTTCTCTTGTGTAGATAATAATATCAAAGTATTTTACCAGGAAGGATGAATTGAGATTGTCTCTCATTTTCAATTATGTCATGGGAGCATAGATATTATTATGCAATTTAATGGTACTCATTTTATCTACCTTAGAAGAATGAAAAGTTGAAATGATTTTGCTGGGACTATAACCTGTGACCTTGAACAGATTCTACAGCTAGTGCCTTAACCATCTGAGCCATCTCACCAGCATGATAAGATATGTGTAATATTTGTGGACAAGACTGGTATGAAAATGACATTGTAAATGCATAAGAGATATAAAATGTGATTGGGCAGCTTCTCAGTAGATACCATTTCAAGATCAAATTATCATTTGAGGTTATCATACTTCTCTTTTTTTCTTCTTTTCTAAGTGCAGAGAAAATGCAAACAAGGAATCCTTGTTCTCTGTGTGCGTAGAAAGATCATCAGCAACTCAATGAAAAAGTTCATGCTAGTCCTTCAAGTACCATCTATATGCTGATGATACCCCAATTTACATCTCCACTCCTGATCTTTTACCTCAAATCCATCTACAAATTTCAGACTGCCTCTTGGCCATTTCCTTCTGGATTGCACATCGTCAGCTGAAGATAAACATGTCCAAAACTGAACTGTTGATTTTCCCTCCAAAACCTTGCCCAACACCTAGCTTCACCATTACAGTTGATGGAATTGACATTGATCAGGTCAGCTCAGCACGCTGCCTTGGGGCCATATTTGATTCCTCTCTTTCCTTCTCCCCCCACATTAACTGTGTTGCTTCTTTATCCTCAACATTGTTAAAATCCACCCGTTCTGCTCCCAACAAACTACTAAAATTCTTGTACATGCCCTCATTCTGTCCCGCTTAGACTATTGCAATATTCTACTAACTGGCCTCTCTGCTACTCATCTTTCACCTTTTCAATCTGTTTTAAGCTCTGCTGCACGAATAACCACACTCTCCCCAAAAACTGAACCTGCTCACATAATTGTAAGACATCTATCATGGCTCCCTATTCAGCAACTCATCAGTTACAAAGTCCTTCTCACCTTTAATGCTCTCCACACTGCTACCCCTCCTTACATCTCTTCTCTCATTTCCTCTTATGTTCCTAGCTGCCTTCTTCGCTCAGCACACAACGCCCTTCTTGTTACACCACCCTATCCCATCTCAAACCTTTCTCACTTTCTGCTACTCACCTCTGGAACACCATACCCGTTTCCCTACATCTAGAACAATCCCCCTCTGTCTTTAAGTCTACCCTGAAATCTTATCTTCTGGAGCACTAGGACCATGCACTACCTTTCGCCAAAGCCAGCACTTGTAACCTCAGCATTTGACACCTTCATACCATGTTTTCTGTCTCCTATTACCCATTTAGACTGTAAGCTCCTTGGGGCAGGGACCTCTTTCATAATGTTTCTATGAACGTGGCACTTATTTTATCTCCTTTTATTTAATGTAACTTACTTCTATTGTAAGGCTCTGCGTACAGTGTTGCGCCATATAAATAAAGATATACATAGTCAAAAATGTATATCTAAAGTTGCTGTTCCTCCTGTGCAGAGAAGATTTGCCTGCCATTTTGTAGATGGACTGCTTGTGTTATCAGAAGGGATGAGCAAACTGCCCACAATTAGTTTACCATAGTACCTGTAGAAATATGAGTATAGGAAATGGGTCTGAATGTGAGACAGGGAGAGGGAGCCTATTATGAGGGAGGCGGCCACATCACAGGTGAAAAGGTTTTAGCATAAGACAGGTAGAATGGACCAGAGGTACTAAAATTTAACATAGGGAAGGAGCAACTGTTAATTAATCCAGGAGTTTGGTAAGCAGGAGAAGGATGGAGAGTGCACTGTGAAATACCTCCTAATAATACCCCAGTTTCCTTACTATGGTCAGAAACTCCTAATGACCTCTAGGAATTCTACATTTGCTCCTTGGTTCAAAAGATAACTTCTTCCATTCATCCAGGATGTCATATCGAGTATCCACTGAGAAGGACATGAGAGTTACTAGCAGGCCTGCTGGAATCAAACTCCATCCACTGGAATTTCCCTTTTGTCCCTTTAAAACTGAAGTAAGCAGAGAGTATGAGTCACAGTAAGGTACCACATGTAGTGAGCAGAGTCCAGTAGTCCTGCTGGCAGCTATCATATCCATCTCCATCAAACATGATATCTCATCACTTCCATTCCCACCCATCCAGCTTAGCCTAACCACCTCCCCCACATACGCACTAAGCTCCTTCTCACCCGTCACCGAGCATGAAGTTTCCCTTCTCCTCACTCGCTCAAACCTAACCACATGCCCTCTTGACCCAATCCCATTGCAGCTCACTCAAGAACTTTCACCTATACTAATGCCACCCCTTACTCACTTATTCAACCTCTCTTTGTCAACCGGCACCTTCCCATCCTCTTTCAAACCTACACTAATCACACCCATCCTAAAGAAACCCTCCCTGGACCCAAACTCACTGTCAAACTACTGGCCCATTTCCCTACTCCCGTTCACCTCCGTCTTGCATATAACCAGCTCACTAAATTCCTCTGCTCCCTTTCCCTGCTTGATCCCTTGCAATCTGGATTCTGTACTCATCACTTCACTGAGACTGCCCTCACTAAAGTGGCCTACTCCCTACTCATTCTCCAGGACCTGTCAGCTGCCTTTGACACAGTAGATCACCCACTCCTCCTCCAAGCCCTCCACTCTATAGGTCTCTGTGACACTGCCCTCTCTTGGTTTTCATCATAACTCTGCAACCGCTCATTCAGTGTGTCCTACTCTGGCTCCACTTCCCCACCCTTCCCACTGTCTGTCTGAGTGCCCCAGGGCTAAGTCCTGGGCCCCTTGCTCTTCTCAATTTACACTGCATCCCTTGGCAAACTAATAAAATCTTTTGAGTTTCATCTCTATGCTGATGACACTCAAATCTATCTTTCCTCCCCAGACCTCTCCCCTTTCTTCCTGTCCCAGGTATCTGACTGTCTATCTGCTGTGTCTTCCTGGATGTCCTCCTGTCAACTGAAACTTAACCTTGGCAAAACTGAACTAATTATCTTCCCTCCCTCTCCAACCAGCCCTACCCCAGATATTACCCTCACTGTTAACAACCATCACACCAACCCCTACAGCATACTGCCTGGGGGTCACATTTAACTCTGCCCTATCCTTTATTCCTCACATCCAGTCAATCTCCAAATCATGCCGCCTCCACCTCCGCAACATCTGACTCTTCCTCCCCCAAAACAATACTAAAATTCTAATCCAAACACTCATTATGTCCCGTCTTGACTACTGTAACTCACTAGTAACTGGCCTTCCTCTCACCCAACTAACCCCACTACAGTCCATAATGAACTCCGCAGCACGACTAGTCTACCTCACCAACCACTTCTCCAACACCAGTCCCCTTACTAACGCCCCACCCCCTATATCTTATCTCTCATTTCCAAATACACTCCCACTCACCATCTTCATTCTGCACATGACCTTCTCCTCCCCACAGCTCTTATTACATCCTCCCACTCCTGCCTACAAGACTTCTCCCATGCTGCACCCGAGCTCTGGAATTCCCTCCCCCGCCCCATCGAACTCCCTCCTAGTCTTCAGATCTTCAGACGCTCCCTGAAAATTCACCTCTTCAGGGAAGCATATCAGCTACCTCCATAAATACTATTACCAAGAAACAACACTTGCCTGGACTACTGTACTCAACAGCACTTCTATCTCCCACCCACTGACCGGCAGCTTATGTGGCAGGAGAAACTTACACCCAATAGCACTTACACCTTCTGTGTCCAACCCACCTTCCTCTAGACTGTAAGATCTCATGAGCAGGGCCCTCTGATCCTTCTGTTCTCCACATACGATTTGTACTATTTAATATCTCTATATGTTTATCCCCTATTGTAAAGCTCTGCGGAATAAGTTGGCGCTATATAAATAAAGATTAATAATAAAAATAATAATCTCCATAGACATGATATTCATGACTGATTAAAGATGTTCTCTTGAACAATGGAGAAAATAAAAAATTCAAACTAGCATTCACCTTTTATGTGCCAGAGGGGTACGCAACACATTGCTTTGCAATGCATTGCATACCCCTCTGGCACTCAAAAGGTTAATATTTTCTGGTCATAGTAAGATGAATGAAGGTTGTTATTTGAAGATGTTAGTGCTCCTTAAATTGTGTTATATAGTTAGTGAAAAATAGAAAAAGTTTTGTAATCGTATATCAAAGTACTCCTTAGTAGATAGATACTAAACTTAACACTTTATGTCTGCAGTGTTATGGAATTCGCCCTTTATTTGTTACAAGAAACAATTCTCATTACAGAAGATGGAATGTGTGCCATTTTATACTCTGTATCAAACAAAATCTGTTGCCTCTCCACTACATTACCACATTATGCAATATAACCCTAGTATGATTTATCCCATCAATCAGTTTTCTCATCAGCCATGACAAAAGCTGTAATAATCTATTGAAATGGTACAGAGTATGAAATAAGATAAGCCAGATCTTGGATAACATCATCACATAATTTATTTTGAATGAATATCATAGATTTTGCTATAGGTGCAGTTCCTGAGAGCTGACCCACGAACAACATATTGTAAAGAATGTAACAATCTAAAGAGCCTATTCATTAAAGCGTGAAGATGCTACTTGTGTGTGAAAATGACCATTTTCACACCAAAACACATCTTTCAGTATTCAGCAGTTTTCATCTCTTTGTAATCATCAAACAGCTCACTGGAAAACAACATATCACATCACAGTTTGTTCTGGCTCACTAAATTGGGTACTCGCACGCAGTTCAATAAATTAGGTAATTAGATTTTACATAGAAATTCTAGGCCATAACCTCATGCCAATCTTTATCTTGCAATAATGCACAAAGTTCCCTTATATCTTGGCAAATATCACCATGTGGCTTGAAAACACCAGTGGGCACACGTTACATTGAGTTCATGAAACTGCAAACATTCTGGGAGAAACCAATGTATCAGAGTTGACAAACATACATCACCTTTGATTTAAACTGAATTTGTAACCCTTGAATGCTAGAGACATCTCAAGCACATTTCTTCAGATTATTTTCAGGACTTTTCTAATATTCATGGTTTAAAATGCCCAATTTAAATCAATAGGAATTTGGGTTATTTTTATCTGTTCACTGTAGTGTAGTTGGTTTGCTCCAGTATTGCTCAAGCAGATCTTCTAGTACATAGGATTCTTACAGGATAAATTTGTGTAAGCCACTTTTTATTTCTTTAGGCTGTCTACTTTCTACCACTGTCTATATGGTTATTTAGCTTTTTATGGTACTTTTACCATGAAACTAATAAAATTCATTTTTATTTTATTAATTTGAAAACATATTATTTAAATCGATAATAATGCTTAATATTAGAAAATATGTTGCAGGGTTTATCATGCTGAATAACACAAGGGTTCTCATACTGCTAAGAGGTGCTAAGAGGTTATTCAAAACTTATTGTAGTTTAAGCATTCATTTTTCTGTGCAATGCCTTCAGGGCCTGAAATTTCACCAGTGGTACTGTTGTCACAGCATCCTGTGAAGGTTTATTGTCAACTGACCTTAGCCTCCACTAGACCATGTTAGCAACAGCATCACTGTAAGTGTTTAGGCCATAAAGGTACTGCACCTGAAAATACAAGTTTGAGCTGCAATAACCTTTGAATAAAACATATTTTAGTAGTGTTTTACTCAGCAGGATAAACCCTGCAGTATATATTTTTTTATGCTAAGGATTAGGGATGGGTGAAAATGTTTGCCTCAAATCAAAATCGGCAAAAAATTGCACTTCCTGCTTGACAAAAAATTTCCTGCAAAAAGTGAAGTTTTCCTGCTCTTTTTTCTCCTAGCTCATTGCATTGAAATTTCTACTGACTACATGGCAATTTTCCCTAACACGCCATTCTGTGTTTGTGAGAGCAAGATAGAGCAGCTAATTTTTGAGCTAGAAAACACAGACAAACAAAGTGGAGCTGAAACTTAGTTTAGAAAGTCTTTTAGGTAGGAAATTTGTTCTCTGTAATAGGGGAATCTGAGGGGCACTGTGTGGGAGAAGAAGGGAGAAAGGCGGTTGACCCCGAATACCCCAACTTTCTGGGTGGATGACTGGCAAGACACAGGCACCTGCAGTCCAGTTTCCTTGCTGGTCTTGCTGTTATTATTATCTTTGTGTTGGATGTGTTTGGGGTGTGAGAAGGAGGCAATGGAGGTTGATTCTAAAGGTTTACTTTTAAAAGGTCACAAGCGAAAGAGAGTGCAACCTAATGAGTCAGTTATCATGTCGCCTGTATAAAAATCTTGAGATGACAGTGCAAGATTGCCATGTCGCGTATACAAAGAGCGCTTCACCAATATTTGAAGACATACTTGATGGCCAACTTTCCTGTACATACACACAGCATGTTTGTATAATTAGTGTACAGCTATAATGTAAATCTAGTGTGTAAACAGACAGGGCAGAGAGTATACCCAGTATATACATAGACAGTGCAGATAGTAGGACCTTGCGGCTCCAGCGGACTGATCACAGCTGTGTCTTCCAGCGAGTGATGAGGAGACATTAATATCTGCTCCTCTGAGGCTTTGCGTACCTTCAGATTAGGGGAGCTGATCTTCTCCTGCCCGGCTTACACCTACCTACTGATGGTGAATGAGGGGCAACCACTGCGACTATTGCTTCACCAGGTAAATCCGGGCTGATATTGGCTGTGTTGGACTACAACTCGCATCATCATCAGCCAGTTGAAGAGTATGGCAATTGTAGCCCAAACATGCCTAGAGATCCACGAGTTACCAGCGTACTACTGAAGCATGTGCCTGTTCTCCACATATTGGATGAATTATGCCTACACGTGGGTTCTAGCTGCAGCCTTCCATAAAGGCTCCTGGTCCTAGATCCCCCTGAGGTCTCTCTTCAAATAGGGGGGAAGCAATCTTTGTATACGTGACTTGACAATCTCACGCTGTCATGCAGTCTGAGATTGTCATTTCAACATTTTTATACAGGCAACATGGTAACTCACTCAGAAAGTTGCAAGCTCTTTCTCGTGCAACCTTTTAAAAGGATACAGATTCTAAATACCACAAAATTCTGTCTGATATGATTTGTTTTGGGAGCTGGACCGTCTGTTGGCAGAGGCCAGTCTGATATGAATATGGAAATTTCCTCTCTGCAAAGGCACATGGAAGTGAAAAACATGACTTAGAATAAGACACTTTATCTTGTTCATCTTGATGGGTGCTCGTCACAATATTTGTTTGTAGGTCTTCCTAAGTAGAAAGTATGCCAGGCACAGGCCTTTTCACTCCATGTGTCTATAGGGAATCAGTTATACCATACCGATGAGGCCCACATAGGCCTTAATGTACATCTGTGGTTTTGCTGATTCTCTTGTGCAGAGAGGATTTGCCTGACATTTCGGAGCTGGATTAACTGAGAGCAGGACCAGTCTGATACGGATATGGAATTGTACTCTTTACAATGGCCCATGGGAATGGAAAGCAACTTGTAGCGCCTTTGAGGGGCCACCATGCCTTAGAACAAGACACTTTATCTTGTTTGTTCTCTATGGGTGCTAAACACAATATATGATTGCATACCATACACATCTGTCACATTGTAGGCTGTGCTTCTCTTGACAGCATCATGAATATGTGCCAGTATCACTTAAGCAGGAAGTTAGTGTTGTGGGTAAAGGACAGTCACTCTGCATGTGAACACATTTTACAAGCTATGTTGCTGTAGGACTCACAACCTTAACTCAGGTACTTCTTTTTCCACTGAAGCCCTCAGAAGAAGTAATATTGTGGTGGGGAATGTTGCAGCATAGGAAACATAGGCAAAATATTTGCTGGTTGTGGTGAAAAGGATGAAACTTTTACACTGGAGAAAAAGGAGAAAACTTTTGCAAAAGAAGAGAAAAATCATCAATTTTTTTCAAAAAGCAATGCAGGAAATGTTTCTGACTTTTCACCCACCCCTACTAAGGATGGCTACCCTTTAAGTATCTGTGCAGGCCGTGGATGCAGTTAAACCATACATTTTGTTATGTATATTCAGGGAATGTAGAAATGTTCACATAAACATAAATAGGTTTGAAATATAGATAAACTAGTGTAAAAGCCCGAGTACAAGGGCCAAGGTTTGGGTGATGTTAACCCTTTGGCACTCAAAGGGTTAAGAGGCTGGTCCTGCTCTGCGTCCTGCCGCCAATGCAGTCATGCACTGTAGAGACTTCCCGAAAGCACAGAATGCTCCCAGCACAGAACTCCCAGGATTCCGTGCTCCCCCAAAATTGTACCATCTATTTCTCTAAAATAATCCTCTAGGAGCTGAATGTCCTTAATTCTTATGTGCATAGTCATATGTAGCTGCTGTAGGTAGCTGTTAGCTGCCCATTTGAGAGCAACGTGCTGCTTTTTTTTGCTCATACTAAATGGGTTAATGGGGAAAATCAGTTGGGTCTATCTGGCTCTCACAGTGACAAGTTATACTGAAATTTTTGTTTGCCCATGAATCCTTACTGAGAAGCAAGAAAGTGAACAGGATGTGTCTATTGATATTAGTGAGATCTATGGTTTTCTTGTGGGCAGTGGGAAAGTGAGAGTGAGTATGCAAGCTGTTAAGGTTAAAAGATCAAGTATCCTCTGACTCAGGTCATCATTCCAGGGTGATTTAACAGGGAGACCCATAAGAAGGAAGTCTCCAGAGCAGTCCCATGATGCAAAGAGGGATAATAGTTGGTATGGTGTGTGGGTGTGTCTTCTTCCTCACTCTAGTATTTCCTTTCATCTTCTTCCTCCATCCTTCCTTTTTCTTCATCTCTCTTTCCATTTTCTTCCTTTCTCCAGCATTTTCCATCCTCCTCTCCCCAGCTTTTTCTTACATCTTATTCCTTCTTCCCCCCTTCCACCCTGATGCTTCTTCCTCCATCCAGCTTCCTTCTTCCTTCTTCTTTCCAGCTTCTCCTTCCAACCCTTCTACCCTCAGTTCAACTTCTTCATCCATCTCTCCATCTTCCATCCTCCACCCTTCATTCTCTTCCCTCTCCATCTTCTTCCTCTATTACTTCATCATCTTTCTTCTTCCATCTTCTTCCTCCCCCTTTAATTTAATTCTAAGTTCTCGTGGTATAAATATTGTAGCTCAATTTCAATTGTAAGTTCTATGGTATCAGTAGAGTAGCACAATTTCAACTGTAAGCTTTGTGGTATCACTAGAGTGGCTCCATTTCAATTGTAAGTTCTGTGTATTACTAATGTAGCTTTCCGTGATATCACTAGTGTAGCTCAATTTCAATTGTACCACAAAGCTTATACTGTAATTGAAATGGTGCTACATAAATAACTCATTTTCAGTCATATGCTCTGTGGTATAAATAGTGTAGCTTTATTTCAGTTGTAAGCTCTGTGGTATCAATAGTGTTGCTCTATTTCAAATGTAAGCTCTGTGGTATCAAAAATGTATCTCCATTTCAGATGTAAGCTCTGTAGTATCACTAGTGTAGCGCCACTCAATTACAAGCTC
Source organism: Rhinophrynus dorsalis (assembly GCA_037306005.1). Classification (NCBI taxonomy): domain Eukaryota; kingdom Metazoa; phylum Chordata; class Amphibia; order Anura; family Rhinophrynidae; genus Rhinophrynus; species Rhinophrynus dorsalis. The sequence continues at coordinate 63,717,833 of CM074721.1, read as the reverse complement.
TGTGGTATCAATAGTGTAACCCCATTCAATTGCAAGCTCTATCTTATAATTTGTGTAGCCCCATTTCAATTGCAAGCATTATGGTTTCACTTGTGTAGCAACATTTAAATAATTAGCTCTGTGGCACATGTTAAATATAATTAACTCATTTGATGTAAGGGAAGTTCCCAATGCAGTACTTTGCAATGTTTTGGTGACCTGCCTGGCATAATTTATTTTGACTTTTATTAAGTTGGTACTAGTACCTCTAACCACAAGGACAACTGGCAAAATTATAAAGGTTTGTGACGGGGTGGGGTGGAGCAATTTGTGATCCTTCCTAGGGCCCTATGGAATTTGTCTCTGGTTGTTCCCATAAACACTGTACATTTGAAAGAGTGGTGCTAAATTCATCTATATATTAGCACTGGTACAGGTGCTTATGTAGAGAAAGTAGAAATACATTTCCATGCTAATTCAGTAAATATGACTAATCTCATAATGGTAAATTTGCCAAACAGCAATTTACTAAGCTACAAAAAAGTGTATGGTGTTTTCAGGTGTTCTTTTCTCTGCACCTTGTTTAATAGTATGCACTAAGAAGGCTCAGATAAAAGTAGAGTAGCATAACTGCACTTCCCTGTGCATGTTGTAGTGGATTATATTTGGGACTTAAATCGAAACAAAAACAGATCGTTTGTGGTGATATGCACTAAAGAAATCATACACTCTAGCAGATACCGACAGATGCAGGTACGTAAGTAGGAAGCCAATACCACAGCACAGAGAATGAGCTGCACTGGCAGACTTGTACATTTTCCCTACTAGAAGCATAGATCATGATGAGCTGCAACCTGGATTTATACATTTCCCTTACTGACTTGTTGGAATGCATATTTCAGACACTGCGAGACAAAACCTAATTTCTTTTCTTACTTAAATTGTATCTGAAGCAGTAGGTAAATCAGAATATTCACACTGCTAGTTCACCCCCAGGAATCTTCTAGTTCAGAAAAATAAATCACAACTCTTCAATTTTCTGCCACTCTATGGTAAGATGTCCTAGTGTCATGTTGAATAACCAATAAATACAGGAAACACTCATTATTTGGTTTTCTGACTCTCTTTCTGCTTTCTGAGTTCTGATAGACAAGAAACAACGTTTAATACCACTTTAGGTTTTAAACCTTTAATGGTATGAATAGATTTTGAACTACTGGTTCTTATTAGGGTTGAATGAAACTATGCTATAAGTTTGGAATTTATACTAAACAAGATACAAAACACTTCTTCTGTAATAGGTGTTCGGTTTCAGTTTGCTGTTTTATTAGATTGCAGGAAAAGTGATTAAGTGGAATCCAGTAAATAAAAAGGTTTGCTTACCCTTAGATGTCAATCAAATATTTTTATATCAGTATCACATATTTAAGTACTTGAGTGTCACAGAGGTATCCAATGTATTGCAATACAAATGGATAGAAAAGGTAGGAGAGCTACTCTCCCCATCTCTCTCACACACGCTCCCCCACTTTGTTTCTTCCTTTCTCCCCCACTCTGCCTTATCCATTCCCCTTCTCCTGTAGTCTTGCTCCCCTATCCATCTCTCCCCTTCTCTTTCCATGTTCCCCTGGTCCTGCCTCATATATCTCTCATGTCCCCATCCCCTTTCTTTCCCATGCACTTCTGCTCCTGCCCCTCCCTCTTGTGCACTTCCGTCTCTCTCCTTGTCCTTTTCTATCACCCCCCCCCCCCACACACACACACACACACATACACCATCCATAAGCTATTCACTACAATCATCTTGGAAGGATCTAAAATCTCTGGGTCCTTCAAATTGATTTACCAATATTCTGCTCATATTTCATCCTTATGTGCAAAGGTAAAATGAAGCAATTCTAATGAAAACCAACAGTACCAAAGGGGAGAAAAAATATTTTCCACAATCTTACTGATTTAAATAAGTCTTTTAACCCCTTGAATGTTAGAGAGGACATAAATGTATTGGATTCTTTTTTTTTTTTGTTTTGTTAATTTGGCCTTTATACATAAGGTAGCAAATGTATTTCTACTTGAGACCCCACTTTCATTCTGGAAATCCATTATTATTATTTGACTTTGTTAACACTTTGAGTGGCAGAAGGGTATGCAATGCACTGACAAGCACTCAAAGTGTTAAAATACAACAACCATGCTGGGTTCTGCATAGAAATAATACAATGTGATGCCAATTCAGTTAGAATTAAATACAGGGACTAAAAGTCGCAAATCTACATTTTTACAATAAACCTGAAAAGAAGAGAAGAACAGAAACCCTGTTTTATCTGAGTCCCTTACAGCTTCGGAAAATAACAAGAGAAAAACAAAATGGAAATAAGCCTTTAAAACAGTGTAATAGGGGTAATTGTACTAGGTACTATCACATTTAATCACAGTATTTAGATTGCTTAAAAAGTGCACCCCAAAGTTCCATGGCAACACGGTGGCGTGATTATGAGATGCATTGTTACAAAAGCTAAAAGGTTTCCAATTACCTGTCTGCAAGCCGACAAGAGAAGGAAAGGCGAGAGGCGCATGCAGTTCTTCCCTGCCTGTCGTCCTAAGCTTGCAGCATCTTCCCTAAAATACATTAATTGGATTTTAAACAGGGATCTGAGGCATGAATCTTGGTGAGGTTGTTATCTGGCTGTCACAGCATACCCCTCGCTTTCTCATCTTCCCCACTAGGAGAGCGCAGGCAGATACCCTTTGAGATAGAAATGAAGTTAACCCCTATATGCAAACAATAAGAGTTCATGATAAAAGAAGATGATAAAAGAACTCTTTAGCCCTCAAGGGGTTAAAAATCCCATTCAATTTTGATTTGTAGTACCTATATTTATCTATCTACCTATTTATCTATCATTAGGACAATGTTTCCTTCTCTAAGAACCAAAATAGACTATTTTTTAAGGATCACATTTTGTTTGTTTAAAAAAGAAAGAGCACACTGATTATGCATAAATGTCCACCACCTTAAGCCTTCTTCTCTAAGGCTACATAAGGAGAATTTTTATTTATGATCATTTAGAGTGTAAGTTCCTTGATGCAGGTCTCTCTCTCCTATTGTTTCTATGACTGTGACACTTACTTATCCCCATTTATTTATTATAACATACTATTATTGTACTGCACTGCATACACTGTGTGGCAACCTATAAAGATATACATACATGAATGCTGTCTAGTTAACTTAATCAAACATTTTTATTTTCTTTGTTTCTAACATTATCACCTTACGGTTTTAATTATAGTTGTGTGTGTATCCTATATAATAATTTGCTACAAAGTTTGTAACGATGCAGTCAAGCACAGTAGAGACTGCTGCGAGTGTTGCAGTCATGCGCGGTAGAGACTGCCCGTGATGAGACTGATACAGAGCGGGGCACTCAGACGGAGCATCCTGCTCTGTATCAGCCGCGGCGCGGGCAGTCTCTATAGAGCATGACTGCACCGCGACCAGCTGGCACTGTATCAGCAGCGGCGTGGGCATTCTCTACTGTGCATGACAGCCTCACGACCAGCTGACAGTGGCACTGTGACCCGTGTAAAGGGATCTTCAAGTAATATATATATATATATATATATATATAGTATAATATTAGCACTCACAAAATTGCTGCTTCTTCTGTGCTGTTGTACTCCTGGGTGCAAACCTATCACAGTGCCTGTGATCCTCCTGTCACTCTCATCTGTGGCATACTCTGATTTGCTGAGTTGGTTTGGCCTGCCCCCTGGTGACCTTTTTATACCTGACTATCACATTTGTCAGATGCCCTTTCATGGTGTTTCTGAGCCAGTCTTGCTGTTGCTGTGTTCCTGTATCCGGATTCCTGTGTACCGACTTTGGCCTGTCCTGACTCCAGTGTTCCTGATCGTGCTACGACCCGGCTTGTCTGAGAACCTCCTACGTGCTACAACCGGCTTGTCTGAGAACCTCCTACGTGCTACAACCTGGCTTGGCTGACTTCCTGCTTCGTGATTGACCGCGGCCTGTTCCAGCGACCTGTGTTTGCCTGTTGTCGCCGCCGTGACATTCTGACTTCTGCTGTGCTGAGTGCTGAGGCAGTGTGACCATTGCACTCCGGGGTAACCCTTCTCCAGTGCAGAGTTCCTTGCTGACTTGCAGAGCTGTGCTCCTTGTACCGAGCCTCCATACGCTTGCAGAGCTTAGTTACCATACCGAGCCTGGGAGATTTAAACGTACCCTTTAACCCTTGCAGTGCCGCTGCTCTCTTGCCGAACCTCCATTCCAGTCATAGAGTCTTTACCTTATTGGTCTACTTCTGCTGAGTTGGCCGCTAACGTGGACGGCGACTCCTATATACAACTGCAGAGTAGTCAAGTCTTGTCGGTCCGGTTGGGCGCCTTAGGCTCTCGGTATTACGTTGATTACCGGAGGTATCCATTACGGCTATTGGTTCTGAGAGAAAGCAAGGTTAGGCTCCATGCTCTTGCAGGTTCCGAAGGTCTACGCCCGTGGGGGCTATTGGCTCATGTTGTGCTCACTTTGGTCTCCGGTTATACGCCCGTGGGGGCTAAACGCAAGCTTTGCATCTCAGGCTATTCTCCGTTTACGCCCGTGGGGGCTACATACTCTCGCACTTGCAGTATCAGTTGTCTCAATGGGAACGACCGCGGGGGCTATGTTTGGGTCACTGTTCTGCTAAGCTTATGCTGGTCACTGAACACCTACTATCCTCCATTGCATGAACTCTGTGCTGTGCACTAGTGATGAGCGAGCATGCTCGGCCGAAGCTCGGTTCGGCTCGAGCATAGCTCTGCTCGGCACATGGCGGTACGAGTACGAGTACCGCATGTGCTCGCCCGCCATGTTCGGGTCTCCTCCCCGCACGTTTCGCGGATGCTGCGCAGCCAATAAACGTGCGGGGAGGCTCTGACATCAGTGTAATGCCAGCAACCATGTTGGCTGCTGGCATTACACTGATTGGCTGGCCAGAACTCGTGATCACCCGACTCGCGAGTTCTGCTCATTCTCAGCCAGGGAGAGATGCGATCAGGCAGGGAAAGTCAGTGTAGGGAGAATAAAAGTGTTGGTAGTAGTTCAAGACCCAAAAGTCCTTTTTAGGACTGTTGTGTGTGGGGGCAGCATTTATATTTTGTTTGGGGGGGCACAATTTCATTTTTTTTTTTAAGGTGGGATATTCTGTTTTGTGTGCCTAGCCGCAGATTAGCGTTACATTCTGTTTAGTGTGCCTAGCCGCAGATTAGCATCACATTCTGTTTAGTGTGCAAATTCATAAATTAACGTCACATATTCCGTTCACTGTGCCTAGCCGCAGATTAGCGGCACATTCTGTTTAGTGTGCCTAGCCGCAGATTAGCGTCACATTCTGTTTACTGTGCAAATTCATAAATTAACGTCACATATTCCGTTCACTGTGCCTAGCCGCAGATTAGCGTTACATTCTGTTTAGTGTGCCTAGCCGCAGATTAGCGTCACATTCTGTTTAGTGTGCAAATTCATAAATTAACGTCACATATTCCGTTCACTGTGCCTAGCCGCAGATTAGCGGCACATTCTGTTTAGTGTGCAAATTCATAAATTAACGTCACATATTCCGTTCACTGTACCTAGCCGCAGATTAGCGGCACATTCTGTTTAGTGTGCCTAGCCGCAGATTAGCGTCACATTCTGTTTAGTGTGCAAATTCATAAATTAACGTCACATATTCCGTTCACTGTGCCTAGCCGCAGATTAGCGTTACATTCTGTTTAGTGTGCCTAGCCGCAGATTAGCGTCACATTCTGTTTAGTGTGCAAATTCATAAATTAACGTCACATATTCCGTTCACTGTGCCTAGCCGCAGATCAGAGGCACATTCTGTTTAGTGTGCCTAGCCGCAGATTAGCGTCACATTCTGTTTAGTGTGCAAATTCATAAATTAACGTCACATATTCCGTTCACTGTGCCTAGCCGCAGATTAGCGGCACATTCTGTTTAGTGTGCAAATTCATAAATTAACGTCACATATTGCGTTCACTGTGCCTAGCCGCAGATTAGCGTCACATTCTGTTTAGTGTGCAAATTCATAAATTAACGTCACATATTCCGTTCACTGTGCCTAGCCGCAGATTAGCGGCACATTCTGTTTAGTGTGCAAATTCATAAATTAACGTCACATATTCCGTTCACTGTACCTAGCCGCAGATTAGCGGCACATTCTGTTTAGTGTGCCTAGCCGCAGATTAGCGTCACATTCTGTTTAGTGTGCAAATTCATAAATTAACGTCACATATTCCGTTCACTGTGCCTAGCCGCAGATTAGCGTTACATTCTGTTTAGTGTGCCTAGCCGCAGATTAGCGTCACATTCTGTTTAGTGTGCAAATTCATAAATTAACGTCACATATTCCGTTCACTGTGCCTAGCCGCAGATCAGAGGCACATTCTGTTTAGTGTGCCTAGCCGCAGATTAGCGTCACATTCTGTTTAGTGTGCAAATTCATAAATTAACGTCACATATTCCGTTCACTGTGCCTAGCCGCAGATTAGCGGCACATTCTGTTTAGTGTGCAAATTCATAAATTAACGTCACATATTGCGTTCACTGTGCCTAGCCGCAGATTAGCGGCACATATTGTTTAGTGTGCAAATTCAGAAATTAACGTCACATATTCCGTTCACTGTGCCTAGCCGCAGATTAGCGGCACATTCTGTTTAGTGTGCAAATTCATAAATTAACGTCACATATTCCGTTCACTGTGCCTAGCCGCAGATTAGCGGCACATTCTGTTTAGTGTGCAAATTCATAAATTAACGTCACATATTCCGTTCACTGTGCCTAGCCGCAGATTAGCGTTACATTCTGTTTAGTGTGCCTAGCCGCAGATTAGCGTCACATTCTGTTTAGTGTGCAAATTCATAAATTAACGTCACATATTCCGTTCACTGTGCCTAGCCGCAGATTAGCGGCACATTCTGTTTAGTGTGCAAATTCATAAATTAACGTCACATATTCCGTTCACTGTGCCTAGCCGCAGATTAGCGGCACATATTGTTTAGTGTGCAAATTCACAAATTAGCGTCACATTCTGTTTAGTGTGCCTAGCCACAGATTAGCGGCACATATTCCGTGTAATATGAAGAAGGCGGGTAAAAAGGGACGGGGAAGTGGACGTGATCCTGATAGTTCAGGGCGCGGGTCAGGACGCGTAGAAACTGTGCCTGGTGCCAGAGCAGAAAAAAGAAAGACATCCACCATACCTAGCTTCATGTATCAGTTTACAGGGCGTCGCAGGACATCACTCTCGAGGTCAGACCACTGCGAACAGGTGGTCGGTTGGATTTCAGCTGATAGTGCTTCCAGTCGGTTAAGCACCACCCTGTCTTCCACCAAGTCCACTCTCAGTAGCCAAGAGTCTGGTCAACATAATCCTCACCCTGATCATCCTTCCCCCCACCATAGAGGGTCTGGCCAAAGAAGTGATCCCACACTGGGATATAGTGAGGAGCTCTTCTCATCACCAATCCTTGATTTGAACCTCTCTCCAAGCATGCTTGCAGAGGAACATGACATCTTGTGCCCTGATTCACAACCTCTAGAGGGTACCCAATCACAAGAAGATGACAGAGGGGAACGGCATTTAAGGTCAAAGGAAGTGGATGATGATGATGATGAGACACAGTTGCCATCAAATCAACCACAATTACTGTCTCAAGACCTTGATGAGGAGGATGATACACAGTTGTCAATGACTGAGTATGTGGTGGGATCAAGAAATGAGGAGGATGATCAGAGTGAGGAAGTGGAGGAGGACTTGGTGGACGATGAGGTCACTGACCCCACCTGGGAAGGTGGAGAGCCGAGCGATGACAGCAGTACTGAGGGTGAGCCATCTGCAGCACCGCAACAGGCTGGAAGAGGCAGTGGTGTGGCTAAAGAAAGAAGGCGGACCGCACCAAACCGGCCCGCAAATGTTCCACGGAGCACCCCCTTGCGTAAATCTCCCTTGCCAAGGGCTAGGTGTTCCGCGGTATGGCATTTTTTTAAGGAAAGTGCGGACGACAAAAAAATTGTAGTTTGCAACCTGTGCCACACCAGAATGAGCCGAGGCATGAACACTAGAAACCTCACCACCACCAGCATGAACCGACACATGGCATCCAAGCACCGTAATAAGTGGGAGGAACGCCCGGATCGCCAATCTGTGTCTGCAGGCCACACCACTGCCTCCTCTTCCCCAGTTTCCGGTGCCGGCCAATCGCCTGTCGAAGGCGCAGGCCCGCATACCTCCCGCCCTGCACCTGTACCATCTGAAGCACCATCAGCGACCACATCCACTTCCCTGTCCCAGCGCAGCGTCCAAATGTCGTTACCCCAGGCATTTGAGCGCAAGCGAAAATACCCAGCCACCCACCCACAGGCCATAGCACTAACCTCACACCTTTCCAAATTACTGGCCATCGAAATGCTGCCATTTAGGCTTGTGGAGACTGAGTCCTTCCGCAGCCTGATGGCAGCAGCTGTCCCTCGGTACGCAGTCCCCAGCCGCCACTACTTTTCACGGTGTGCCGTCCCCGCCTTACACCACCATGTGTCCCTTAACATCACCCGTGCCCTGACCAACGCAGTTACTGGGAAGGTCCACTTAACGACTGACACATGGACAAGTGCTTGTGGCCAGGGACGCTACATTTCCCTGACGGCACACTGGGTGAATGTCGTGGAGGCTGGGAGCGACTCGGACCCTGGGATGGCACAGGTGCTACCCACGCCGAGGATTGCGGGCCCTACCTCCATCAGGGTTTCCGCCAGCACCTACGTTATTGGCTCCTCCTCCTCCTCCTCCGTTTCCACCTCCGAATTCTCTGCGCGCAGCGCCACTCACCCATCAGCCGGTAGCTGGAAGCAGTGTAGCACTGCAGTGGGGAAGCGTCAACAGGCCGTGCTGAAGCTGATCTGCCTTGGGGACAAACAGCACACGGCCTCAGAGCTGTTGCAGGGGATTAGTCACCAGACCGAGCAGTGGCTCTCGCCACTCAACCTGCAACCAGGCATGGTTGTGTGTGATAATGGGCGTAACTTGGTGGCGGCTTTGGAGCTCGGCAAGCTCACACACGTACCATGCCTAGCGCATGTATTTAATTTAGTGGTTCAGCGATTTCTAAAAACCTACCCCAATGTGCATGATCTCTTGACGAAGGTGCGACGCGTGTGTGCACATTTCCGTAAGTCATCTACAGCTTCAGCCGGCCTGTTGAAGCTGCAGCAGCGCTTACAATTGCCAGCTGACCGGCTGCTGTGTGACGTGAGCACGCGCTGGAACTCCACCTTCCACATGTTGGCCCGGCTTTGTGAGCAGCAGAGGGCAGTAGTGGAGTACCAGCTGTTACACGGTCGTCGCCTCTCCGTTCAACTTCCTCTAATCAGAAGTGAGGAGTGGGAATGGATGTCAGACCTCTGTGAGGTTTTACGCAATTTTGAGGAATCGACACAGATGGTGAGCGGCGATAACGCTATTATCAGTGTAACCATCCCACTTCTGTGTCTACTGAAACGCTCGCTGCTCACAATTAAAACCGACGCTTTGCATGTGGAAGAGGTGGAAATGGGGGAGGAAGAGCTTACACAAGGTGATAGCCAGAGCACCCTCACTTCGTCTTCTCAGCGACAATTGGAGGAGGCGGAGGAGGAGGAGGAGGAAGACACGGTTGCCTCCGCTACAGAGGGTAGCCAGGGAACTTTATTTCCATCTCTTCAGCGTGGGTGGGCAGAAGAGGAGGAAGAGGATGAGGAGATTGAGAGTCATCCTCCTGGTGAGGACAGCGAAATCTTGCCTGTTGGTACTCTGGCACACATGGCTGACTTTATGTTAGGCTGCCTTTCCCGTGACCCACGCGTTATACGCATTTTAGACAACACGGATTACTGGGTGTTCACCCTTCTGGACCCCCGCTACAAAGAGAATTTCTCATCTCTCATTCCTCCGGTGGAGAGGACAAGCAAAATGGTGCAATACCAGAAGGTTCTTGTCGAAAAATTGCTCCAAAATTTTCCATCTGACAACGCTGGCGGCAGAGTACGTGCTACCTTGGCCAACCGAGAAGGGGAGAAAAGGGGAGCACACAGCAGTTCCGACAAAGACAGGGCAACACTCTCCAAGGCGTGGGACACCTTCATGACACCCCGCCAGCACCCTCACCCTGATGCGCAGCCTAGTGTCACAAGGAGGGAAAAGTTTTGGAAGATGGTGAAGGAGTACGTAGCAGACCGTGTCAGCGCCCTCAATGATCCCTCTGTGCCTTACAACTACTGGGTGTCCAAGCTGGACACGTGGTATGAACTGGCACTCTACGCCTTGGAGGTGCTGGCCTGCCCTGCCGCCAGCGTTCTGTCTGAGCGGGTATTTAGTGCTGCTGGTGGCATCATAACAGATAAGCGTATCCGCCTTTCCACCAAAAATGCTGATAGGTTGACACTTATAAAAATGAACAAGGCCTGGATTTCCCCTGACTTCTCCACTCCACTGGAGGAAAGCCCCGGGTGAACATAAAGTCACTTTAGATATGTTATTTACAATGATGGGAATACTCTGTATTCCCATTCACCCCTTCCACCCAAAAAACAGGTATATGGTTGACTCTTAATCTTCTCATCCTCCTCCTCCTCTTCCATATACCCAGTGATATAATTTTTATATAGGGCCAGCTCACCAGCGGGCCCTGTTTGACAATTTTTGTATAGGTCAGCTCACCAGCGGGCCTTCTCATATAATGTTTTATTGGGTCAGCTCTCTAGCGGGCCCTCTCATATAATGTTTTATAGCGTCAGCTCACTAGCGGGCCTTCGCATATAATGTTTAGGATGGTCAGCTCCACAGCAGACCCTCACCCATAATGTTTTAGATGGTCGGCTCAGCAGCAGACCCTCATTCCTAATGTTTTAGATGGTCAGCTTAGCGGCATGCCCTCGCCCCTAATGTTTTAGAGGGTCACCAGCAGGCCATTAATCCTAATTTTTCAAGGGTGTGTATGATGCCCTCCTTTATGTGTAATAAAGGGTGTATTGGAGTGACATTTCAGTCTAATTTTTGGCAGCCCTTTCACTTAGTGCATAGGCTTTATGAGTGTTGGACCACTACCTGAACTATTGTACCACAATGTGAATGAGGCCCTCCATTTTGTGATATACAGGTTGTATCGGAGTGCCTCAGGTCCTCCCATTGAATTAAATAGGGCTGGGGTGTTCGACAGAGCAGAAGGTAGTTCTTGGCTTCATCCACTAAGTCACTTCGTCACTTTTACTCAATGGATCAGACCCCACTGTTCCGACTATAAATTTTGGACTTAACAAGGGCAAACGGACATGTTGTAAAACCTGTGGTAGCTGCGGCCTCCGTTCCTGAATGCTGTACCTTACCCGGGCCATAACCACGTTGAACACCTGCTTTACACTGCGCACGTTTCCCTCTTAATCATGGCCCCAGTTCCGAAAAATCGATGAAATTTTTTGCAGAATTTGCAGATGATATACAAGTAAATATACAGCAAATACTGTTTGGTTACAATTTTTCGCCTAAAGTCGTTTTTATCTTCCTTTTTGTGTGTTTTACGGTCAGTCTGTAAAAATGGCGTACTACGGGCGAAACATCGTTCCCAGCAGCGACGTTGGAGTCCAAGATGCATCCAGACATCCTCCCTATGCTGTCCCTGAACCATTTCAGTGGTGTTTCCATCATTTTCTGCCCTTTTCCTATGAACCAGGCACCCTCCCCTCATCAGAGCAGGGGGTGCCTGGTGTAATGCTCGAGTCCTCCCATTGACTTCAATGGGGCTCGGGTGCTCGGCTGAGCACTCGAGCCTCCGGGGGCGCTCGGCCAGAGCACCCGAACACCCGAGCATTGGGGTGCTCGATCATCACTACTGTGCACATATTCTCAGTTTATCACTACACCATTTGGGCGTGCCAAATCCCACAGCTGAGACGGACTGATTGTTCTCATTTACCCTTTAGTGACCAGTTCACTATTATCTGTACCATTTTGTGTGTGCCTTCTATTGAGTATAGTGAATCTCTGTGTACTAGTGTATTCACTTTGCAATTGCTGCTGTCACCTGTAGAGGGCAATTATTTGCACTTATTTTCATTCAATAAACATTGTTTTATTTTACCTACTGGTCTGAGTGTCAAAAAAAACGTTACAAAACCCCTAATTCACATAGAGTACTAATAAAAAATGGATGCACTCACAGGTACTGTGTCAAAGAATTATAATATAATCACCATCATCATAGTGTACAAGTTAGCAATGTTTCGGTCCTCTGTCCGTGACCTTCATCAAGCCTGAGGTCCCGGAAAGAGGACTGAAATGTTGTTAACTTGTACACTATGATGATGGTGATTATATTATAATTCTTTGACACCTGTGAGTACATCTGTTTTTTATTAGTACTCTATGTGAATTTGGGGTTTGCACCCAGGAGTACAACAACACAGAAGAAGCAGCAGTTTCATGAGCGCCAACATTATAGTTTATATATATATATATATATATATATATAGAAATCTAAGAATTGTAGGAATGCACTCACTGCGAATTAATCACGATAACCTGGGTGCTCATCCAAGAATAAAATGATGCAGAAAATCACTGAAGGGTGACGGCACTCACAGGATCCATTTTCCACACTGAACAAAAAGTTACATTTATTGAAATCAACGTTTCGGCTGTCACCGCAATCTTGAGAAAGGCTGCGGTGACAGCCGAAACGTTGATTTCAATAAATGTAACTTTTTGTTCAGTGTGGAAAATGGATCCTGTGAGTGCCGTCACCCTTCAGTGATTTTCTATATATATATATATATATATATATATATATATATATATATATTTTTTTTTTTTTTTTTTTTTTTTTTTTTTTTTAATTTTCATTGTACATGGAAATCATTTCAATTATACATTATACCTGAATTTATTTCAAGTATTCGCTGGTTAAACGTTGTTTGTCTTGTTGCAATTAATAAAAATTATACCATACTGGGAAACTTTAAGGAAAAATGAGTGGTCATGTTATCCCCACAACAGAACACAAAATGGGTTATATAGTATTATTATTCCATGCTGAAACAGGATCTGGAAGAGCTACTCCTGTCTAATGCCAATTTATTAACCCCTTAATGACCCTTGAAGGTCATAGAACGCCATGGGTAAATCTGACTGAACGGCCCATGACGTACTATGACATCATGGAATTCCAGGCTCCCCCCACGGCTGCACGCCATTCGGGGAGTCGTGAATCGGATCCTTAAAAAAAAAAATGCTCTGTGGTCCTTTAGTGACCGCCACGTGCCTGCGTGGCCGGTCGTTAAGGGGTTAAGCAATGTACTCCTAAAGTGGCCCTTTGTGTGCCTTTTAGAGCTTTCCATTATGTTGCTCTTAGTGTAACACTATGCTCTAAGAAGGTGCAGAGTAAACTGTCTTACTTTACTACATTTTCATGCTTAGAGGAAGCGTTTGAGTTTTGCTCACCTCAGTATGTATTAAAGTGATTATGCATTCCAGTGCATATTTCAGATTGCAGCCACATGACATGAGACAATTGCCCAAAGCTTTTTCTTAATAACAAAGAAAGAAATATGGTAACAGCATATTAATCAAATATATACTAATTAAGATACAAAAGAAACAATGGAACATATTGCCACAACAGATTTCATTAGCCCATTAGAGAGGGCAAGAACTGTAAGCTCAATTCCATAACTAGGATCTTTCAAGCTTAGTATCTACCATTAACTCAAAAAGAATATAGCCCCTAGAGATACAGAAAAGAAAGAATTATTAAATATCTCAGGCCAGTTATTCTCTATTCTACTTGCTTATTTGGTGATTTCTCATGGATACACTGTGGAACATGTCAAGTTAAGGGGAGCATGGAGACTTTTATGAGATGTAAGTGAAGTTCAAACTGCTATGAGCCAAGGTTGTTCTTTGGTCCTGGAGTTTAACCATAGTGTGAAAACCGGTGGCTCTCACAGTCTTTCCAACTCTTCCCATAACCTGCTTCTGGCCTCCAAACATTACTCCATCATCTAAATCTTATTTTCTTCAGCCAGTTCCTTGCACAAGTTTTATCTGGGTCAAGGGGAAATTTAAAGGGATAGTAATGTTTCATAATAAAAGCTCTAATTAATCATCATAGAATTTGGACTTTGGAGAATGTTATTTAAATTCTGTCAGTTGTAGTTCAAGAGTAATTCAATGACAAAGTCTCCCCCTCCCGCCCCTTTTACTGATGTCACACTGTTCAGCTAGAGCAGAAGGGAGGTGCCCTGGTAGACTGCAGAGAGGGACAATCTTCAATTAAAATAAGGGAAAAACCTGAAAAACTTGTCAAGGGGGCAGGGCTTTCATTGTTCTCATAGGAAGAAGAGTGTTCCCTTCTGTTATCTGTCTGGTCTATGGACTGCATTCCACATCTGAGAAGAGATGGCTTACACTAGGTAAAAGGGGCAGGAGGGGAAACTTTGCTTGTGAATATCTCTCAAACCATAAAGGTTTGAGAAATAAGACTTATATCGTTCTTCATATTTTTTTTAATGCCTATAAAATAAAATAAAGATAAAATGAAGTATTACTATCCCTTTAACTGAGGCTGATGTACTAAGAAGAAGCGAAAACTAACTGCAATGAGGAGAAAAAAAATCCCAAATTCCCATTTCTTTAAATTGGTATGTTAGCCCCTTAAATGCTAGAAATGTCTCTGACACAATGCAGAACGCTCTAGCTTTCAAAGGGTTAAAAGTCCCATTTAATTTTGATTTGTCCCTTGTGGTACAGATAGTTTACCCCAGTTACTAAAATTCTTCTTAGTATGTCAGCTTCACAATCTTACTGTCTATCTATCTATCTATCTATCTATCTATCTATCTATCTATTTATCTATCTAATCTCTGTAACAAACGGTGACTGTGTGGAGGGTAGTACTAGTCTTATGATAACATTTTCTTCATCAGCCAGATGTCTGGACAGAGTGACAGATTACCTAAATATCAGAGAGTCCAGGGAATTTTCAGTATAAGGGTGTTTTCAATTTTGATGAAAAATATACTAGGGAATATATGACTAGCATATGCAGGAGAAAAGGAAAAAAAATTGTATTTCTTCTGTGCCTTTTTAGTATGTTGTGAAAAACACACCTCAGATTAACAAATGCTCAGAAACACCCATACGCTTTCATACTGCCCAACCCTTGGTGCAAGCAGCATACGTATAACTTAAATCATAACTTTCAATGTAAATAACTTAACAAATAAGCATTAGGCAGACGCAGCACACAAAAATCAGTTCCTGCACCTAATTTAATGCAGAATCATATTAGGTCCTTCTCCCTAAAGAATAACAAATCATTAATCAAGTGAGAGCAATCTGCAGCTGTTTAACTGTTGTAATTCAATTTACAACATTACTGGGGTTAATGAGAAATGTAGTCCAACAACATCTACAGAGGTACATGTAGCGTAACCTGATTTTATAACCTCACCTTATCACATAATTTGTCAATTAATCCTTGATTCATATGCATCTGCTATTCTCTGACTGCCATTTAATGAAAATGTTTAATTTCTAAAAAGCAAAAGAAAGAAAAGTTGCTTTATAGATTATTCAGTCAGTTTATGAGAGCCATTAAGTTCTTTGCAAAATGTTTTTTCTTTCTTTTTTACAGCTAAATTGAATTGTACCTTTACAGAAACTAAAAATTGATGAACCGTTTAACTCTAGTCTGCATATTTCATCTACTAAGTCTCATCCCCGGAACTCTGTTTAGTCTGCTTAAGTAACAATTGATTATTGTTTCCTGGATTATCTACATCACTTGGAGGCAGATCAATGCAACCACTACTCACTGCATGTCACATTTAAAGACTGCACATGTTACACTGACATCCTGACTACTGATTTTCATTGGAAGGATTCCCTGTACCAACCATTGTTTTTCCTCATAATTGCACAGAAACATTTTGTAGGAATGCTAACAACTATTAATAATGACTTCCAACTCATGGACAGAAAATCTTAATGGATTTTTGCCCTTGCTCATTGGTTCAAAGGACAGTATTTTCAGTTAGTCTTGGATGTCATGTCCATGGAGGTGAATATTACTCTAACTGGCAGGAACCCTGGACCATAAACTCAGACCCAAAGCAAAATAAATATGTGCTCCTCCATATACACTATCCAAATGGGAACCCTGTGTTAAACATATATTATACTACTTTAGTAAATTTGGGGTCTTCGATGCATAGTTTGGCCAAAATATGTTTAAGCCCTCCTGCCATGACAAGGCTCCCCAATACAAGGTGAGTACCTAACTCTTTACACAGTCAACACATTTAAAGGGATAGTAATACTTAAAATGTAAAAAAAAAATATGTTGTAGGGTTTATCCCCTGAGTAAAACAAGAGTACTGCCACTGCTGAAAGGTGTTTCATTCATAAGTTATTAATTTTCAAAGTTGAATTTTATAGGTGCAATATCACAGTGGCCTGAAATTGTACAATGGGTTTTGTGTTTGGGCTTCGGCCTAATCTTGGGGATCCTGGAGAACTCCTACATTTCTTGCTGCTATTCATATGTATTTTCAATTTAAATCTATAAAATTAAATGTATAAGTTAATGTGAGTTAGCGCTGTGAGTTTTCTGTTTCCATACACTCAGACGATTGCCATACTGAATTATTCTGCAGGCTGTTGTACTCTTCCTATTTCAGTATGGGGGGGGCATGGATGTTCCAGTGGGTGGAGTTTGAAGTCCAGGAGTCTTGTCTGGAAGCATCAAGCCCACGGACAGGACATCCAGGACTGAATGACACATTGAAGAGTATAAAAACCCTATTTCAATCAATGTGAAACTGGTGAATTTTAATATAGCCCTTATGATGCAATAATGATGTCTAGAATTGCTCATATTTCTGCATACAGCCTATGGTGTCCGTTAAGTTAGTGGCAGGTTAGGCACTGTTCCTTCCTCGAGTACTATTTATTAATGATAATAAATACTAGATATGTCTCCAACATGTTGCTTCACAATGCATTGTGGATGACACTAGCAACCAAGGAGTTAAAATAATGAACTGTAATTATTATAATTTGTTCCACAACATGAGTTTGTAGGAATGATTGTCTTCTGTCTTTTGTTCATATCTCTGTTGGACGAGAATGTTTAGAAGGAACATATGTTCATAGTGATATCATGTTAGAAGTAGAAGGATGCAAGGCATAAAATGATGGACATTGGACCTTTGCCACTTTCTGGCAACAGGCCTTTCTACAAGTTAAAGCGAAATGGTGCTGAAACATGCCAATTTACTTTACTTTCAGTCGCTTAGGCTGCTCTTCTTTCTCCCCAGCTATCCTGATTTCCTTCGTAATGAGACTGTGAACTCATCGCACTGCCTTGTTTCCTTCTTCCCCTCTGCTTAGCAAGTTATTAAAAGAAATGGTGCTGAAAAGATATTGGTGAAGAGATTAGCTTAATCTGTGTCATGAAAATTACATTCATGCTTCAAGGTTTGTGTAACACACAAGGATTTCCCTTACATGATGGATAATATGGTAAAAGCAGCTTGAAGATTAGCAACAGAATCTGTTCAGCTGCAGCAAAGTGAAAGCACTCTACCAAACAACTTACTCACCCATTCCTACTATTACTTAAATTATTTATGGGTTTTCATTTTTTATGTAGATATATATATAAATATATTCAGCTCATGCTACTTTTTTATAACTGTAGACTTGCCTGAAGGGAAATGTCACAAGTAAAACCAGAAAGGGTACTAAAAAACAAGAAAATACTAGATGAGCTATCAGAGAAGGGAAAAGCCAATGCACGTAAATTAACTGCAACATTTTATTAAATAAGCTCCTAGGATGTGCACACGTTAAGTGTTATCCCTTCAATGAAAACTCCAATAAAACTAAAACTTATATATCTTTTAATAGGTCCAATAAAAACATAGTGGAATCAACTATAAACCTAGAGTAATTATACCCAAGTTATGACTAAATTGATTAATAAGAGAAACCATTTCAAACATGCTGCCTGCAGGCTTCATGAGGCTCTCACTGATTGGGGCCCTCCATGTAGCTGCCAGAGTACTCTCTCTTCAACACTTCTGTCTAAATTGACAGTCACTATACATGAGACTGGTTTCACTCCTAACTGCACCTTTGTTATGGTAAGGCATTGAACAATTGCCTTAAGGAGGCAGGTTGATGAGACTAGAATCACTCCCGACCATGTATGGGCAAAACGTTTTGCCTCAAAAGAGAATCATGCAAAAAAAAACAGCACTTCCTAACTTTATTAGGAATTCCTTGAAAAGTACAGTTTCCCCACTTTTTGCAGCATCTTTAATTGCATTGAAATCAATGACAATAATTTATCTCCCCATGTGGAGTTTCTCCTCATGTATTCATACTATGATAACTATGATATGGGTGTCAGTTTAGTGCAAGTTGTCATCCTGTGCTTGGGAGAGAGAAATAGTGAGAGAGAGAGAGTGAGAGCGAGAGAGAATAAGTAGCTGAATTTCTTATGCTAGAGTCAGACAGCAAAAGAGAAAAAACGTGCTTGACAGGAGTATTGGTGGTAGCTATTTGTTCTCTGTGTGTGAAGGTGAAGGGAGAGGGGGAAGTTCAAAAATTAATAAATAAAAAAAAAATCGAACTCAATGAAAATGGCACTGACAGTCAGACAAGCAGGCAATCCCGGTTCCTACCTGAAGAGACTAAGGACTTGATCCAAATGTTGTTGTTAAAAATGACGGTAGGGCAAAAGGGATACTGACCGACAAAAAAAAATGTCTTGGTCAGAAATTCAAATGTCCTGCCAGCATTAAGCATAATGGATGGTAGACCACAAAAATGGTGTTGTGGCCAAATGTCCATTTTTTGTGTTAAGTTCCCAAAACGCCACTAAATAATGGCAGTATTGGGAACTTAACATTAAAAAACCTAACGATCGGTGTCTGAACACTAGGCACACGTTTTAGACCATTCCAATGAAGGGATTCCGTGTAAGTAATGAGATCTCGGCACTTCTCAAGCGCCTCCGTATCGACCGACACAAATCTCCTGCTGACAGCTTTACAGCTGTCAGTAGCAGAAATCAAACTTTAAACGCCCGTATCTCTTAAACCATAGCGGTTTGAGAGATACGTTTTTTTGCATTTAGATCAGCTTTTTAAGCTCTTCTAAATGCAAAAAAGTGTTTTTTAGACATTACTATCACTTTAAGTAAAGTGTCTTACACTTAACTGGCATCCACTGTCCTTCTCCTGCTGTCTTCTCGCCTTCTTCTATTCCTTCTTCTCTTCTGTTTTCTCTTCTTTCTTCTCTTTCTTCCTGTAAAATAAAACAATATTAGTATTACAAAGCATTAATAATTATATAATTTAACCCTTTGAGTGGCAGAGGAGTACGCAATGCATTGAAAAGTAAAGCCATGTGTTGCATACCTCACTGGCACTCAAAGGGACACAGTATTATTGTGCCATGAGTATTCTATAACCAAAATGCCTCCATGTATTGTCACAATATGTAAAAATGCCATAGAAATCATATATATATATATATATATATATATATATATATATATAATCCAGACAACTATTTTATGCAGAAATGCTAAGTAAATTCACTTAGCTTCTATTGTCAAGTCTCCGACGCTTGGTGCAGCCACAGAGGCGGTGGCACTGGAGACACAGACCAGCCACACTAATGCCCTCAGTCCTTAACGGGCCGATGCCTGTAGCACACTGAGGGAATTGGAAGTTAGCCTGCCTTTATATATGGGCAGTCTCACTTCCATTTTCCTCACAGCCATTGGCTGGGATGTTCTTACGCACATCCCAGCCAATCAGTTGAAAGAACAGCTACTCAAATCTGATTGGCTTGGATGAAAACCTGATAAGGGGCTCAAGTTAAAACAAAATAGGTGTTAATGTTCCTGCAATCACTTGAGTCCCTTATCGGGTTTTCATGGCTAACACAGACATTTGAATTGATATTTACGGTTTTCATCATTTACTGTGGATGAAAACACTCTTAACCCTAACACAGATGGCTCTTTTTTTGCCAGAATTTTTTCACAGCACAAGAATTTGAATATCTTACTGTGCTTGAAAAAATGCAGTCAGCAGAAAAAACAGCCATCTCCAACATTTGGATCTATCCCTTAGTCACTACTGAGAATGAGTGAGTGAGTGAGTGATTGAGTAAAAGATATAAAAAGAGCTGCACCATACAACAAAATAATTTACTCAATGAAATGAAAGGAAATTATTGTCTGTCAATGACACTACGTGTATACTCTAATCCCAAGATTCTACATGGTTCTACATGGCTCCTGTTGCTATCCTGCAAATGTAAAACATTGAGGAGTATGACTGAGTTTGTTTGGAGCAAATGACAAGAGTCACAGAGTGCCCATACCTGCTACTACCACCATCACCACTTCTACCACCACAAGTGATATTGTTGTCAAAGCAATAAAGCTACACAGCTTCCACTTTCCACTGCCAACTCACACTTACTGAGTTTTAATAACTGCACAATAATCCAAAACTTTGCCCGTGAAATGGAAACATTTCTGAAATGTTGGAGCTTGATACACTGACCTTTTCTTTTCATGAAATCAGAGGTGAAAAGAACTGATGTCATGTGTTGAACCCTACTGGCATATCTCAAGCTACAATTGTCTATCAAGGATGGATGTGCCAGAGTTTTACAAACAGGTGGTTCTTGTTGTGGGCAAAAGACCCACTAACAATTTTTCCAAGTCTTGTGCTGCTATAGAACTCAAACTTGAGCCATTGAACATATATAAGAAAAATATGGTAAAGTTCTCGCTGGAAATTCAATGGCGCTGGTCTCTGTCTGCCTGTTATTTTGTCCAGTAATACATCATATATCAATATACCAACTAGGGACAAGTGAACTCTGTAAGTTCAGTATTCATACAAAGAAACCCTAAACCAAACCAGATCTGTGCTCCTTCATATAAGCTATCCAAGTGTGAACCCTGTGTAAAGCATATTGTATACCACTTTAATAAATTTGGGGTCTCTGTTGCATAGTTTGGTCAAAGTATGTCTAAGCCCTCCTGCCTCGTCAAGGCCCCCCGATATAAGGCGAGTACCTAACTTCACACAATCATCCTATCTAGATTAACAATTGATGATTAATGATTGTGTGAAGTTAGGTACTCACCTTATATCGGGGGGCCTTGACATGGCAGGCGGGCTTAGACATACTTTGGCCAAACTATGCAACAGATACCCCAAATTTATTAAAGTGGTATACAATATACTTTACATAGGGTTCACACTTGGATAGCTTATATGGAGGAGCGCAGATCTGGTTTGGTTTTGGGTTTCTGTTTAGGCTTTAGCCTAATCTTGGGGAGCTTGGAGAACTCCCTCATTTCATGCTGCTATCTGTATTTATTCACTTGGGTTCTCAACTTATATCTGTAGATTAAATATATAAATTAATGTGAATTAGCGTTGTGAATTTTGTTTCTACTGTCTTTATTCATACAAAGAATACTGTTTTGCAATGCTTTTTTTGTGTTGTTCTACAGTTTACTTGTTGCTGTGAAGGTGAACTGACACCTTCTAATAATAACCACAAAATTTAGCAGAAAATCCTCATGACCCCTATATATTTTTCTCCTTCTTGGTCTAAGAGCTAACCTCTTCAACCAGTCATGAATCATGTTCCTGGAGGCAGGCATCACAGTTGACAGCAGAACCAAATGGCCTCAAATTCTGCTCAATGTACATGGTACTCATAACCCTTTGAGTGCCAGAGGGAACGCAACGCATTGCAAAGCAATGCATTGAGTACCTCTCTGACACTCAAAGAGTTA
Source organism: Rhinophrynus dorsalis (assembly GCA_037306005.1). Taxonomy (NCBI): domain Eukaryota; kingdom Metazoa; phylum Chordata; class Amphibia; order Anura; family Rhinophrynidae; genus Rhinophrynus; species Rhinophrynus dorsalis. The sequence continues at coordinate 63,695,921 of CM074721.1, read as the reverse complement.
ATATTTTAAAGATCAGAAAGGTGTGCACTGCATTGCTTTGCAATACATTGCACACCCCTCTGGTAATTAAAGTGTTAAGTAGGCTCATGCCCTCTGACTTATTCAGTTTGAAAAAATAATCTGATCTTTATCCCCCTCTCCTGCCTTCCCTATGTCCCTCTGCCCTCTCTCATTCTTATACTCTCTATTATCCCCTCATCCTTCTCCTTTCTCTCTTTCTATCCTCTCCCTCTCCTTCTCTTTTTCCTGCCCTCTCTATCCGGCTTTCCCTGCTGTTTCTCCCTCTTCCTCCCTCTCTTCTTCCTTCTGTCTCTCTAGCCATGTTATCTCTTGTGTGATTCCAGTCTCATCCAATCTCTTTTCTTTCCCCAATACCCTGTGTTCCCATGTTGTCCCTTCCCTCTCATTCTTTCCACCTCTTTTCATATTCCCTCTCCTTCACTCTGTTTCCCATCCTCCAGGCACCTCTCTTTCTATCTCTCTCTTTCATAATACCATCCCTTTCCACTCCCCTCTCTCTCATTCTCACCCACTCTCATATTCTCCCTATCCTCTGTCATTCTCTTCCACTTTTACTCTTTCATCTCCTCCCTCTCCCTCTCTGTCTCTTTCCTGCCCTTTCTCTCCTGCTTTTCCTGATCTCTCCCCTTCCTTCTCCTTCTTTCCCCCTCTCTTGATCCTCCTATCTTGCTTGTGATTTCATTCCCATCCCTTCTCTCTCCCACTCTGCTTTCTCCTGCCTCCCAACTCCCATTTTTCCCTTCTGTCTCATAAAAATCTTTCTCCCGCCTTCCCCATATCTCTACCCGCTCATTTCTATGATCCCACTCCCATTCCCTCTAACCTGCTCTCCTACCTTCCTCTGTCCCTCTCCCAATTCATCCCTCTTTTCCACTGTCCCTCCATTAACAAACTGATATTTTTTACGCCCTTCAAATCGATCAGTGAAACAAATTGCACATGTTTTGTTAATCCTTATTACCGAACATTAAAATGGATAGACCTAAGTTGAGCATGAATCCTGTTGCCTGCTAGAAATGTCTCCAAAGCTTTGCATAACAATAAATTGAAGACCTCTCTCCCACCCAATGGGTTAATTAATAGCTTTATCCCATTAAAATGGCTTCAGCCATCAGTTCTTTTCCTCCCTAATGTGCATGACACTCCATGCATAGCAGCTTCTGGCTATCGCTGTGTGTTTGAATCTTCAGGAACAAGCAGACATCAAGGACCTATTAGACTTAACCCTTTTTCAACAGGAGGGGAATGTAATGGATTGCTGTGAATACATGTCAGACTTCTGTTGGCTTCATTTTTTGCTAGCACTTTTGTATTGTAGGATGCAGAAGGGGAAAAAGAAAGATTAAGAGAATGTTTAATCCACACAATTATGGACTAGAGCACACAGAGTGATTTTGCTTAACAAAACCATGCTATTAATAGGAATCCCCCACCTTCATTCTCTCTCTCTGTTAAACTGCAGCTTTTGGTACACTGAAAATTGGCTTCCTTTCACAAGTCTATTTCTGTCATGTAGTGATATTCCATTACAAGGTCTGTGTGGCACGCAGATCCGGACATGTGCAGAATGCATCAGACAGTACTCAGTATTTGTCTGTTCCCCCGTAACATCTACTCCCACTCACCACCTTTTCCCATGCAAGTGAGCTCTGATAAACATGTTGTGTAGGTGTACACACAGGAAGTACCAGGTAGATTATACCAATTTAAGAGATGCCTTATAATTTCCTCCCATTTCCTCTGATTCATATTAAATTGAATGTAAGTCATTATTTATCATAATGGGACAAACTAACTGCCCTATAGAACTAAAATTATAATTCTACAAATTCACATTTAACCCATTTGCATGCCAGAGAGCTTCCAAGACATTGCATTGCAATGTGTTGAATCACACCCTGCCACTTAAAGGGTTCAATCAATGTAAAATTGTATCCACTCCACTGTGCAACCGGTTTGCACTTATTTAGCCCTTAAGCATGCTATATAAAATATAAAAGGTTTGTGTAGGTTTAAGGTGTTGAAAGATACATTTGAGAACATACTAGTAGAGATGACAGAACCTTTTGGGGTTGGTTCAAAATTTTGGGTTTGGGAGAATCAGGTTTTTTTTTTTTTCAAATATATTTTATTATCAGATCACTCCATACATATCTCATATACAGAAAAATACATGTAAAATCGTACAATACAGCAAAGACATGTGGACATTTCTAAGAATGAAAAGAACATATGCATATCAGTAGGGCGTACAGAGTCAACCTGAGGTTTTTATTGTTATTCCAACCACCAATAACCAAAACTCCCAGAATCTAACCTAACTTAAATTATGCTATACTTCCCTACCCAGATTCCAATTCCCCTCTCTCCTGAACCCGCAGCACCCCCCACCCGCCCACCAGCCAGCAATATCACAAGATCTCAATATGCACAGGGTTCATACACAACGTCACGCATTAGTCATACACCACAGCCATCCACGCAACAAGCAGGTATGACATCAATCAACCATCACCAACAATCTGCACGTCATCAAGCACCACATTATTATCCGCTCTATGCGTCCACCAGTTCTGCCATCTTCCCCAGATCTTGTCAAACTTATTCGGATTACCCTGGTGTAAGTAAACCAGTTTATAATGTGGAATACCCTGTAAAATTAGGTTTATCCATGATTTGCAATTGGGAACTCTGTTTAACATCCAGTTCAAGGCCACCACCTTTCTCGCCATCACCAAGAGCTCACTCAGTAGAGATCTGTCAGTTGCATCCTCAATCTCATCAGGGAAAATAGACAATACACACATTTTTGGAGTCACAGGGACAGGTCTCCCCAGCACCAGGACCACAATATGCATTATTTCCTTCCAAAACCTCCCAACTCCAGGACACTCCCAGATCATATGCAAGTATGTGCCCTGAACATTATCACACCGAAGACAACAGTCAGTACCAGAATTCCCCATTCTATACAGTCGGGTTTGGGAGAATCAGTTTGAAAGAGAAAAATACATTTTACTTGTCTCTACTCTCTGTCATCCATAATGTTAAATACCTTATATTCCTGTTATTTGGTATTATAGACTTAAAGTCGTATCTTAGGTTTGCTCTTTCCATGACCTTGTACACCCAAAAGGCCACCAACACGCCATGACTTGCTAATGTTTTTGTTTTAAAACAGAAAGAGATAATGCCCAGCCAAGAAAAGTGATTAACAAAGGGATTACATTAAAGGGATAGTAATACTTCGTTTTAACTTTATTTTATTTTGTAGGCATTAAAAAAACATGAAGAATGATATAAGTCTTACCTCTCAAACCTTTATGGTTTAAGAGATATTCACAAGCAAAGTGTCCCCCTCCCGCCCCTTTTACTGATGTAACACTTTTCAGCCAGGGCAGAAGGGAGCTGCCCAGGTAGACTGCAGAGAGGGACAATCTTCAATTAAGATAAGGGAAAAACCTGAAAAGCTTGTCAAGGGGGGCAGGGATTTCATTGTTTTCATAGGAATAAGAGTGTCCCCTTCTGTTATCTGTCCAGTCTATGGACTGCATTCCACATCTGAGAAGAGATTGTTTACAGTAGGTAAAAGGGGCGGGAGGGGGAAACTTTGCTTGTGAATATCTCATAAACCATAAAGGTTTGAGAGATAAGACTTATATCATTCTTCATGTTTTTTTAATGCCTACAAAATAAAATAAAGTTAAAACGAAGTATTACTATCCCTTTAAACACCTATTCACAATACCTCCCCACACATTTAACTTGCTATGGCCAGAAAATCCTAATGGTCCCAATGCATTTTGCTTTTGGCCTTGGTTCATGAGACAACATCTTAATTCAGTCTCGGATTCATGTCCAAGGAGTTTGACATTGACAGTTACTGACATTTTTTAAGTGAAACAGGCAGTAAACATGAGCCTATGCAAAGCAATTCATTACATATACCATTGGCCCTTAAAAGGTCAAGAGTACCATGTGCAGTGAGTGGAGTTTGCGTTCTATGGTGCTGTTAGCACATTTTTTTGTGACTAGAGTCCCTTACAGGATCTTAAAGCAGCCGAAGCAGCAATTGAAATGAAAAAATTAAAGAGAAAAAAACCTCAGTGGATGTATTGATATGGGGGCCATAAGCCCCATATAAATACATCCAAAGTACACCCAAAATGTGTCCAATGTTAGAATTAATCCTATAAGTACCAGTGCACTGGACTGGCTCTCCTCTTATCTATCTAACAGATCCTTCAGTGTCTCCTCTGCTACCTCTTCATCCTCCCCCATCCAACTCTCTGTTGGAGTTCCTCAAGGTTCTGTTCTAGGACCGCTTCTGTTTTCTCTTTACACAATAACACTTGGTGATCTTATTAACTAATTTGGTCTCAAATATCACCTCTATGTAGATGAAACCCACATTTACTTATCTGTACCTCAGCTCACTTCTGATATCCAGGCTAAAGTCACAGATTGCCTCTCGGCTATCTCAGACTGGATGGCTCATAGGCACCTCAAATTCAATATGTCTAAAACTGAGCTGCTCCTCTTCCCACCTAGACCTGGCCTTGTAGAGCCCTTCCAGGTGACTGTAAATGGCACTACCATAAAACCAGTATCAGAAGCGCGGTGTCTAGGGGTGAAAATTGACAACTCTTTCTCATTTTCCTCTCATATTAATGCCATTACTAAATCCTGTCGCTTTCTTTTGCGTAACATTGCAAAAATCCATCCCTTCCTCTGTTCCTCCACAGCTAAAATTCTTATACATGCAATCATCCTCTCCCGCATGGACTATTGCAACATTCTTCTGTCTGACATTCCTGCTTCTCATCTCCAACCACTTCAATCTATACAGAATGCTGCAGCACGAATTACTCTTCTGTCACCGAGGTTTGTCCCTGCCCCACTCCTCCTCAAAACTCTCCAATGGCTGCCTATCAAACTCCGGATATCTTACAAAATCTTACTTCTCTCTTTCAAGATACTTCTCTCCTCTACTCCTTCTTACATTTCCACTCTGATCTCCCGTTATACCCCATCCCGCCACTTACGTTCAGCCAATGACTGTCTTCTCTCAGCTCCTTGTCTCTACAGCTCTGTCACGTATCAAACCTTTTTCTCTTATTGCTCCGTATCTATGGAATGCTCTACCATCCAACCTGCGCCACTGCACCTCTCTGAAAACCTTCAAATCTCACTTGAAAATGCACCTCATGGATAAAATCTCAACATGCTAGAAGGCACTGATGTTGTACAATGAATGCTCTTATAAATTATTTACATTACTGATGTCCTCTATTATCATGAAAACTAGTACTGTATTCAGCACTTGACCCTAATGTAATCAGTATGTCTCCCATTACCACTTTAGATTGTAAGCTTTCGGGCAGGGACCTCTCACCCAATGTTTCACTCTACAAAGCACCTATAACCCTATATTGTTTAAACCCTGAAATTGTAAAGCGCTGCGTACACTTGTGGCACTATATAAATAAACATATTCATTCATTCATTCAGTGGGAAAGAATTACTCCACTGGCATTCACAGGGTTAACCAGGCTAAGGTACAAAGCAACAACCCCTGCAAAGTAACACTTACTATTAATGCTGATGTCCAGCAGAGTCTTCAGCACCCTTGTCAGCTATTGCCCATCTTCTTTCTTCTCTCTTGTATTTTCACTTTTTTCTTCTCTCTCCTTTCTTATCTCTTGTGTCTTCTCCATCTTCTTTCTTCTTTTATCTTCTTTTTTTTGTAGCTTTAAAAAAAAAAAAAAAAGTTGTTGAACATAACCCGCACATCTATTCATAGTTTAACCTCTTGAGTGTCAGAGGGGTAAGCAATGCATGGTAGAGCAAATGCGTTGCATACCTTTCTGGGACTCAAAGGGTTAAAGAATGCATAAATGCCTGGGTTACTTCATTCCTAAAATGCCTCAAGTCTATCTAAAATTGCCCCCATGAATTCTTATATTGCCACACATGCTGAATAAAAATAATATTTTATTTTTTCATTTCTCCGCTGCTGTGCGCATGCGGTAGATGTGGCGTAGCCATATAAAGTGAGCTGCAGCACATTACACCATTCATACCTTAAGGGCCGAAGCACGTTAAACAATGAGGGAAAGAACAGAGACTGCCTTTAAATTTGGGCAGTCTCTATTACAATTCCCTCACAACCATTGGCTGGGATGTGTGCTTACTTCACCTCACCAGCCAATCACCTTCAGGCACCACTGCTCAAAGCTGATTGGCTGAATAGATGTTCCGGTTATGTTCAGCAACATTTGTTCATGGCTGTGTGTTTGTTTGATTTTTTTATGTTACAAGAAAAGAAGATACAAGAGAGACAGTGGATGACAGGTAAGTGTAACACAGATAAGTTAACGATTGGTGCTTGACAATGTGTGTGATCGTTAGCTTTTTTCCTTTGATGTTCCCACTTAATGCAAAACAGACCTCTTCTGTGACCTAACGTCTATTGTGATTTTAGTTGGTAACGCAATTGAATACCGACTTAGACATAAGAAGAAAGATAGGAGCCAGAAGAAAGAGGGAAGGAATATGGCACTATAACAGCACCAAAGTTCCCTGTGGAGGAATAAGGACAAGCTGTTATGCCAACTAGTCCTGCAATATACATCTGCAAATAAATCTATCATTCCCTGCCCACATGCTGATCTTAAATCTTACTAATAGAAATGTTTCACATTTGTACAAAATGAACAGTTTTGCAAGAAACAGGTGCTTTATTTTCCATTTCATTTACTTTATTAAACAGATTGTATGAAAGGCAATCATATGATGTATAAAAAAAACAAAAAGAACATGTTTACATTTCATTAATGTCATTCAAAATATGTTCCTGTTAGATTTACTCCATATCTGAACAAGATAGGAGAACTACTTGAACAGGTTACAACAACAAATTCTATGAGCAAGTTATGATCTCTCTGTCTTCATTCACAACTGAATTGCCTGCAGATTTATTACAAAATGCTTTGACTGGAACAGGATGTTTTTCACTTCCTGCAGTTTTGAACTAATTATGTAAGAATCATCTATTTATTAAACAGATGAGAATAAAGTAAAACTGCCTCTTCCAGTGACATAGGTCACTCCTCTCATTAGTTGACATCCTGGCAGCACCCTCAGCTATCTATATCAGGGAAGCTGACCACTCACTGCAAAATAAGAATATTTGATAGTGTACTTAACAGTTAAGCCAAGACAGAAGGGTGATCTAGTATGATCTGAGTATCTAGTATGATCTGAGTATCCTTTATTTATGTAGCACCAATTTATTCTGCAGAGCTGTACAATAGGGAGTACTTAAAGACAGTACTATTAACGTTTCCAAATGTTTGCATTCCAATTTTATTCATCATCCTATTTCCATCATGTTGTTTCAATCTGTTGTCTACTTCTTCTAGTTTTTGTCCATCCATTTTATTTCAATCTGTTGTCTACTTCCAGTTTTTGTCCATCCATTTTGTTTCAATCTTTTGTCTACTTCTAGTTTTTGTTCATCTACTGTGATTTTCCATGGAATGGAATGGTAATTTGTTAAACATGATGGGTTCAGAAAAAAATAGTTTTGAGGAGATTGTGTCTCCTTCTCAGACCTCTTTTTCTATGATTATCTAGACTTTATCATTGTTGACCTGGATTGATGCAGTTGCATTTTCATATATTGATTGGAGGATATTGATTCCTTGCTTGATCAGGACATCATTTTTATTTTCCCTGAGTCAAAGGCCTTTTCTTAGTCAATGACCTAGATTCACTAAAGATTGATGCTGTGGTGATATGATCTTGTTGATATGTTTGAAACACTAAAACATTTCAATGTACACACACATCAACATATTCACTAAAATGTTTGGATGCCAGGGGAGGTGTGGAGAAGATCCCTATTAGCATACAGGATTGTTGAAGTCTTTCATTGTGGAAGTACTGCCCTCCGACATACTAACCCCTCCTATGTAATTCGACAAAGTGCTCTCTTTCGACATACTAACTTCCCCCTTTGAAATTAGACATAGAGTGCCCCTTATACATATTGTAGAGTTAACCCTTTGAGTACCAGAGAGGTACGCAATGCATTGCTAGGATAGCTGTTCAATGCAGGAGACAAGGGGCTCAATACTATTACCAGTGGTAAAACCAGTGGTAATAACAAAAACAGCAGCAACAAAAAAAAAATCAACCATGTATCACAGCTATTCAATAGCTGGAGAAGTACATGGCAAAAAGAGCATTGTCGTCCAAAACTCACGTTTTGGCAAAATGCTCATTATGGTTTTTTGTTCCCATCATTCTCTTTAAATAGAGCAAATTGTGTGAACATCAAAGGAAAAAAGCCTGTTGTTGACTGAGACTGTGCTAAAACTAGTCAAAAAATTTAACACTTGTCTGTCATCCACTGTATGGCTTCTTCATCTTTCTGTCTTTCATTCTTGCCTTCCTTGTCACCCGCATTGAACACCTATCCCACTGGATAGGTGATCAATGCTAGGGGGTTATCAGGAAGGGTCCCGATGCTCTCTGTGAGGTCTGAAGTATATTTTTTTAATAACAAATGAATCTAACATATTTTTTACTCATATAAAGGCAAGGTATGCAGCCACATACCTTGCCTATTAACACTTTGAGTATCAAAGGGGTACTCAAACACATTGCAAAGCAAAGCATTGCATTCCTCTCTGTTACTCAAAGGGTTAACTTTGCAATACATACACAATGTGTAGTATATATTGAATTACAAAGAGGGAAGTTAGCATGTCAGAGAGCACTCTATGTTGAATTACAAAGGGGGAAGTTAGTATATCGAAAAAGAGTACTCTATGTCGAATTACAAGGGGGGGGGGTTAGTATGACAGAGGGGAGCACTCTATGTGGAATTACAAAGAGGTAGGGTTAGTATGTCGATGGGGGAACTCTGTCAGATTTCTAACATGTTCTGCAGCATGGGGAACAACACCGTTGTGTGTTAGCCCAATATACACTGCCTGACACCCTCAGCCTTCTGCCCTTGCCCAGGCAGTGCCCATGGGGATCAGGGCCGGATTTACATCTCAGGAGCCTGTAGGCACAGAAATCTGAAGTGCCCCCCCCCGGCCATCTCCATTGGACACCTCCACAATGCTCCTAATCTGCACATTGCCCCCATCAGCTCCCCATTGCCCCCACCATTTCCATATTGCCCTCACATTGCCTCCCCCCCGTTGTCCATTTCCTACCTCCCTGGCAGGAGAGATCTGTCATCTGTGCCTCCTTTGGCACAGTCCTGTAGCTGCTGGGGCTCCTCTCTTCAGGAATGCAGAGCGCTGGGAGATTATGTCATCTCTCAGCGCTCTGCATTAGTAAATAGCCAATGAGGGAGCTCAGCAGCTACAGGACTGTGCCAAAAGAGGCACAGTCCTGTCCTGCCAGGGAGGTAGAAAATGGACAACGGAGGGGGGGCAATGTGAGGGCAACATGAAGCGGGCACCAGGTGGGGGGATTATTGTTATGCCACTGTGCAGCCAGCGAGGCTAATTTAAAAAAAAAAAAATTAAAATAGCGATCCCGATGACACTCCCTTACTGGCCAAGTAGGGAAGCAGAGATAATGCTCTTCAACTTCAGAATTGTCATAGTATTGGTGATGTGTGAAGGGAGGACATCCCTTCCACACTGTCAACAGTTCACAGCCCTCCCTGCTTGTGACTGCTTGAGGGCTGTTACTGCATAGGAAAATACAGGGCAGGGATGGACTGAGCAGGTGGACATTCAGTCATGAACCGAAGGCCCGCTGCCAGGGGGGCCTGGACATGACCAGGGAGCAATTGGGGCAGTGGCATAGCGGAGGCCCCTGCTGGACTCATGGGCCACCAGAAAGTTTGTCCTGCTATGTTTAATTGTGACCCCCCCAAAAAAAAACCACGTGTGTGCTTGTTGTTCCAGGGCCCCAGCGAGTCACTGGGTTCACTGGCAGCCATGGCCTGAGCTGTGATGCTTTTGACTTGGGCTGGCCTTAGAAAATGCAACAGAAGGAACAGCATCATGTGCAGCCGCACGCTACACACACAACGAGGGAATGGTATGAGTGAGCCTTAAGTCTTGTAAACTCCATCAATGCGTTTGTCTTGCTCCTCCCTGGCTTTCTGCTCCTGGGACATCAGGTTTTCAGGAGATCAGTGAATGAAAACTTTATTTTGTTCTATTTAACCCTTTGAGTGCCATAGGGGTATACAAAGCATTGCTCTTTGGCACTCAGTAATTTATTAATTCTTCAGTTCTGTAATGTGAAAAAAGGGGGGTCAAAACAATCAATCTAGTAAGTGTAGTGTTCAGTAAAATGGTTTCACAAACAATGTAAAAATAATTATATAAATGTTTAATCAAACAATAGTAAAATGCATAAATACGTATATAAATGACACAAAATAAAATAGTGCAAGTAATTGTTAAAAATGTATAGAAATGGCCAAGGTCTGGCATTGACCTAATGTGTATAAAGAATGCACAGTTGTATTACAGCTCTATGTAGCTGGTGAAGACCTCAAGTATGAGTCTTTCATGTGCATAAATAAAGTACTGGGAATACACAACAGATGTAGTGAAACTTTTATCACATCTATTGTTTATTTCCTCAATCATGTACTTATATAAATAAAGAACTAAGTGGACTAAAGTATTTATGTAATATTGTATCATATATACATTTTAAAGATGGCTCAAAGATAATATAAGAACAATGATAGTATTCAACAATATATATATGCAAAAATATTTATTTGTAAACAAATCTGCAGATTCAAAGAAATAAATGTATAAAAATCCAATTTTAAAATACAACCTTAAAGTCCCACATATTATTTAGACAAAGCAATATTAGTTAAGAGGTCTGCGGGCAGGGTATATTTCCTCCCATCTATTATGCCAAATCTCTTGTATTTAGATATATCTACCTCCGTTGGTGTAATGTCCGGTGTAATTCTTTATTCAATCCTTTGAGGTTTACGCTGGCATTAGCGGGCAGAGTATTTTGTCTCCCGACTTACAGTTGTTCTGTGCCTGCGAGCAGGATTCTGTCTCCTACCGACTCCTTGTGTTTAAACGCGAGGCAGATCTCTTACTTCTCCCAGCACACTCGCACTTAAAATACCTCTTTTGATGCCTTTTTTGATGTGAGTTTAGGCGTCTTGATTTGATAATCCGGTTCTTTCAAAACACCTGGAGGTGCATAAACTCCTGTATAAACTTGGTTCTTTAGTCTTTGATATTGCGCTCCAATAGAAATAAAAATAAACTGCTCTCTCAGTACTTCATCAGAGATTCTCGCGTGCATGTACTTATATATATAGATTAATATTGCTATCTAGAAACATTTATTCTCCTCCATTCAATCAGTTCTTTTACTGTAGGAACCCCTAAGCTTTGGTATCGTTGTTCCTCGTATCCAGTTCTGCAATGCAAGGTGGCACTGGCCTCTCCAGAATTTCAAAGGTTTAACCCCTTGGATGCTAGAGATGTCTCCAATGCAAAGCAATGCGTTGGAGACGTCTCTAGCATCCAAGGGGTTAAAAAGGGTATAGAAGGAAAAAATAATGCAGACACTCGGTTTGTAACAGAATTTACATGAAAAAAAGATTGATTATTTTGGTGAACAACAAATAAGAGGGAATCAAACTCCATAGGGTACGAATAAAAATCCCCATTAATTTAAATGGGTACTTTAACTGCTTGAATTCTAAGGAGGTTTCTCCTTGGAGACCTCTAACTTTCATGGGTTTAAAAACCCCATTTAAATGAATGGGAAATTACAGAAGCAATAATTTTTCCCTGTAGTACAGTTGGTATGCACCAAAATTTCACCTTTCACTATTTAAGAACCAGTGCATTGTGTAATGCATGCGGTAACACTAATATAGATCCATTTCAATTGTAAGCTCTGTGGAATTGCTAGCATAACTAAATTTCAATTGTAAGCTCTGTGGTATTAAAATTAACATAGAGTTACACAAGTCACACCACTGAGATTACAACACAAATGGAGAAACACTAGTATTGTAGCTCCATTTCAACTGTGAGCTCCATGTATCACTTCTTTACTCCATTTCAATTGTAAGCTATGTATTATCACTAGTGTATCTTCATTTCAATTATAAACTTTGCATTGTCACTAATGTAAAGCCTTTTCAGTTGTAAGCTCTGTGGCATCACTTTTGTGGAGCTACGAAAGTGATACAACTGAGCTTACAATTAAAATGGAGCTACAATGGTATTGTAGCTTCATTTCAGTTGTAAGCTCTGTGGTGTCACTAGCGTAGCTCCATTTCAGCTGCAAGCTCTATGGTATCACTAATGTGGGTTCATTTCCACTGTAAATTCTGTGGTATCACTTGCTTGACTTCACAACATTAATGGCAGTTATAAAATGAGCAAAAGACAGTGGGCTGGGACAGCATGCTGGAGCAATAACTCAGGGGTGGGTCATGAATGTGGGTGGGGCATAACTGGTAGTGGGGTAAAGAGGGCCCATTAGCTCCTTTTCCCGGGGGCCCTGGGTGCTGTCAGTCCACCCCTAGTACAGGGAGATCCCAACTTCACCAACCTCAGGTAGGTGAATTTGAGGCTGTGAACTCTTACAGCACAGGCTGCTATTGGAGTTTAGTGAATTTGTCGAACACACCCACTTACATTTGAATCTGTATCATTAATCAGAATTTCCATATGGAAATGAGCCATTATGCTTCATTCCATATGGAAATAGGCCATTGTTGATGTAACGAATGAAAATTCGTAAACCTGTCGGATGAATGTCGATGTGGGCATATTTTTGTTGGAGTGATGGTGATGTGATGTTGTAGACACTGCTCTGACAGGACATCAACATTTTCAGCCATCTTCGAACTTTAGTGAATCTAAGCTAATGACGGCTATCTATTAAGGAAGGTTGTATTAATGCTACTGTTCTATAACTTTTTGCACTATCTGGATATGGTACATTGTACTGAAACAGCTCATGAAGCCTTGTGCCACATTACATTTTATGTGTATTCTTCTTAATATGTACATATGACTGGCAATAAACTTATTGGTCTGTTTTTTAAAATCAGCCTTATCACCTATTTGTATAGTAGGATGACTTCTGCATTTTGTTTCAGGCACTCTGCTGAGTAGTGGGTATTTTGAAAATAGTTTAGATAGGGCTTTAAATGAGGGTTGATCTCCAGCATTCAACATTTCAGTAGTGACATTAGAAATCAGGACCAACTGTTTTGCCATTGTCCATTACTTTTATTGCAGCTTCTACTTCTTCTACCAAAACTTTTGGCAAAGCTTTAGCTTCTCGCACTGTATCCAATTGTTGTCTTTCATTCTTATAAAGATCTGGAAATAAATCTTCCACTTGCTGTTGCACCATCTTCAAGCTTTAATGCAAACATTTGGCTCCTATGTGTGGTCATCTTTTGTTTTGCTTTCTTTAGCCCTTGACCTTCTTCCAGTGTCCTTTCGATGAGCTCAGCTCAGCTTTCTTATGTTTTTCCACATTTCTACATATTCTACTCTCTTTCTAATATTACCACTTTACTTAAAGCAGAACTTTCAGTTACTAATAAGTAGCCCTTCAATTATTAAACATATGGCGACTAGCCTCCTAATACATATATTACCTCTGTAAAGTGCCACATTCTAAAGAAATCTTTCATCTTAGGAGACTGGAAGCCAGGCATCAGAGCAGACATCTTGGGCTCGATTCTATTACTAGCACTAAAAATAAAACAGGCAGTTTTTTTTAAGTCAGTTTGTGCTATCCTATTACCTGACTTGTCAAGGCAAAATCAGCACCAGTCTGAAAAAAGCCCATAAGAAACAACTAAATACAACGTGCAATTAGAATCCTATTACCCACACTCAGTATTACCGCCTGTTTTGTGGTTACGCCTTAGAGGTTGAGGTGTAGAAGCCATAATGACAGTTTCAAAACCATCGTTGTTCGAACAAAAGCAGTGCAGAATACAGTATACAGCATAGACATCCGACATAAAGTGCCCCCCCTCAATATAGTAACCCCCCCTTCTAAAAGTCAACTTACAGTGCTTTCTTCCACCACATTAATCCTACAAATATTGTTCATAGTCGACAATGAACCCTTCCCGTTCCAAATTCGACTTACAGTGCTTTCTTTTACCATATTAATTAGACGAATATTGTACATCTGACATTTTAACCCCCTCCTCCCCCTTGAAAAGTTGACTACAGTGCTCCCATGATTTTTTTTACCATTTTCATCCAACATTTTTCTTCTCCTATTATACTCGACATGCCCTCGTATCTTGTATTGCAAGATTAACCCTATGAGTACCAGAGAGGTATTGTAATGTGTTTGCTACCCCTCTGGTACTCATAGGGTTAATAGGCAACCTGTTTATGTATAAAAACTGTGTTTGTTTTTATTATAGATGTAATTTGTGTGAAAATGTAATTAAATATTTTATTGATGTGTAACAATGATTTTCTTTTACTAAATTATATATGTATTTTTTGTTACAAAAGTACTTCAGACCTCACGAGGGGTATCATGACACCCCCCTAGTATGTGGGTGACAATTGCCCCCTTTATTAACCCTTTGAGTGTCATGATACCCCTCTTGTATCGGATGAAAATGGTGAAAAAATCATGGGAGCACTGTAGTCGACTTTTCCGGGGGGTTAAAATGCTGGATGTACAATATTCATTGAATTAATATGGTGAAAGAAAGCACTGTAAGTCGACTTTGGAAGGGGAAGGATTAATTGTCGACTATGAACAATATTTGTTGGATTAATGTGGTGGAAGAAAGCACTGAAGTTGACTTTTAGAAGGGGGGGTTAATATGTCAAGGGGAGCACTCTGTCGGATTTTGTTATGTGGAGAACACATCTAAAACTGAACTTGATCTTTCTGTTGTCAAATGTACGCCTGTTTCCTTGGACTTTGACATTTTGTACGTTTTTTGTAGGCAGTAATCGGAAAAAAATAGACAGCACCAGTTTTGTTACTACTCTGAAAAGTGCTGTCTACGCCAGTTTTGTTTTACCGTGGTTCAGCAATAAAATACCGACGTCACACGTTTGCAAAATTTGTGCTAATTGTTTTTCTTGTAATGCCGGTTTTAACATGAGTAATAGAATTGAGCCCCTTGTCTGCTCTCCTGCACTATCAGTCCTGGTCTCAGCGTACCACATGGTAACAGGAAGGACTGACAGTGCACACGCACAGACTGAACTAGCCTGCCCGTCAGTCTCCTAAGATGAAAGATTTCTTTAGAATGTGGCACTTTATAGAGGTAATACATATATTAGGATGCTAGTCGCCACATGTTTAGTAATTGAAGGGCGACTTATTAGTAACTAAAAGTTCTGCTTTCATTTCTCTTCGCTTTTTCATTATGATAACAGTTTCTTTTGATATTCGGGCTGTTTTTTCTTGTTTCCCAGTAGGTGCAAGTGCATGGGTCATGTCTACCATAATCTCAATAACTTTTTCATTGTGGGTTGATATATATATATATATATATATATTATACACCTACACACAACAATTGTGTGTTCTTAGTTATCGCATTCAATTTCCTGATGGTACTTGAATACTCATTATTGAAAAGCGTCATTGCTCTGCCTAGCTCTTCTATGGTAAACCTGTGTTTATTAATATATCTACTCCGGAGTTGTTTAACCTATGTTTAGTGATGTTTGTGTTTTATTTGTATTGCTTCAAAATATGCCATTTACTGTTATCATTTTTTTGTTTATTTTAAGCTTCACAAAAAATAAAATAATACTTAACCCTTTGATTGCTAGAGGGATGTGCAACGCACTGCAAAGCAATGCGTTGCATACTCCTTCTGGAACTCAAAGGGTTAAATTAAATCATGTCTTAAGGTCATGCTTTTAGAGACCAATATAGCACTTTAAAGGTAATCTTTCTATGGCTAATGTAATAATCTATGAATGAACTCTAACTAATTGACATGGAAAGTGGTTCTTTTAAGTGTTTTCCAATATTTTCTTTTTGCTTTCTTAGGTGAACATTGGGCTGAACAGATGACATATGATTGTTAGGCCTCATTACCCAATCAGCACACTGGCAAAAACAAATCTGTATGTATTCTTTCAGATGTTAGGGTTGTGAGAAAATGTACAATGCACTGAGTGTATGCACATAGCTTTCCAAAATGATTTTTCTGTGCACGTCTTACTGGTAATGATGTGCAAGTGTTTCAATATAGTTGACTATCAAATGAACACCAAAATTGCTAAAGAGATCTTATCATTGAAAATCAACTTTGTTTTTAAAATTAATGATATTTAGTATTAGTCATTTTATGCTAAATAAGGTATGCCATGCAGGCACTTCCTGTTTTAGCCCTACATTATCTCCTCATGCATTAAAGGGATAGTAATACTTTGTTTAATCTTTATTTTATTTTGTAGGCATTAAAAAAACATGAAGAATGATATAAGTTTTTTCTCCCAAACCTTTATGGTTTGAGAGATATTCACAAGCAAAGTTTCCCCTCCCCGCCCCTTTCACGTAGTGTAAGCCATCTCTTCTCAGATGTAGAATGCAGTCCATAGACCAGACAGATAACAGCAGGAGACAGTCTTCTTCCTATGAGAACAATGAAAGCCCTGCCCCCCTTGACAGGTATTTCAGCTTTTTCCCTTATCTTAATTGAAGATTGTCCCTCTCTGCAATTTACCTGGGCACCTCCCTTCTGCTCTGGCTAGGCAGTGTTACATCAGTAAAAGGGGCGGGAGGGGGATACTTTGTCACTGAATTACTCTTGAACTACAACTCTGACAGAATTGAAATAACACTCTCCAAAGTCCAAATGCTATGATGATTAATTGGAGCTGCTTTTATTATGAAACATTACTATGCCTTTAACACTTTTATTCTTTCTCCCTCAAACACAAAAATACACACATACACAGAGTCTCTCTCTCTCTCTCTCTCAGTCACTCTCACATCTTTTACTCATGCATACTGGCATAAAGAGTCTCTGTCATGCACATACACACAGACACACACATATACTCATACACACATGCACACATACACATCAATATCAATACATTTGTAAGTCCAAGTGTTAACTATGTCTGCAGTGAGCTGCATATTGAACCTGGTGTTATAAGCATCGGATACACCAGAGGTTATTTCATTTAAGCCTTGGCATAATTGTATATGTTACCATCTTTTCTTTGTTGGAACCAGTTAATGCCTCTATATTATAATATCTGTGCTTGAGATTATCCATCTCCAATTTGCATGCTAAACTGAATATTATTATTAGAGAGATCCAACTAAATGTGAGCCAACGTTATTCAACATATGTTGGACTAATATAACAGATGTTGATATTGCATTTTTGGGGATATATATTAATCAAATTTTATATTTGTATTTTTGATATAATTTACTAGATTCTGACTGTTTCTTGCACTATTAATGCATAACATATTTCTTAATAGTTAATTGATTGAGTTTGATGTTCAACTTATATCTTGTAGATTCGGGTATTTGACATCAGAAGTGTTACACTCTTTTTTTATTCCAGATCCAATAATCCCTTTTAAGTCAGTATATATATTTAATTTGTTTTTGGCGGCACCCACTGTGTGTTTCCTCTTTAATTGTGGTTGTGCAGACTACGTGCTACTACGCTGTTGTTTGGACATCTGCATGTAGGAATACACACACTGAGTTACCTTCTGGTCGATATATTGTTTTTATTTAATTAATTTGTTAGTTTTCTATACCCACTCTATAGGTCTTTTATTAGTCTTCCATCTATATCTATCAATATAGTGCAGTTTTTATTCTATGGTTAACATTTGGTATTAGACCTGCATTATTGGGGGCAGTGAGAATCCCTTTAATTGTGAGTATTTAAGGAACCACATAACAGATATATTTTGTCTGGTGGATTTTCTTCTTATCGCTTTTCAGGGTATCCTGTTATTTTAATTGACACATTCAGATTTACAGCATGCTCTGCAGATGTACTGTACTATAGCTAGAGCCATTTAAAGATCTAGTTGTTATATATACATAGTAGATTAACTTTATTTTGTGGGTGTTTTCTAACTTTTTTATTTCTTTAATTTGATCTGTCAATTCCCTATTTGATATATATTGGCTATATCAATGTCTGGCATCCTGTCATAGAGGGCAAGGATTGTCTGTACATCATAATCTCCAAGTTATTGGATTTATTAGGCATAGTTACTGTGCCATATAGAGTAGGATTTATCCATCATTCATTTTTATCATACTAATGTTTCTTTCCTTTATCTGTGTCCATGACTTTGGATCTACTTGTAGGTTGATAATTTTAGGGCACAGGATTATCTTTGTATATTTTCTACATCTACCAATTTGCCTCAAGTGAAAGGTTTTTGACCAGTGTGTCCTCCCAGTCCTTTCATATGGCTGCGAAACATGGACACTGCATGCAAACGCCATACAAAAACTTAAGGTTACACAGAGAAGTAGAGACTGAAGAAAGACTGAAAAGGTGTGCATAGATTCGTCAGCAAACAAAGGTTTATGAACCCACTAATATTTTGGGTTCATTATCTGACCCTTTCTATAAGAATGATCCAAGATATGTAAAAGGCCCTGAACACAAACAAAAGAAATGTTGCCTATTCTACAGCTAGTCATTGCTCAAGAGCATAACATTTTAGCTCCTCTAGTGCATTTATAGATAATACATTTCCACATGCATATTAAACTAGTTTCACTCAAAAGGGTAGTCCAGATCCAAAATGACAGGCGAGTTCTCTTTGCACAGGAAATACCAGTTAACTTCAAATGTATATTTCAGCCTTCTTTGGGACTTGTCAGTTCAGTATAGCTGGTTTACTTAGGAACTGAGAGCAAGAGGTCCACCTCTGTATTACCCTTTGCTCTTACAGATATACCCTAAGGTTTACCTAGGTAATGGGCACTGAGAGCAAGGGGTTCATGTCTGGATTGCCCTTTACACTTTAAGAGTTTTTTTTTAAATTCTAGGCTTGTTTTTTAAAAAAAACTCAAGATCCAAAAGCTAAGCATGTTGCTATCTGCTGTACTTATAAGAAACACATGAGCAAGGGGAAAGCAGGCTCACACCTAGGCACTTCCTCAATGAGATCACACCTAAAGCACAACAACAGGTTTGACTGGGAGACACACCATTAGCATGTCAGATGTGACAAAATTAGCAGCAGAGAAGTACTCCTTAATGTTCCCTGGAATCTGAGGTACATAATAGAAGTGCTATTGATGTGTCAGAGAGTATGCAAAGATTTTCTGCTCATGCTGCAGAGAATAATGACTCTGACTTTGTTTTTGGAGATACATAGCAACAAAATGCACTAGTCAAATAACTGCTACAAAATCACAGACTTAATAGCCCAGGTGCACTCAGGGTTAACACAAAGACTCAATAACTATAAGGAGAACAGACAGATGGCAAAAGAACCCCAAAAGCTGCACTCCAAGAACCCCCAATAAACGAGGCACACTGAAAGTAGCAAACAATAGAAAAACTTCATTCATACAAGAAATAGTTCAATATTATTTAAAAACAATTAAAAGCAAGGAGCCCAGAGGACCCAGAGTGCAAGTAAACCAAAATGCAATCTCCAGAATACATAGATAGGTCAAATTCACTCCTAATAAAGTCTATAAATAATATAAGAAGCAAATATACACATGATATAAAGACATGGATAGTATAAAGATACTTAGACCGAATTAGCGAAGGAGATAATTGTAGCCTCTGGGAACTCTGCAGCTACCCAAACGCCCCACGCGTATCGCCACCAAACTGTGGCTTCGTCAGGGGTAAAGTGGCTTTCTGCAGGGATCGGCTTATAAAGTCACTTCCTCCAATCAAAGGAATATATCGCAATGGAGAGGCAGGCGTCCCGTGAATCGGGAGGACTCTAAAATCCCACCCCCAAAACACCCAGAAGTCCAACAACTCACCATTGAGATAATTCCATGATAACACATCCGTATGCGTCCCAGCATGGCACCCACATACACAGGGGCGGATATGATCTCATCAGTATAACTATCCGGCATCCTCAGTTGACAGGGGCGGATATGATCTCATCAGTATAACTATCCGGCATCCTCAGTTGACGTGATCGAAACACAACCAATCACGTGATCAAAACAAACCTTATGGCCACGTGACCAACTTGTGGCCACGTGACCACTCATATATCCAAAATCTGAAGGCATATAATATGCAAAGCGGTCTGCTACGAGCACAGTCAAACTGAGCATGCCGGCTACTGACATGCAGACTATCAATGTATCAAGCAGTCTACTACAAACACAATTAAGCCGGGCATACAAATTATAAATGTACGAACTATCAATGTTAGTCCCATGGAGAATCGGCTAACTTGCAGCCGAACTCCATGACCGGGTGCACCCATCAAGACCATACAAAAACCATACAAAAAATATACAAAAAATAAACATACATAATCAAGCCCATCCCATGCAATAGCAGTATCATAGCTTTCAACAAAATAATATCAAGAATGACACTATAAATTTATTACTTCAAAACAAAACATGTGGGAAGTCTCCATATCTTGATATCCTGTATAAATTTCTTCCACCAAAGTGATAGTAGAGCAGTATACTTGAAGATCTCCATATCCAAATGTCCTCCAAACATCTCCTCCACGGGAACAGTAATAAGACAAATCTTAAAAAAAAAAAAAAAAAAAAAAAAATAATTGATATTAATTTTATAAAAAACAAGTAAATGACATATCCTCATTAAGTCCTGAAGGGGAAAGGGTCTGTAACATAAAAATCCACCAAACTTCCCTTTTAAGGAGTTTCTGAGTAACATTACCCTTCCTAATATTCATTCTAATTCTATCCAATCCAAGGATCTCCAATCCTTCCATTGAACCTCCATGTGCCAAAAGAAAATGAGACGCCACGGATGTCAAGGTATCCCCACTTTGTTGGTCACGGGCCGCATTTTTAACAAGTGAAATATGTTTTTGTATACGACTCTTGAGAAGCTGTGTTGTCTGGCCAACATAGACCAAACCACAGGGACATCTGAGGGCATAAACACAATTCCTCGTTTGGCAACAAAATGACGCAACTTAAGATTTTTATTAGCCACAGGGCTAAAAATTTCTTTAGTCTTACAAATATACCGACAAATAGAACATGTGCCACAAGGAAAAGTGCCCACTATCCCAGACGTCCCTGTATTTCGTCTATTCTGGCAAAAATGACTGTGGACCAAAATGTCCGACAAATTTTGCCCCCTTCTCGCTATAAGGGAGGCAGTCGATGTAAGTAGCGGCTGCAAAGTAGAATCAGACAAAAGAATATGCCAATAGCGATTCAAAATATTCTTAATCATGCCCCAATGTGCATTAAAACCAGTTATTATTCGTAAGGGGGCAGAAGTATCCTCCCTCGACTTATTACCTGTATTGAGCAGATGTTCACGAGTAGAATTTACAGCTCGTTGGTATCCCTTTTTCAAACAAGATCTCGGATACCCTCGATCAACAAATCGAGCCCGTAATTCTCTAGCTCTCACTTGAAATCGGTCATCAGATGAACAGTTACGTTGAGCTCGTAAATACTGTCCCACTGAAATTCCTCTCTTACAACTCTCTTCATGAGCACTTGAATAGTGCAATAGAGAGTTGACAGCAGTGGGTTTACGAAATAAATCCGTCTGAATCTTGCCATCAGCATCAATACAGATAGAGAGATCCAAAAAATCAACCATCTTCTGTGGGGGAGAGAAAGTAAGATGAATATTAAAATCATTGACATTTAATAAATGTAGAAATTCTAGGCATAAGTCATTGGAACCACGCCACAAAAAAATGATGTCATCAATGTAGCGATACCAAGAAACTACATATTGAGTAAACTTATCCAAAGACTCATTAAAAACTACTTCTCTCTCCCACCACCCCAAAAACAAATTGGCATAAGAGGGGGCACATTTGGCCCGAAACTTGAACATAATATTTGTTATCAAAAACAAAATAATTATGAGTAAGTACGAAATGTAATAGATCCAACAAAAATTGACAAAATGGTGGATCCAAATAAAAGTTGGTCTGATACAAGAAATACGATACTGCTCTTACTCCATACATATGTGGAATACTCGAATAAAGAGCTTCCACATCACATGTAACTAGAGAGGTACCCTCTTCAACAGTAATCTCCTGACACTTCGTTAATAAATCAGATGAATCCCGTAAGTAAGAATCAAGTTGTAAAATAAGCGGCTGCAAAAAGTAATCCAAAAATAAACACGCCTTCTCACTCAGACCCCCTATCCCTGCCGCTATGGGGCGACCAGGAGGTCTATCAATGTTTTTATGAATTTTTGGCAGGGCATAGAAGGTCGGTACGACAGGGCATGAAACTTTAAGGAAACCAAGTTCCCTTTTACTAATAGTGCCATTGGCCCAAGCTGTATCCAAAATATGGTCCAATTGATTTTTAAAATTATCAGTAGGGTCCAACAGAACACGTTTATAAATCCTCGGATCACTCAATTGACGATTCACTTCCTCCACATATAAAGTAATGGGCCAAATGACCACATTACCCCCCTTATCTGCCTCTTTTATAACCATATCGCTCCATTGAGAAATTTCACAAAGAGCTTTACGCTCATTTCTGGTAAGATTGTCTTTAAAAGGCATCTGAGGTGGGAGACGAACACACCATTAGCATGTCAGATGTGACAAAATTAGCAGCAGAGAAGTACTCCTTAATGTTCCCTGGAATCTGAGGTACATAATAGAAGTGCTATTGATGTGTCAGAGAGTATGCAAAGATTTTCTGCTCATGCTGCAGAGAATAATGACTCTGACTTTGTTTTTGGAGATGACAACAGTCATATAGTGCCCATGCCACCACCACCTCCACAAGTTATGGTTTTTAAGGCATAGTAATGGTTAAAATAAAGTAGATTGCAGAGTCTTCATTATGGTAAGCATAACACGTTTTGTTTAATAACTTGCTTTACTATAGTTGTAAAGATATTTCATGTAAAAAGATCACCTTCCCACTCTTCTGGCCATGTCATGCTCATCGTTGAATGGTCCGGATGGAGAGCTGCGAGAGACAAACTGCAATAAGCAAAGTCCTGTTCTCCTTCATCAAAGGGGCCAGGGTTTTCCTTATACTTATTGTCTTAAATTTGTCCCTCGTTGCATCCATCCAGTCCCATGACCGGGCTGCAGCTCCAAGGGGAGGTGGCCAGAAGGGGTGTGAGGGGGATCCTTTTACATGGAATATCTTTACAACTATAGCAATGTAAGTTATTAAACATAGCGCAACATGTTATGATTACCATAATGAAGACTCAGCGGTCTACTTTATGTTAGCCATTACAATCCCTTTAAAGCAATAAAGTTGCACAGTTCTTCCATTATGTACTGTCATCCCACACTTATTAAGTTCTTAGAAAGAAGTCAAAACCTGCAGAATAATAATACAAAAGAATGCCTGTGTAATAGTAAAGTTGCCAAAATGTTGGACATTGACACACTTCTTTTCCTTTGGTTGATAATAGACGTTTTAAAGAACTGATGTCATGTGTTGCGCCCTGTTAGAAAATCCAAAGTAGGGATGGGTGAAACTTGTTGCCGTGTTCCCACTGCAAATTTTGCGAAAATCAAGTTGTTATCCACTTTTTACGGGAAAATCCGCTTTAAATCCGCTTAAATCCGCTTTTAAATTTTAACATTTTCGCATCTTTTGCCCATTGGCCAAAAGTTTTTACCATTTTTTCAAGGGATATAAAGTTTCCACCCATTGATTTACATTGTTTTCGCACTTCCACTATAAAAAGGTGACGTTTTCACTGAAGGCAGACACAATAGAAGCAGCTACAGAGTGAGATAGATGTGCTGTGCAGTACTGCTGTGATATTTTGCAAACATTGAGGCAGGAAAGACTCATAGTGACTGCTATCACTATAAGCAAGGTGAATAATAATCAGTGGAGGAGCTGGAAGGACCCTTATGTGTCCACTGAGTCTGCGGAGGAGGAGGAATTGACTAGCAGTAATGAACCAATGCTGTCCAGTCCCCATAAATCCCCCCAATGAATCTTGGGGAATTTAATGGGAAGGGAGGGAGAAAAGGGAATGGGAAGGAAGGAACTAAAGGGAATGGGAAGGAAGGGAAAAAAGGGAATTGGAAGGGAGGGAGAAAAGGTTAATACTAGTGAGAGCAGGACAGGTCAGCTGCCTGTGCCTGCTGCAAGACATGCTGCCAGTGCCACCATTGCTGTACCTGCAGCCACTAGTGTTGTTCCTGCTGCTAGATGTGCTGCCACTAGTGTTGTACCTGCTGCCAGTGCTGAACCTGCTGCCACCAATACTTTGCCTGCTGCTAGTTTTTCTTGTAGTACTCAGGGGAGAAGGAGAAAATGATGCCAAGTGTAATTTTAGAGAACCCTCTGTCACATTGCTTGTCACCTCCTCCAAGCATCAGTGAGATGCCTGTAATACAGCAGCAGCACGTAGGGACTAGTGGTGGGGGTGGTGTTGGAGAAGCTGGGGTGGAAGAGAAATTGATGGCCTTTTTATTAGAAAGTGAGAAGGAATGAGAGACATGGATGAGGGTGGGCATCACTACCACCACTAGCAATCAGCTTTTGGATTTTGCGGACATTGCAATTGCTTTAATTTCTGCTGCTGTTTAGATGCAAGGGCACCAGGATGCTGAGTAGCAAGCTAGTGTGCCATAGACCACCATGGACACGGTGGGAATGGGGTCAAAAAGTGATGCTGGAAAAGGACAGGTTCCACTTGCCAGCGCCAGCAATACTCCTGCTCCTAGTTGCAGTGCTAAATCTGAGGCAGTAGCACCAATGTTATATGCTGCCACAAAAAGTGAAGGGGAATGTGGAGGAGAAGAAGAAAGAGGCAATTCTTCTCCACCTGTTCCCTATCCCTCCCCCAGAAGTCATGGGTATGGGACTATTTTACTCTTCCGGCAGGCACAATGCAGTCATCATCAACAATGGTACAGTGCAAAATTTGTGACAAGTTAGTGAGAATGGGAAAAAAGGGAACACACCTTGGCACAACCGCCCTGATAACACACATGAAACACAGACACCATGAAATTTACTCCAAACATGTTAAAGCCAAACACCCATTACAGAAATCTAGTACCGCTGTTACTGTACCCCCTGACTCTCCAGAAAGGTGGAGATCAAAGAGGAGGAAGAATAAAGAAACCCAGACAGACACTGGAAGTTACATGACGAGCGAAACAACTAGCTCGCCATCAACTTCACCTTCTTCCTCTAGGGAATCAAGTACATCTCCTGCCAATCCACCTCATTCATCATTATCTCCCCCACTAAATGATAGCCACTTTTTTGATGTTAGGATATGGCAGTTCATCTCTACCCATTGCACACTATGTGGTGTACTGACCGCACATGCCAGTGTGGTGGAGGAGAATTGATACCAGGTCATCAGGTGGCATCTGAGGAGATTCCATCCCACAGAATATGTTAGGATTCTGGCAGGGAGGTTTCATCATTACTATTAAACTGTCAGCAAGTTGTCATGTGTCCTTAGCATGGCCTGGACAAGGGGAACAGTGACAGCTGCAGTACTTGGTTTCGGTGTCATGGTGTTTGGATACAGTTGTGCCCTCAGATGTTATTTACCACACATGCACTCTGCACGTTGCAGTTGCTGAAGGAAGCCACAGTTTCTGTTCTGAAGGGAAAAATATATATTCTGATAACAACGCACCCATGATTTTGGAGGGGGGTCAGGTGGAGAAGAATTATTGGCCAACTTGTTCTTTTTTTGCCAGTCGTGGCAAGTGGAACCTTTATCATCCATCTTCCATGTTACTGCTATTGTTGAACCCATTCCCTTTCAGTTGCCCAATCATCCTGTTGCTTAAACAACTCAGCAGCAGCAGTAGGAACAGCAGTTGCAATTCAGGACTCAGTAGGACATTTGACAGTGGCTACTGACCAACATGACCTGCTGGCGTTAGGCCAGTATGGCATATTTATTTTTATCTTTGGGCTTGTGTGTAAAAATAATAAATAAATAAAAAATAAAAAAGTAGTCCTACAAAAATATAAACACTTTTTGGGGGGTTTGTTTCTATCAAGCTTAAGTCCTACAAATCAGTGTTTCCTTAGGGCTTGTACCAAACAAGCTTAAGTCCTACAAATCAACGTTTCCTTAGGGCTTGTGCCAAACAAGCTTAAGACCTACAAATCAATGTTTCCTTAGGGTTTGTGTCAAACAAGCTTAATCATACAAATTAATGTTTCTTCAGGGCTTGGGCCTTTAATTTCAGTCCTACAAAGACCTCTAACAACAAATCAAACAAATCATCCTCTACAAAATACTCTATCAAGTCAAGTATCTGTCCACCCCACAACCTCCCCAAAATCATCTCCTGTTCAACTGATTCTTACCCCACCAACACAGGCACCCTAATGCCCCTTTTATACTATGTCTTTGGGAAATTATATAATATTTATTTTATGTTGTGTGTAACATCAATGTTCTCATTGATTTCAATGGAATGATCTAGGCAGAAAAAGAAGAAAAAACGTGGGAAATCTGCACTTTTCGCAGGAAACTTTTTTGCCGAGCGGAAAGTGCCATTTTTCACCAATTTCAGCTTGAGGTGGAAATTTTCACCCATCTCTAATCCCAATCATTTATTTTTAAAGAATTGATGTGCCTATGTTATTTAAGAAGGACATTAGTGTTGTGGGCAAAGGACAAAGGCATTCAGCCTGCTAATAATGTTTTCAAGGCATATGTTGCTGTAGGACTCAGGACTTTTACTTTTAGCTATTTATTGTTCTACTTCAGCCCTCAGAAGAAGTAATATTGCTGTGGGAAATCTTGCATTCATAGAAAACATAGGCAAAAAATGGCAGAGTTCTCATGGAAAATTATTGGCAGTGGTAAAAAGGCAAACATTTATATATTTCTATGTACAGGAATTTTCACAAAAAAAGGCATTTTTGTGAAAATTCATGCAGGAAATTTCTCTGACTTTTCACCATCCCTATTCAGAGCTTTTCACATACCTTGGCTTGTGTTTTGAAAACCTCCTAGGGTGTCAACCTGAGAGCAAAGGGTATTCCATATGTGGACCACTTCGTTTTAATGCCTAGGGAAGCCAGCTACACCTCATTGACAAAGCCTAAGCAAGGTCAAAATAAATGTCTGGAGTTGCTGGTATTCCCTAAAGCAGAGGGGACTTGCCCTTCTTTTTGGAACTGGACTGCCCTTTTGGGTGGCGATTGTATAGCATGTACATGGAAATTTATTTTCTGCAATGACACTAGAAAGTAAAATTCAGTAAATTATTCAGAACCTCTCACATAAGATGGTTTGTTTTTGAAAAACTCTTGGGCTGTGTGCCTAAGAAAAGGACTATCCGGACTTGGACCCCTCGTTCTCAGTTCCTAGGGAAAACAAATGCACCTCAATGATGAGGCCCAAACAAGGTCAAAATGTATGGCTGGGGTTAGCTGTTATTTCCCATACAAAGACACTTGCTCGTCATTTTAGAACTGGAGTACCTTTGGGAAATTCTCTTCTGTAATAGTAGTAAAGAGCTAAAATCTAATGCTCTTGAGTTGCGACTAGCCACAGAACAGTCAGAGCCTCTCATATAACTTGGTTTGTCCTTTCTATAAAAAAGTAATAGGTAGTCTAGCAGGGTACAATGGTTGAAAACAAATTCAAAAGAAACAGACATAATAACTGTACTTTTTAAAAATGATATATATATATATGGTGAAGAATCTTAAAGGGATAATACTGTCTATTTAAAAATTAAGCTAAATGCCCCCAGTCCCATCTCTCAAACCTTTATGGTTTGAGAGATATTTGGCAGTAAAGTTCCCCCTCCCTCCCCTTTCCCTGATGTCAGCACTCTAGCTGACTGCAGGGGAATCCGGTCCCGGTACTGGTGAAGGATCTTCAGCAGAGCCGAGATCGCGCAAGAGAAAAAGAACTACTTCACTGGAATGCTCTACAAAGTGTGCCTGGTTACAAGCACACTTTGTAGACTGTTCCAGTGAAGTATTCCTTTTTCAAGATCGTGATCTCTGCTGAAGAGCCTCCGCCCGTCCCAGGACTGGATTCTCCTGCAGTCAGCTAGAGCAGTGACTTTAGGGAAAGGGGAGGGAGGGAGTGAGGAACTGTATTGCTGAATATCTCTCAAGCCATAAAGGTTTGAGAGATTGGACTGGGGGCATTTAGCTTATTTTTTAAATAGCTACAAAATTTGTTTTTATATACAATATTATCCCTTTAATAATTTGAAAATAAGTGAATTATAATATCTTGTGCCGAACCAGTTATATTCTGTGTGACCCATCAGATTTTTTCAAACCAATGAAGGCTGAGTGCATGAGCCTTCAAGGACCAATGTGCAAAGCAATGCATGTTACACATCCCTGATCCTTAAAGGGATAGTAATATTTTAATATTACTGTTCCCCATATTGTAGATATTTGAAAAATAATTTAATTGCCCCCAGGTTCATCTCTCAAACCTTTATGGTTTGAGAGATAACTGAAAGCAAAGTTCCCCCTCCCTCCCCCTTCCGTGAAGTCAGCATTGTACTGACTGCAGGGGAAGTCTGTCGTACGACAGGCTTGCGGCTCTGCAGCTGAGCCAAGATAGCATTAGTGAAAAAGAATTATTTTACTAAAACGCTCTTCTACATGTGCTTGGTTTGCAAGCACATGTAGAAGAAGACTGTTTCAGTGAAATATTTATTTTGTACTAACGTGATCTCAGCTCAGCTGCAGAGCCACCTGATGAAAATCAAACCGGATATCCCTGCAGTCAGTACAACGCTGACTTCAGGGAAGGGGGAGGGAGGGGGGAACTTTTCATTCGGTTATCTCTCAAACCATAAAGGTTTGAGAGATGAACCTGGGGGCAATTAAATTATTTTTCAAATATCTACAATATGGGGAATAGTAATAAAGTATTGCTATCCCTTTAAAGGGATACCATTACCATGTGCAGTGATCCAAGTTTGAGCATCTCTGGTCCTTCTAGGAACTATTATGTCTGTCTCCATGGACAGGATATCCAGGACTGATTAAAGATGGTACATAGACACAAGAAGAAAATCCATAGGAGCCATTATGATTTATTATTTGGAGATGTCAGTTACATTTCAATGAAATTTCCTCGTGACACACAATGCTTAATGCTTGCTGTATAGAGTAGACCCAAATAATTATTTTCCTATTTTAAAATAAATGAATTGTATTTTTACATTATATGTATTGGGAAGTCTGTGTAAGCTTTCTCTTTATCTACTCTTCTACATAATCAACCAACATATGTATAAGACGAAAAGGTAAAACATTCTGGGGTAAATCAACTGCCTCAAATGTGCAATAAACTTTTTTAACTAAAAAATGTTAACGGGATTTTACTGTTAGTAACACAAGTGTAACCTGACTTAGCAACCAGAGTTGAACAACTTTTGAATGGAAAAATTCCAAGCAGGTGAAAGGCCCTATAAAACACTATCTATTAAATGTATTTGCAACCTCCCTAAAACCCAAGGGGCTAAAATTTCCATTTTAATAAAATATCATTTTTTATTTTTTGCATACTGTTCAGGTGTTTCACCGCAGGATTTCTCCACTTTTAACATAAACAAGTTAGAACTTGCATTTCTTTACTTTGCCAATTTTTTTGTTTTATTTTCTTTCCTAGCTTATCTACAACACAGTAAAATTTGTGGCTATCTTTACTTAACGACTTTACTTCTGATGCCATTCCCTTCTCTTCTTCATCCGTCCCAATATATATCTCATAGCGCTATGAAACAGTTCAATAAACCGAAAATTTTGGAATTATTTTTAGATTGAGAAGACAGGCCTTGCTTTTGTAAGGACTGCATCCAAGCTCAATTTTTAACTTAATTATGTATCTATAGCCAATTTGGCAGGAAAGCCAATTAAAAAAATACGTGATTAATGGCCCTTGCATTTCCTCAGGTACCTAATTTAAATTTCTATGTATTATATAAGCCCAATTTGAACACATTTCAATTGTTTGGCTCCTTCTTAGATGGGGGAATCAATCTGTGAAGAGTAGGAATAGTATTTTGAGACATTTTCAGGACATTTAACCCCATAACCTCATCATTTAGCAATATATTTTATTTCATAGAACAGCAGAATATTTTTTCTAATGTGTTACAGCTGATAAATTTGAGTGTTATACTTTGAATGTGTAGATTTTAGAAACATATGCTCCCTTGGGAGAAAGCACATGCAAGAGATAGAGACAGTGGTGTACTGAGACGAACAGGGGCAATTCTGGTGCAAACGAGATGCAAAACAAGGGACTCATAAATATTCTAGCATATAGTCATTCATTTAAATAAGGTTTTCACCTTATTTATTTACCTTGTGTGATTATGTTGGCAGTTTCAGTAGACATCTTAAAAAAAGGGTTGAATTCGTTTTTATAAAGGCAGAATACCTGGTAACATTAATTACCAGCAGAAAACTGTAGAGTGTTGGTTCAGGGAGAAATCTGATGCTCATGTACTAAGATGATTAGTAGCAGTTCTGAAGTAAGACAACTGCACCATCAGAGACAAAAAAAAACAAATTACCCAGTGATTTAAATGGGTTATTTGTCCAGCTGTGTACTTGGAAGGTCTCAAAAAATCATGAAGAAATGAGTTGGAGACTTCACTAGCATTCAATGAATATAAATTGCACCTTTCACCTTGAATTTCAAAGTGGTATTCAGAGATACTCACCTAGGTTGGACAGGTATCCTACCCAGGGTGCAGACTCTTTTAGATCAGAAGTGATATACACAGAGAAGAAGTATCCTGAAGTATATCATACTGATCCTATCCAGATGATAATCCAGCTATGGACAAGAGAAGCACCCACAGTCTCTTCCACCGAGTGTTGTTCTTTGCTCTCTTGTGCCATCTTCCACTAGTGATGTGTGGTGCTTCAGTCAGTCTGCAATCCCAAATGGGGTCAGGCCATTTATTCTTCAAGCTGCTCTCACCTTGATGGTTTGGGGAGCCCCTTTTTCCTCCCCTCCCTGGCCAAAAGGTCCTGTGGAAGGTTTTGTTTTCAGCCCAATTGTCTTCTGCATAAAGCTCTTACCTCAGGACTTCTTCTGCTTCATCCAGGGAGGGGAATCCAAGATACTTTTGGGAGAGGTGATATCCAAATGGCACGTTAACCCACCTCTCCCATCAAGGTCCAGTCTTCAATCTGATCCCACTGTGGTGTTTCCAGTGAAAAGAGAAAAAAGGTTAAAAGTGCTTGTGCTCTTAAGTAAAATGCACATGCAAATGTGTTTATATGGCCAGCCTTCCAGCCAAATTAAAAAAAAATGTTCCTCACAGCTGGACTGGAGCAGGAGAAGTGATAAAAATAAATTAATGCATTTCTAGTTCTTCAATAAATGATCTTCTTCACATCCCAATCCCATGAATAGTGATAGTCTGCTTCCCAGAATTGGCAGCTCCCTAGAAAAGTTCTGGTGCAAACCATCAAGCTTCTAGACTAAGGGCAATATGACGTCCCTGCCCAGGCAGCTCCTAACCATTGAAGAAGATAGTTAACTTAATCTTAGCCAAAAGGGTAATATATATTGTAGACTTATTGAACCTCATCAGCAAAATGAAAGCAAATTTTCATGAGCAAGAGATCCATATCTGGATTCCCCTATTACCCTTGGGGTGACCAAATATAAAGATACTTAACATATGCAAAATAGTGGTCAGAGAAGCTCAGCTAGGTAGGACTGGAAACATACTGGTCTGGCCCAGATGGCCTTGGTTACTGAAAAGGTAATAGGAGAATCTAGACGTGGACCCCCAGCTCATGAGCTTATAGACAGCTCAACGGCATTTGCTCCAGAAGACCAGAATGTACATCTGTGTTTGGGTGCTTGTGTTGTTAAGAGAAATATCGCCTGTCATTTTGTTACTAGACTTTCCTTTAGGAAGGGCATTTACGATATACTTCAAGATATTTCTTGTCTGTATATATACACTTGTGAGCTAAAAGAAATTGCAACCTGCATAGAAAATGGATCCTATTTAGTTGAGCATCTCTGCACCTACTTTGCACCTTGAATTTTTATACATATTTGAAAACTTTATTCAAAACAGCCTATGTGCTATGCTATGCAAAAGTCCGGTAGATGAGCAGCTAAGTTGATATTTGCACTTTAGTTTCTGGAATAAGTGAAATTAAAGCCTCAAAATGCAACACAGAGCTTAGTTAAGATATTGAACCTCACTGAAAAGTTTCATTAACATGCACTATCATATGGTATCACATATAGCTCAAAATATAGAAATACAAGTGTGACTATTATTTAAACTATGCATCTGCTGCAGGGCCTGATTTATTTACTAGGCATCCCTAGGCTAGGCACTCTAGGCATCCTTAGATCCTGCCACCACCACATTCCCACTCCTCACATGACCCAAACCCAGTCCCGTCTGGGCACAGAAAATACCCTTAGCCTATAACAAACAAGGAGAAAAAATATATTTAATCCCTTCGTTGTTACACAGACTTCCATTGCTCCACTACATATTAGAATTGTCTTTGCCATCTAAGGGTATAAATAATTGCCTGTAAAAGGGTATGAAACTGTTTCAGGGAAATTGAGATGAATATGGCACATCCACAATTCAGACTGTGGATGCGGTTAGCAAAGCTGAGGCTCCTCTGAAAATGTGGAACTCCATCCATGATCTGCTGCTATTTTGGCTACTATTATACATACAAAAGCAGTTTTGAATGTTTTCAATTATGCAAATGTTTCTCAAGTTGAAAAGTCCACTTTAAATCAGTGAGAAGTTTAATTAATCCTTTGTGATGTAGCTGGATTGTTCCAGTTCATCTTAGTATATCAGACTCTATGTTTGTTTGTTTTTTTGTTAAATGTTTTTTATTGCGGACATAACTAGTATGCAAACAATTCAGTCAACAGATACAGCTTCAAAATTAGGCTGAGCATAGAACACAATGGCAAATGCATATGTTCGTGTTACAGCATATCAAATAAATAATTGTGCAAATGTCCTATTGTCCAATTTATACCAACTTCCCCAGTAGTAACTAGCTCACAAATAAGAAAACTAAGAACCCCTATCTATCACCCACCTTTATCAGAAATCCAAACCCTTTCCCAAACATGCAGGCTGAGCACCTCTATCACCCAAGAAAATCAATCCCATTACAAATATTATGTACCCTTTATTAAAAGAATAAGTATACAAGTTAAGATTGGGGTTTAGATTTAAATTAAACTTGAAATTGAAATTGAAAATGAGCTTGACCTTAATATTGAAATTGAAAGGGGGAGCAATCATAACCTGTGGCTGTGTTTTCTGAATTGTAATAAGTGTTCTGGAAGCATCATAATAGGGAGGCTAGAGATTGCTTTCAATTAAATATAGTTTGAATCAACAGCGACCATAGGTTTAAAACAAAAGCACATCATATGAAGTATTCATTTGTTCTCAATGCAGTGGGAGATGGCAGATATACTTAACCCACTGATTGTAGTACAGTGATCTGCAATGAAGTGCATTTAATACATTTTGTAATGTAAGTAATAGCTTATTATATCTGCCCTCTGAGTTGAGATGTTACCAATAAGATGTCGAAGTATCTTCAAACACTCTTTCCTCACTCCTGTAGCAAAAAGTCCTCACTGTCAGGACAAACTCTCCCAAAGAGTCACTCCCAATCATGGGCTTCCATGCCACCTGACTTAGATCCACAGCCTCCCAGTACAAAGCCTAGTCTTGATCTCTCATCAGTGGAGTGCTGGGCTGCCTATGCATATCTATCCAAACATCTCCCCTCTCCAGTCCTCACTGCCACAGCAATCAAAGTTGACCGAAGCATATTGGCAACTCTGTTATGTACCCACAAATCTACATAAATGTCGCTGACCTTTGGTGATAACTTTCTCCAAGTGTAAAAAGTGAGGATCCGTAGCCTGCTATGGGTAAGCAGCTTTGTACACTACCTTGAGGTGTTAGTGCTTCAGATGTCTAAGGATGAAGTAGAGCCAGTAGGTGTTCCTGGGAGTCCAATATAAGGAGTCTCACAGTGTGTTGATATCACAATTTCAATCCAGGAGTTGTAAGTTCAGACCAGGGCCCCAGATGTGGTGTATCGCCATACAAGAGTTGTCATAAGAGTTACACCTCTTTGAGTATCCTCCAAGGGCAAATATTTGTGATCTGGAAGGGTGAAGAGGCAAATATGTGAGTGGCCCTAAGGTGGGAATATATGCACAATATACACACAGGGTCTCTTTGGCAGCTATCACAACCACCCTTAAGTCAATTGATAACAGGATGTGTCTTTACACTTCTCCTCACATCCACACAATATGTAGGCTCAGCTTGAGTCTCAGTTATATAGGCCCATAATGCCCTTTATGCCCAAGCCCACCAAGCCAGCCTCTTTGATTTTTCCTGAAAAGTGTGGTATCTTATAGTCAATCCTTCAAGTGCCAGAGGTATGTGTGCAACACATTGAAAATCAGCTATCAGCACACCACCATGGCACTCAGAGGATTTCAAATGCATTGCTTTGTTATTTGTTGGACACGACTGACACTCAACAGGGTAAAGGAACACTAAGACCAAAACAATGGAAAAGGGTTATATAAATGTGCATGGCATTCTAATATATCCATTTATTATAAATGCCATGTACTCAAAGTTAGCATCTGTAAAAAGTAACTGATGTTTACATTTGAGTCTTACATATGAGCAGTGGATAAATCCATTCACACTTGTGCAGAGCTCTCTGATCCTGTTAACACAACCAAGCTTGGAAAGTGATAGTGCTGTATTTGTAAACTGCCAGAGATCTTA
Organism: Rhinophrynus dorsalis; assembly: GCA_037306005.1. NCBI lineage: Eukaryota > Metazoa > Chordata > Amphibia > Anura > Rhinophrynidae > Rhinophrynus > Rhinophrynus dorsalis. The sequence goes on along the minus strand of CM074721.1, from coordinate 63,660,921 downwards.
AAAAAGGTTACCAATACATTAGTAACCTCTCCAAGATTCAAGCAGAGACAGAGAATTAGATAACATTGTTTGGCAGTGCATTAAATACTCCACTGGCACTTAAAGAGTATTTCCCTTTAAGTCAGTGGTAATTTTTATTTGTCAACTATCGTGTAGTAGGATTTTCCAATAATTGTTGCAGTTCTTTGTACACCAGTCAACCTACAGCTTTATAAAGCCTTCCAGGTGTTCATAAAAACCAATGATGCAGCATGAATTGTTGTACAGATTTACAGGAACCCAATGTTAAGTAAACTAATTTGTTTTTCACCTTGATAGTTTATGTTCTGATTAACAACTCATTAACCCCATGACTTTTAGGCCAATAACACAGAGAATAGACATGAAAGAAATCACAAACATAGAACACCAGCAGAGAGGGCTCAGACTGAGGTACCCTGCTGGATTAACAAGTTTCTGCTGGCCCTGCAGGGGTCAGTAATTAACATTCTTCGAATGTGGGTTTCTGCAAAACAAAAAACAAAAATAAATATGATAAAAACCAAAGGTTCTTAAGCTAAAAAGTAGAAAGAAGATTGAAAAAAACAATTGAAGTTTAACATTTTTTTAGTTTGCAAAAAAAGGCAGTCTGGGCTTGGATTGAATGTGAATTAAGGACAATCTTTTTTTTATTTTTAATAGGTGTAGTTGATTTTGAAACATGCATGCATATAATGTAAATATTTTTAAACAGTGTTCTCTCTAAGGTGATCAATGGTGAGCAACCTAGCACTGAATGAGTTAAAGAATTGGAGTTACACATGAACTATGAAGATTGGACCAGTTTTAATTACTTCTTTAACTCAGTCAGTGCAGGATCATTCATGGGTACCCACCTTAGAGGGAACACTTTTTTAAACATGTAATATAGATAAATATAAGTTTATGCATTTGGGTTGAAACAAACATGCTACATATATAATAAATGGGAAACTATTTGGGAAATCCTAGTTAGAGAAAGATTTAGGAGTATTGATATAGACAATAGACTTCATAGCAGTGTGCAGTGTCTCTCAGCTGATGCAAAAGCCAGTAAGATACTATCATATATAAAAAGGGTATAGATGCATGAGATGCAACTTTAATTCTACCTCGATATAAACCTTTGGTAAAACCTCATCTAGAATACGGAGTACAGTTTTGGCCACTGGTTCTTAAAATAGACATTATTGAACTGGACAAATTGCATATATGTGCAAAAAAGCTGATAAAGGGAATGAAGAATCTGTTATAAAGACTAGTCAAACCAGGTTTTTTTACATTAGAGAAGAGATGTCTAAGGGTTGATGTGTTTACCATTTTCAAATATATTTGAGAACTCTCTAAGGAACTATGGGCAGAATGTAAGAAACATGCAAAATCACAATTTATACTGTACTTCTGATGACAAAATTATTAGAAACAAAATATTATGGAAATGTGCATGTTTTTTCTGAATTAGCGAATGTTTGCTTTTTTTGTACTGAATGTGTTGCATAAAGTGGGTGTGGCTAAAATATACACCGTTTTGTGACAGGATTAGCAATTACTTCTAATTCAGCAAAGCAATTAGCACACATTTTCATATGTCTATCTAACTTTGCCATTAATGTAGACACGTGTGCTAACTTTACAATTCATTTAGGAGCATGTGTTATTCAGCATCAAGGTGTTAGTATATTTCTTGCTCAAAACATGATAAATTGCAAATAGCGCATACATTGATCCCATCGAGATCCAAGCATACTACATCAACAGCAATTCCCTTGTCCAGATTAATACTTACCCTTTAGTAAAATGCAAGTAAATTAGTTTGATATGCTCTATTCATCATAAAACCATGCTGATTCCTGCTAATAATATTGTTGTTAGTGATGAGCGAGCACCCCAATGCTCGGGTGTTCGGGTGCTCTGACCGAGCGCCCCCGGAGGCTCGAGTGCTCGGCCGAGCACCCGAGCCCCATTGAAGTCAATGGGAGGACTCGAGCATTACACCAGACACCCCCTGCTCTGATGAGGGGAGGGTGCCTGGTCCATAGGAAAAGGGCAGAAAAGGATGGAAACACCACAGAAATGGTTCAGGGACAGCATAGGGAGGATGTCTGGATGCATCTTGGACTCCAACATCGCTGCTGGGAACGATCTTTCGCCCGTAGTACGCCATTTTTACAGACTGACCGTAAAACACACAAAAAGGAAAATAAAAACGACTTTAGGCGAAAAATTGTTACCAAACAGTATTTGCTGTATATTTACTTGTATATCATCTGCAAATTCTGCAAAAAATTTCATCGATTTTTCTGAAGTGAGGCCATGATTAAGAGGGAAACGTGCGCAGAGGCAAATTCTCCCAAAAATTTCCTAGATTTTTCTGAACTGAGGCCATGATTAAGAGGGAAACGTGCGCAAAGACAAATTCTCCCAAAAATTTCCTCGATTTTTCGGAACTGGGGCCATGATTAAGAGGGAAACGTGCGCTGAGCCGACCATCTAAAACATTATGGGTGAGGGTCTGCTGCGGAGCTGACCATCCTAAACATTATATGCGAAGGCCCGCTAGTGAGCTGACGCTATAAAACATTATATGAGAGGGCCCGCTAGAGAGCTGACCCAATAAAACATTATATGAGAAGGCCCGCTGGTGAGCTGACCTATATAAAAATTGTCAAACAGGGCCCGCTGGTGAGCTGGCCCTATATAAAAATTATATCACAGGGCATATGGAAGAGGAGGAGGAGGATGAGAAGATTAAGAGTCAACCATATACCCGTTTTTTGGGTGGAAGGGGTGAATGGGAATAAAGAGTATTACCATCATTGTAAATAACATATATAAAGTGAGTTTATGTTCCCCCGGGGCTTTCCTCCAGTGGAGTGGAGAAGTCAGGGGAAATCCAGGCCTTGTTCATTTTTATAAGTGTCAACCTATCAGCATTGTCGGTGGAAAGGCGGATACGCTTATCTGTTATGATGCCACCAGCAGCACTAAATACCCGCTCAGACAGAACGCTGGCGGCAGGGCAGGCCAGCACCTCCAAGGCGTAGAGTGCCAGTTCATACCACGTGTCCAGCTTGGACACTCAGTAGTTGTAAGGCACAGAGGGATCATTGAGGACGCTGACACGGTCTGCTACGTACTCCTTCACCATCTTCCAAAACTTTTCTCTCCTTGTGACACTAGGCTGCGCATCAGGGTGAGGGTGCTGGCGGGGTGTCATGAAGGTGTCCCACGCCTTGGAGAGTGTTGCCCTGCCTTTGTCGGAACTGCTGTGTGCTCCCCTTTTCTCCCCTTCTCGGTTGGCCAAGGTAGCACGTACTCTGCCGCCAGCGTTGTCAGATGGAAAATTTTGGAGCAATTTTTCAACAAGAACCTTCTGGTATTGCACCATTTTGCTTGTCCTCTCCACCGGAGGAATGAGAGATGACAAATTCTCTTTGTAGCGGGGGTCCAGAAGGGTGAACACCCAGTAATCCGTGTTGTCTAAAATGCGTATAACGCGTGGGTCGCGGGAAAGGCAGCCTAACATAAAGTCAGCCATGTGTGCCAGAGTACCAACAGTCAAGATTTCGCTGTCCTCACCAGGAGGATGACTCTCAATCTCCTCATCCTCTTCCTCCTCTTCTGCCCACCCACGCTGAAGAGATGGAACTAAAGTTCCATGGCTACCCTCTGTAGCGGAGGCAACCGTGTCTTCCTCCTCCTCCTCCTCCGCCTCCTCCAATTGTCGCTGAGAAGACGAAGTGAGGGTGCTCTGGCTATCACCTTGTGTAAGCTCTTCCTCCCGCATTTCCACCTCTTCCACATGCAAAGCGTCGGTTTTAATTGTGAGCAGCGAGCGTTTCAGTAGACACAGAAGTGGAATGGTTACACTGATAATAGCGTTATCGCCGCTCACCATCTGTGTCGATTCCTCAAAATTGCATAAAAACCTCACAGAGGTCTGACATCCATTCCCACTCCTCACTTCTGATTACAGGAAGTTGAACGGAGAGGCGACGACCGTGTAACAGCTGGTACTCCACTACTGCCCTCTGCTGCTCACAAAGCCGGGCCAACATGTGGAAGGTGGAGTTCCAGCGCGTGCTCACGTCACACAGCAGCCGGTGAGCTGGCAATTGTAAGCGCTGCTGCAGCTTCAACAGGCCGGCCGAAGCTGTAGATGACTTACGGAAATGTGCACACACGCGGCGCACCTTGGTCAAGAGATCATGCACATTGGGGTAGGTTTTTAGAAATCGCTGAACCACTAAATTAAATACATGCGCTAGGCATGGTACGTGTGTGAGCTTGCCGAGCTCCAAAGCCGCCACCAAGTTACGCCCATTATCACACACAACCATGCCTGGTTGCAGGTTGAGTGGCGAGAGCCACTGCTCGGTCTGGTGACTAATCCCCTGCAACAGCTCTGAGGCCGTGTGCTGTTTGTCCCCAAGGCAGATCAGCTTCAGCACGGCCTGTTGACGCTTCCCCACTGCAGTGCTACACTGCTTCCAGCTACTGGCTGATGGGGGAGTGGTGCTGCGTGTAGAGAATTCGGAGGTGGAAACGGAGGAGGAGGAGCCAATAACGTAGGTGCTGGCGGAAACCCTGATGGAGGTAGGGCCCGCAATCCTCGGCGTGGGTAGCACCCGTGCCATCCCAGGGTCCGAGTCGCTCCCAGCCTCCACGACATTCACCCAGTGTGCCGTCAGGGAAATGTAGCGTCCCTGGCCACAAGCACTTGTCCATGTGTCAGTCGTTAAGTGGACCTTCCCAGTAACTGCGTTGGTCAGGGCACGGGTGATGTTACGGGACACATGGTGGTGTAATGCGGGGATGCCACACCGGGAAAAGTAGTGGCGGCTGGGGTCCGCGTACCGAGGGACAGCTGCTGCCATCAGGCTGCGGAAGGACTCAGTGTCCACAAGCCTAAATGGCAGCATTTCGATGGCCAGTAATTTGGAAAGGTGTGAGGTTAGTGCTATGGCCTGTGGGTGGGTGGCTGGGTATTTTCGCTTGCGCTCAAATGCCTGGGGTAACGACATTTGGACGCTGTGCTGGGACAGGGAAGTGGATGTGGTCGCTGATGGTGCTTCAGATGGTACAGGTGCAGGGCGGGAGGTATGCGGGCCTGCGCCTTCGACAGGCGATTGGCCGGCACCGAAAACAGGGGAAGAGGAGGCAGTGGTGTGGCCTGCAGACACAGATGGGCGATCCAGGCGTTCCTCCCACTTATTACGGTGCTTGGATGCCATGTGTCGGATCATGTTGGTGGTGGTGAGGTTTCTAGTGTTCATGCCTCGGCTCATTCTGGTGTGGCACAGGTTGCAAACTACAATTCTTTTGTCGTCCGCACTTTCCTTAAAAAAACGCCATACCGCGGAACACCTACCCCTTGGCAAGGGAGATTTACGCAAGGGGGTGCTCCGTGGAACATTTGCTGGCCGGTTTGGTGCGGTCCGCCTTCTTTCTGTAGCCACACCACTGTCTCTTCCAGCCTGTTGCGGTGCTGCAGATGGCTCACCCTCAGGACTGCTGTCATCGCTCGGCTCTACACCTTCCCAGGTGGGGTCAGTCACCTCATCGTCCACCAAGTCCTCCTCCACTTCCTCACTCTGATCATCCTCCTCATGTCTTGATCCCACCACATACTCAGTCATTGACAACTGTATAACATCCTCCTCAACAAGGTCTTCAGACAGTAATAGTGGTTGATTTAATGGCAACTGTGTCTCATCATCATCATCATCATCCACTACTTCCTTTGACCTTAAATGCCGTTCACATCTGTCATCTTCTTGTGATTGGGTACCCTCTAGAGGTTGTGAATCAGGGCATAAGATGTCATGTTCCTCTGCAAGCGTGCTTGGAGAGAGGGTCAAATGAAGGATTGGTGATGAGACGAGCTCCTCACTATATCCCAGTGTGGGATCACTTCTTTGACCAGACCGTCTATGGTGGGAGGAAGGATGATCAGAGTGAGGATTATGTTGACCAGACTCTTGGCTACTGAGAGTGGACTTGGTTGAAGACAGGGTGGTGCTTAACCGACTGGAAGCAGTATCAGCTGACATCCAACCGACCACCTGTTCACAGTGGTCGGACCTCGAGAGTGATGTCCTGCGACGCCCTGTAAAATGAGACATGAAGCTAGGTATGGTGGATGTCTTTCTTTCTTGTGCTCTGGCACCAGGCACAGTTTCTCCGCGTCCTGACCCGCGCCCTGAACTATCAGGATCACGTCCACTTCCCCGTCCCTTTTTACCCGCCTTCTTCATCTTACACGGAATATGTGACTTTGATATTTGAGTTTGAAGACTTAACAGTATTTCTTCCTATTCTGCAACTGTGCAGAGTACACAGAATAGGCTGCTAAACTGCGGCGAAGCACACTGAATGGAATATGTGACTTTGATATTTGAGTTTGAAGACTTAACAGTATTTCTTCCTATTCTGCAACTGTGCAGAGTACACAGAATATGCTGCTAAACTGCGGTGACGCACACTGAATGGAATATGTGACTTTGATATTTTAGTTTGAAGACTTAACAGTATTTCTTCCTATTCTGCAACTGTGCAGAGTACACAGAATATGCTGCTAAACTGCAGTGACGCACACTGAATGGAATATGTGACTTTGATATTTTAGTTTGAAGACTTAACAGTATTTCTTCCTATTCTGCAACTGTGCAGAGTACACAGAATAGGCTGCTAAACTGCGGCGAAGCACACTGAATGGAATATGTGACTTTGATATTTGAGTTTGAAGACTTAACAGTATTTCTTCCTATTCTGCAACTGTGCAGAGTACACAGAATATGCTGCTAAACTGCGGTGACGCACACTGAATGGAATATGTGACTTTGATATTTGAGTTTGAAGACTTAACAGTATTTCTTCCTATTCTGCAACTGTGCAGAGTACACAGAATATGCTGCTAAACTGCGGTGACGCACACTGAATGGAATATGTGACTTTGATATTTTAGTTTGAAGACTTAACAGTATTTCTTCCTATTCTGCAACTGTGCAGAGTACACAGAATAGGCTGCTAAACTGCGGCGAAGCACACTGAATGGAATATGTGACTTTGATATTTTAGTTTGAAGACTTAACAGTATTTCTTCCTATTCTGCAACTGTGCAGAGTACACAGAATATGCTGCTAAACTGCGGTGACGCACACTGAATGGAATATGTGACTTTGATATTTGAGTTTGAAGACTTAACAGTATTTCTTCCTATTCTGCAACTGTGCAGAGTACACAGAATATGCTGCTAAACTGCGGTGACGCACACTGAATGGAATATGTGACTTTGATATTTTAGTTTGAAGACTTAACAGTATTTCTTCCTATTCTGCAACTGTGCAGAGTACACAGAATAGGCTGCTAAACTGCGGCGAAGCACACTGAATGGAATATGTGACTTTGATATTTTAGTTTGAAGACTTAACAGTATTTCTTCCTATTCTGCAACTGTGCAGAGTACACAGAATATGCTGCTAAACTGCGGTGACGCACACTGAATGGAATATGTGACTTTGATATTTTAGTTTGAAGACTTAACAGCATTTCTTCCTATTCTGCAACTGTGCAGAGTACACAGAATAGGCTGCTAAACTGCGGCGAAGCACACTGAATGGAATATGTGACTTTGATATTTTAGTTTGAAGACTTAACAGTATTTCTTCCTATTCTGCAACTGTGCAGAGTACATAGAATATGCTGCTAAACTGCGGTGACGCACACTGAATGGAATATGTGACTTTGATATTTTAGTTTGAAGACTTAACAGTATTTCTTCCTATTCTGCAACTGTGCAGAGTACACAGAATAGGCTGCTAAACTGCGGCGAAGCACACTGAATGGAATATGTGACTTTGATATTTTAGTTTGCAGACTTAACAGTATTTCTTCCTATTCTGCAACTGTGCAGAGTACACAGAATATGCTGCTAAACTGCGGTGACGCACACTGAATGGAATATGTGACTTTGATATTTGAGTTTGAAGACTTAACAGTATTTCTTCCTATTCTGCAACTGTGCAGAGTACACAGAATAGGCTGCTAAACTGCGGTGACGCACACTGAATGGAATATGTGACTTTGATATTTTAGTTTGAAGACTTAACAGTATTTCTTCCTATTCTGCAACTGTGCAGAGTACACAGAATAGGCTGCTAAACTGCGGCGAAGCACACTGAATGGAATATGTGACTTTGATATTTTAGTTTGAAGACTTAACAGTATTTCTTCCTATTCTGCAACTGTGCAGAGTACACAGAATATGCTGCTAAACTGCGGTGACGCACACTGAATGGAATTTGTGACTTTGATATTTGAGTTTGAAGACTTAACAGTATTTCTTCCTATTCTGCAACTGTGTAGAGTACACAGAATAGGCTGCTAAACTGCGGCGAAGCACACTGAATGGAATATGTGACTTTGATATTTGAGTTTGAAGACTTAACAGTATTTCTTCCTATTCTGCAACTGTGCAGAGTACACAGAATAGGCTGCTAAACTGCGGCGAAGCACACTGAATGGAATATGTGACTTTGATATTTGAGTTTGAAGACTTAACAGTATTTCTTCCTATTCTGCAACTGTGCAGAGTACACAGAATATGCTGCTAAACTGCGGTGACGCACACTGAATGGAATATGTGACTTTGATATTTTAGTTTGAAGACTTAACAGTATTTCTTCCTATTCTGCAACTGTGCAGAGTACACAGAATAGGCTGCTAAACTGCGGCGAAGCACACTGAATGGAATATGTGACTTTGATATTTTAGTTTGAAGACTTAACAGTATTTCTTCCTATTCTGCAACTGTGCAGAGTACACAGAATATGCTGCTAAACTGCGGTGACGCACACTGAATGAAATATGTGACTTTGATATTTGAGTTTGAAGACTTAACAGTATTTCTTCCTATTCTGCAACTGTGCAGAGTACACAGAATAGGCTGCTAAACTGCGGCGAAGCACACTGAATGGAATATGTGACTTTGATATTTTAGTTTGAAGACTTAACAGTATTTCTTCCTATTCTGCAACTGTGCAGAGTACACAGAATATGCTGCTAAACTGCGGCGCAGCACACTGAATGGAATATGTGACTTTGATATTTGAGTTTGAAGACTTAACAGAATGTGCTCTAATCTGCAACTTTGCACACTAAACAGAATGTGCTCTAATCTGCAACTTTGCACACTAAACAGAATGTGCTCTAATCTGCAACTTTGCACACTAAACAGAATGTGCTCTAATCTGCAACTTTGCACACTAAACAGAATATATGAAATTTTTTTGTTTTTGTTTTTTTCCCCCCACACAAAATAAACTGCTGCCCCCACACACAGTAGTCCTAAAAAGGACTTTTGGTTCTTTTTTTTTCACAAATTTGCTTTTTTTCTCCCTACACTGACTTTCCCTTCCTATCCTCATCTCTCCCTGGCTAAGACTGAGCCGAACTCGCTGGTCAGGTGCTATACAGCACCCGACCACGGGTTCTGGCCAGCCAATCAGTGTAATGCCAGCAGCCAACATGGCTGCTGGCATTACACTGATGTCAGAGCCTCCCTGCACGTTTATTGGCTGCGCAGCAGCCGCAAAACGTGCGGGGAGGAGACCCGAACATGGCGGGCGAGCACATGCGGTACTCGTACGAGTACCGCCATGTGCCGAGCAGAGCGATGCTCGAGCCGATCCGAGCATCGGCCGAGCATGCTCGCTCAACACTAATTGTTGTTCTTCACATAGTTCTGAATACTGTCAGTTAGTAACCATTCTAATATCTTACCAACTATGGAAGTCAAGCTCACAGGTCTATAATTCCCTGTTTTGAATCTCGCCTGCTTTTTGAACAATGGTACTACTTCAGCTTTCCTCCAATCACAGGGCACTATGCCTGATCAAAATGAATCAATAAATATTGCTATTACTGAACTAAGTTCCTTAAGTACCCTTGGGTATATACCATCAGGTCCAGGTGCTTTATTCACCATGACCTTTTCCAGTTTCATGTGGGGCAACTCATTTTTGAGCCCCAAACTCACTCAAAACTATGGAAAAATCCCAAACATTTCTATTTTTCAGCATTCAATGGATTCATAAAATTGTCTGGGCCCTGGTGTTATTATTCTGCTACACAACTGGTAGCTCAGTCTCTGATAAAATCTTATATTGCTGTGAGGTCATGCTTTATTAAATAAACCAAGGACAGATTTACATCTTCTGCACCACTAAGCAAGGCCTCAGTCCCAACATCGCTCCCCCATGACCTCACTTTACTCTTTGAGTGCCAGAGGGGAATCCAATGCATTGCTCTGCTGAGTCTTCTTTATAGTAAATGTAACACATTGCACTATTTTTTTTATCAACTTACTTTTCTGTAATTCTCAAGATATTAAATGTAGAAAGATCCCCCTCCCGCCCTTTTTGGCTACCTCCCACTGAATCTGCAATCTGGCCCCGGGGTCGGATGAATTCAGCAAGGGATAAACTTCAGTAAGGAAAACCCTGCCCCATTGATGAAGGAGGGCATGATTTTTCTTTGCTTACTAAAGTTTGTCCCTCGCATTCCTCTGTCCGGACCAGACAGAGATGCAGCATGACATGGCCAGAAGGGGCAGGAGGAGGATCTTTCTACATTTAATATCTTTTGAACTACAGAAAAGTAAGTTGCTAAAAGTAGCGCAATGTGTTACATTTACTATAAAGAAGACTTGGCGATCTACTTTATTGCTAACATTACTATCCCTTTAAATATTAGCCAGTAGGGTTATAAAAATGGTGCAGGGACTTTGAAATTGCTCTAGTCATACCCACAATTCAGAATGTGGGTGTGGTCAGCACAGCTGATGTGTCCCTCAAAATGTGGAGCTCTAGACAGTTGCCTACTCTGCCTAATAGGAAATCTAGAAAACAACTGTCAATAATTAAGCTAGTAATTTAAGATATTCTTCATTTGTGAATGTTTATTCCTGCATGGATATCAGAAAACCTTTAGCATGGCTTGGGAGGCAACAGCAGTTAGAGGAGTCTTAGCATTACTAGTTGTGAATGACTCACTTACAATTATTAGTTCAATGAAAGCATTGGTACTGCAACGCAGGAGGGCAGGGAGCAGCAGGCAGTCACCTGATTCAAAGTGCTCAGTAGACCTTATGCACTGAAAACAGAGGAGCAATTCTGGGGAAAACCAACTTCATCATAGTTGAGAAATAAAGTTCCCCATTGATAAAATGGGAATTTTTAACCTCTTCAGTGCTAGAGTGGTTTCCAACACACTGAAGAGCGTCATTTAAAATTTTAAATGAAAATTTGCTGAGTTTTCAAAATCCATAGCAACCATTAGGAATTTCTCACCATAGTACGGTAAGTATGTAGGTAATATTAGGAGTTGTTACTTCTCCTTTAACCCCTTAAGGACCAACGGTCCTGGGATGTTTCCGTTCAATAAGGACCGCTTTGATCTTTGTGACGTGCCGGTACACGTGACCTGTTACTTGTATCGGCGTGCCGCTTTGAGGCCTGAAAGAGATCGCTCCAGTCTTGGAGCGGTCAATTTTAGGCACCGTTTTTACTTACAGTGTTCCCAGTGGAGCGCTGTAAGTAAAAGGTATGTGACGTACTATGACCACATCGGTCGTTAAGTATTTAAGGACCATGATGGTCATAGTACGTCACGTAGTCCTTTAGGGGTTAATGGAGTTTTCTGTTGAAACAGTACAGAGTAGACTCCAAATGATTTTTATTAGTTAATAATAAAGTGAAACTGAAATGTTAGTTTTCTTTAAGCCCCCACAAAGAGAACAAGTACTAAAAAATGTTGGCACATGTTAACCCTATTATATCCTGCAGTGTTACAGTTTGTCCACCCTACTGAACATGAGATATGATTTCAAAAGAGAGAAACAGTACATTTTGATAACTAGTGTTTCTTTCTTTAGCTAGCCTTCCGTCTTTCATTCTGTTCTACAGTGACTAATGGGCCTGATATATGCATCTTGAGGCGAGGTGCAGAAACAGGTAATAAGAAGGTGGGGATTGTTGAGATATGAATGGTAAATCCATTAATCTTTGGAAATCCAATTCACATCACAAAGCAAAAAAGAGAGGAAAAACAGCAGACACATCATTTGTTATCGGCCAAACTGTGCAAGTCAACTCTTTAATTATCTCACCAAATTCCACACCCCATTCATCAAGGTGCCAGGAGACTGTAACACGGATTGCCACCTGCATAAAGACTGAAGAGAAGTAAAATTCCAGCTGGACACAGATAAAATCTCTCCCCAGGTGATTAGAGTACAACCTGTGCCACTGATAAGGATTATGGACAGTAGTTTCTGCTTAAAGGGATAGTAATGTTTCATAATAAAAGCAGCTCTAATTAATCATCATAGTATTTGGACCTTGGAGAGTGTTATTTCAATTCTGTCAGAGTTGTAGTTCAAGAGTAATTCAATGACAAAGTATCCCCTCCCGCCCCTTTTACTGATGTAACATTTCTCAGCCAGAGCAGAAGTTGTTCAGATTATTAAAGGGATAGTAATACTTAAAATTTACTAATCCCCATATTGTAGGCATATAAAAATTAATTGCCCCCAGTGTCATCTCTCAAACCTTTATGGTTTGAGAGATAATCGCCCGCAAAGTTTCCTCCTCTCTTCCCTTTCCCTGAAGTCAGCATTCTAGCTGACTGCAGGGGAAACCTGTCGTATGACCATCCGGCAGCTCTGCAGCAGAGCCAAGATCCCGTCAATAAAGGAAATTCTTCACTGAAATGGTCTTCTACGTGTGCTTGCAAACCAAGCACACATAGGAGACTGTTTTAGTGAAGAATTTATTTTTAATTAATGCAAACTCGGCTCTGCTGCAGAGCCGCCAGATGGTCATACGACAGGCTTCCCCTGCAGTCAGCTAGAACGCTGACTTCAGGGAAAGGGGAGGGAGGAGGAAACTTTGCAAACGATTATCTCTCAAACCATAAAAGTTTGAGAGCTGACACTGAGGGCAATTAATTTCTTTACGTACGTTTGCCTTGACGGATGGTCATAAGTTGCTTGGCAGCAGGGGTTGCACAACCTGGAACATCAAAGACCCTTTGAAATGAGGCCACAAACTCAGTGAATTTGTAAATAAATGGTTTGCCCATCTCCCAAAGAGGATTGGTCCATGCCAATGCCTTGCCCGACAGGAGAGAAGTCAAGAGTCCCACCTTACTTCTTTCACTCGGAAATGCATGCAGTACCATCCCTAGAAAGATCCCCAGCTGAGTAAGGAACCCCCATCAGACTGTATGTTCCCCCTCGTAGCATTGAGGTAATGGAGCAGAACCAGATAACTCTCTAGCAACACCAACCTCTGGGGCAGCAAGGACAGCTGGTGCCAAATCTGGGGATGCCACCGGTACACTAGCAAAGCGATCAAGTATGGTTTAACAAAGTCTGTATGGCCAATGATAATTGATCAATGAGTTGATCCTGTGAGTCCATCCTGGACAGGATGCTCGGAGAAGTTGCATTACCTGTTCAGTACTCATGGCCCTTATGTACTGTCACGGTAACAATACAAAGAAGGTCAGATACAGGAAAATTGAAGTAAAACCACCTTTATTTATAATACATATATAACTGGCAATTTCCCAGCAAAACCCCAGAACTGGTGAACGAACAGACAACAGTCCAGTACCCAGACTGACACTAGGCAGAGGCCAGCACTACTCAGAGAGGATAGCAAAAAGAAGAACCTTGCCTATGGTTCTATCTGCCTGGCAGGACCAAGTGCCCAGAGGTATCTGCTGGTGTCTTTCAGCACGGTACCAAATGCAGACAGTGGCAGTCGAAGAGGAGACAACAAAAGCCACAGTACTGTTAATACGAATAGCCAGACCAGCCTAGGTAACAAGGAGTGAGTAGTCAGCCTGAGCCACAGTTCAGACCTGGAGTGAGTAGTCAGACAATCCGTGGTCATACACGGAGCTAGTACTCAGCCAGAGCCACAGGTCAGAACCGGTGTGGATAGTCAGACAAGCCAGGGTCATACACAGAGTGAAACTGGAAGCCAAGCAAGGGTCACAACAAGATGGAAGCAACATAACTATTACTAACAGGAATACCACGTAAGGGCGACTAACACTCACATCTCTTATGCCATCACACTATTTAGAAGGGTGGGTCTGGTGCTTGTAAAGGTTTCTTATCTCTCTCTTTGAGTTTTCTACTGACTAACACTAGGCCCCAGGAAGCTTAAATAGGTATACACCAAGACAGGAATCAATTAGGCAAATCAGATACGTGTGTATAAACAAGTGCCATGTCCTGAGACAGCAACGCGCACCTGCACCGTTGACCACCAGACAGAGCTGAGAAGAAGCTCAAGGGTAACTGGCAGCACAGATGCCAAGGTACACTGTGATACAATGTGAGTCAGTGCCTAGGTAGGAAGGCCTTAAAACAGATTAGTAGGAAGCAGCCTGAGCAGACATCATGGTGAGAACAGCTAGAACCAACACCTAACTGCAAATGGTATCCCTTGTTGATCCACCACTTATTCTCTGTTGTTGTGGGACAGATTTTCTCCATCCTTAGTGAGTGTCCATTCTTCCATGTGGGTGTCTATGTATAAAGATGTGTGCGTGCGTGTGTGTGTGAATGGGTATGTGTCAATGTGAGTGTCTGTGCAAGAGCAAAAGTATATTAGAATGATTAGATGTGTGTGTCTGTGTGTATGTTTGAGCAGGTGTGTGTCTGAATGTACAGCTGTATGCAAATGTTCGGACACTCCTGGCCAAATAGCATGTTTTGTTAACACAGCCTATGCAGAGAACAAACTTAAACTTGACATACAGCACAGCTGCAAATTTTAATGTATGGTTACTATGTATATTTAAGAGATTTTATGAATTTAAGAGATTGAAAAACTAAAAGAGAAAATGGAGCATGTGCAAAAATCAGTACTTAGTAAAACCTCCTTTGTCAGAAATCAGAACCACCAAACATTTCTTGAGGCCAGCAAACAGTTTTTCTTTTCCTGATTTAGGAAATTTACATTCTTCCTTGCAGAATGCTTATAATTCAGAAATGTTTTAGGTTATTTTGCATGCACTGAATGTTTGAGATCTAACAATTGTTTAACATTATTCAAGTCTGGGAACTGTGAAGGCCTTTACACAACATTAACCCACTGAGTGCCAGAGAGGTATGCAAAGCATTGCTTTGCAATGCATTGTCTGCCCCTCTGGCACTCAAAGGTTTAAGCTTTTGTTTTTTGAAGTAGTTCATGTTTGATTTTGAGGTATGTTTTGGATTATTGTGTTTTTGTTGCCATATCCCACCTCATTTTCAGCTCCAGTTTCTTCACTGGCTGTTGTACATTAGCTTCCAGTATTTGTTGATACTTAGTAAAATTCATTCTTTCCTCTTTGCTATGCTGTGGAACTGACTGCTACACAAACCCAAAGGATAAAAGATCCACACACATGCTTAACAGTTAGCAAGGTGTTCCTTTTTTTCAAATGCTTTGCTTTTTTACTTCAAATGTCCTTTTGGTGATTCTAGCCAGATAGTTCAATTTTACCTTCATCAGACCACAGCACTTACTTCCAAAATGCTGCTGGCTTATCTAAGTGTTGTGTTGCATACTTCAGATGTTGATTTTTGTGATGAGATCACAGGTAAGGTTTCCACAGGTAAGGTCCTTTGCAGTGATATAGGGAGTTTTCTTTGCATTCTATGCAGGGCCGGATTTGCAATTAGGCAGAGTAGGCATCTGCCTACAGGTGCATCCCACAGAGGGGCGCCTGTCACTGAAGTCAATTTCATTTATTTATTTATTTATTTTTATTACAGCGCTGGTGCTGCGCACAGTGGCAGCAGAGCTATCCGCATAGTAAGGTCTGCACCTCCTTCTGCAGAGATCTGTATGCTGTTGCTCCCTCCTCGGCTTTTTAGTAATGGAGAGTGCTGGGAGATGACATCATCTCCCAGCATTCTACATTATTGAAGAGAACACTGTGGGAGCAACAGCATACAGATCTGTGCCGAAGGAGGCACAGACATTTCCTGCTGCTGGACCACCAGGGAGGTAGGAAACAGATATGGGGGGAAATGTGAAGCTGATGGGGGCAATGTGGAGCTGATGGGGGCAAGTTAGAAGCTGATGGGGGCAATGTGAGAGCAAGTTGGAGCTGATGGGGGCAAGTTGGAGCTGATGGGGGCAATGTGAGAGCAAGTTGGAGCTGATGGGGGCAAGTTGGAGCTGATGGGGGCAATGTGAGGCCAAGTTGGAGCTGATGGGGGCAAGTTGGAGATGATTGGGGCAATGTGAGGACAGGTTGGAGCTGATGGGGCAATGTGAGGGCAAGCTGTAGCTTATGGGGCAAGTTGGAGCTGAATGGGGCAAGTTGGAGCTGATGGGGGCAATGTGAGGGCAAGTTGGAGCTGATGGGGCAATGTGAGGGCAAGCTGGAGCTGATGGGGCAAGTTGGAGCTGATGGGGGCAAGTTGGAGCTGATGGAGGCAATGTGAGGGCAAGTTGGAGCTCATGGGGCAATGTGAGGGCAAGCTGGAGCTGATGGGGGCAATGTGAGGGCAAGCTGGAGCTGATGGGGCAATATGCAGCTGATGCGGGGCAACGTGAGGGCATTATGGTTATGTGGGTGTAATGTGGAGATTTGGAGCATTGGGTAGGTGTCCAGTGGAGATGGCCAATAGGGGAGGGGGGCTCTTCAGATTTCTATGCCTACAGGCTCCTGAGATGTAAATCCGGCCCTGATTCTATGACAATGATCTGTATTGCAAGCAGGGAGCATTTAGTAGGTCAGTTATCATTATTTTCTGATTGTCAGTTAATTGCTTAGAGGAGACAATGATTGTCGAGTTTAAGCAAAGCACCCTAAGAGGTTTGAAGAGTTGGGGAATTTATTACGCTCACCTAATTTAGATTAAGGTCTAATGAGAAAATTAAAGGGGAACTCTCACCTCCTGTAAAGTCTTTCTTATTTGAAACTTGTGTGCCAATAAATGTTAAATCCATTTTTTTTGTTATGTTTTGTTTTTATTGATGGAGAAATAGACTTTAAAATCTAACTTCAGGACAGGCTGCGCTACAGCTTTGTACCACAGCCTGTCAATCTTTGCCCTTTCACCTTCCCAGTTGTTTCCTGTTACCACTTCCTCCTCTGATGGAGAAATCCAGCGTATGAGCTGGAGCGCTCTCATTGACAATGGGGAACAACTAGGGAGGGGAA
Organism: Rhinophrynus dorsalis; assembly: GCA_037306005.1. Lineage (NCBI taxonomy): Eukaryota > Metazoa > Chordata > Amphibia > Anura > Rhinophrynidae > Rhinophrynus > Rhinophrynus dorsalis. The sequence continues at coordinate 63,643,665 of CM074721.1, read as the reverse complement.
AAGGAGAAGGTTGACAGGCTGTGGTACGGAGTCATAAAGCAGTCTTAAGTGACAATATGTAGTTAGATTTTAAAGACTATATATTCGTCAATAGAGCATTTGCAAAAGAATAGATTTAACATTTATTGGCAAGCAAGATCAAATAAGAAAGACTTTACAGGAGGTGAGATTCCCCTTTAAGTTCTGAGACCTTATAAAAAAAATAACACATGCCACATTTTCTGTATATAACAATGCATAAATATGTCAAGTTTAAGTTTGTTTTTTGCAGAGGGTGTGTTTACTTATTTTCACTTGGAAAATCAACAATGTAATTTGGTGAGGGGTGCCCAAACTTTTGCATACAACAATGTGTGTCTGTGCCACTGCATATGTTTATTTATGTTAGACTGTGGGTGTCTGGAGGATAGTAAACACATATGTGTGTAAGACCTTTTCTGTGTTTATGTAAGAGAGTGGAAGTGTGTGCAAGCTTGTGTGTCTGTGAGTGTATGTGACTGGATGTTTGAGCGTACTTATGAATATGTGCGTCTGTGTGCATACAAAATGGGTTTTACTATATAATATAGGTGTTTGGAGTACTTGTGAAAATGGTTAAATATGTAGGAGTTCTCACTAAAAAAGCTGAGAGCTGAAAACCAACATCCCAATGCAGAAAGTAAGCTACACTAGTGCATTTGTACATTCTCCCAATAGTTCATAAGGTTTTAAGGGAATCCTTCATTAGAGGAGAATATAATTCACAGTGGGGTTTTATAAATCCTATATAATAATTCACTAGGATGTTTGTCAGAAGCCATCATGTGCAGTAGAGACTGCCTTAACGCACAGAATGCTGGGAGCACAGAATGATGGGAGTTCTGTGTCCTGCATCAGCGGCAGGACACAGAGCAGGACCGACCTCTTAACCCTTAGAGTGCCAGAGGGGTATGCAACGCATTGCAAAGCAATGCATTGTGTACCCCTCTGGCACTCAAAGGGTTAACATCAGTCGTGTACACAGGCTTTTACACTAGTAATAATATAAAATGATAATGTTTATATGTTTCTTACAGTGCATTTGGTTTGAACCAGAGTTGCTCCATTTTTTTTTTATGACAAGTGACTGAGCCACTGATTATCCAGCTATGATTAAGCAGGGAGTTTTGTCAACACTCACCTGTTTGCGTCCTTAGGGATACTGTTAAGAGTCACTGCTTTATCCACTGCCAGAGAGCTATCCACTGCCTTGCAATGCAATGCATAGATACCTCTCTGGCACTCAAAGGTTAAAGACCGCCCAATCAGGGGGTGGGTGGCCATTAAGGACCATGGCACTTTTTTTTTCCTTCACAATGAATTTGGGGATGGCAGAGAGGCATGTTAGTCCTGGCACATCACTGGACATTAAGATGTTAACGCATACATCTGTTACAGTTTTATCATTTTGATAACAAAGACATTCCTAATGCATGGTTGCTGATTGCTTAAGTTAGGACCTGTGTTGTAATGAAATGGTTAAATTGTACTGTAAAACTTAATTGGAAATTCTGCTGACTTGCAAATCAACTGAATCAGATGCAGATTGCAGACATCTCTGGTTCTAAGTAAATATAATATCATAATGTAATAGTTTTTATAGTGTAGATCGACATTATGAAATGCAGTCTGATGAGCATTACAGTCGCTGTCCAAGTGCTGATTTTTTTGGCATCTTAACTCATGAGTACAAGTCAGTTGTTCATTTACATGACACTCAAGTAAATTGCAATCCTAATTTTAGATCTGTCAACTAGACACACTGTGAGATTGATGGGGTTTCTAAATCAAATTGATATTGCTGAAAAGAAGTAAAATGTACACTAGAAGTTCTCTAAAAGCCTTTGGGGGTCATAAAAGTAATGCTTTTCATGATTACAATCACTTAAGTCAATGGAACAAAACAAAAGAAATATGTGACTTATGCCAAAGAAAACAATCTTAAATATCTTTACTGTAAAGCAAACCTGAAAGGTAAGTTTTATATTGGTATGAAATCTACATCTTCAGGCTAAGTTGTCAGTTGCATAAGTTTCAATTCAACAACAAAAAAATATATGATCCTTGAACTCTTTTGAAACTAAGAGGGAATTATAGTTAAATCGTTAAACAGAAGGAAATAATAAATTCATAGATGCTTTTAACCCCTTAAGGACCATTGGTCCAGGGTACTTACCTTCCCTTAAGGACTGCTTTGATCCTTGTTGACGAACCAGTACATGTGACCTGTCATGCGTACTGGTACACTGCGTTGGGGTCTGACAGAGACTGCGCCAGTCTTGGAGTGGTCAATTTCAGACCCTGTTTTTACTTACAGTGCTCAGTGCAGGAGTTCTGCAAGTAAAAATTATATGGCATGCTATGATCGACACTGGTCATTAAAGGGATAGTAATGTTTCATAATAAAACCAGCTCTAATTAATCATCATAGTATTTGAACTTTGGAGAGCGTTATTTCAATTCTGTCAGAGATGTAGTTCAAGAGTAATTCAATGATAAAGTTTCCCCTCCTGCCCCTTTTACCGTAACACTGCTCAGCCAAATCAGAAGGGAGGTGCCCAGGTAGATTGCAGAGAGGGACAATCTTCAATTAAGATAAGGGAAAAACCTGAAAAACTTGTCAAGGGGGGAAGGTCTTTCATTGTTCTCATAGGAAGAAGATTGTCCCCTGCTGTTATCTGTCTGGTCTATGGACTGCATTCCACATCTGAGAAGAGATGGCTTACACTAGGTAAAAGGGGCGGGAGGGGAAACTTTGCTTGTGCATATCTCCCAAACCATAAAGGTTTGAGAGATAAGACTTATATCGTTCTTCATGTTTTTTTAATACCTACAAAATAAAATAAAGATAAAACGAAGTATTACTATCCCTTTAAAGTGTAACTTTCTCTTTCTATAAAGTTGCCCTCCAATAATTAAGCAGGTGGTGACTAGCTTCATAATAGTTCTATTAGCTCTCAGATGTACCGGATTTTGAAGTAATCCTTAATCTTCGGAGACTGACGGCCACATTAGTGCCGTCTACACTCCTGCTCCATCAGTCCCTTAAGGTGCTTTAAGACAGAGTGAGATGCCTCCTAGAGGAGACCAGGACTGATAGCGCAGGTGTGCAGATGTCTCTAAGACAAGATGTCTGCGCTGATGCCTGGCTTCTGGTCTCCAAAGATTAAGGAGTACTTCAGAATCAGGTACATCTAAGAGTTAATAGAACTATTATGAAGCTAGTTGCCATATGCTTAATTATTGGAGGGCGACTTTATAGAAGGTGAAAGTTCCGCTATAAGGGCGTGAGATGGTCAAAACGCGTCATGTGGTCCTTAAGGGGTTAAAGAGACTTATAGGACCATATTCATCATGCTAAAAATGTGCAATGCTGGAGCAAACTAACTTTATCATAGGGATGAAATAAAAATCACATAAATACCTTTGTATGTGAATGGAGCTTTAACTTACTTTGGCCAAAAAATCGAAACAACATCTATGAATTTTGCCCTTATGCCTTTATTCAAGAGATAACATGTTCAAATAGTTTTGGAGGCAGAAATGACAGTTGCTGCCAGTTTTTTTTTTTTTTTTTTTTTTTTAAACTGAAGCAGACAATGCTCAAGCCTACTTAATCCTTTATGGCCCACAGAGGTGTGCAACACATTGGTGGTTACGCACTCAGGCATGATAAAGAGGTTATAAAGTGGAGATGATTTCTCCAGTGATATCACATCTCCTGTTACAATGTTATTCTATAGAGCCTATACACTAAGATCTCCAAGTAGGAGAAATCTTAGTGCTTTGGCTCCATAGAATAACAGAAGGGATATCACTTTAGAAGTCATCTCCTCTTTATCACCTCTTTAACATGTCTTAATGCATTACCCCTATTGTGAAACAATGTGCCACAGATCTCTCTGGTACTGAAAGGGTTAAGACAGTGAGAATAGCTTGCAGCCTGTGGTCCCTAGTAACTGTCATGTCCACCTCCATGGACATGTTATCTCTTGAACCATGGTGCAGAGGCAAAAATCTTAGGGGCCAATAGGACTTTATGGTCATGGTAAGAAAAGTGTGGAGGGTTATTTTTAGGAAGTGTTAGTTCATCTTTTATAAGCAATGAAAATACTTCACCTAAATGGTTACAGAACAATTCGTTTTTAACCAAAAAGTGAATAAAAATGTATCAGCGCTGAGGGGATAGAGAAATATCAATAGTGCAACTGATTTCCAGGGGTTTTTCTATACATTGCTTATAACATCCCAATGAAAGCATGATAAATGGGTGCCCTTCTTCTAGGAATACTGTTGCTGAGTACTAAGGACCATATCCATCAAGAGGTGCAATTATGGAGCAAACCAACAGTACCATAGGAAGAAAATAAAATTCCCAGAGATTTTAGCCCCTTGTATGCTCGAGAGGTCTCCAGTGAATTGTGAAGCATTCGTGAAGGGGAGATTCACTAAAGGTCGATGCTGTGGCTATATGATTTTGGCTATGTATTCAACGAATTTATACATTTTGATGTACACACACACATTGACATATTCACTAAATTTTACAGATATTAGTGGAGGGGAGGAGGTGCCAGTTAGCATACAGGATTGTCCGAGTGCTGTAGATGTGGAAGGTATACTCTCCTTCACGCATCACCCGCAGTACGACAATCCTGAAGTATGACAACATTCTCTCTGCTTCCCAACTTGGCCAGTAGGGGACTGGAGAAGATACTTTCAGCAAAATGGACAGCATCACTTTCTCATTTCTTTGAGTGCCACAGGAATATGCACTGCTCACTCCATGGCACTCAAAGGGTTAAAAAAATGTACATGTACTACATAATTATTCCCTTAGCTCTGTATCATATTTATCCCATATATGTTGTGCACTCACAAGGGAACAAGGCTGGGGGTCAGGAAGCATCCATGGGGATTTGTGGCTACCAGCTGCCCCCAGCCTTGTTTCCTTGCCCACTGGTAGCCACAGAACCCCTTTTACACGGTTTGACCACCCAAGAACCTTGTTCCCTTGCCTGCTGGTAGCCACAAATTCAAATGGGCACTGCCTGGGCAATGGACAAGGCTGGGGGGTATCAGCCAGTGTATATGGGGCTAACTCACAATGGTGATGTTCCTCATGCTGTCCTTCAATATAAAAATCCAAATTCTGCCCCAAAATGTATGAATCAAATATGCTGTCCTCCACCATAAATTCCAACATGATACCCCCCCAGTAAAATCCAACATAAGGTGCCCCCACACAGTTAATGCCAAAAACATATGTTGTTTTTTTTATGTTATTAAATTAGACCTGCCACGTAATTTGTATATTAAGCCTTTGAATGCTAGAGGGGTGCGTTGTGCCAGAGGAGTTCATTTCAATGCAATGCGTACCCTTTTGGCACTCAAAGGGTTACTGTCAAAAATAATGTCCATTTTATGTTATAAAATCAGACCTCTCAGGGGGCATCAGGATTCCCTCCTGATATCCCCCTGGCATTGACCACCTATCCAATAGGACAGGTGATCATTGTAGTGACCAGGAAGGTGACCGCCACCGTCCCCTTGTATCTCCTATCCTCTATATCAATGAATACTTGACTGGAGGATCAAGTGCCCATTCATAGAAAGCTGGTTCTGAAGCCCTTTCATTAATAGTGGACAACCCCGCTTTTAGTGCATGAACTCCTGCACTGGAATAGGAGGATCAAAGCACCCATTCATAGAAGCTGGTTGTTGCTTTCCATTAGTGGGTACTTTTTCTTCTCCATGATGCCCCTCCTACTAAACACCAACATGCTGCCCTCCCCCTATAAACTCCAACATGCTGCCCTTCCTCTATAAACCCTATAAGGTGCCCCTACACGGTTAATGTCAAAAACATTTGTTGTCTTTTTTTTTTTTTTACTAAGTTAGACTGCCTCATAATTTGTATATTAAACCTTTGAGTGTCAATGGGTACACAGTGCTTTGAACTGCAATGAGCTCTTGATTGGAGGATCAAGTACCCATTCATAGAAAGCCAGGTCAGAAGCTCTTTCATTTATAGTAGGCAACCCCACTTTTAATGAATTAACTCTTGCACTGGAATTGGAGGATCAAAGCGTCCATTCATAGAAAACCGGTTGCGGCTTTCCATGGTAGGTGCTTTTGATCCTTCATGATACCCCCACCCCAGTAAACTCTGACATGCTGCCCTCCCCCTATAATCTTCAACATGATGTCCCCCTCAGTATACTCCGACATGCTGCCCTCCCCCTATAAACTCTGACATGCTGCCCTCCCAGTAAAATCCAACATAAGGTGTCCACACACAGGTAACCCTATGAGTGCCAGGGTGGTATGCAATGCATTGCACTACTATGCAATGAGCACCCCTATGGCACTCAAAGTGTTAATATAAAAGGTATGTGGCCAGGTCTAATTTAATAAAACAAAAAAAGTACAACATATGTTTTTGAAATTAACTGTGTGTGGGCACCTTATGTAGGATTTTACTGGGGGGGGGGGCAGCAAGTCAGAGTTTAAAGGGGGAGGGCAGCATGTTTGAGTTTATTGGGGGGGCAGCATGTCGGAGAGTTTACTGGGGGGCAGCATATTGGAGTTTATAGAGGGAGGGTAGTATGTTGGCATTTACTGGGGGGGGTATCATGTCAGAGTTTAAAGGGGCAGTACAGCATGTGGAATTGTTACATTGTTGAGCAGAATGTCGGATTCTATATTGTGGGGTGACATGGAAAACATCACCATTGTATGTTAGATCCATGCACACTGCCTGACCCCCCCCCCCAGGCGTGTTCCCTTGTCCAGGCAGTGTCCATTTGGATTTGTGGCTACTAGTAGGCAAGGGAACAAGGCTGAGGGGGTCAGACAGTGTACATTGGCTTCTGTGCCCACCTTCATCTATCTATCTATTCATCTATCCAGACTCAAGCACTTCAATATATTAATGAGTCTTTATGAGGGACAGTGTCAAATGCCTTACTAAAATCTAGATAATCTATATCTACTGTTCTCTCTGATTTATTACTTTCGTTGCTCAGACCCAAAAACAAACAGTAGAATGACTAGATGTCCTTGCAGTGACCCATGCTGTTTAGGATTTTGCAAGTGGTTTAAATTCAGATATTTAACTATTCTTCATTTAATATGGTTTCAATTATTTTTTTACTACCAGGCTCCTCCCTTCTACCTTTCTTGTAAAGTGATACTACATTTTCTACCTGCTATCTAATGTTACATTTGCTCCGTGGGGCTTCCAGTTCTGCTTTTTTTAGGTTCCCAGTACCATAACAATCTAGGGTTTCTAAGAAGTGATTGTTCTGCATTGTCTTTAAATGGACTGATGGAAAGTAACAGCAACCTTTCTAAACAGAACAGCAATGCATACTTATCCCAATACATTAACATTTTCACTTTCCTACAGTTAGTCTATACATAAAGCAGCACATAAAATATCCAAATTGGTGTCCAGAATAATTAGACTTATTAGAAATATTCTCCAAGTAGGAAAAAAAGAAATTAAGGGGTGATTTCTCCTTAGAGAACCAATCACCGCTATTCACTTCAATGCTTATATTATGTTGATAGCTGTTTGTTTTAATTGTTAAATATATATAGCTGGCAAGTAGAGGCAAATTTAGCAACATTTCTTAATAAAAAAAATAACAATAACAAATATATTGTAGGGTTTGTTTTGTTTTTTGACTAGTAAACCAATAGCCGTCCCACTGCTGGCAAATGTTTCAGTCAGAACTTTTTAAACCAAAAACTGGCATTCAATTTTATTTTGAGCCAGTTTTCACTGTTTCTTTTGCTGGCTATAGAAAGCTGGGTGTTTATAGGTTCAGAATTCCCTTACAATTTTGAGATTGGCTGGGTTTAAGTGTTGCCAATCAAAGCAAATGTACATAGGGATTGCTGATTTCAATTACAGCAAATCACAGGCAGAGACATGTCAGCCTTTGCTTGCCTGTCATTTTAAATTATATATTCTTTTATAGATTATAGATTATATTTTTATGCAAGCAATTAATCAAACACACGCTTTAATTATCTATTTTTATTTTGAATTCAGTTGGCATGCTTTATATTGGAACTTATTACAAAAATATAGTATGGACCACATATTATATTATCCACCTACCCAATGTAATAAGGAGAAAGGGGGGACTCTGTGTTTTACTCAGTATTGTGTGTGTGTTTATGGGGTTAATTGCCCCAATTTGAGTGGACTTTTCACCCTAATTACTGTTAGTTTTGATTTATAGATAATTTAAATATGCTTATATTGTTTCACTACCCATTTTCCATAAAACAGCGAATAGAAGAGAAATGAGCCTTTACTCTTTGGTGGCACAAGGTGACACTTCATGCTTATTACCTGCACAGTATGGATATTAGTTCTTGTCACTTGCTGTGTTATTAGAAAGGTTCTCAGTGTCCAGATTCTGGCTAGATTCTATCACGGTTATATTTGCTGAACACAAAAACGAATTAGCATAAAGTGCCATACTGTACCATGATCAAAAATGATTAATTTCTCAAAAACAACTTATATTACAAATGTATGTGATGTTTTTATTATGTATTGTATGTATCTTTGGCTGATTAATGGAATTAAATGGGAATTTGGGGTTTTTAATTTGTCTCCCACAGTTGATTTGCTCTAGTTCTTTTTAGAAAGTCAGTCTCTGTGTTATTACCTGGAATCTGGACTGTTTATAACACTTTCATTAACCCCTTAATGACCACCCAATCCAGCAGGGGTGGCTGTTAAGGACAGAAAAAGATTGAGGCACTTCTGAAAATGTTCTTTAAAACATTCAACTTTATTGTTGCTCCTTAAAGAAAATTTTCAGAAGTACCATCAATCTTTTTCGGTCTAATGATTTCTGGGAGTGGAGGTCCCATGAAATTTGAGCACCCAATTTGAAGATGACAGCGGTGAGTCCCTTGAAACTGAATTTTGTGTTGCTGTTATATTGAATAATGTTTTGAAACATAGTAGCACCCTTCCCTTTTCTGTGGCTGTTAAGGACCACAGTGCTTTATTTTATTTTTATTTTTTTTTGCATGATAAAATGTGGTATGGCAGAGCCATACTTCTATCCCAGAATTCCATGGTATGCCAGGACCGTGACGGTGGTTTGGTTGTTAAAGACCGTGTACGGTCACACATCGCTAAGGTGTTAATTTCTCTGTTTGATAACTATGCTCCACGGAATAACACAGGTGATGGAGATCTTTCCTTTTCATTGAGTTTTTACATATTTTATTAACCCTGTCTGATCTTTAAATTGAAAAAAGTTTATATTTTGGATTTACTGTAAACCATGATTATATACCGTTATAAAATCTTCATATATCTCAGTATAATATGTGCAAAGATCATATTACAAGAGCAACAATTTCTTTGTGTGGGATTACAGCTGAGCACATGAATATGTTTTATGCTTTAAGGTTTAGTCTGGTCACTAAAGGATATCCTTCAGATCTATAAAATGGCTTTTTATTTCCATAATACCCATCGTGCAATGCGGTACAACATTTGTTTCAAGATATTATGTAGGTGATAAATGTCATATCTGATTTAAATACATTTTTAAAATGCCATATAACAATTTTATACTTAAAAGAAACTTTACTTCTATGCCAAGGCAGTTCTACAAAATGTGCCGCCAAGTAGTTATGCTTAACTTAAGTAGACAGAATATGTTAATTTGAAAGCATTATTTTTGATATTCGTTCAAGTTTAATTATCTTTAGGCTGATCGGGCACATCTCCGTACAAGGTGTTGGCAAGCAGGTAGCACACTGAACACATGATGGATCTTATTATCCTATAGTTAAAAGTGAAATGAGAGTTAGGAGATATAAAAATGGCTGGAGTCATTCTTCATCATGTACTGTACCACTCTTGGCCTAATTGTAATAATAATTTAGAGAAATAATTACGTATTATGTTATATATTTTTTAGGTACACGCAGACAGAATTCAGATTTTTTTTTTTTTTTTTTTTTTTTTTTTTACAGATCTGTTTAAACCAGGAGTATTCTGTCTTTGGATTTTCAGTTGATGGGAACTACAACTCCCTGCTGCCAATGGCTAGATGGGGATGATGGCAGTTATAGTCACCAAAAGCTGTAGGTCTAAATATTAACTTACCTTAGTTTAAAATTAAATGGTGGTTCTAAAGATTTATACATCTCTATCTATCTCTTTAACATTACTATCTAACCTCTTCTACCCATGGCAGATGACCCCAATGGCAGGTTACTAGAAGCCTGTTAAATAGTAACAAGCAACCAAAGCAATCCAAAGGGTCTTAGATGTGGCCCTCAAGGGTATTAAAGGGCCACATATTATGATTAAGAAATCTAAATAATGGTTGAAAAAAGTTAATTGAACTCTTGGATGCTAGCAAGATCTCTAATGCATTGCATAGAAATGTGTTAGAAACCTCTCTAACACCCAAGGTAATATGTGTAAAGTGTAAATGGAGGAACACACTGAGGCAAAAAGGGGGATTGTGCTTTTTGAGATAAAAATAGGGGGCATGTGATGTGGCAGAGGGAAATTATGTGATCTTCCCACTGTACCAGAGATTAGAATGAGGGCTGCAGAAGAGACCTCTGAGGGCCTCATGTGGCCCAAGTACCACCTGTGTTCTATCACTTCTGCAAAAGGTGATATATATAGGAGAGAAGCCAATAAGCCAAAATTATACTACTTGGTTTCATTTGGGGTGTTTTGTTTGCAAACAGACCACAATATAATTAATGTAACAAAAAAAAAACACATTTACAAATGAAGGTGAGTTTATTTGAGTATTCCATGCTGTGATTTATATATATATCCTATATAATAATTCGCCAAGTTGTGTGTAACGCCGCAACATGCGCAGTAGATACTGCTGCGCGTGCCACACGCAGCTCTGTATCAGCCGAGGTGCGGGCAGTCTCCACCGCGTGTGACTGCCACGCGACCGGCTGCCAGAGGCTCTGTATCAGCCGAGGCGCGGGCAGTCTCCACTGTGTGACTGCCCCGCGACCGGCTGCCTGAGGCACTGTGGCCCGTGTAACGGGCTGTTCAACTAGTATATATACATATATATATATATATATATATATATATATATATATATATATATATACACACACACATCTATACTATAAAAGAAGTGGTCAGGTGACCACCAATTCTACACCCCCAGGGAGGCAGCTAGGAGGAGATTTGCATATGTCCTCTACATTGCCTGAGCCGAGTATTACACACTAAATTACACTAAATACACACAACCCAGGGCTGGCACATATGCAAATCTCCTATAGACTCCCTGAGCCCAACATAGACACCGCAGGGCACAGAGTACAGTACACAAACAATACACATGCACAATACACACACACGTATGCAAAACACATGCACACAACACACTTGCAAAACATGCACACAACATATGTGCAAAACACATGCACAATACACATACACATGCAACACACACACTTGCACAACACAATACACAAACAGAATACACACAGACAATACACAAGCAGACATGCAAATTCAATAATTCAGTCATTAAGAACATTGTCTTAAAAGGGTTACTGGCTGCTCTACTACCCTGCTCTGCAACACATTAATTACAAATGCCTTACCTTACACTGTGCCTGCCACACCAACAGTACTGAGAACCCAGAAGTGAGAGACTGGTCTCATGGTTCCTCTGCCAAGAAGAAGAGACCATGCAAATTGGAATCACCCCAGATGACAGGGCTAGGGCCATCCACAGCTTGGACCTGAACAGAACTCGCAATTCTGTGACTACCCATATTCTTGGAAAATCTGCAAGGAGTAGCCCTCCCCTCACTATCTCCTCTTTCAAAAATCAAATATGCCATTTCCTCCCTCTGCCACTTCTATGATAAGGTAAGGGATTGAAGGGGCCTTCTTCAATATACACACACACACACACCTCAATACATACACATACCACAATGCATACACACGTACACAATATACAAACACACAAGCACACAATATACAAACACACACACAATACACACAAATGCACAAGACACATGCAATACATATGCACAACACACACAGACACACAAATGCACCACACACACTACATGCCACACACACAATACATACATGAATACGATACACATGCAAAGCACAAACAGACAATACACACACAAACAACATTCAACACACACAATACACATGCCCATAACACACACACCCACCCACAATACACACACACACATGCACAAAAACACACACAATACACACATGTATGAAAAAACATGCACAACATGCACATATACAAGCAATACACACAGACACACAATACACAACAACACACACAATGCACACATACAACACACATGCAAAACTCACACAACAAACAATACGCACAACACAATACATACAACACAAACAAACACAATACATGCAAACTCACAACACACACACAATTTTGACTTATCAATCCAGAGCACCTGCTGCCATTTTTCTGCATCTCAGTTCCTGTGTTATCGTGCATAGTTGAGTCGCTTGGCCTTGTTTCCACATTGGAGGTATGGCTTTCTGGCCTTCAAGTCTTCCATGAAGACTACTTCTGACCAGACTTCTCCAGACAGTATATGGGTCAGTATTCCCTGACGAAGCCTTTTGGCGATATGAGTCGGGATATGTGGCTCTTCAGGAGGGGTAACAGATTTATTCATATCTAGGAGATTGTCACGGTTACCCAGAAAAGTTCAGAAGTCAGTACGGTATAGTAAATGCAATTTATTAACAATTAGATAGAAGGAACAAAACATCTACAGGAACAAGCAGAGGGTTACCAGCCAGCAAGCACTATTATCAGGAATAGTAGGCTGCAATGCTAGACCACACTGCTGGAGACTAGGCCTTAGCAACTGGTAGTCTCAACAGGAACCGGAACTCAGAATCTTGATCCGCAGGTAGTCACAACAGGAACCAGGAGCAGGAGCAGGGACCGTAACTCAGGATCTTGATCTGACATAAGGAGCGAACTGATTCACGCCTGCAGTCAGTAGAGAGTGAACTGACTCATGTCTGCAGTCGCTATGCAAGTCTACCAGAGCCCCAGGCCCGCACTATATTGGGTGTCTGATTACCAGGGGAAAAGACAAAAGAATAGTCAGACAGAGCCACTAGTCAGCACCAGAGGGGGTAGTCAGACAAGCCGGGTCATACACAGTTCAGGTAGTCAGCCAGAGCCAATAGTCTGCACCAGATTGGATGTCCACTATTAGGGGTTAGGCAAAAGAATAGTCAGACAAGCCACAGGTCAGCACTAGAATGGATGGAAGACTAGCCAGGTCATACACGGAGCCCAATGCAACAGAGCTGCTTGAACAACAATGCGAGGGCATCTGAGTCAGGCCTCAGTCTGCCTTTTAAACCCCTCCACAGGAAGTAGGAGGAACAGCTCAGAGGGAGGAAGTAGGAAGTAGATAGGAGGAGACTACAGTAAGCAAACAGATAAAACAGAGGCCTGCAGCATGCTTGAAGCCTTGCGCCTGAAATGATGCTGAAGTCAAGATAAGCTGTAATTGAGATTGGAGGTTTGAAATTGTATTTGATACTTTCAACTTACTCATATCTTTCACATTTGTCTGTAGGGAATGTAACACTTTTGAATTGCTATAGCTTTAAGCGTTTGTTTATAGATTTCACACATTGATTGTGGATTTACTCTATACTTTTATAACGTATGGGTAAGGGTTAGAACACTTTAATTCTACTACCAGATCTTCTATCTGAATAGGGATATGTATATAGTATATATGTTTGGGATTCTCGTTATTGCTTGATTATATTCAATATCTCTATGTGATTGATAGCTGCAATATGAGATGTTATCCCGTATTACACCTTATCGGTGTACCCCTCCTTTTGGTGTTTTTAATGATGTTTTAAATGTGAGTCTCTATTAATATATACCTTTATGCAATATATTCAATACACTTTTTTGTATTTTTTCTATATTTTGATTTGTGTGCCTCATTATAAAGGACTTCTGTGTTGTGGGGCTTTTCTTTGATCTTCCATTTAGAGAATATATATACTTTGTCCCTTGAGAGCACCAGAGTATTTGAGTCTTGTAAATTCATAGTTAGGCTTTCTTAAAGGGATAGTAATACTTCGTTTTAACTTTATTTTATTTTGTAGGCATTAAAAAACATGAAGAATGATATAAGTCTTATCTCTCAAACCTTTATGGTTTATGAGATATTCATAAGCGAAGTTTCCCCTCCCCGCCCCTTTTTCCTAGTGTAAGCCATCTCTTCTCAGATGTGAATCTGGTTGTAAGACCAGACAGATAACAGAAGGGGACAATTTTCTTTGTATGAAAACAATGAAAGCCCTTCCCCCCTTGACAAGTTTTTCAGCTTTTTGCCTTATCTTAATTGAAGATTGTCCCTCTCTGCAATCTACCTGGGCACCTCCCTTCTGATCTGGCTGAACAGGGGGGGGATAATTTGTTTGTGAATATCTCTTAAACCATAAAGGTTTGAGAGATAAGACTTATTTCATTCTTCATGTTTTTTTAATGCCTACAAAATAAAATAAAGTTAAAACGAAGTATTACTATCCCTTTAAGCGAGTGCAAGTCTCCTTTTGTGCTTTGGTTTAGTATATGGGTTCTGACCAGACTTCTCTGGACAGTATATGGGTGTACTAAGGTTACACTGTTTTATTCCAATTCTGAGCTAATGGCACTGCTGGACATATTCCGATTCCAAAGGGAAGTCAGCATGATGTGTCTCATCTGCTGCACTAAGATTCCTTGGCCAACCACTGCATCTATGGTCCTCAACTTTGCCCATTTCTTTGTTAGAGTGTGTTAATTAAAAAAAATTAAAAGTAAATTTACTGTTCAAAACAGTGCACATAGGCACTGTGTATGAGCAGTGTTCAACAGACCACTGCTCTACGCTTGTTCCTGATTGCATTAAGAAAAAAAAAAGGAAGTAGATTTTCTGTTCAAACGTGTGTCCATAGTCAATGAGCACATGCAGTGTTCCAGAGAGGCCACTGCTGTCTCCAGTGTGTAAATTAAAAAAAAAGTACATTTACTGTTCAAACGTAAGTGCATATAGTTTGCATATGCAGTGTTCCATACACATTACTACTGTCTACAGAAACTATGCCTTTTCCTGAGTGTGCTAATTTAAAAACTTAAAAGTAGATTTATGGTTCAAACTTAGATGCACATAGGAACTGAGTAGATGATGTGTTCCAGAGATGCCACTGCTGTCTAGAGCAACAATAAATAAATAAATAAAAAACAAAATTAAATGACGTTAAATGTTGATTTCAGAACTTTTTTATTAATAGTAATTATTATATTTGGGAATGCTTCCACTTCTCATTGTATGGCCAGAGCTGATAGGTGGTCACAAGAAAGCAGCAGGCAACAGCAGCAAACATCCTGGCCTTAGGGGCAAAATCTCCACCCTCCCACCAACATAAGGCACAATTTCTATCATGTCATGTGGTGGGGTCACTTAATGGTGCTTTAGTTAGCTCAAACAAGAAGGGGGAGATGCACTAAGGCATGTTAAAGAGGTGATAAAGACGAGAGGATTTGTCCAGTCATATCGCTTCTCCAGTTCCTCTGTTATTCTATGGAGTCAATACACTAAGATTTTTCCAGCTCTGGAAAGATTAGTGCATAGGCTCATAGAGTACCAATGAACTGGAAAAGTGATATCATTGGAGAAGTTATCTCCACTTTATCACCTCTTTATCATGCCTTAGTTGTCACGCCTCCTATCATTCTGTTTGATTCTGGGCTGATCCTTTTCTCTGGATTGACTGGGTTCCCTTTTTATACCATCCAGCCTGGATAAACGATGCCTGATTATTCGAGTTCCTTGTTGCTGTTGCCTGATATTGAGACTCTGCTTAGCTTTGGATTTGTCATTTTGTACCTCGCTTACCTGTGTTGCTTACACTGCCTTGACCCTCCAACTGATTGACCCTTCTGTACTGTGCTTTACTATCTGTTGCTGATCTCAGACCATCTGACTATTCTACTTACCCATCCAGGGGTGGCTCAGGACTACCCTGCTTCAGCTCTAATTGAGTCTTGGGAATTTGTGGCTCGTGGTCCGATTAGTCCTTGCTCTTGTTACCTTCACTTCATGGCTGTGTTCACCATTTCTTATATGGGCCTCCAGCTGTTTGTTGGACCTTGTTTGTACTGCGTCAGTTCTCCTTGGCCTCTCGCTTGTTGATCGTGCTCCATGTTTAGACTCCAGGTCCTGTGGGCAGTCTCAGAGTGGCTCGCTTGAGTGGCTTATGCGCCTCCTATTTGGGGTGACATTTCACCTGCAGTGTTGGTTGCAGCTAGACTCTGCTACAGCTCCCTTGCCTCAGATCACTGGTGGATGTGAGCCTTATTGGGTTCCAGGTCTGGTTTGACGGTCTAGGCTATAAGACCTTTCTAGGTATCAGGCTGTGGTTCTGCCGTGAGTCGGAGCAGACCTCACGTTGCCTTACATCAGATTCAGGTTTTTGTGGAAGCGGAGTGTTTTTCTTGCCGCCTTAAGACTGACTTCTATCTCCTCTACTACTTGATGACTCCTTGGCTTGGGTAGCCTTATGGTCTGGCATGTGTTGTGGGTTGTGCCCCACTAGCCCCTTATCCTTTTAAGTTAGTATCTTCACTATATTGCAGGCTGTATTCCCACTGCTCCCTGGCCTGTGTAGCCAGTATACAGGAACTACTTGTGGGTTACTTCCCACTGACTTGCTAGCATGCACTACCAGCCTATATTTTCCAGTGTGTGGGTTGTGTCCCCACAGTTCCTTTTCCTGTTCATCTCACTTCTTGGTATTACTGTGGGTCGGGTCCCATTTCCAGTTAGCCATTGTGGCTACTTTATTTGCCAGTGTGTGGGTTGTGTCCCCACTGCTCTCTGGCTTGTGAAGCTTTCTTACAGGAAGTACTCGTGGGTAACTTTCCACTGACTTATTAATCTTCCTGGCTAATATATCTTGTGGGTAGTGTCCCTACAGTTCCTTGGCCTGTGCTGCTCTCATGCAGGCATTTATTGTGGGTCGTGTCCCACAGACCAGTTCGCCATTTAGGCTAGCTTATTTGCCAGTGTGTGGGTTGTATTCCCCCTACTCCCTGACCTGTGTAGCCTTCTTACGGGCATTTCCTGTGGGTTACGTCACACTATCACATAGCCTTCACAGGTATCATATATGTCAGTTGGTGGGTGGTGTCCCCATATTTCCTAGGCCTATGCAGCCTTCTTATTGGCATTAATTGTGGGTTGTGACCCACTGACCATTCAGCCTCTAAGACCTGTTTGTTGACTTTGGTGCCAATATCTACATAAGGGTCCCTGTTATCTGGTTTTCACCAGTCACTCCAATTCTTATTCTGGTCGGGCCCTGGCTCATCTGGGGTCAGACATCTGGTCTCAAGGCCAGCGCTTTTATCCAGCTTTGGCTGCTACGAGGGGATCTCAGTGACTGGCTATGACATCCAGGGACGTTCTCTAGCATCACACCCGAGCATCAACCGGATTTCTGTTCTGTGAAATTAGTGCATAGCCACCTAAGATTGCTTGTACACTTAGACAATTTCATAGTCATGGTCAACTACAGAAGACCAAAAACATTACCACTGCCAGTGACACCACTACTACCGCGATTGCCCCTAGAGTAGGGATGGGTGAAAATTTTCACCTCAAACTGAAATCGGCGTAAAATGACACTTTCCTCTTGGCGGCCAATTTTCCACTTTTTCCTGCTTTTTTCCCCTAGCTCATTCCATTGAAATCAATGGGATCATTGTAGTTACACGCAACACATACCAAATATTATTTTATTTCCCCAAGACATAGTATAAAAGGGGCATGAGGGTGCCTGTGTTGGTGGAGTGTGGGGAAACAAACAGTTGAGCAGGGAATTTTTTGGGGGGGTTGTTTACTGGGATTGGGGGGTGGTTAATACAAAATAAATCCTAAATACAATTAAAAAAAACAATAAGGCATGGTATAAAAGGAGTCTGAGGAGAGTGCCTGTGTTGGTGAATGAATAAATCAGTTTAACAGGGAATTTGTTTTTTTGGGGGGGGGTTCTTGAATAAATCAATAAAATAAAATAATACTTTTGTATGTAAAGTGATAAAGACAGGAACCCCCTGACATAAGTGGCCACTGGGGTGGACTAGTATTTGACATGATAGAGTATTTTGTAGAGGATGATTTGTTAGATTTGTTGTTAGAGGCCTTAGTAGGACTTAGACTTATTAGCGGCCCAAGTCCTGAAGAAACATTGATTTGTAGGACTTAAGCTTGTTTAGCACAAGCCATGAAGAAACATTAATTTGTAAGATTTAAATTTGATAGAAACAAACCCCCCAAAATTGTTTATTTTTTTGTAGGACTATGTTGTTTTTTTTCTTTTTTAATGTTTTTCAAAGGACTAGCCCTGAGAAAAAAATTACCTATTGGCCTAGTGCCAGCAGATCATGTTGGCCAGTGACTACTGATGCTGCTACTGAGTTGTTTAAGCAGCAGGATGATTATGCAGCTGAAAGGGAATGGGATCAACAACAATAGCAGTAACATGGGTGATGGATGATGAAGGTTCCATGTGCCATGACTATCTCCAGTGATGCTCCTGAGGCAGTAGCAGCACAATAAGTAGCCCCCAGTCTATGTGGAAAAAATATGAAGTTGGCCAATAATTCTTCTCCACCTGCACCTCCTCCAAAATCATGGGCTTGTTATTAGAATAGTAAATGTTCCCTTGAGAGCAGGAACTGCGCCTCTCATTAGCAACTGCAATGTGTGTGGTAAATAACATCTGGGAGCACAACTGTATCCAAACACCATGACATCAGAACACAAGCACTGCCACTGTCACTATAAACCTTGTCCAGACCCTGCTAAGGACATATGATAACTTGCTGACAATTTAATAGTAATGATGCACCCTTCCTACCAACATCTTAGCATATTCTGCGGGATGGAATCTCCTCAGACGCCTCTTGATGACCATTCTCCTCCACCACACTGGCATGTGCGGTCAGTGCACCACACAGTGTGCAATGGGTAGAGATGAACTGTCACATTCTAACATCAACATAGTGACTATCATTTGGCAGGGAAAGTAACGATGAAAGAAGTGGACTACCAGAAAATGTAATTGTTACCTTAGAGGAAGAAGGTGATGGAACTTGGAACTTCCAGTCTCTGCCTGGGTTTCTCTATTCCTCTTCCTCTTTGATCTCCGTCTCACCTCTTGTTGCCTTTCTGGAGAGTCATGGGGTACAGTAACAGCGGTGCTTGATTTCTGCAATGGTAGTTTGGCTTTAAAATGTTTGACATAAATGTCATGATGTCTGGCTTTCATGTGTGATATCAGGGTGGTTGTGACAAAGTGCGTTCCCTTCTTTCCCCTTCTCACTCACAAATTGTGCACAGTGCCATTGGTGATGACTGCACTGTGCCTGCCCCAAAAGAAAAATAGTTCCACACCCATGACTTCAAAGGGGGGAGAGAACAGGTGGAGAATGTCCTCCTTATTCCCCTTCAATGTCTGTGCTGGCAGCGGATGATGTTGCTGTTACTGCCTCAAAATCAGCACTAGAACTAGGACCAGGAGTATTGCTGGCGCTGGCAATCTGAACCTGTACTAGTCTCACATCACTTGTGAACCCCATTCCCACGGTGGTTCGTGGCACACTAGCCTACTCCTCAGCATCCTGCTGCCCTTACAACTCAGCAGGAATTAAAGCAGTTACAAATTCCGCAAATTCCAAAAGTTCATTGCTAGTGGTGGTGGCGATGCCCATCCTCACCCCTGTGTCCCATTCCTTCTCAGTTTCTTATAAAAAGGCCATCAATGTCTCTTCCACCCCAGCTTCTCTACCATCATCATCACCACCACCACTAGTCCTTATGTGCTGCTGCTCTATTACAGACATCTCACTGCTGCATGGAGGAGGTGACGAGCAATGTGACAGAGGGTCCCTTAATGTCAAACTTGGCATTTCTTTTGACCTGAAGAAGGCAGACTGTCAGCATTAGCAGCAAGCACAGGCAGCTGATCTGTGCTCCTGCAGGTGCTGGTGGTATTATTTCTGAGCCTGCTCTCCCACAACACAAGTTCTGGCCTCTTCAGGATCATGTTCTACCTGGACACTGTAGTGAAGGGAAGGGGAGGAGGACTCCCAGAGCCAGAGGAATGGTGTGGACTCCCTTGACCACTAGTCTGGATGCTCTCAAATTCTTCTTCTACCACTCCTCTAACCCCTCCCCTAACACTAGTCCCAATGGCTGCTTCACCATCACTGTTACTACTACTAACACCATGTACATCAAGTTTAGCCCCAGAGTCTTCCTCCTGACAGTCACTAATAATATGAGGATATTGATTACCCCCTCCTTCATTCCTAAAACTAAAAAGCTGTCTGACCTTCTTAGTAGTAGTACTAGTACAGGCACTGCTTTTGGATGGCAAGTGTAACTTAGGGTCCCCAGTTGAAACACATGGCATCATCTTCTCTTTCCCCCTCTTGAGTATTACAAGACACACTAGCAACAGGTTCAGCACTGGTGGCAGCAGGTTCAGCACTGGCAGCAGGCACAGCACTGGTTGCAGCAGGGGCAGCACATCTGAGAGCAGGCACAGCACTAGTGGCATCAGGGTCAGCAATGGTGGCAGCAGGGCCAGCACATCTAGCAACAGGCACATGCAGCTGACCTATCCTGTTCTCACTAGTACTACCCTTTTCTCCCTCCCTTCCCATTAAATTCCCCAAGATCCCTTGCGGTGATTTAGGGGGACTGGACAGCATTGGTTCAGTAGGGCTCACTTCCTCCTCCTCCTCAGACTCAATGGACACATAAGGGTCTTTCCAGCTCCTCCATTTATTACTTTTAAACCTGCTCAGAGTGATAGCAGTCACTATGAGCATTTCCTGCCTCAAATTTTCCTCAAGATCACAGCAGAATAGCACAGCATGTCTACATCGCTCTGTAGCTGCTTCCAGTATGTTTGATTTCTGCAAATATATCACGTTTTTATAGCTAAAAGGTGAAAACAACGTAAATCAATCAATGGGCGGAAACTTTCTAGCCATTAAAAAAATGGTGAAAAATTGTGTCCAGTGGGTGAAAAATGCAAAAATTTTGATTGCTAATTTTAAATTTCCCAGCGAAAAAGGGGACAACAACATGGTTTTCATGGAATTTCTCATTGGAACACGGCGAGGGATTTCACCCATCCCTACACTAGAGCAATGAATACCACTGCCAGTGTGATGGCTACCAACCCCAGTACTAACACTATCATCACTAGTGCCACCACTACCACAAGCACTGCCAGCCCTAAGCAAAGAGCAAAGATGGGCAGACTAATGGTCGCAGCAGAAGCAGCTTTATTTTTGGTCCAGGAGAAACTGAGGAAGAGGAGAGAAGTTTGCTGTTATCTATTCTTGTGCTGCAAGTAAGCCTTACCACCACCTATGCCCAAGTTGTAAATTACATCCCTATTGATGATGAAGAATTATGAGCCATAGAAGAGAATGAGGCAGAGGAGGCATGCAACCCATCTACTTCTACATCATTTCCTATAACTGATGATCCTTTAGCTCAGCAGAAGCATCAGCCTGGTCACAGTTGTGCTGCTGTTTCCTACATGTGTTACCATTACCCCCACCACTACTACCATTGTCATTCAGAAAAGCAGTAACTTCCCAATTTCTCACAGGGCTGCGGCTGGCCTAGACTACTGTAGTAAAGTATCAAATCATTTTGACATTGTGGGCACACTGCAAGGTGCATATTGTGTCTTAAAGAAGTGAGTCAGGGAAAAGGGTTAGGACATCTCACCAGTGCTAGTATGAACTAACATCTATGTATAAACCACAGTGCAGCTTTGCTTCAAGCACAAACTGGCAACACTGGTTCCGACAGAAACACTACGACAGTCACCAGCAACAGTCAGGGCAGAGGGCATGAAGAAGAATCATACTAGTGTAAGACTTAGACTGGTTGCCAGGGACAGAAGATGAAGGGACCTCAGCACCAGCCCATCCTTGCGTACTTATAGGCTTCCAATCCAAGGGCTATGTCCAAGCAAAAGTCAACTAAATTAACATGGCTGCTTAAACAGCTGATCACTGTGGGAGGCACTTCCTTCTCTAGACAGGTGTTGAAAGCTGATACTCCCAAAAAATGCCTCCCTTCTCACATCATCTACAGCAGGAGTGTAGTGCCCTCAGTATGAAACACATGTGTATCATTATTGAAGCAGTAGCTTCCAAGGTTGCTGGATAGACTGTCCACTTTACCTCCAACATATGGAGTGCATGCCTTTCTTTTACTGAAGACACCCTGGTGGCAACCCAATGCATTGGAAGCTCCAGTGGGAGCTAGGCCTTTATTTTATGATTTCATTTTTGGGCTTGTATTTTCATAATAAACAGGAAAACTAAGTATATGCCTTTATGACATCTATCTATCTGTCTATCTATCTATGTACAACACATATTTATAGTAGCAGGAATAGCTTTATCTTTCTTTCTCCATAATTACTAGCAAACTAACTATTTTTATAATACTAGGTACGATTCCAAATTTCTGCATTAGTATGCAACATGACAACATCAATATTGTCAAAAAGCAATCACAGTCAGAAGTTTGGGGAAGGTTGAAAGACACATTTTAGTGTTTATAATTATTGTAATCATACACTACTGGTCAAATGTTTTAGAACACCCCCATTTTTCCAGTTTTTATTGAAATTTACACAGGTCATTGTCTCAGCATAAAAAAACAATTGAACATTAAAATGAAATCATGGAATCATTTTCACTAATAAAATGTAACCTAAATTTTTCTCATCAAAGTAGCCACCTTTTGCAGATATAACAACCAAATACACCCGTGGCAGAAGTCCCACTGTTGCATAAGTTCCTACAAATGTGTTGCACTTGTCTGTTGCTTTTCTTTCACCCTTCAACTGGAAAAATGGGGGTGTTCTAAAAGTTTTGACTGGTATTGTATGTTTGGTAGAAAGACTATATATATGTTGATATGTAGGAATGTCTGCAGCAACAAAAATATATATTATGAATTTATTTTTTCAAAAACAATTACAAAATAAATGTAATGCAAAGTTATAATAATATATATAAAAAAGAATGTATTTAACATTGATTTAAACCACTTATGACCAGAGCTTATCCCTTTAAGGACAAGAGTCCCTTTTGGTCCTAAAGATTTAAAACCAAGAAGGGGTATTGCACTTTGGTAAAAAATCAAAAAAGGTCATCATGTAAACAAATTTGGGTCCCAGTGTACCAGGAAAAAAACATATGACTTGTTATATAAATTGGCAATTACATCACTTTTGATCAAGGAGGTATCTTATGGTCAGAGTTACCATCAATGAAGCTTTTTCTAGTAGATTAACTGATTAGCTGCTCCTGGCACTGGAAGATATTTAATTGAATATTATCACTTAGTTGTACAATACTTATGCAGTTTTTCTCTATCACTCAGTTGTGAGTGATTACTATTAACATAAGTAACAATCAGACTGAGAAGCAGATGTTGCTTGTATGGCTCATTTACAAGACTTTCTCTAAACACATATCTTTCAGTTAAATAATAAAGTATTGTTACAGGGATATAACAAATAAACTATAGATTCTGCTGGTCACTAAGAAATCTGTTGACATTTTTATAGACATTCTTTACAACTGACTGCTACCAAGTTCAACATAGGCTTGTGAAAAAATAAAAAATGTATTTGCAAATCAGTGTTTAATGATTTGGAAATGTGTGCAGGTTAGTATGAAATGTTGTTCTATTATTAAAACATATAAATTTAGATTACCGTGATGTAGCAGTGTGTATTCATAGTATAAACACATGGTAATGAACTTTGGAGGGAGATTTAAAGGGATAGTAATGTTTCACAAAAACATCAGCTCCAATTAATCTTCATAGTATTTGAGCCATAGAGAGTGTTATATCAATACTGTCAGAGTTGTAGTTCAAGAGTAACTGAATGAGAAATTATCCCCTCCCACCCCTTTTATCTAGTGTAAGCCACCTCCCCTCAGATGTGGAATCTGGTCCACAGACCAGACTGCTCACAGCAAGGGACAATCTTCTTACTGTGAGAACAATGAAAACCCTGCCCCCTTTGACAGGTTTTTACCTTATGTAATTGAAGATTGTCCTGCAATACACTTGAGCACCACCCTGCTGCTATGAGCTGAGCAGTATTACATCAGTAAAAGGGGCAGGAGGGGGACTACGCTTGAACTACAACTCTGTTAATACTGAAATAACACGCTCCATGGCCCAAATACTATGAAGATTAATTGGAGCTGCTTTTATTATGAAACATTACTATCCCTTTAAACAGTGTACCTGCTAAAAACCCTGTCTAGTATTAACAAGGACCCCAGTTTGTTGTCAAAGTTAATATGTCTTGATTATATGTATGTATGTATGTATATATTTATTTCATTTTTTTTAATATATATATATATATATATATATATATATATATATATATATATACACTCCACCAACTCAGACACCCTCATACCCTTTTAAACTATGCCTTTGGGAAATAAAATAACATTTTACTAGGTATTGTGTACAAGTTCAATGTTCCCATTTATTTCCATGGAATGAGCTAGGTGAAAAAAGTGAAAAAAAGGTACTTTCACACAAAATGATTTGCCAAGTGGGAAGAGCCATTATTCATCGATTTTTGTTTGTGGTGAAAATTGTTGATTATCCCTATCACTAACATTTGCTTAAAAATAAGAACAGTTATCCACTTTGATTAAATGTTCCCAATCCATTGTCTGTTCTTGTAAGACCATGTTCAGGAAATAAAGGAGGAGATGTTCTGGACCATACCTGCTATACCACAGTGAACAACTAATAATTCCCAATTATTTATTGGACAATGTGTTGCACTCTCCTCTTGTCCTTAAAGTGATAACATAACACAAGCACTTAGTTTTGTAGGAGTCTTTCATAAAGCCATCAAGTGTATCTAAATATTTACATTTTATCTGCAATTACTTGTTTTTATTGATCACCACTGAAGTATCAGCTATAAAATAATTCTAATGCAAATACTATATAGGTATACCTACGTTTTATATAATGGACTCATACTTAGGCTGTTATTTTTTAACTGAAGGGTTTAACTATCACTGAAATGGTTTTTCGTTTATGGCAAAAAAATAAATCAGTAGCAGGAAACAGCAACATTTATTTTTAAAAGATTTAAGTAGTACTGATGGAGAACGCTGCCTCAGCACTGTAGTCAAAGAACCCCCAAAAATGCCACTTATGGAGACAAGAGTATGTCATGTGACAGTTGAGGATGTTCTTGTGGTTGAAGATTTAGGAGAATGGAGCAATTAAATTAAATATTGAAAACAGTGTGGACTTCCTCTACCTAGTAAGTAACTCGTGTATGTAATGTGCATAATGCATTAATTGGATGCTGCAAGTCACTTCCAAATCAGGCCTCTACAACTGTATGTTTTGCATAATGAATGTATCTCTTTATTCCTTATTGTACACGCCAACAAGATAACAGCCTCTGATGGAGAAGACATGCATACACATTTGTGATCTGCAGTTTAGCACCCATTCCATGCTTTACTGCCTATTTAACTTATTTTAACTAGCATAATCTGCTGGAGATCCTTTTATTAATGAAGCAAAACATGCTTTCACTGGTAGGGATGGGCAAAAGAGAAACATGGAAAAATAGCACTTCCCACCATTTTCCTGCTTTTTTCTGCCTATTGTATTGCATTGAAATCAATGATAATAAGGTACCCCCATACACATACACAAACACAGACATATAGAGTTTTCCCCATGTGCTTGTAAAACAAGGATGTCAGTGTCCAACATTTTGTCACTCTGTAATTGGGAGAGAGAATGAAAACAGGTATATTTTGGATGGTAGCTAGTGTAGGCAGGTAGGCAAAGAGAGGGAGCTGGGTAGCCACTGCCAGTTATTGGACTGGGTATGAAGGGAGAAAATGGAAGTTAAGAAAACAAAAGCCAAAAACAGCATTTTGACTGAAAAGCAACAGCCAACCAGGCATGTGATCCTTCCTACCTGAGCTAGCTGAGACTCTACTGAGACTCTACTGAGAATGAGTGACAACTACTATGATGGCAAACAATGCATAATATATTCAAGATAAATGGACAAGGGATAAAACTTAACATACTATGTTACTTATACAAACACACACTCAACATCCACAAGAAAAAGAGGGACAAGCATATAATGAGGTGTGACAGGTGCTTCTCCAGTTGCCCTGCATCTTATCAATTTATTGTAAGCTGTTGATTCTGAAGCTAGCACAGGTGTGTCCTGTACTGTAAAACTAACACTGCAGACCTAGGAGAGAAAGGTAATTTTGACACTAGCTAGCTAGTTAGGGTCGAGACAGACAGGTAATGAAGAAGAGCTTGAGTTGCATAAGGTAACAGAGAGTGTGAGTGTGATTTGTAGTCAAAAACACCAACAGTGACACTGACAGACAGGGACAATTTTAAAATAAATAAACATGCAAATAAATAAATAAAAACAGGAGATTATTGATCTGAGCTGCAACTGACAGTAACAGTGACTGATAGGCATGGATCATGTATTATTTGCATACAAACATTACCTCTTTTCACAATCTAACAGCTGTATGGTGTACCAAAAATGTGCTAGGGCAGGGCTAAAGATAGAGTAGTAGAAGTGGGAGGAGTGTATGGACAATAAGCTTGTAGTAAATTTGTACTACAAAAACTGACAGTGGCCATGGTTACAATACATAACCTAAAGATGGTAAGAAGTTGTATTATATTGCTGTTGTCATAGTAGAGGAGAATTCTGCAGTGAGACTAAGTGCTATATATATATAAGACAGTGACCGACCAAAACAATAGTGGCCAATCTTCTGTAAGTCCTCCTAAATGGAAACATGTCAGTGATGGTGGCAAAACACATTTTAACCATATCTGTTGCTCAGTTCTGGCCTCTATAAGTTAAGAAAACTCTTTACATGTCACCGCTTTACCTCTCCTCAGCAGCAGTACTATCATTACATTTTTCCTTCATTGGTAGTGATGGACTGTGAGTTTGACATAAGTGTAGGTATGCACCTAATACATTGAGAGTCATGGCAGGAGGCTCAGAGACAGGCAGAAATTATTTTGCAGTTATTGCTATACATAGGCACCTGTGTCCTGAGAATGTGGTGGCATCAGCATCGCCTGGGATGAGGGCAAGTGCAACAATAACTGGTGCTGCTGGTGGGCTCTGAGTCACAGTGGATACAGTGGTGGTGGGTCTGGTGTCTATGAGTCACTGTAGGGAATTTGCAGGACTTGTAGCAATATTGTCTGCTGCTGGTTGTTCTGGAGTCTCTCAGTCATAGGGAAGGGGATGAAGAAAGAAGCAGCACTATCAGCTGCTGGTAGACTGTAGAGTCTTTCAGTCATAGGGTTGTGGTGGTGTGGATGGTGGCAGTACTATCAGGTGGGCTCTGCTTCTGACTATTGCTAATACTAGGACTGCTGCTGCTTCTACTGGCTTCTTCCACATCAGCAGCAGCAGCAGCAGCATTCCTCCACTTCCCTTACTCAGTATAACAGGCAACAGCAGAAACTGGTGCATTGATGTAGGGCTGGTGCAAGGATTTTTGCCACCCTAGGCAAAACCTAATTTTGCTGTCCCTTGGCTCTACCCCTTGTGTCCCGCCCCTTTATGCCCCTACCCACTTATCCACCTTTTTAATGATAGTTACCTTAGCACCCTTTTATCATACATAGTCTTTCACAAACACACACACTTGCACACGCAGAAGCACACAGATACACACAGAGCCATATACACACACATCCACACACATGAAGACCAACACAGAACCATATATATATATACACAGACACACACACACAGACACATACAGAGCCATTACTGATCTACAAGTTAAAACCCAGAGAGAGAGCTCCTTGCATTCTGAAGCAAAGTGTTAGAGACCTGCTTAGCAGTCAAGGGATTAACCCTTTGAGTACCGGTGGGGTACATTATTATTATTTTTTTTTATTTCTGTAGCTCCAACTAATTCCGCAGTGCTGTACAATTGGGAATAGACATACAGAGGTATTAGATAGTACAATCAGATGTGGAGAACAGAAGGATCAGAGGTCCCTGCCCTTGAGAGCTTACAGTCTAGAGCAAAGCAATGCACTGTATACCAAACTGGCACACAAAGGGTTAAGAGCCTTTTTAATCTATAGGCATTTTTGGAAATTTCTATTTACTCCCTATGGTGCAGTTGGGTTAATGCCTTCTTCCATTTCTTACAACTCCAGCCTCATGTGTGTGTGTGTGTGTGGTAGTGTGTGTGTGTGTGATAGTGTGTGTGGTAGTGTGTTTGGTAGTGTGTTTGGTAGTGTGTGTGGTAGTGTGTGTGTGTGTGTGGGATAGTGTGTGTGGTAGTGTGTGTGATAGTGTGTGTGTGTGATAGGAATGAGAGTGTGTGTGTGTGTGTGTGTGTGTGGTAGTGTGTGTGGTAGTGTGTGTGATAGGAATGAGAGTGTGTGTGTGTGTGGTAGTGTGTGTGGTAGTGTGTGTGTGTGATAGGAATGAGAGTGTGTGTGTGTGGGGTGGGGGGTATATGTGGGGTATAGGCAGTTTTACTTATTATTATTATTATTATTATTATTATTCTTTATTTATATAGCGCCAACTAATTCTGCTAATTCTGGATCTTCAGCTGTATTTAAATTAAAATATCATATTGGTGAACTGAAGAACCACATGTCCCTTTCTAAACAGCCTGCACTCCAGGCATCTCCCCAGACCCCATGTTACTGCAAAATCATTTTTTTTGTTTTTAACAGCCCTAGGGCATTACAAAGAGACTCTTGTATCTTTATATTCTGTTTGTGTGGGCACCAGTGATTTAACTCTGCTTTTTTGCTTTGTCTGTGTTATGGAGAAGATTTAAAGTATCCCTACCTGCACAAACCGAATCCCCTGACCTCCCCAATGCAAAAATGATTCACCTTTGACCTTGGCAGTGTCTTTTTCTCGCTCTCCACGGACTTCTTTCATTACCTCTTACTGGAGAGTCTCTTTCATGCGTCTTCACTAATACTAAGTCATTTCCACTGTTATCACTGGAAGTGACACATTTATCATTGAGACGCATAGAACGGACTATGTGGAGTCTGAGGACAGCAGCATTTGCAGAGAGAAAATCATAGCGATTCAATTGTCCGGTGGAGGGCACACTCCATACATTAACATCTTGCATGCTAGAGTAATTTACAATGTATTGGAAAGCAATATGCTGTAAGTACTCTAGCATGCAAAGCATCAGAGTACATTGACCTGCCAAGGGCTCTTAGTGCTGTTGGTGTCTGACCCTGGGTATGGGATATTAATCAGGACACCTCCTTGCTCCAGCTCCAGTTCTCTTGCTAACTCCTGCTGCCAGCTTCCTGCATCACAGGGTCACAGCTCCTCCCAACTCCAGACCAAGAGCCACATCACAAGCACTGGCAGCCAAAGAGAGAGAGGAGTTTCCTGTCAAAGCAGTCCTCTCTCATTGACTGCAACATGCTGGTGCTAGGAAGGTGCTGGAGGGTGGGGCGCATTAAAGCAGTCCGTACCTTTCACAGCTCACAGACGCAAGAGCAGCTCTCCTATAGGAGGCGCCAGCCCTGCATTGATGGTGCTAACTCTCACTGCACAATTATGTCACAAAGTGTTTTCTTCTCTCTCTCTCGCTCTCTCTACAGCTCTCTCTCTCCACAGCTGTCTGTGTCTGAGATACACCTCACAGAATGTATATTAATATTCTTTTTTATATGAAATGTATAAAATGCAGTTATTTTGTTTGTTCTTTAGAATATTTCATAGAGATAATAAAATAACATTGTAGACTGAGATTCTTTAATTTAGATGTGGTCGAATGAGCACCACCAATTGAGTGGCTACTTGACCATAAGTGGTGGATGAATGACTTTCTTTGTTTCTTTTTGTTATTTACATTAGAGTAGTCGGGACTAGGGCCACCCATTGAGATTCTGCTCACTGTAAGTGGTGGAGGAATACTTTCATTATTATCTTTTGGTGTGTACATTAGTGTTAGTGAAAATAGACCTACACATTGGGCCATATGTTCAAAGGGATAACGACAAAAAATTGTCCTATGAAAGACAAAAATAAGTAATTGTGTGCATGAACAACATATTTTCTATAGAGTATACGACAAAAAACTATTAATGTACGTTGTGTACGACACAACTCCAGAATTGACGGGCAAAGGGGTGGGGCAAGGGCCTGGCTAAACTATCCTCCAGTGTCATAGAGAAGCAAAGAAAATTTGTCGTAACTAATGACAAAAAAAGTCTTTCAAAAGACAAAATTTGTACGTTAAGAAAAAAGTGGAGGAAATGTGTTCTGAATGTGAGAATTTTTGTCTTTAGTTAAGACATTTTTGTCGTTAGTTAAGACATTTTTAAAGACATTTTTGTTGTTAAGACATTTTTTAAGACATTTTTGTCATTAGTTAAGACATTTTTTACGACAATTTCAGTCAGGACAAACGACATATTTTCAATCACAACTGACACTCTCTGAAAATATTAATGATCTCAACGACGCTTTACTTTGAAAAGTCGTTACAAACGACAAAAGCTATTTCTCTACTTCTTTGAACATATGGCCCATTGAGGGGCTGTTTTTTATCAAGAAGACCACAATGCTCATGTTCCTAATTTCTCAAAATTATATACAAAATATTTTCATAAAAATGTATATATATATAATTTAACAATACATATATTTCCACTTAACCATATATACTATTACTGCAAATATATGTATCAAGAGGTATAGATACTAATAGAAAATAAAAAAAGTCTATACATGTATACAATACTAACAGAACAATGTATACATATATAAAAATATATATATATTCGTCACAACACAATATAGTTCCTGGAATACTAAGGATCTTCTCCCAAGTTCCTTTATTTATTTGATTGCAACTAGTCATGAATATTCTGTTTAGTTATTCTCTGTTTCAATATAGCTGGTGTCCACACGTTTTTCCAGCGGATTGGAGTATTATTTGTGTATTATTTGTGCACTGTGGAAGTATATAACCCAGAGTAGAAGAACCACAGCAAGCGAGAAACAGAAAACGAAAACAGGGCACAGACCCAACTAAGAGTAGAATAGATGCAGTATCAATGTGTATACCCTCGCTATTTGTAGTACTGACCAGACTTCTATTAAATATTAATCTTTTAGACAGTGATAACTGCAATCCCAAACTCCCAATGTATCCCAGGCAAAAGGATTCTGAATCCGATATCACTTTAAATCATTTTATTACTTCTTATACACAAAGTATTTTTCAAAACATTTCATAACAATGTTAGATACTTCTTCAGGGAAGCAATGTGATACAGTAAGGGGCTGCTTCATGATAAGTGGTGGAGGAACACATATCTTCTTTCTCTATTTGATATTTAACTTAGAGTTGGCGGGACTAGGACCACACATTCTGAGACTGCTGGCCGTATTGTCTGTATCTTTGTAGTATTCTTGAAAACCAAGTCAAATGTTTCCCTCTCTTGCCCTTTCCATCATGTAATTCACAGTTCACTGAGATCCAAAAGTTGGTCGCTTGACTGGATGGATCGCAATGAGGAACAATATTGTCTGTGTAAATATACAAAATATTGGTGCACATCCAAATTTTCATTATCATTAACCCTTTACTCTGCGGCATTGTGCCTGCATATCACTACTATATTAAAGATGAGGATTTAGTCACATCATATGGCCATAGAATGCTAAGCTTACCACCAACGTCAAGGTACCTCATTTTTGGCAGGTACCTAACCTTAATATTCTTTGTCTTATGAGCTGACTCTCTCCCACTTTAGGCATTTACTAACCTTAATTTACTTTATCCTGAGAGCTGAATCTTTGTCAGCTTTACTGATTAATGGAGAGAGACTCTCTGACAGACATTATATAGTGTCCTAAAGACAATGAGCATTGCACCTGGGGTTGGGAGGGGTGCTTGAACCAATAGAAGCTGGTCAAAACTTCCAAAAGTACAATTCCAGTCCAGGTTTTGGTAAGCACACCCAAAGAAAAAAAAAACACATTTAAAATTACTGGAGTGCAACCAATTTTGACCAAAATAGCTAAAAGCAAGTACACAAAATATTGGTGCACATACACATTTTCATTACCATTAACCCTTTACTCTGCAGCATTGTGCTTCCATATCACTACTATATTTAGTCACATCATATGGCCATAGAATTCTAATGCCAAGGTACCTCATTTTTGGCAAGTGCCTAACCTTAATATGCTTTGTTATGTACTTACCATGGATCCGCTGTTGAGGAAAGATATCGACCCATCTCCTAGGGTGGTGTTTCGTAGAGCTAGAACTTTAAAAAACATAATAGCACCAAGTAAGTTGAGAGATATAAATAAGGTAAATAAGAAAAATACCTATCTATTATCTGACAATACCATAGATTCACCTTTGAGTCTTCCGAAAGGGAGTTACTGATGTGGTAAAACAAGCTGTAATATATGTAAATATATTTCTAATAAGAATAAAATCTTCTATTCCAATTAAACAGGGAATGAATATTATATTCAAGATTATATGACTTGTGAGTCCACCTTTGTCATCTTCTATATATATAAAAGAAGACTTTGTGCCTGGCAAAACACACCCAGGGGCGGCAGTAAAAAGGATTACTGCTGCCATTGGGTGATTCAGTGGGGGTGTGATTTTTGGCCTGCCCCCACTATCCAGCCCGCCCACCACTATCTAAGGCTGAAAAAAAATGGCTGCCACACACTCCTACACCACAGACACACACACATGCCCTCCCACACACACACTGGCAGACACATACACACATACACACATATACACACACGCACGCTGAGGCTGATGAGAACTATGTTCAAGCTACAGCTGGAAGGCCATGGTCCAATCTGTATTATGCAGCTTCTTTATTCCCTGTCTTTGAGCCTACACAGCTCTGCTAATTACTACAAGTGAGCTGATTTCTAAACAATCAGCAGGCAGGATTCTGGCTTGCTGAGAAAGTGGAAACAACGGCAGAGAGGTGATCAGGCAGGGCAGAGCAGGGCTTCAGCTGAGCGTGTAAGTGGCAGAGACATGGGTGTGACTGTATTTATATATTACAAAAAGAGAGAGAAAGAGAGCAGATTGTTTGTCAGTCTGTCTGTAAGTAGAGGTGCCAGTTCCTACAATCATCTCCATGCTGTACATAGCTCACTGTATAGCATGTATGACAAACTATTTATATATGGTCTGGCATTGCATAGTATACAGTCTGTGTATAAGGACTAGCATTATACAGTATAGGAGGGACAGTCCCTGTCTGAGACCCAAATTCCTCTGCTCCTCTATTTAGGAGATCACACT
Source organism: Rhinophrynus dorsalis (assembly GCA_037306005.1). Taxonomy (NCBI): domain Eukaryota; kingdom Metazoa; phylum Chordata; class Amphibia; order Anura; family Rhinophrynidae; genus Rhinophrynus; species Rhinophrynus dorsalis. The sequence continues at coordinate 63,610,081 of CM074721.1, read as the reverse complement.
GTGTGGTGTATATACAGTAGGCTGACCAGACCTCACCTTTAACCAGGGACACATAGGAAATAGGCATATTTCAGGAGTGCATCTAAAACAAGAGAATACACAGATAACCCTGCAGTACTAGCACTCAGGTATGATACTTCCTATACGAGAGAGATGAGGAATTTGGATGAATTACAGATCATCAATTTGTCCAATCATATTTTAACACCTATTCAACACTCAGTTCTCTCCAAGGGATTAAGTTTCTCCTCAAGTGCTAAAGTTGACAAATTTGATGTGATGGTTGATCTTCATGCTTTTACCAGAAAATTACTTCTGCACAAATTCTTTAGTAATAAATTACCAGAGACCATGGAATTACAGGAATCCTCAGTGGATATTGATATTTTGGATAAGGAAAACATGCATACACTGAGTGAATTAATGAAAGAAAACATCCAAGTAGGCACATACAGGTTATTAGAACATCCAAAAAAGAAATCTTCCTTTACACCTCCCTTACAAATATATCCTGTTGTTCAACTTTTCAATAAATTGGTTACGGATGAGTTATTAAAATTACCGGATGTAATCACTAATAGAAATTTATCTCAAATAGAACAAGAGGCATTAAGAGAAATTCAAAAATGGGAGGATGTAGTCATAAAGCCGTCCGATAAAGGCGGCAATATAGTTATTTGGCCAACAGAGATGTACATAACGGAGGCTATGAAACAACTTAATGATAGCACATGCTATAAAAAATTATTAGGCAATCCCACTGAGGATATTTTGCAGATGTATTCTAAAAAAATAGAACAGGCGCATAAGGAAGGTATTATTATGAAAAAAGAATATGCTTTTTTACAGGTCCTACATCCAAAAGTTCCGACCCTTTATCTCATTCCCAAAGTGCATAAAAATGTAGTTACACCACCAGGAAGACCGATTGTGTCTGGGATGGGAAATTGCGAGTAAATATATTGATTATGTCCTGAGACCATATGTACTGAATCTTAACTCATATGTTAGGGACATCACAGATGTTTTTAGTAAGATTGACAGATTACCTATTATTGAAAATACAATCATGGTAACCTGTGATGTGGAGTCGCTGTATACCTCAATTATACATCAATATGCAGGATTCCGAATGTTGCGGCGGCAACAACAAGCCAAGCAGGCCGCGATGATCTTGAAGCAGGAAGTCAGCCAGCCGGGTCGTAGCACGTAGAGGGTTCTCAGACAAGCCGGGTCGTAGCACGTAGAGGATTCTCAGACAAGCCGGGTCGTAGCACGCAGAAGATTCTCAGACAGGCCGGGTCATAGCACGTAGAGGATTCTCAGACAAGCCGGGTCATACACGATCAGCAACACTGGAGAGTAGTCAGAACAGGCCAAAGTCGGTACACAGGAATCCGGATACAGGAACACAGCAACAGCAAGTCTGGCTCAGAAACACCACGAAAGGGCATCTGACAGATGTAAGAGTCAGGTATAAAAAGGTCACCAAGGGGCGGGCCAAACCAAGTGAACAAATCACAGTCTGCCACAGATGAGAGTGACAGAATAATCACAGGCACTGTGATAGACCATTAGTTTCATTACATCTTTCAATTGCCAATGGGAAAGTATAAGATCGATTCTTAACAAATATTGGGACATATTACGATCAGATGCAGATTTAAATTCAGTAATTGGTGACCAAGTGGCTATGACATGAAGACGAGCACCAAACCTAAAAGATCAACTAGTACATAGTCATCTCACTTTTAAATCTAAGAGTGTATTGAATGGCTCACATTCATGTGGCCATTGTGTGGGATGTCAGCATATGGTGACTATGAAACAAGTGATAGATAGGTTTGGGAAAAATCATCAAATAACGGATTTCATCACATGCCAAACCACGGGTGTCATTTATTGTATTAAATGTCCCTATGGGAAGTTGTATGTTGGAAAAACTAAGCGAAAATTGAAATCTCGAATTAGGGAACATGCATTAAATATAATCAATGCACCAGTGGGCAATTTAAACAGTTTGAAAAAATTGTCCCCGGTAGCTAGACATTTCATGTCATGTCATCATGCAGACCCCAAAGGTTTAAAAGCTTGGGGTCTACAAAAAGTAACCTTAGGAATAAGAGGAGGAGACATCGATAAGACTTTATTGAGATTAGAAAATAGATGGATATTTCTCTTGAACTCCTTGTACCCGATGGGATTGAATGAGGAGTTCAATTTGAATGTCAATCTATGAGTCCATCAAAGAGCATGTTACCAATGATTTGAAATATTGGATCCATTGTATGTCTTTACCGTAACATAATGTAATTCTTATAACATTGATTAGTTCAACAAGATTTGTATATTGGTTCTTTTGATAAAAGATACTTGTTAAAACTTCTTTTGTTGTATTTGAGCAAAGTTTTTTAGTATATATCTTATGGTGAAATTACACCATGGGAGCACTTAAACAGTCGGCATAACTGATTGGATTAGATTTGAATTGTCCCTCCCAATGGGAGGTGTGATTTTCCTTTAAATAGGTGAGTTCACACAGCTTGGCGTCACTCACCATGCCTCTGTGGAACCGTTCTGTAGCGAAACGCGTGTCAGGCATGAACTAATTTTTTCAAATATATCATATAGTTTCGACTTGAGCTAGTTAGATATCTATTACGTTTTAGGGCATTAGTAATGGATTTTTGTTATCCTTTTTGCTCTTATAAATGAGATCACTAGCGGACTCTAACTAATAGATCAATTTCTAGTCTGAATGTTTGTGTCTTAGGTTCCTATGAGCGGGAGAATGTTTCCATTCCTAGTTTTTGTAATTTGATACTTTGTATCTTTACAACAGAGGGTCTAGCGTTGATCCCTTTGTTTGTCTCTACAGACGTGTGTGCAATTGTTGAGATCAGAAATAACAGCAAGCCGGTTGAATGCCCCGGCACTATTGTTATAGAGATTCTTATCCCACAGTGAGATTAGAAATAACGGCAAGCCGGTTGAATGCCCCGGTAACTATTTATAGATTTTCATACAGGATAATGAGGGAGAGTAGATGTTAGTGTATATCAATATTACAGCGTTACCTAGACAAGCAGTTTGAAATAACGGCAAGCCGGTTGAATGCCCCGGTAATCATATGAAGTTAGGATTTAGACCTGATTAGTGATTTTTCATTTTAGGTTTACTAGGGGTAGTGGGGGTGTGTGTATACGTAGTCATACTCACACTAATGTTTTTCAAACAATGGCAAGCCGGTTGAATGCCCCGGCAACCGTATGTAGGTAGTATCTAGGCCTTACTAGTTATAGCAAACATTTCTTAGTAAGTTATATATTACATAGCTATTCTAGAATTAGGCCACTTGTTTGTATTTGAAGGTCACATTTAAAGATTTACCATTAGGTACATTGTGTCACACACGTCATTATAATTACATCTTATATAGAGATATCTTTGTATATGGGATTTTTTCTTAAGGGTTAACAGTTATTGTTAGTTAACTCTTTCCTAGCTCATATTTTGTGGTGGATGAACCTACACAGAGAACATTACAGATGTACTATTTTTCTTTTTTAAGTGTATCCCTTAGCCGTAGGATTTTTATTCTTTTTATTAATAAAAGTTATGTTTTAAATTTTGATGATCCTGCCTGTTTATATTCACGTATAAGAAGTATCATACCTGAGTGCTAGTACTGCAGGGTTATCTATGTATTCTCTTGTTTTATATGTTGCTAATTCCCCTGTAGCAACAGGTTTTCTTCACATAACGAATAGTTAGTGAATATTTCAGGAATAGTGTGAGGAGTAGAGTGCGTTGGGTTTCTTTTTCAATTATTATATTTCAGGAGTGCACCAAAAATCAAAGCAGCCCCGCAGTATGCATTTTTCATATGAGTCACTGGTTAAAGGTGAGGTATGGTCAGCCTAATATACAAGTGTATCAGATTGCTCCACATCAGTAAAACCCACAGTAATGTGGGTATAAACTTCTGTATATATCTGTTAAATTAGTCTGTGTAAAAAAATACTTCACTTACAGAAAGAGTAACTTAACCATTTCAATGCCAGAGGAGATGCAATGCATTGCTTACCCCCTGGCACTCAAAGGGTTAAAAATTCTCTACAATGGTCTGGCACTGTACAGCAGTGGTTCTCAATCTGTGCTCTCAGTAGCTATTAACAGGCCAGGATTTTACACTATCCTTTTAAGAGCACAGGAGAGTTAATCAATACAACTGAGCCTCTGATCAACACACTTGTGTTCTAGCAGGGAAATTCCTAAGTCCTGGCCTGTTAGTGGCCACTGAGGGCATGGGTTGAGAACCTCTGCTGTATAGTATACAATCTGCCTGTGTCTGTGTATAAGGACTGGCACTATACAGTATAGGAGGGACAGTCCCTGTCTGACACCCAAATCCCTCTGCTCCTCTATTTAGGAGATCACACTGTGTGGTGTATATACCAGTGTATCAGATAGCTCCACATCAGTAAAACCCACAGTAATGTGGCTATAAACGTCTGTATATATATCTGTTAAATTAGTCTGTGTAAAAAAATACTTTCATCTTCTTCTAAATCATTCACTTACAGAAAGAGTAATGTAACCATTTCAATGCCAGAGGGGATGCAATGCATTGCTTACTCCCTGTCACTCAAAGGGTTAAAAATTCTCTAAAATACACCACCAGCCACGCCCCCAGTAACACCACCTAAAACACAAATGTCCCTCTTTAGCCATTTGAAATGTTGGGAGGTATGTTACTTACACTGCTCACACTGTATGTATTTATGTTCTGATTTGCATCTGTGTGTCACTGTTTGTGTATGTCAGTGCATGTGTTTGTGTATGTGTGTGTGTTGCATGTGTCTCTGTCTATCACTGTGTGTACCTTTCTGACACGTACACCCTACATTTCACTATCATAACATTTATAAAAAAAAAAGAAACATTCCCTGCATAACATGACGGGCAACGCCGTCCCAAACTGCTAGTATATATTATTTCATGCAGATGTGGTCTCCAATATGCAGGCTGTACCTCTCAACACTTGAGGACAAGATTTGGACAACATGTCAGAAATATTAGGAAAAGTTTCATGCTGCATGGAGTGTCAAGACACTGTGCCATGCATCATGGATCAGATCCACAATTCATAACCATCACTCGCATAGAGAAAATTAAAGGAATTAATAAAGAGGATAGACTAACTAAGTTAAGAAACAGGGATGCTTTCTGGATATATAAGTTATGAATTTTAAGTCCTGATGGTCTCAATGAAAATATGGAAATGATATTGGTATAGTTTAGACTTTAGGTATTCATGAATAGTTATCTACAATTTGTTTCACAAGGATTGATTGTTTTTATCTATTTACATTTAGACTTTTATTTAACGTTTATATACATTTAGACGTTTATTTAATTATTAGGCAATTTTTTGCTCTGTGTTTTATTTTTGGTAGTACTTTTTGTTCATTGTATATATATTTCTTCAATCCACCCATGGATTGCATATTTACTTCATGTGGTTTATGTTTACACTAGATGGATATGTGTCCATATGATAGATGGACATATGTCCGTTGTATAATTCTCTATAGTCTAGTGTTACTGTATATATGCATTACATTTTTTGTATTTTTTAAAAAAAGTTTCCATATTCTATTCTATCCATATTATGTTTACATTTAGGGATGGGCGACGATTTTCGCCTCAAACTGAAATCGGCGAATAATGGCAGTTTCCGCTTGTCGAAAAAAGTGCAGTTTTTTTGCTTTTTTCCACCCATTGAAATCAATGGGAAGAAATATTTCTACACCACACAAAAGTTTTCTACAGCCATTTAAAAGGCTGTTAGGCTCTCGCAGCAACCATTCTGTGTTTGTGAGAGGAGAGAGCAGCATGTTTTTAGTTAGAGGAGATAGGCAAATAAAGGGGAATTGAAGCTTAGTTTAGGAAGTCATTTAGGTAGGACATTTGTTCTTTGTATTAGGGGAGTCTGGGGGCACTCTAGGGGATAAGAAGAGAGGAAGGAGGTTGTACCCCAAATACTCCAAAATTCCATGTAACTGACAGGCAAGACACAGGCAATCTATTTGCTTGCTGATCTTGCTGTTATTGTCCCTGTGCTGGGTGGGGAAGTCTGGGGAAAGACATTGTTGATTTTCTTTTTCAGTTATAATTATTTTTGGACAGACTGTGATAAGACAACAGGGTGGACAACTTAAAAAAATAAAATAACTAAAATAAAAAATAAAAAAGAATAAAAAACGAAATATCTTAGGTGACAGTGACAGACAGCTGACTGGGCTTAGGCAAGGCATCATACAGCTCCATCAGTTGTGTTGTGCACTGTACAGTAAAAAAACAGTGTAGTTGCAGAATGTCCAGCAAACACACACGTGGAAGGGGGAGGGGTGGAGCAGTGTAAGGATATGAGAGTAAAGTAGTAGTCCAAAAATCTACTGCAGCAATGGTTGTTGCAGCGTATGCAATCAATGATGATGATCCCTCTACTCCAAGGGAGGATGCAGTTTGTCAAGGTCCCAGCAAAACTAGGTCCAGCACCACCAGTGCCAGTAGAAATATAGAACCATATAAGAAGAACACTGAAGATGACAACAAGTCACATTCAAGTGTTGATGATGCTGGCAACAGCATAATAGAGGAAGGTGTAGCAGCTAAACCACCTGCTGCATCAGACAGTGAGACACCAAAACGTGCATTTATTGGGATTTAGTGTTGTTTTTAGGTTTGCACTTGTTAATTATATACTTTTAGTGATCATCCCTTTAAGGAATTTCAGCGGTACTTTATCTTTCATTTTTTATTTCTAGCAAGTGAGCTGTTTTCCTGTGAAGGGGTTATCTCCATCTAGTAGTAATATGTGGATCAGTTGGGATTCAGTAATTGTTTTAGGCCTGTATTTGTGAATTGTACCATTTTAGTGACCATCCCTTTAAGGAATATCATTGGTATTTTCTTTTCATTTTTCATTTTTTATTTCTATCCAGTGAGCCGTTCTTCTTTGAAGGGATTATCCCTATTTAGTAACAATACACATATAGATAATTTTATTGACATTATAAATATGTGCGTAAAAAGATCTTTTCTGTATAATTATGTATATTCATGTGTAATATAATTGTGCATTTAGTGAATGCTTGCTCCAAGTTATATGTTGTGAAAGAGTGTTACAGTGTGTATATGGCACAGAGAGATCTATCAACTCTGTCTCACTGAGCCCTTGTTTGGGACTATTTACATCACCTTTAAGATTTTTAATAGCATCATTGCAGTGAGACTACAAATTCAGGAGCGCGATTTGCCCCAATTTTTTAGATACTCATGTTGGGAGCTGCAAGATCTCTCTTCCATGTCCTGATGAAATAAGTTGTATGGTTATGAAACGCATTAACTTCTATCATTCATCACACAAGTGAATTTTTTATACATTTTACACATTTTTATTTTATATTAATAAATTATTTTTAATTTAATTGGGTGTTAGCATTTTTATTTTACCCTCAATTATACAACTGTCCAGCGTGCAAGGAGCATCATAGTCATCATTGTAGCTCTTTGACCGAATGGGGACGGTACAGAGAATTCTTCCTGTGAGACTGCACCCGAGATAGGGTAGATACCTTTCAGGTACAGTACAACATCAATCGAATGAGTACTTTGTTCTGTTCATATTACATCCGGATTGTGTCTGTGTGTTCCAGTCACGTTATATTGATCAATCACCAACGATTGTCACCAATGTTTGACTGAGTGGAGACAGTCACTGTTCTCTCCACACACTTTAATCACTCTGACTGACCTAAATGTAAGCCAGGCGGTGATATTACAAGTGAGTTGTCATTTGTTTTATGTCCCTGTTTCGCATCATCTGTTTAACTATTGCAAGATTTAATTCAACCTTCGATGTTTAGATTGTGGACTTTTTAAGTTATACAGATCACACTATGGGCCATATGTTCAAAGGGATAACAACAAAAAATTGTTGTATGAAAGACAAAAATAAGTAATTGAATGCATAAACGACATATTTTCTATAGAGTATACGACAAAAAACTAGTAATCTCCGTTGTGTACAACACAACTCCAGAATTGACGGGCAAAGGGGCGTGGCTAAACTATTCTCCAGTGTCGTATAGAGGAAAAGAAAATTTGTCGTAACTAACGACAAAAAAATGTCTTTCAAAAGACAAAATTTGTACATTAAGGAAAAAGTAGAGGGAATGTGTTCTGAATGTGAGAATTTTTGTCTTTAGTTAAAACATTTTTGTCATTAGTTAAGACATTTTTAAAGACATTTTTGTTGTTAAGACATTTTTTAAGACATTTTTGTCTTTAGTTAAGACATTTTTTGTCTTTCCATACAACAATTTCAGTCAGGACAAACGACATATTTCCAATCACAACCGACACTCTCTGAAAATATTAATGATCCCAATGACACTGTACTTTGAAAAGTCGTTACAAACGACAAAAGCTATTTCACTACTTCTTTGAACATATGGCCCTATGTGTTTATGTTTTATTTTTTTCATGTTCATCATGATTTGATATCCGGATCCATTCTATGTTCCCATCATTCACTATCCACTGTTGATCTGATGTTTCTCTATGGTGGTATGTAAGTAAAAAGTATTTAATTTGTTTCATGTGATATATTGATTGTTTTGAATTGTATTTTTCATCAAGATTTGTATATTTCATCATAAGTAGTGTATAATTGTACTTTATTCATTTATATGCTTGTTATACTGATTACTTTGTCCACCACATATTTGTTATCATGTGTTTATAGAATAGGTGGTTATATCTTTTTTATGAGCGCCTTCTCTTACGATTTGTTTTATTTTATTTAACATTCACCTTTTGGTTTAGTTTCACTTTTTTCTTTTAGGTAGGTATCATCACTTTAAACACTTGAACATTATTTTTTAGATTTGTTGGGTGCCCCTGTATTTTGTAAAACCAATAGTGTCTGTGTGTGTGTGTCGGTATAAGGAAAACCCTGCTTCCCTTGAAGAAGGGGGGCAGGGTTTCCCTTATACTGACAAAATATTGTCCCTTGTTTCAATCGATCCAGACCGGCTTTCGCATCTCAGTGAACTGTGAATGACATGATGGAAGGGGGAAACTTTCTACTCGATTTTCAAGAACAATGCCAAGCTACAGACAGTTTGAAAATACTATGCATATATAAATGTACATTGAGTATTCCCTTGTATATTTATATTCAGAGGCATAACTGGAAGCCTCCGGGCCCTGGTACAATGAGTGCCACGGGTCCCCCCCTGACCACATTGACCCCCTCCACAATGCCTCCATCTCCTACCTGAAGCTCCCACGCGGCCCTCTTAGTAATGCAAAGTGCTGGGAGATTATGTCATCTCCCAGCGTTCTGCATTACTAGAGCACCGGTGGGAGATTGTGGGCGCCAGGCGGCGGGGTCGCAGGGGGAGGCCGGGCCCCTGGAGTGCATGGGCCCTGTCGCAGGTGCGCCCCCTGTGCCCCCTATAGTTACGCCACTGTTTATATTATATTACTATCTCTTTAATTTCTTTTGGCTCAGTGGAATTAGGATTACCCATTAATTAGCTGCTTAAACATAATTGGTAAGAAACACATCTCTTATTTCCTTTTGTTTTTTTTTAGAGTAGAGTTGATTAAACTAGGAAATCCATTGAGAAGCTGCGTGAACAGGAATGCCTCTATTCTATTCTTTTTGCTGTTTACATTATAGTCAGTGGACTAGATAACACATGACAAAGGATTCTCATGGCTTGGACGAGTATTCAGTAGCCATCCTCTAGACATTAAATCACCATCAGTCTGGGGCAAACTATTTGAACCACAGGGGACAAATTAAAATTGCCACTGATTCAAATGGGTCTTTAAACCTCTTTAGGATTCAAAGTGTTATAGCCAATTAAAATCAAATGAAATTTTGTGAATGTTTATTTCTCCCACTATTGGTTTGCTTTAGAATTCCCCCAAGTTGTTTTATACATAAGATCCTATGTAGTTTTTTCAAGATTACCTCCTTTGAGGTTCACTATTCCTTATTCAGATTCCTAAGGTATTTTTGATAGCATCACTGAAGACAGATGAGCGCTATTGCACACTGAAAAATATTACATAATTACTAGAAATATGAGAAACAGCTATAAATAACATTAATATTTAATTAGAATTTACAGAGGAGAGAGGAAAGAAATATATGTCAATTACAAGCAATGCATGAAGGAAAACCTTTACCATGCTACTAGGGTTAAGAGTACCAACTAGAAATGATGCTTATACATCAGGTAAAGTTTAAACAAATGCATTCATATCACTTTGTAATAAAGAATGTATTCCATTCCTCTATGTACCTGTGGAGCAGTTTGTTATAGTGAGTGCATTCCCATTTTTTCCACTCATTAAAGAAGCTTTAAATTCCCTTTCTTTCACGTCAATCTATTTCTTTTTCTGCTCACTACACAGCAAGCCTCACCTCTTGCACTTGCTATAATATTTTCTTATGTCTTGCAGTGCTGAACAGTTTGAAGTGGAAAAATCCATATCATGCTATAGCCAGTCCTGATTAATCATCCATGGCACCAATCCCTAATTACATACTTTTCTGACAGCCCATTCAGGAAGATGAGACTACAGCACTCACTTGTGGCCTTGTTTGAGATGTTAATGATACATCCCCTAACAAGAGGTATCCAGGTAGGAGCTCATTATCACTCCTTCAGAAACTGGGCAAATTGGCATTGAATGGAAAAAGATTAAGACAGCCAAGTTACTTATCTCCACATGTCACTCTTGAAAAATACACTTATTGTGCATTTGTGTTTGCACAAATGTATAACCTTGTCAGACATGGATGGACATGATATCTCACAACTCAATCCCAGGTAAGGTAAAGAATCACATAGAAACACAAATTAAAGTAGAATATAAAATATTAGCTGATGTAGCAGAATTGTAGGAGAAGATTTGAAGCTGATGATTTAAGAAAAAAACTGGGACAATTTTCAAACAAACCAAATGTACCATAGACAAATACAAATTCTACATATACCTACTGATTTCAACAGTTCTTTTAAACATAGAGAAATCTGCAATGTTTAACTTCTCAATGCATTGGAGACCTCACTAACTTTCAAGAGGATAACACTCCTATTCAAGACAGTATATATTTTCTTGCCCAGTATGGTGTTGTTGGTTTGCACCCAAATTGCTCAAATTTGTCTTATTAAGCCAGATTCAGACTCTTCTTACTCTTTCTATTACATTTTAAAAGCATGGTTGGATTTCCCATTAGGTCAAGTAGCCAACCCCCTAAACCCCAGATTTTGAGTGTCACTTCAAAGTCATTGACAATGCGCCAGATACCAACTACTGGTTTATGTACTTAATTAGTGACTACTATTTAACCCTCATGATGGTAGAGATTAAGGTTGGGAGAAACCAAAATTTGTGACCTCAAACCAAAATTTGTGACTGCTGTTCTTGCTGCTGCTGCTGCTGAGTTGTTTAAAGGGATAGTAATACTTCATTTTATCTTTATATTATTTTATAGGCATTAAAAAAACATGAAGAACGATATAAGTCTTATCTCTCAAACCTTTATGGTTTGGGAGATATGCACAAGCAAAGTTTCCCCTCCAGCCCATTTTACCTAGTGTAAGCCATCTCTTCTCAGATGTAGAATCCAGTCCATAGACCAGACAGATAACTGCAGGGGACAGTCTTCTTCCTATGAGAACAATGAAGGCCCTGCCCCCTTGACAAGTTTCTCAGGTTTTTCCCTTATCTTAATTGAAGATTGTCCCTCTCTGCAGTCTATCTGGGCACCTCCCTTCTGCTCTGGCTGAGCAGTGTTACATCAGTAAAAGGGATGGGAGGGGCATGCTTTGACATTGAATTACTCTTGAACTACAACTTTGGCAGAATTGAAATAACACTCTCCAAAGTCCAAATACTATGATGATTAATTAGAGCTGCTTTTATTATGAAACGTTACTATCACTTTAAGCAGCAGGATGATTATGCAGCTCAAAGGGAATGAGATCAACAACAGCAATATTATGGGTGATGGATGATGAATGTTTGACTTGCCATGATTAGCTCCAGTGATGTGCCTGATGCAGTAGCAGCACCATAACTAGCCCCCACCACTTCAGGTATATGTGGAGAAAAGATGAAGTTGGCCAATAATGCTTCTTCACCTGCCTATCCTCCATAATCATGGGTGTGTTAACTTGTTACTAGAACAGACATTCTTTTCTTGAGAGCAGGAACTATGTCTCTCACATCAGCATCTGCATTGTGCGCATTGTGTGGTAAATAAGGGAAGAACTGGGAACAATGGGTACATCTGCACTCACATGAAACAGCCACAACTCTATCCAAACACCATGGCACTTAGGGTCCCCAATGTGAAATCCCCCCACCAGAAACCAACTACTGCTGCTGTCACTATGCCCCTTATCCACAACCCGCTAAGAACATATGATACATTGCAGACAGTTTAACAGTAATGAAGAGCCCTCCCTGCACCAGCTTAGCATATTCTGCAGGATGGAATCTCCTCAGATGACACTTTATGCCCTGCTTGCTATCCTCTACCACACTGCTATGTGTGGTCAGTGTACCACACAGTGTGCAATGGGTGGACACAAACTGCCACATCTGACATCTACAGAAGATGTAGTTACCCTAGAGCAAGAAGATGATGGTGAGTCAGGTGTTCACTCATCATCAAACTTTGAGCCTCTGGCTTGGTTTCTCTATTCTTCATCCTCTTTGATCTCCACCTCATCTCTTGTTGCCTTTGGGGCGAGTCAGGGGGTACAGCAACAGTGGTTCACAATTTCTGTTTTGGGTGTTTGGCTTTAACATGTTTGACATAAATGTCATGGTGTCTGTGTTTCATGTGTGTTATCAGGGTGGTTGTGCCAAGGTGTGTTCCACCCTTTCCCCTTTTTACTGACTTGTCACAAATTGTGTACAGTGCCATTGGTGATGACTGCACTGTGCCTGCCCCAAGAGAAAAATAGTCCCACACATATTACTTCAGGGGGAGGGGATGGAGGAGAAGAATGGCCTCTTTCTTCTTCTCCTCCACATGGCTGGGGCAGAGGATGATGTTGCTGCTGTTGCTGTAACTTCTTCAGAATCAGCAATGCAACTAGGACCAGGGGTATTGCGGCTGCTGGCAAGTGGAACCTGTCCTGGTCGTGCATGACTTGTTGACCCCATTCCCACTGTGTCCACCGTGGTGTGTGGCACACTAGCCTGCTCCTCAAATCCTGCTGCCATTGCAACTCAGCAGCAGCAGCAGGAATTAAAGCAGTTGAAAATGCCACAAATTCCAAAATCTCACTGCTAGTGGTGGTGGTGATGCCCATCCCCATCACTGTCTCCCATTCCTTCTCAGTTTTGGCTAAAAAGGCCATTAATGACTTTCATACCCCAGCTTCCCAGCATCATCATCACCAGTGTCACCAGTCCCTCAGTGCTCTATTATAGTGATTATGGTGATAATAGTGGCAGTGAAATCAGAGCTTTCTTAGATCAGCCAAAAGTAGAGTGTGACAGAGATATTGTGATGGGTGTGGGTATCACCACCAGTGACATTAAGGTGTTTGCTAATTTAGCACATTATAAGACTTATATTGGCATAATTCTCAACCCACTATGCTTTTTCAAGTCTGAGACATATAGCAAGGTAGGTCTTGAAGCATTGTTAACAGGTCATTAGCAAAGTAGACCTTTGAAAGAAACACTTAGAACAGACCTACAGCAAGGCAAGACTTGTAAAAATTAAATGTGTCTCTGGTATTGGTGGGCTGGTGGACTGAAAACCGACAAGCAACAATTGACTGGTGGTGTGGTGATTGCCAACTGCCATGGAGAATTACTCAGTACCAATCAACTATTACAAATAATTGACCCTACCTGCAATGATCTCTACTTATTCTACATGGGGGAACTGTGGTTAATAATTAATGAATGTACCTATATATAATAATAAATAAATACACAACTCAAATGAATTTGTTTTCTCTAGGCATTATTTACATATAAAACAATATTATATAGTGATTTACATTCATAATAGTGAAATTCCTTCAAACTATACTAGGCAAACTATTTGCCTTCTTTACCCCCTGATTTCATCAAGTTATCCACAGTCAATCCAATGTTACCTGATATTCCAAACTGTCCACCAAACAGAGGGGGATGGGAAGGCAGAAAATGGGGGAGAGGTAGAAGACACAGGAGGAGAGACACAGCCTGGAATCCACAGGATAAGAAGAGAACTAAACTAGAGCAGCTGTGCTCCAAACTTTACCTACTTTCTAGCCATGCCCCCTTACTTCCTATTGGCTAAAGGCTATGATGTCACAAAACACGCCACCATCCATTTTCTATCATGTGGACAGATCACCACATTCCCCCACTTTTTCTCCTCCTACGTTGTCCAGTTCCCAAGTATTTTCCCCCAAGGAAGGGAAACCCAGCGGGTGCGAAAAACCTTTTTGAGGTGAAAATTCACCCACCATCCATCCGGAGAAATTCCCTCAGCGACATGAGCTTTCCTGCAAACTTCCTAGGTTGGATACTTATTCTAACATCTGTCTATAATTGCACACTTCTGTGCAAAATATACACATATTTACAAGATTCTATGTTCAGTTCTTTGCTAAAAGGTCTCTACAGGACTGTGACCATGGTCAGTTCATGTTCGTATGGACGATTGTATGCGAGTCATCTGTCTCCCATCACTCTGTTTAGCATCGGTAGATTCCCTGCAGTTGAGGCAATGGTTCCTTGTATTCCCAGTTCCCTTGGTTTTGGACCCACTATTGATGTTGTTCCAAGCATCTTAAAGAAATAAAGAATAATTAAAATCCCACCATACTGGAATATTTGAAAAACATGTCAATACAACTCTTTGGGAATGTGATTCAACTATACTTTTTATGGATCTCTCATCAGATCCTTACCATGCTATCTGCTAGAAAACACCTTCCTCTCACAAACAATTATTTGAGCATGCCAGAGCAAGCCATTCGCCACCTATATTTAAATTAATGTTGCCCACTTACTATTCGCTATAACTGATTTTGATGGTACTCTGAACATAGTAGCTCCTCCTCTATCTTTCTTTTACCCTGTGTACACATATACTTACATATAATTCTTGCTCTCTATGAACATGCATTGTATGTAACACATTTCCCTCCTTTCCTATTGTGATACAATGTATACTTAGCCCTATGAGGAAGTTCCGCCATTGTCCATCAATGAGTTCCATCTCTATAATATTTAATGCTGTTAGAGAGAGAGAAAGCGAGATAGAGAGAGACAACAGATGGAAACAAAAACTTATAGAGACAGAGAGGAACACAAGCAGAGAGAGCGAGAGAGAGAAACAAACAAAAGAAAAATGAAACCCTGAATGGAAATCCTGTCTCTGTCTTCTTTTCATCTATTTTCAATCCTGCTTGTCTCCTGGAAAAATGAAAAAGAATACAAAGTTAGTAACCCCCCCTCCTCCGGAACTCACACATTACCTCCCTGGGATATGTGGGCTTATTGTGAATTAAACCGTAAAGTTCACATCCACAACAGTGTCCACCATCCATCCCTGTTCACACATACTCACCCACACAGATTTTATGTGCTCCTCAATTCCTAAAAACAATAAAACAAATTTATAATACAGACAAAACAACCAACTGCAATATTACTGCACCCTCCCCTCACTATAGCATTATGGGATTGAAGAAAAATAGAGATTGAAAGGGAAAAATAATTATACTTTAAGTTGTCTCTGATACCACTGTCAAGACACCCTGAATGTTTGCTCCTTCTTTTCCTGCCCAATGTTTCTTTCCTGTGCCTCCCCAAAAAATTCTCTCATCTCTTATCCTCCCGTTTTTGATATCTCTGTTTCACTGTGGTGCCCCTCTCTGGAACCAGCGGATAAAATCATTAAAGTTAGAAGTTGGCATAACACTCCACCATTTTTGGAATGTTGTCCTTCTCCTCCATGGACATGGGGCATGTCTGCATAGTAAACCCTGTGGACATCTGTCTTGCGTTAAATATTTCAGCAATTATGACGGGTGCTTGCTGTATATAACCTAGATCCACTGGGATATTTTCTTGCTTAAAACCCTGTGATGGTCCCTCACATTCTGCCCCCAATGAGTTCAAAGCTGGGTACAGCTTTTGACTGTCCTTACATACCACGTCCTGTTCTTCCTCTACTTTATTATTTCTGCTTTCAACTACTGTATCCTGTAGTTCATTAATTATAATTTGATAATTATCACACTTTTCCTCCATCTCTCTCAACTCAGTTTTTAAGTTCCCAACCATAGTGGTTGAGCTTCAGATAACTTCTGTTAAATGTACATTAATATCTCTCAACTCTTGGACAATATCCCCTAAACCACCAATTGCTATAACAACTTCCTGTACCACCATGGCTTTTCGCTTATTTGCATTATATTCCTTACTAGTTACAACTTGAATCAGAACATTCATAAAACCCTCAAATTTGCCACATTTTGGGTCAATGGGATCAGGGAGTACATATGGGCCATTATATCTAAAGATATCATCCCTGAAATAATCAATACTTCAGTAGAGAAATAGTTTGCTCCTGGAAAATACATCTTAAACCTTGTGATATTTCCTACAATCTTTGTTAAGAAAATAATATACTTTTAAACAAGCAACCTATTTACCAACACACTTGAAGAGCCACAAGACAAACCCAAACTGACCTCTGATTTACAAACTAGACCTGAATGGCTAACACGAAACTGTTCATTCAAACTTTTCTTTTTAAACCAAATAATAAAAAAATGGAATAAGTAAGTAAAAATAGTTAAATGACCCACTAGATCCTCACAACTGAAAATACACAGAAAACAATGTTCATTTAGCAGTAACCTGATTCCTTGCACTTTGGCTCCAACAATGAACATGTGTGTTAGACTATAGCACAACAGAAAACCAACTTAATGCTATTAAATGCAATTTGCGTTAGTAAAATAGACCTAGTGTTAGTAAAAAGAAAAAACTTTTGTAGCATTAACAAAAAACTTTTGTAGGCAGAGACCATTTTGCTTACCACCTTTCTTCAGGCCTGCAAACTGCTTTGGATATGCAAATAAACTGAGACACTAGTTTTCAACTAAACACAGCTATTTATCCTTTGAAGCAGAAAAAAAAACACAAAGAAAAAAACAAAAAAACTGATTTTACCGTTTCACCTAAAACCAGCCCAGTGAACCCAGAGTAATAGGACACTGAATCAGTGTAATTTTCTAAACACCCTCCCAAGTCTGTCCTCATATGCAGCTATGATTTAAGCCTCCACACAATAAAAACAAAAACCAAATCACAGTCCCACAACCCTATGCACTTTAACCCCTTTGCGTCCACTGATGTGCCAGAACCGTCATGGCGGTCCGGCACTTAAGGACCAGTGACAGTCCTGGCACTTCATGGAGTTCAGGGCTCCCAGCGCGGCTGCACACCGCTCCGGGAGACCTGAACCAGAAGTACAAAAAAAAAGCCCCGTGGTCATCAAGTACCGACCGTGCATGCGACGGTCCTCAAGGGGTTAAATTCAGAAAACTCACCACAATCGCTCTTAAAAGGTTTTACACTCTAGAAATTAAAATCCTGTGCCTTCTAAAATAGCGCCCTGTCCAATACAAGTGGTCGCCAGTTATGTGGTTAATAATTAATGTATGTACCTATATATAATAAATAAATACACAACTCAAATGGGTTTGTTTTCTCTAGGATGGGAAGGCAGGAAATGGGGGAGGGGGAGAAGACACAGGAGGAGAGACACAACCTGTAATCCACAGGATAAGACACAGCTGTGCTCCAAACTTTACCTACTTTCTAGCCATGCCCCCTTACTTCTTATTGGCTAAAGGCTATGAAGTCACAAAACATGCCCCCATCCATTTTCTAGCATGTGGACAGATCACCAGAGGAACAATCTGTAGATGTTGCCTTATACCCTGCATCCTATCAGTCTCCACCACATTGCCATAGCAAAATACCACACAATGTGCATTGTGTAGAGGAATATTGCCAGTCTCACATCTTCATAATCGTTATCATTATCACATTTTTTCCTACACACTGCAGTTGTTTATAATTGAACAGTCCCTAAACCCCAAGAGAAGTCGAGGAGGAGAAGGATTATGATGACTTGATGCACCTCACATAGTGGTGTTTCTTTTTATAATGATGCTGCTGTTGCCTGAGCACTAGAACTAGCTGGAACCACCTCCTGTCACATATCACCACTGGTGTTGGTTCCACCACCACAGTCTATGGCAATGATGATCCCAGTCCTACTTCTATGAATAATGCAATAGCTGCTACTGGTGGACACACTAGCCTGATCCTGTGACATTTGTTGTTCAGACAACTCAGCAGGAACTAAGTTAGACAACAACATCATGCCACTGGTGGTATAAAGTTCCTGGTGCCAAAGACCTGCTAACAATTATTTCCAAGGCTTTACATGCAGTAGCATAGTATGTTAACAATTAAATTATACTAATAAACAACATTTAGGGAAATGGCATTAACCCTGTAAGGATTGGCGGGCAAGGGGTTGTGCGGAGGTGCGGGCAAAAAGTTTTAAAAATTTCCCTTGTGACTTTTTGAAAAACGTGCAGATTTTTAGATTTTGAAGCGAAAAATTTCACCTTTCCGCCTATGCAAAAATGTCCTCCTTCTCGCCTGTTTTAACAGATTTTCTGCCTATTTTAACACACTTTTCACCTATATTTCCTATAGGTACTACATTTCCCACTGTAATATTACTGCTTCTGAGGGCTGAAGTTTAGAAATAAGTGGCTGAAAGTCAAAGTTGTGAGTCCTACAGCAACATATGGTTTCAAAAATGTGTTAGCATGCAGAGTGCATTTTTTCCCTTTGCCCACAACACTAACTTCTTGCTTAAGTGACACTGGCTCATATTCATGATGATTTCAAGTAATGAAAAAAATAAAGTACAACCTACAATGTGGCAGATGTGTATTCTAGTGGTGGTGGTGATGGTGGGGGACTGGCTTGGTGTGATCTGTGTATGTATTTTTACCATTGTCATACTCTATTCTCCTTCTCATGTTACTGACACACATTACGTATCGGCCATAGCAGTGGTCCCAAGTGGGGTAGATGGCGGCAAACCTTCTTCAAATCTGTCCTCCACCTCCTCATCTGTGCTTCTTTTAATATATTTGTCCTGGCTTTATCTGTCATGTCTGCTACTACTACTACTACTACTGGAGCTATATGTTGATATAATTCTACTATCAATACTACTAGGTGTCAAAGGTGCAGTACTTACAGCAGCATCACCAGAGGTACTCATCTTATCTAACACTGTGGATGTTAACCTGAGTTGCTGTTGCTGGGTACTCAAAACAAGTGTGTGTGTGGCTGAGTAGGACTTGGACTTTGAAGAGGCAATGATGCTGATGATAACTGATAGGGTGACTGTGTGCTTTTTGACATCTGTACTTGTCCAGGGTCAGACTTTCGAATGGCTTTCTCAAACACTTTATAGACAGGCACAGTGCTCCTTAAAAGTGGTGGAAGATACAGCCTTTAACTTTCTGCTAACCTTTTAGCCCTATCATCCTCACTCTCAACTTCATCTGTATCTGAACAAGAGAAGGATGCTTGAGGGATATATTCTAGATATGCATCATCATCAGTCATCATTAGGTCATCCTCAGAAGCATCAGCATCACCTGACAGTTCTTGCCCACTACTTTCCTTATATTCCTCTAAGTTTTTAGAGATCTCATACAATTTCTTTTCACTTTTACTATAATGAAATTTGCTATTGTTTTGAGGACAGGTGTTTTGGTGATTGGTTGTCTCACTGTCTGATGCAGAAGGCGGTTCAGCTGCTACACCTTCCTCTAATATGCTATTGCCAGTATCTATATTTCTACTGGCACTGGTGGTGCTGGAACTAGTTTTGCTGGGACCTTGAAAAACTGCATCCTCCCTTTTAGTAGAGGGATCATCACCATTGATTACACACGCTGCAGCAACCATTGTTGCAGTCAGTTTTGAACTACTACTTTACTCTCACATCCCTGCACTGCTCCATCCCTCCCCCTTCCCATTGTGCATTTGCTGGATATTATGCAACTACACTGTGTTTTTTAACTGTACGATACAAAACACAACTGATAGAGTTGTATGATACCTTGCCTAAGCCCAGTCAGCTGTCTGTCACTGTCACCTAAGATATTTAGTTTTTATTCTTTTTTATTTATTTTACTTTTTTGATTTTTTTAAGTTCTCCACTCTGTTGTCGTAACACAGTCTGCCTAAAAAAATGATAACTGAAAAACTAAATCAACATCTTTCCCCAGACTTCCCCACCCAGCACAGAGACAATAAAAGCAAGATTTGCAAGCAAATAGGTCCCTAGCTGCCTGTGTCTTGCCAGTCAGTCACATGGAATTTTGGAGTATTTGGGGGTCAACCTCCTTCCTCCCTTCTTATCCCCTAGAGTGCCCCCAGACTCCCCTAACACAAAGAACAAATGTCCTACCTACATGACTCCCTAAATTAAGCCTCAATTCCCCTTTATTTGCCTATCTCCTCTAGCTCAAAAACATGCTGCCCTCTCCTCTCACAAACACAGAATGGCTGCTGTGAGAGCCTGACAGCCTTTTTTATGGCTGTAGAAAACTTTCCTGTGGTGGAGAAATATTTTTCTTACCATTGATATCAATGGGCGGAAAAGGTGAGAAAAAGAGGAAAAACGGCACTTTTCTCAGGAAATTATTCCCCAAGCTGAAAGTGCCATTATTCGCCGATTTCAGTTTGAGGCGAAAATTTTCACCCATCCCTAGTTGTGTGCACTTGCAGACCAAGGTCTTTTTTTATGTTTTTGGAGAGCCAGAATGTGTGAGTGATCACACTTACCGGCTTGCTGTGGGAGAGAATGAAACTGACTGCTCCAGTCTTCGAGCAGTCAGTTTTAGACTCCTCCCATGATCACAGCGCACCAGCAGGTGCTCTTAGATAAAAAAAAAATCACGATGTGCCATGATCATCACCGATCCTTAACGTTTGGACCATTGTGGCGGTCCTGGCACATCACTGGTAATTAAGGGGTTAAATTATAGTAACATTATTCAACAACAAAAAGATAATTAACAAAAGCTAAACATGTATCTAAGTGAATGGTGTATAATATATGATGACTAGGATGGAAGGCTAGACAAATGATATGTAGTTTGTTTGATTCCAATATAAGATCAAAGTATTTGTCAATCATTCAATGATCATAGCACAAATCCCAACTGTTGCAGATGTGGCAAACTGGCAAATTCCTTCTCCTCCTCCTCCTCAATGCTGTTACCACTGAAATATGCTTATTACTTCTCTGTTTTGTGGATATTTTTCTGATTCTGCTTCATACTTGTTTGGTGTTTGATGCTGGTTCATTTTTAAAAATTTAAGTTCCAACACTATATAGACATGATCAGTAACTATGAAACTAGCTGCAATGAAAACCCACTTTAATTGCATGCTTGCTAGTTGGCAACTACGGGATTTCACATCATAAATGACTGCTGACCGCCCTCATTGTTTTGTTTGCCAGTACTCACTAGATTGTCATTTTGGCCTGGAACAAAATGATCTTGCAAGTAAGAAGTAACCATCTCGCATGCAGTGAGGCTACTCCTTAAACACAGAGAGTGCACATAAGTTACTGACCGATATTGTGGGAACAAGTCCCATAGAAATGTAAAAGTTGCATTACTACCACCACAAATGTTACACTGTTGATGCTGTGGGTATAATTTTCTTTCCTATCTTCAACAATGTAATCTACTCAATCTATAAATATTTCTATACACCAGTTTGCAGAATCTGTTTCTGATTTGTCATTAGAGAAGAACAAAATAATTGTGTATTCTCAATTCACATGAAACATTTCCCTAGACACATTTGTTTCACCTCCCCTGCTCATTTTTTTCTGGGTCCTCTGGACTCGTACACAAAATGAATTGAGGATGTTTGACTCTGCTTGCCATCTCAGTGAATAAATCTGTGCTCTTTTGGAATAATGATGAGGTTATTATGGTTCTCTTTTATAGTTTTTTTTAATAGTATTATTTGAATATAATTCACATTTTGACAAAATCATAGACACTTTGTTAAGTTATGTTAGACTACAAAGCATATTTGCTCTGCAGAAGAGAAAAAGAGAGAAGTATCTATACTCACAGTCAATCAATTAAGTACAAGTTCAAACAGGATGGAATACAGTTAAAAACATAGCATAAAGAGAGACTCTGTTGAGCACTATGAAAGAAACACTTACAGGTATTTTCTGATTCAAAAGGCACATGTAACTTATACAGTAGTTATTTTATGAGCATGATTCTACACAGTGTCGTCAGCTGTCAGGTCTCCAGAAAGAGACAATAGCAGAATGTCTCTCTTTTGATTGGAGCAACATTCTAATATCATCAGGGCCAGATTTATAATTAGGCAGAGTAGGCATCTGCCTACAGGCGCACTCCACAGAGGGGCGCCTATCATTGGGATCATGTTGTGGTTTTTTTTTGTTTGTTTTTTTAATACACCTCCCCCGCTGCCCAGTGCTGCAACATGGTGAAAACAGGTCTGTGCCTTTTTCGGTAACGTGGAGAGGATGGAGGCAATATTGGGTTGATGGGGGCAATATGAGGGCAATATGGTATATGGAGATGATGGGGGCAATGTGGAGATGATGGGGGCAATGTGAGGGCAATATGGTATATGTAGATGATGGAGGCAATGTGGAGATGATGGGGCAATATGGAGCTGATGGGGGGTAATGTGGAGATTAGGAGCATTGTGGAGGTGCCCAGTGGAGATGGCCAATGGGGGGGGGGGCGCTTCAGATTTCTGTGCCTACAGGCTCCTGAGATGTAAATCCGGCCCTGGATATCATCCTTTTGATTCAGGAAATATTTTTAATGCACCATTTTCATGGTCACCCAATAGATTGCAACATTTCAATAGGATACCACTACAACCCATCCAGGTTTTGGTTGCTTGGAAATTATGAGAGTTTAGTTCCTAATAGTTGAATATCTATCAGCTGACTAGCCCTGCCATGCACTCTATTGATATTTGAAAGAACCTGTTACTTTATATTATGTACTAAGCCCTGTCATTGTCTGATTCTATTCTAACAGAAAAAAGATGCTGATGAATTCTGGCAGGTTTAAATGTCTAGCCAAACTTTTTTCATACCTACATTAATGTAAGAATTTTCCTTAGAACATTCTTCTTTACAATGTTATTTTAATTATATTAATGTCTGGCTTCATAATATCATAATATTCTTGCTTCTGATGTTTCTTGTGCATCAATTGATTTTCAGATTTAACAATAAAGCTAAGTTGTACACACTCAGACTTTTGTCTCCCTGCTATTATCTTTTGGTTTTGCATCTACTGCACATTGGTCCTTTTTGCTTTTTATAAGCATTGATTATTGGAGACATTAGAACTGTTACTGAATGGCATGTGAGTCTTTTGTTACATTATCAAGAGCATCTCTCTTACATCCTTTTTTCAAATTAATTTCATTGGAGATAGTGTTAAATCATTAACATATATATAATTGGATTTCATTTCTTTTGAAATGTCTAAGATATTATTTTTATATTTTTGTTTATGTAGTGCTGGCAAGTTTACTGATACAGTACAGTATGCAATATTTTCTAAGAGCATACTAATACTGTTAATGGTAACTCAACATTGTATAGCACTACAAATATAACAAGGGAATGTCCATTATATTTTTGTTTGATAATTGATTATCATGGTTGCTAGTGGTTCTTTAATCCCATAATTGAAGATGGCTCAAGCAAATCAGAGGGACACAGCGACAGTGAATGGCAGTGGAGTAGTAATCCATGAATATATGTCTGGCTTTTCCGCACATTGTTCCTTCACCTTCCCTGAGAATTTCCTCTCTCACCCCACTTCTTACAGCACACCAAGTATACAGATGGTGTCACCAGCCTCGTCCTCTTTTCATATGCAGCACCCTTGAACCACAAATGCCTTCTTGAGTGAGATTTGTCGTCGGGGGGGGGGGGGCAGAATAATCACTTTGTACATTTGGCCTATGATTCCATCTACTGGCATATTTAAAGGAATAGTGTTATACAGAATACTTTAACAACCCATGATGGTCCAGGACCGTCATGGGTCCTTAAGGGGTTAAACGGCTGGAGCTTGATTCCTTTGAAGGCTGAGGACCTTTGCTAGAGTACACACTATTAGTGACTATTGGGGAATTGACCCCTGAGAGGCCTTCTGTCCAAGAGAGGGCACAAGTGAGTGTACTAGTTGAAGTTTTTATTCTGTATTAATATACAGTATGCTATTAGATTACTATATTTAGACGGATTCGCCTGTTGTCTGCATCTGTGTTATTTTTGCCTCTCCAAAGTATTTCTCTTCCCAGGCCAGTCCTCTCTGTCATATCTGACACTTATCTGATCAGATGATCACTAGCAGGTGAAACACAGAAAAAGTGTAAAAAGTCTCAAATTTATTAGCTTTCAGGGACATAGTGCTTCTATGTAGCTGCTGTTTTGGTGGGAAATGCTTTTAGTAAAACTGTGGACTACGGACTCCCTCAAATAGTAACAACTAATTTCCTGCCATCGCTCAGACACAAAGATTACCATATCTTTGTTATGACTCTTTTTCAGAGAAAGAAATCAAGTAACCGGAGCTGCAGAACTTCACCCACTCATTGAACTGTCCTCAAGGGTGGAGCACCAAAGTTTTTAAGCCCACTAAGAATTGCAGAGGAATATGTGGTGTGAGTGAGAAGTAGGGTAGAATCATAGTCAAACAGAGCAGAGCTTATATAATGATTGGTCATAGATTAAACAGGCTAAACAAAACTAAAAGTGAAGAGAAGAGAAGGAGTAGTCAACTAGAACATGGGTCTTTTTACCAGGGAGCAGAGAGTTGTCATTGTCAGACTCAAGCTGCATTTGGTTCACAGCATAGGCTGCTCCAGAGATTCTTGCTGCAGCCAAGGCCCGATTAAAGGTGGAGGCCTCAAAGCCTGATAGTAGCATGACGCCTCTGGATACAGTCAGCTACTCACTGACACTGGAACAGAGACTCAGTCTTACCTGCAATTAGATTTTCTTGCATAAAATGGGAACAAAACACAACAAAAGTCAGACACTAGAGGGCCAATCGGTAGACTAGATGGCAGTTGAGGAAACTGGAACTGACAAACAATAAGTCAGACATGGAAGAGTATGACTAGCCAGATTCAACTAGGTGTCGGTGGTGTAGGAAGGTCTGTCAGGTTTGACTGGGAATTGGAAGGTGTGCAAGAAGGTACCGAGGATGAGGGGTAGGGAAGTCTAGCAAGTAGGACAGCAAAGCAGTTGAGGAGCAGGTAGAAGAGTAGTCGAAAAAGCAGAGCCAATGATCAATACTGGCAATCACCAAATAAGAAGCCAAATCAGATATCGAAGGGGAAGTCAAGAATAGCCAGGTCAGGAATGCTGGAGATACTCGAACAAGACTGGATACAGGTCACGGCAGTTAAGATCACGTGCAGGCACAAGGCGCCAGCGCTAGACAAAGGGTCAGAGAGACAGGATGGGTAAAGAGAACCAGGAGCAAAATCAAATAACTGGTAACAGATTCCAGGAAATACCCAAAAAGACAGAAAGAGCATAACACCCATCTTGCACAACTTCCTGCTCTAGTATCGACTTATTCTTGTACAACATCCCACTCTGGCAACAACCGCAGCTTGTACAACATCCCGATCTGACACTGCTTGTTACACCTCCACTCCAACTCTGGCTGGGTCTGACTTCTGTTTGGCCTAGGTTACTACCTTCAGGTACGACTCTCAGTCTCTGTCTGCTTGAGCAGTTCGACTACCCATAAACTCTCCCCAGCCTCAGCCAATGCTCTGCCTGCAATCCTTTTACAGTACCTCCTAGAGACTTCAGTTGAAGGAAGTGCCTATCCTTTCAACTGGCTTCATGGCCAGCAACTTTAATCATAGCCCTAGACACAGCAAAGACACTTCCAATGGATGCTATACTCCCAAGTTATGTTCTCAACCCACAGCACTCCAGCAACTCCTTGGAAGTACTGTTCCCTAGTTTCTAAACCTGACAGCTACCTTCCTCTTGATTTTGAATGCCGATGTGAATCTTGTGACCTTAGTTTATTTTTGAGTTCCATATCCTGTTACTTACCTCTGTGCTTTGCACGATGCTGCTGTCTGCATTAATGAGAAAGTGGTTCTGGCTACTCATCTTCCTGGTTGACAAAGTTAAACACTGCATATACCCACAGAAAGTTCACTCTTGCAGTCATCACACTCACAAGCTACACATCCTAGCTTCGCTTTCAAGCACCACAGTCTTCAGAGTGTGTTCTGTTTTCTAATCTCTTGCTCCTCATACATCCTGTTCCACTCTGGCAAGTGAGTAATTAGTTTTCATTCAATACTTCCACTCACTCCTGTATCTATTCCTCACTGGTTTTTCAGTGTCTCTTCTATCTAATAGTGCTCATCTGCCTTGTGTGACACCTTTCAAGTTGTCTTTATATTTCCCTTTAATTTTTCACTTCATCATTCATTTTTTTTCTTTCTCCTTTTACTCTCTAACCTTCATCCTCCCCAATCCCCTCTAACCATTACTCTAAACATTATCCCTCATCTTCACACTTTCCATGTAATTGTCCATACAATCTATTCTTTCCATATTTCTTCTCTCTTAACCTCATCTATCTACCCCAATTAATCCTTGTATTACACCCTTCACCTATTTCTTTCAATTCCTTTCTTCCCAATATATCACTTCCATTTGTATTTCCCCTCTTTTCCCTCATTTCTTCTCTCCATATCTTCCTTTCCTACCAATCTTCACATCTCCTCTCAAAATATGCAAATATTCAAGTGTATTCTTAAAATCCAAATTTATTTCTTACAGGTTCACATTAATTGCTTTCTGACATGAATATGGCATGGTCGCGCAAGTAAATGAGCAGATATTACTCATTCATATACAGAGGACTATAATCTGGTCTAGTAATAAATTACTGTTGTAATTTGTGTACCGTTGCTTCAGTAAGACTGATGTACTAAGAAGTCCTGAAGCAATCGCATAGCAAAAATCAAAACAAAAGAACTGCATCACAGAGGACAAATTCCATTTGGTTTAAATTGGGCTTGTCACCTTTGAAGGCCACATATGCATTAGAGACCTCTATAGTCTTCAATGAGATAAAAGCCACATTTAAATTAAATTGGTTTAAATTGGGCTTGTCACCTTTGAAGGCCACATATGCATTAAAGACCTCTCTAGTCTTCAAGGAGGTAAAAGCCCCATTTAAATCGATGGACATAGCTGTCAAACACAACCCCACAGCATTGTTTATTATTCCTCATTATCAGTCATGCAACTGAGGGTCTGTAGTTTTGGCAACATTGAGTAGAGATCAACAAAAAATCATCAATTTGTTTTACTGGCCAATTCATCGAAAGTTCTGGATTTGTTTGAAATAGTCCAGAATTGAGAAGTGAGAAGAGGAGAGAGGAACAATGGGCATGCAAGACAAGAAGCACAGGACAGTGAGGGAATGCGAGATGGTGAGCATAAGAAAGAGAGAAGTGGCGACCACTGGAGAGCACAGGTTGAAAATGAGAAGGAGTGTGGGAGAGGCAGAAGGCCAGACTACAGCGGAAGAGGAAAAAAAGACAAAGAGGATAAACTGACTGCATTAGAAGGGGAGAACTGTAGAGGAAAAATGGAGAAAATGAGAGAGCAACAAAGACAGAGAATGTGAGAGTGAGGAGCAAGTTGTTCAGCAGTCTAGCCACCTGCCAAGGAAGCTTTTCAACCCTCTTTAAACAAGTAATCCATATAGAAACATGTTTAATAATTGAAGGTAAGCACATCTGTTTTTTTTTTTTGTTTTTTTTTTTGTGGACACCACATTATCTCTTTTCCTGCAATCTAAGTGGTTAAATGACAAATGAAGTATAAAATGAAAACCCAATTTTGCAAGACATGTTTCTTGTCTTGAAAAATGGCATGTTTCATATGAATTCTAAACTTACAGGATCCTTTTGCTCATCCCTGTTATATAATATGCCTTGCACATACATTATATTTGTTCTGTATGTGTTTGTTTGTTTTTTTTTTGTTAATAGAGAGGAGAAGGTGCTAGGTCCGGCCCAAACAAAGTATAAACAACACATAATAGATACTCAACAAGTGCAATGACACTTGCACAAATGCACTTTTGAATCTCCATATGAAACCTGAAGACAGGCACACAGTACTGTTAGGTTAGGACACAATGAAAAATGTTCTCATTTTGCCCCCATAAGATGCACTGAAACAGCCCCAGGGCTTTTGCTCAGTGCAGGCCTGGTTTAAGTTTGCTTAATGAGGTTTTCCTTCTATTACTGTCATGGATCATTTTTCATGGCCTAAGCTGCTGTAAATGCAAAGCTTTAAAAATGAGCTACTATTTCATATCTGACAATTCAGACGTTAATGTAAAGAATCACAAGGATGCATAGGCATGCACACACAATTTTACATATAACAGACTATTTTCTTGCTACAATTAGCCTTCCAAATGGAGCAATTTACACTGGCAAATGCATGTTTCTACAGGCAGTAAGAAAACTCATTACTTAAGCACTGAGCTTTGTGAGTAGGCAGCAGATAGAGTGAGCTATCTGTGATTTGCACATGAGATGATGGAAACTGTTAATGTTATCTGCCCACGGCTGGGTGCATGAATCTGTAATTACTCACAAAAGTGTATTTCTGAAAGGTGCAAAAGAGCAGGCTTGCTGTGATGATAGAGGTTCCTATGTAAGCAGGTACATATATTCTTGAGGGCATGCATTATGTAGGCTTTACTTTTAAAATTATAATTGTGTTTTATATGCCGTATAAGGTATATATCTGTGTTTTGGTGCTGTGTAAGTGAAGTTATTTCCAATTTTATGAAACACATTTTCATTCCATCTCTCTTTTTGCCATCAGCAGAATGTTGAAAGCGTAAAATCGTTCTACAAGTCTTTCCAAACATGATGCAAGATTTGTTTACTTCAAGGAGAATTACTGCAATGAACTAATGTGAAAATAATGTTTCTTATCATTTATTTGCCGTATTGATTTAGATGCAGTTTGCCACATCTGCATATTTTTGCATCCCGTTTGTGAAATAAATCCCTATTAAATACAAATTTCTTGGTATTTGAAAAACTATCATTTTTTTCAATAGGATCATTTAAGAACAGTAATTAGCAATAAATACAGAAAATTAAATGTGCTGTTTTGTTGTGTACCAGCTGCATTTTGCAATGACCTTTCTAACATATGCTTTTGATTAGTCAGGTGCTGGGCCACTGGCTGTCAGGCACTACAAATCCCATCATCCCCATCCCCAACATTCAAACAGCAGGAGCTTGAATAATTGATGAGCCATGTTGTAGTCATAAATTTGATTAAAAAATAGGGATGGCATAAACACTTTTCCATGTGATGTGAGCAGAATCCTCTGCTGTGATCCATTAACCCCTTGTGTGAGCTCCTCTGATGCTCAAAGTGTTAATATTTTCTCCTTGGTACAATTCATTGATGTTTAACAAAAGGAAATTTCAGTCCTCCTGGTAATTTTATTCTTGTAACTCTTTGAGTGCCAGAGGGGTACTCATCACATTGCTCTGCAATACATTGGATACCCCTCTGCAACTCAAAGTATTAAAGAAACACTTACTGATAAATGTTATTTGCAGAAGCAAAAGTGATACAATTGTTAATAAGGTAAAGAGGAGCAACTTTGAAGCAAAGCAGCTGTATCATATATAACAACTGAAAATTCACAAATTCCTGTCAATGTAGATCACTTTTAACCCCTTAAATGCTTGATTGACCACATTGCAATGTAAAGCAACATGTTGGAGACCTTTCTAGCATTATAGTGGTTAACAGCCTCATTTAAAAATCAATAATCATGTTTTACAAAGTTTGCACATATGGAAGCATCCCCAAAACTGCTACTCTGTACTTCTGCTGGAACTGGGCAGAAATGCAATCCAAACGTTTGTGGCTCATAACCTTTCACTTTGGATGGTTGATCATTTTGTCTTCATGGAACCTTAATGTGGATCTTAGAAACCCTTTACTTTGGTCTGTGTATGCTGCAAGCGCAGACAAATTTTCAGAGTCTCACAGTTCAAACTCAGGACAAACAAGGGTACAACAGGAGTCTAGCTTCAGACCCCGTTCTGCTCTCCACTGTACCTCGGGGGCACTCAAAGTGGCTGCGGCCAATTGTTCTCTCTAAGGTGGATAAAATGGTAGTTTATGCAGTGCTGCATTGGAATAACAGATGCACCATACTGCCCTTCCCAGTTTTAAATAATCTTTAAAATCTGTCAGAGCTGTGTCTCCTATCTGTGCTTATCTAAGAAGGAACACTGGCCGCTGCTTCAGCAGATGTACCAGAAGGTACTATTTCCTTGCTAGTTGCACCTTAAATTGTTTGTAATATATTTTTTTAATTGCCTACTTTTTTCTTTGTACATATCACTATACTGATATCATAACACAAATTTGTTTTCACAGTTTCCAAGGCAAGGGGTTAAAGTACCTTTCTAGAATGTTGTATATTACAGCCCTTCAAAAATCATAGATTCTTTTCTAAGAATCTTTTCTAAACAGTTATTTTCTTACTCTTGCTGTAATAGACTCTTAATAGTAATGCATGCTCTTCCCCTTCCTGTGTTCTCCTGGGACCCTCCCTCTATTCCACTTTGCCAAGGTGTTCAAGGTCCTCTGTGCACAGTATGCCATATGCATAAAAGAAAACTGTAATTTTATTACAAGACCGGAGGCTTCATATTATGCTTTTAACTTTCTTTACTCTCAGCAGCAAAATAAAAACAACCATGTTTAACAGATAGAAGAACTTTAACATATTCAGACTTGGTAGACCAACCCCTTTGAACCCTACCCACCAATCATCAGCTAGTAGTCATTATAAACTGTTGGTGTCTTCTTAATACTTGCTATTTCTTTGCTGCTTCCTCAGATAAATATATTCTTTTCTCTGAGATAATAAAGAGGTTGATTGTTTTGTTTTGTTGTACTTATTTTATTTTATTCATTTGGATATTCTCAATCTGAACTAGAAGATAGTTCAGTCATCCAGAAACTTTTAAAAAATTCAGTCAGTAATGTATCCAAACAGGTCATTGATGGCAAATTCCAATGTTATCTTATACAGCCTATGCACTAAGATCTCCAAAGATAGAGAAATCTTAGTGCATTGGCCCTATAGAGTAAAATATGAACTGGAGAAGTGATATCACTGAAGTCATCTCCATTTTATCATGCCATAGTACATAACCTCCTAGGACTCCCAAACCTTTATTCCCACAGAGAGGCAGAGTATGAACCTTCAGACCATCAAGGGGGTAATCTTGATCAGACCTTTTTTAGGAAATTCAGTTTCCTTTTCCCATTCCCTATCAGGAAAAAGTGGATGGCAAAACCACACATTTTTCCCCTTTTGGTCTCAGATCACCTCAGATCAAAGAATATTACAAACAATTAGAGGTTTTCAAAATGACATAGAATTCTACTCTCTTCCCTAGCGATAGGTGACAGTTTTCATCTCAAAAGAGAAGCAGGGGCAAATGGCACTTTTCTCAGAGTGGAACATTTTTCATGAAAAGTACATGTTTTTTTTTGCTTTTATAGTCTAGCTCATTGCATTGATATCAATGGGAAGACTGAATTTCTCCCCACTACAAGGCAATTTTCCATTCCTTTCCCTCAGGCATAGTATAAAAGGGGTTCCTGCAGCATGCCATTCTGTGTTTGTGACAGGAAGAGAGAGAATAGCGCATTTTTCAGCTATGAAGGAGAGGCTACTAAAGTGGAGTTGAAGCTTAGTTTAGGGAGCCTTGTAGGCAGACAATTTATCATATGCATTAGTGGAGTCTGGGACACTCTGGGTGACAGGAAGGGTGAAAGAAAGTTAAACTCAAATACCACAAAATTCAGTGTGATTGTAATCCAAGTTTCTTCCTGTTCAGGCTATTATCTCTGTGTAGGGAAGTTTGGGGGTGTGAGAAAGGAGCAAATGAGATTTACCCCAAGTAACCACACATTTTCCTGATTTGGCTGTTATCTCTGTGTCAGTGGAGTCTGAGGAATGAAGCAGTGTTTTTATTTTTTGACAGTCATAGCAATGGGGGGGCAGTTAATTATAAAAAGGAAACCAAAACAATTGAAAAGTTGTGACTGGGGTAGACTGATACTAGACAAGATAGAGTATTGTATACACTGCCAAGACTTCACACACAATCTGTGTACTCTACTTTAATAACACACAGTAGTTGAGTAATGTCCATCAAACACACAAGCGAAGGGTGAAACACAAGGGAAGGGTGAAAGGATTAGGCACAGGGCAGGGAACTGTGAGTAAAGTGGTAGTCCAAAAACTGACTGCAGCCATGGCTACTGCAGTGTATGAAATTAATGATGGTGATAACTCTCCTCCCAAAAGTTTTACCACCACCAGCACCATTAGTATTAATAAACCATCTAAAACACTGAAGATGACAAGTTGCCTTCTAGTGTTGATGACATAATGGAAGAAGGTGTAGCAGCTCAACCAAATTCTGCATCTGACAGTGAGACAAACAAGCACAAAAATACCTGTCCTGAAAGCAGTAGTGAATACTGTGAACATACTTCTAAGAAAAAAGTACATTGAGACCTCAAAATGCCTAGAAGAATTTAAAAGTAGTGGGGGAAAAGGATGGCCTAGACCTAGATCTAGAATATATCCCTCCAGCACCCTCCTCTTTTTCAATTACAGATGAAGTTGAGAGTGAGAGACATAGTGATATGGCTAGAAATTAACTGAAAGACAAAGGCTTAATCGCCCACCACTGAAAAGGAGCACTGTGCCTGTCTGTAAGCTCTGAGAAAACTATTGGAAAGTCTGACCCTGGACAAGCAAAGATGTCAAAATATACACAGTTATTCTATTAGTCATCATCAGCATCTTCAAGACTCACTCAGCCACACACTACTAATATTATGTATCCAGCAACGACATAGGTTATCAACACCCACAACCTTAAGTATGATGAGTATCTCTTCTACTGTTGGAAGTGCAGCATCCATGACACCTAGTAGTTGTACAATTGCAGCAACATTTAGTCCCAGTAGTAGTAACCCCTCAGCATCCCCTCAGTCTATAAAGTCCACAGTATGGAGATATTTCACTCATTATCCCAAACATGTGAGCAGGGGGAAAGCAGGCTCACACCTAGACACATCCTCACTGTTATCCCACCTGAAGAACAACCACAGGTTTGACTGGAATACACACCAGCAACAGGCCAGAGGTGTCACAGCTACCAGCAGCAGAAATACTATAGGTTCCCAGGGATCTGGGGATAATAATATAAGTGATGTTCATTAGTGTTGAGCGAGCATGCTCGGCCGATGCTCGGATCGGCTCGAGCATCGCTCTGCTCGGCACATGGCGGTACTCGTACGAGTACCGCATGTGCTCGCCCGCCATGTTCGGGTCTCCTCCCCGCACGTTTTGCGGCTGCTGCGCAGCCAATAAACGTGCAGGGAGGCTCTGACATCAGTGTAATGCCAGCAGCCATGTTGGCTGCTGGCATTACACTGATTGGCTGGCCAGAACCCGTGGTCGGGTGCTGTATAGCACCTGACCAGCGAGTTCGGCTCAGTCTTAGCCAGGGAGAGATGAGGATAGGAAGGGAAAGTCAGTGTAGGGAGAAAAAAAGCGATTGTGAAAAAAAAAGAACCAAAAGTCCTTTTTAGGACTACTGTGTGTGGGGGCAGCAGGTTATTTTGTGTGGGGGGAAAAAAAAAAAAAAACAAAAAAACATATATTCTGTTTAGTGTGCAAAGTTGCAGATTAGAGCACATTCTGTTTAGTGTGCAAAGTTGCAGATTAGAGCACATTCTGTTTAGTGTGCAAAGTTGCAGATTAGAGCACATTCTGTTTAGTGTGCAAAGTTGCAGATTAGAGCACATTCTGTTAAGTCTTCAAACTAAAATATCAAAGTCACATATTCCATTCAGTGTGCTTCGCCGCAGTTTAGCAGCACATTCTGTGTACTGTGCAGAGTTGCAGAATAGGAAGAAATACTGTTAAGTCTTCAAACTAAAATATCAAAGTCACATATTCCATTCAGTGTGCTTCGCCGCAGTTTAGCAGCACATTCTGTGTACTGTGCAGAGTTGCAGAATAGGAAGAAATACTGTTAAGTCTTCAAACTAAAATATCAAAGTCACATATTCCATTCAGTGTGCTTCGCCGCAGTTTAGCAGCACATTCTGTGTACTGTGCAGAGTTGCAGAATAGGAAGAAATACTGTTAAGTCTTCAAACTAAAATATCAAAGTCACATATTCCATTCAGTGTGCTTCGCCGCAGTTTAGCAGCACATTCTGTGTACTCTGCAGAGTTGCAGAATAGGAAGAAATACTGTTAAGTCTTCAAACTAAAATATCAAAGTCACATATTCCATTCAGTGTGTGTCACCGCAGTTTAGCAGCCTATTCTGTGTACTCTGCACAGTTGCAGAATAGGAAGAAATACTGTTAAGTTTTCAAACTAAAATATCAAAGTCACATATTATATTCAGTGTGCGTCACCGCAGTTTAGCAGCCTATTCTGTGTACTCTGCACAGTTGCAGAATAGGAAGAAATACTGTTAAGTTTTCAAACTAAAATATCAAAGTCACATATTCCATTCAGTGTGCGTCACCGCAGTTTAGCAGCCTATTCTGTGTACTCTGCACAGTTGCAGAATAGGAAGAAATACTGTTAAGTTTTCAAACTCAAATATTAAAGTCACATATTCCATTCTGTGTTCGTCACCGCAGTTTAGCAGCCTATTCTGTGTACTCTGCACAGTTGCAGAATAGGAAGAAATACTGTTAAGTTTTCAAACTCAAATATTAAAGTCACATATTCCATTCTGTGTTCGTCACCGCAGTTTAGCAGCCTATTCTGTGTACTCTGCACAGTTGCAGAATAGAAAGAAATACTGTTAAGTTTTCAAACTAAAATATCAAAGTCACATATTCCATTCAGTGTGCGTCACCGCAGTTTAGCAGCCTATTCTGTGTACTCTGCACAGTTGCAGAATAGGAAGAAATACTGTTAAGTTTTCAAACTCAAATATTAAAGTCACATATTCCATTCTGTGTTCGTCACCGCAGTTTAGCAGCCTATTCTGTGTACTCTGCACAGTTGCAGAATAGGAAGAAATACTGTTAAGTCTTCAAACTAAAATATTAAAGTCACATATTCCATTCTGTGTTCGTCACCGCAGTTTAGCAGCCTATTCTGTGTACTCTGCACAGTTGCAGAATAGGAAGAAATACTGTTAAGTTTTCAATCTCAAATATCAAAGTCACATATTATATTCAGTGTGCGTCACCGCAGTTTAGCAGCCTATTCTGTGTACTCTGCACAGTTGCAGAATAGGAAGAAATACTGTTAAGTTTTCAAACTAAAATATTAAAGTCACATATTCCATTCAGTGTGCGTCACCGCAGTTTAGCAGCCTATTCTGTGTACTCTGCACAGTTGCAGAATAGGAAGAAATACTGTTAAGTTTTCAAACTCAAATATTAAAGTCACATATTCCATTCAGTGTGCGTCACCGCAGTTTAGCAGCCTATTCTGTGTACTCTGCACAGTTGCAGAATAGGAAGAAATACTGTTAAGTTTTCAAACTAAAATATCAAAGTCACATATTATATTCAGTGTGCGTCACCGCAGTTTAGCCGCCTATTCTGTGTACTCTGCACAGTTGCAGAATAGGAAGAAATACTGTTAAGTTTTCAAACTAAAATATCAAAGTCACATATTCCATTCAGTGTGCGTCACCGCAGTTTAGCAGCCTATTCTGTGTACTCTGCACAGTTGCAGAATAGGAAGAAATACTGTTAAGTTTTCAAACTCAAATATTAAAGTCACATATTCCATTCTGTGTGCGTCACCGCAGTTTAGCAGCCTATTCTGTGTACTCTGCACAGTTGCAGAATAGGAAGAAATACTGTTAAGTTTTCAAACTAAAATATCAAAGTCACATATTCCATTCAGTGTGCGTCACCGCAGTTTAGCAGCCTATTCCGTGTACTCTGCACAGTTGCAGAATAGGAAGAAATACTGTTAAGTTTTCAAACTAAAATATCAAAGTCACATATTCCGTGTAAGATGAAGAAGGCGGGTAAAAAGGGACGGGGAAGTGGACGTGATCCTGATAGTTCAGGGCGCGGGTCAGGACGCGGAGAAACTGTGCCTGGTGCCAGAGCACAAGAAAGAAAGACATCCACCATACCTAGCTTCATGTCTCATTTCACAGGGCGTCGCAGGACATCACTCTCGAGTTCCGACCACTGAGAACAGGTGGTCGGTTGGATGTCAGCTGATACTGCTTCCAGTCGGTTAAGCACCACCCTGTCTTCCACCAAGTCCACTCTCAGTAGCCAAGAGTCTGGTCAACATAATCCTCACTCTGATCATCCTTCCTCCCACCATACACGGTCTGGTCAAAGAAGTGATCCCACACTGGGATATAGTGAGGAGCTCGTCTCATCACCAATCCTTCATTTGACCCTCTCTCCAAGCACGCTTGCAGAGGAACATGACATCTTGTGCCCTGATTCACAACCTCTAGAGGGTACCCAATCACAAGAAGATGACAGATGTGAACGGCATTTAAGGTCAACGGAAGTAGTGGATGATGATGATGATGATGAGACACAGTTGCCATTAAATCAACCACTATTACCGTCTCAAGACCTTGTTGAGGAGAATGTTATACAGTTGTCAATGACTGAGTATGTGGTGGGATCAAGACATGAGGAGGATGATCAGAGTGAGGAAGTGGAGGAGGACTTGGTGGACGATGAGGTGACTGACCCCACCTGGAAGGTGTAGAGCCGAGCGATGACAGCAGTCCTGAGGGTGAGCCATCTGCAGCACCGCAACAGGCTGGAAGAGGCAGTGGTGTGGCTACAGAAAGAAGGCGGACCGCACCAAACCGGCCCGCAAATGTTCCACGGAGCACCCCCTTGCGTAAATCTACCTTGCCAAAGGGTAGGTGTTCCGCGGTATGGCGTTTTTTTAAGGAAAGTGCGGACGACAAAAGAATTGTAGTTTGCAACCTGTGCCACACCAGAATGAGCCGAGGCATGAACACTAGAAACCTTACCACCACCAGCATGATCCGACACATGGCATCCAAGCACCGTAATAAGTGGGAGGAACGCCTGGATCGCCCATCTGTGTCTGCAGGCCACACCACTGCCTCCTCTTCCCCTGTTTTCGGTGCCGGCCAATCGCCTGTCGAAGGCGCAGGCCCGCATACCTCCCGCCCTGCACCTGTACCATCTGAAGCACCATCAGCGACCACATCCACTTCCCTGTCCCAGCACAGCGTCCAAATGTCGTTACCCCAGGCATTTGAGCGCAAGAGAAAATACCCAGCCACCCACCCACAGGCCATAGCACTAACCTCACACCTTTCCAAATTACTGGCCATCGAAATGCTGCCATTTAGGCTTGTGGACACTGAGTCCTTCCGCAGCCTGATGGCAGCAGCTGTCCCTCGGTACGCGGTCCCCAGCCGCCACTACTTTTCCCGGTGTGCCATCCCCGCATTACACCACCATGTGTCCCGTAACATCACCCGTGCCCTGACCAACGCAGTTACTGGGAAGGTCCACTTAACGACTGACACATGGACAAGTGCTTGTGGCCAGGGACGCTACATTTCCCTGACGGCACACTGGGTGAATGTCGTGGAGGCTGGGAGCGACTCGGACCCTGGGATGGCACGGGTGCTACCCACGCCGAGGATTGCGGGCCCTACCTCCATCAGGGTTTCCGCCAGCACCTACGTTATTGGCTCCTCCTCCTCCGTTTCCACCTCCGAATTCTCTACACGCAGCGCCACTCCCCCATCAGCCAGTAGCTGGAAGCAGTGTAGCACTGCAGTGGGGAAGCGTCAACAGGCCGTGCTGAAGCTGATCTGCCTTGGGGACAAACAGCACACGGCCTCAGAGCTGTTGCAGGGGATTAGTCACCAGACCGAGCAGTGGCTCTCGCCACTCAACCTGCAACCAGGCATGGTTGTGTGTGATAATGGGCGTAACTTGGTGGCGGCTTTGGAGCTCGGCAAGCTCACACACGTACCATGCCTAGCGCATGTATTTAATTTAGTGGTTCAGCGATTTCTAAAAACCTACCCCAATGTGCATGATCTCTTGACCAAGGTGCGCCGCGTGTGTGCACATTTCCGTAAGTCATCTACAGCTTCGGCCGGCCTGTTGAAGCTGCAGCAGCGCTTACAATTGCCAGCTCACCGGCTGCTGTGTGACGTGAGCACGCGCTGGAACTCCACCTTCCACATGTTGGCCCGGCTTTGTGAGCAGCAGAGGGCAGTAGTGGAGTACCAGCTGTTACACGGTCGTCGCCTCTCCGTTCAACTTCCTGTAATCAGAAGTGAGGAGTGGGAATGGATGTCAGACCTCTGCGAGGTTTTACGCAATTTTGAGGAATCGACACAGATGGTGAGCGGCGATAACGCTATTATCAGTGTAACCATCCCACTTCTGTGTCTACTGAAACGCTCGCTGCTCACAATTAAAACCGACGCTTTGCATGTGGAAGAGGTGAAAATGGGGGAGGAAGAGCTTACACAAGGTGATAGCCAGAGCACCCTCACTTCGTCTTCTCAGCGACAATTGGAGGAGGTGGAGGAGGAGGAGGAGGAGGAAGACACGGTTGCCTCCGCTACAGAGGGTAGCCATGGAACTTTAGTTCCATCTCTTCAGCGTGGGTGGGCAGAAGAGGAGGAAGAGGATGAGGATATTGAGAGTCATCCTCCTGGTGAGGACAGCGAAATCTTGCCTGTTGGTACTCTGGCACACATGGCTGACTTTATGTTAGGCTGCCTTTCCCGTGACCCACGCGTTATACGCATTTTAAACAACACGGATTACTGGGTGTTCACCCTTCTGGACCCCCGCTACAAAGAGAATTTCTCATCTCTCATTCCTCCGGTGGAGAGGACAAGCAAAATGGTGCAATACCAGAAGGTTCTTGTTGAAAAATTGCTCCAAAATTTTCCATCTGACAACGCTGGCGGCAGAGTACGTGCTACCTTGGCCAACAGAGAAGGGGAGAAAAGGGGAGCACACAGCAGTTCCGAGAAAGGCAGGGCAACACTCTCCAAGGCGTGGGACACCTTCATGACACCCCGCCAGCACCCTCACCCTGATGCGCAGCCTAGTGTCACAAGGAGGGAAAAGTTTTGGAAGATGGTGAAGGAGTACGTAGCAGACCGTGTCAGCGTCCTCAATGATCCCTCTGTGCCTTACAACTACTGGGTGTCCAAGCTGGACACGTGGTATGAACTGGCACTCTACGCCTTGGAGGTGCTGGCCTGCCCTGCCGCCAGCGTTCTGTCTGAGCGGGTATTTAGTGCTGCTGGTGGCATCATAACAGATAAGCGTATCCGCCTTTCCACCGACAATGCTGATAGGTTGACACTTATAAAAATGAACAAGGCCTGGATTTCCCCTGACTTCTCCACTCCACTGGAGGAAAGCCCCGGGGGAACATAAACTCACTTTATATATGTTATTTACAATGATGGGAATACTCTGTATTCCCATTCACCCCTTCCACCAAAAAAAGGGTATATATTTGACTCTTAATCTTCTCATCCTCCTCCTCCTCTTCCATATGCCCTGTGCTATAATTTTTATATAGGGCCAGCTCACCAGCGGGCCCTGTGATATAATTTTTATATAGGGCCAGCTCACCAGCGGGCCCTGTTTGACAATTTTTATATAGGTCAGCTCACCAGCGGGCCTTCTCATATAATGTTTTATTGGGTCAGCTCTCTAGCGGGCCCTCTCATATAATGTTTTATAGCGTCAGCTCACTAGCGGGCCTTCGCATATAATGTTTAGGATGGTCAGCTCTGCAGCAGACCCTCGCCCATAATGTTTTAGATGGTCAGCTCAGCGCACGCTTCCCTCTTAATCATGGCCCCAGTTCCGAAAAATCGAGGAAATTTTTGGGAGAATTTGCCTTTGCGCACGTTTCCCTCTTAATCATGGCCTCAGTTCAATAAAATCAAGGAAATTTTTGGGAGAATTTGCCTCTGCGCACGTTTCCCTCTTAATCATGGCCTCACTTCAGAAAATCAAGGAAATTTTTGAGATAATTTGCCTCTGCGCACGTTTCCCTCTTAATCATGGCCTCACTTCAGAAAATCAAGGAAATTTTTGGGAGAATTTGCAGATGATATACAAGTAAATATACAGCAAATATTGTTTGGTAACAATTTTTCGCCTAAAGTCGTTTTTATTTTCCTTTTTGTGTGTTTTACGGTCAGTCTGTAAAAATGGCGTACTACGGGCGAAAGATCGTTCCCAGCAGCGATGTTGGAGTCCAAGATGCATCCAGACATCCTCCCTATGCTGTCCCTGAACCATTTCTGTGGTGTTTCCATCCTTTTCTTCCCTTTTCCTATGGACCAGGCACCCTCCCCTCATCAGAGCAGGGGGTGCCTGGTGTAATGCTCGAGTCCTCCCATTGACTTCAATGGGGCTCGGGTGCTCGGCCGAGCACTCGAGCCTCCGGGGGCGCTCGGTCAGAGCACCCGAACACCCGAGCATTGGGGTGCTCGCTCATCACTAATGTTCATATGTCAGAGACTTTGCTCCTGCTTCAGATGAACATGAGTTTGCATTTGTTTAAGGACATGACAGGAGTCATAGAGGGCT
Organism: Rhinophrynus dorsalis; assembly: GCA_037306005.1. Taxonomy (NCBI): domain Eukaryota; kingdom Metazoa; phylum Chordata; class Amphibia; order Anura; family Rhinophrynidae; genus Rhinophrynus; species Rhinophrynus dorsalis. The sequence continues at coordinate 63,569,089 of CM074721.1, read as the reverse complement.
CACGCATACTGCCACCACCCCACCATCTCCAGAATTGATGTTGTTAAAGCAATAAAGTTACATAGTTCTTCCACTATGTACTGCCATCCAACACTTACGAAGTTCTTAGAAAGAAGTCAAAGCCTGCACAAAAATAATGCAAACTACGCCTGCCCTTTTCTTTTGTTGAAAAAAGAGGCTTTAAAGAACCGATATCATGTGTTGCATCTTGCTGTAGCATCCCACACTATAGCTATTTTTCAAGGATGTCTGTGCCAGTGTTACTTAAGAAGGAAGTTAGTGTTGTGGGCAAAAGACAAAGGAACTCAGAGTACTAACAATCTTTTCAAGGCATATGTTGCTGTAGGACTCACAACTTTTATTTCTACTATTAATTTCTCCACTTCAGCCCTGAGAAGAAGTAATATTGTGATGGGAATTCTTGCAGTCAAAGAAAACATATTTTATAAATGGCAAAGTTCTTGTGGGAAATTTATTGGTAGTGGTGAAAAGGCAAAAATGTTATGTATTTTCAATGGGTGGGGATTTTCGTGAAAAAAGCTGGGAATTTTAGTAAAAGTTTCCCACATTAAATTGTTAGGACTTTTTGCCCATCCCTACCTTTCCCATTGAAAGATTCCTCTTTCTTTCCACTTCTCAGAGGATGAAAGACAATTAGCAGATATAGAAATCTAAGATTTAGCGGATCCCTGTACAAAATCCATGGTAAGTAAGCAATATTTTCTCAGTCAATACATAGTCAGGCCTAAATATGGTAATCATTTTAAGAGATTTGAACAAAATGGAGAGCATAGATTGCATCAAATTGGATGGCAAAACTGTACCTTAAGGATCTTACTTAACAGTTTCCATGTTTCCCCAGCATCAACCATTTTTACAGTTTTTGCAGAAAGTAAAGAAATGAAAGTTCACATGCATACCATTTGGTTTGCCATCAGCCATTGGTGCTTGATAAAACTTTTGAAACCAGTGGTTTCATTCCTAACAAGCAGAGTAATCTGAATATCTGAAGGATCATCTGTCTTGACGACATGCTTATCATATCCCAAGATTTAATGACCATAAAAATTCACATGCAATGTACTACCCAATCATAAACTGAGAGAAATCAATAACTGAGAGAAATCAATAGGTCAATATAGTCAATAGACTAGTCAATAGAATTCCTAGGATTTGTTTTCATTTCTCAGACTACATCACTCCATTTACCCAAAAATAAACTAAAAATTATTACAAAAAATTACAAAAGGATCTCATTTCTTTGAGATGACTAGTAGGACTGCTGTCAGCATTGATTCAAGTAATATTTCCAGGAGGAAACAAGGGAGTAGCTAAAATGTTTGCTGACCAACATAAAAGTCTGGAATGCAAAGCAATAGTCTGTAGGTGCCTGGATATTATGATCAGACACCATCAATCTGAGTTGGGGAGCTCAATGCAGAAATCTCATCACAAGAGGCAAATGGTCACAAGAAGAGAAAGAATGGCATATAAAATGCTTAGAATTATTAGCCAGCTCTTTTGCAGTCAAAAGTCTCATGAACAATGATACAAATTGCTGCATCCTTCTCACAATGGACAATATGTCAGAGGTCAGGTACATTAACCATTTGGGAGAGTTAACAAATCAAAAATCCTGGTCAATCTAGCCAGAAACTTTTGGAATTTCTGTCTGAACAAAAACAATTCAGTCCAAGCAGTATACCTCACAGGTCTTTCAAATAAAGTAGAATATTAGAATTCCATGCATCTTTCAGATTTCAGTGATTGGAAATTACACAAACCATTTTCTTTAGGATATATCAAACAAAGGGGGGATTCACTAAGTGGTAATAAAGAAGTGATAAAATGGTGATGACTCCTCCAGTTTATCACTTCTCCAGTTCCTGTTATTCTGTGGAGCCTATTCACTAAGATCTCCAAAGCTGAAGAAATCTTAGTGCATAGTTTCCATAGAGAAAACATAGGGTTTGGAGAAGTGATAAACTGGAGAAGTCATCTCCACTTTATTACCTTTTATCACTTCTTTATCACATTTTATTGAATCTCCCTCCTGGAGTCCTTTGGAGTTAGATCAGTTCACCTCAAGGCTGAAAAAACAATTACCAGAATTATAGATTTAGTTATCCAGTCATGGAACATAGATATAAATTCTGCATTTCCTCCTTTCACAATGATTCCCTGGGTCATTGTTCAAGTCAGGAAACAAATGGCTACTATCATTCTCATCATTCATTTTTGTCCAACTCAACCATAGTTTCCCCCACTTCTACAATAGTCGATATATTACACATGCTACCTTCCTCCTTACTCTCTTTTATTTAGGAACCCATCAGAGCACCCTCATAAACTCCTGGTAGCAAACCAATTATATGTTTTAGCTTGATTGATTTCAGGGGTACCTGGTTTGTAAAGGGACTTTTAAAAACAATTATGCTGTAAATCTTATTCAACTGTCTTGTCACATAGGGTCATGAAAGGGATTGGATCCCGTTTCTATAAATTAACCAGTATAATGAATTAATTTTCTTTCCTCGTACTTCCAAGCTGGGAAAGTATATAGAATGATTAATTGTTATAGGTCTCCTATTTCTGCTATTCATATTCATGTAGATGATCTTCCAATTGGACAACATCATTTAGTCTGTAACTTATGAAAGGTATTATATTGTCTAGACTTCCTATGTCTAGATATTCCAATCTATGGAACTTGATAATAGTGCTGCAATTTCTCTAATCTTGGCCAGATAATGACCTACTATCATTATTGTGTTTACTTTAGTTTTGATGAGTGTCAAATAGCAGCACTTTAGATATCAGATGTAGATCCTTTGTCCCAGAAGGAGTCAAATTTTCCACTTCTAGGATTAAATCATCCACTAGAGAGATGTACTGTTCTACTTTTCCACAAAATCCTCGCCTTTGTGATGTCCGTTGTTTGTAATCATACAAATAAGAGACATCAAAACTTAGATCTCCCAATCTACAACAATTAATAATTTAATTTCTTCCAGTTTCATCAGTGACAGATGGTGCTATAGGAATTGTTTTACATTTCTACCACTTCAAAGTTACTAAAATCTTTGAAAACCATAGAATTTAATACTGTATTTGGTACTTTCTACCAGCCCAAGAAAATGGTATGCCATTTGTATGGGCTGACATATCAAAGGGGTGCCAGAAACACAACACTGCATCTGGCACTTTTATTTTTGAAATTATCTGTCTGCACTAAAATGTTATTAACCATTACAGATGTGAAGAAAAGGTCAGTTAAGCATACTATTTTGGAAATTAGACATTCACCAGCAATAATTGATGGGATTCTTGTCTTTGTATCCTTAGGTTATTTGGCACAACTCTTTTCAGAAAGTGGTACTATTGGAAAAAACATAATTTTTTATACTTCTGTCACTTCAAAGATATGGAAATTTTTCAACAACATGGAATTTCCTAGAATATTCAGAAGCAGCCCAAGAAAACTGTTACCACATTAACATACTATAGGTGCTGCCAGGAACATGGCTACCAGTGGAACATCATTGATGGAATGGACAGTATATGTGGGATTCCATGAACACCCGTGGAAAAAGGCTGATAGACTTAGAAAGTGTATGCAGGGACCTGTGATTAATAGTGGGCAGTAAAACCAGGCTGGGTGGGGTCACACAGTGTATGCAGGAATATTTGATTTCCAGTGAACAGTAGAAGCAGGATTAGGGGTCTGACAGTGTATTTGGGGATATGCTACTGGAACAAGGTGGGGGGCTAGATAGTGTATGTGGGTTTCCATTGGGCAGTGAAACCAGGCTGGGAGGGTCAGACAATGAATGTGGGCTGGGGATGGGGGGCTAAGACTTCCAGTGTCCAGTGGATCATGGGATTATGTGTGTTCCAGATGGGTGTCCAATGCCTTACAAAGCAATATGTTGGACATCCCTCTGGTGCACAATTTTTTTTCTAATTTTTTTCTTTATTTTATTATTATTTTTTTTAATTTAAACATTGAGGGGACAGAAGAACACCTACTTATGTACCTCCAGCTATTGATCTATCAGCTGATTCTGTTGGCAGATCAATAGAGGTGACAAGGGGGGAACATCATGGCCCCCCTGCTTCTATCCTACCTGAACTCTAGGCAGGGGTGAGTGCAATTGGGGAAAACCTCCCACATAGAAAGCTTTATCCTTATCCCATCCCCTCCTACCCAGAAGTTCTGGTAGGATGTAAATAGGGGAGACACGCTGCTCCCCTGAGTCACCTCTATTGATCTCCCAAAATAGTCAGGTATAAAGCACTCTGACTGGTACAGGTCTGGTGGTTGAAATCTACCTCCTGATTGACTTCATCCAGTCTGGGTGCAGATTTCTTCCTCTGCACTCATCAGTGTCTGACCAAAGAGTTGATAGTAAAGTAGACATGCAGTACCATGCAACATTTTCCTGTTTTCTTCTGCTAACTTTTGAATAACTTCCTGCTTGCAGAATAGAATTAAAAAAAAAAAGAAAAAGAAAAAAAAAGCTCCTTGGTGCTTAACAGTGCCATGTGCGGATCAGGTGGTCATTATGGGGTTAATAATTTTAATCAGTTATTGGAATATTGGATAGCGGGGCAAATGTATTTTGCCACAGTCGCTTTAGTCTCCAGTGCCAATGGCTGCAGTAGGGGATATATACAACAGTGTATGACTGTGTAGTACATGCCAGAGGACAGAATACACCAGCATAATGCCAGAAAGACCTGCACACCAGTTCCATAGCATGAGCAGGGAAATTGTGTACACTTTCATTTCCTCTATGCTTTCTTTAGTATATTGACAGAAATTAGCATAGAGGAATTGAATGCCACATAACACCCACATACTGCTCCATTGTCCTTCCCTTTCGACAAGGAGTGTTAATAGGATGAGTTAGGCAGGTATAGGGACAGAACAATGATTCTAGTGCATCTCATTGAACAGAAATGTTTGTAATGTTCACTCTAGTGTCCTTAAGAATTGTAATGGAGGTATCAATCAGTAAATCTGGGGCTTCATGGATAGCCAGAGACTTTTTCATTGATAGTGAATCTGGATTCTTTCTGCAAATAAAGTCTTGTAACAGAACATTATCTCCTCATTTCTGTGCAACATTTTGTTAATGAAAAGTGTAGCAAGGACTGAAGAGTTGATAAGAACAGCTTTGGAGATTGTTTGCAGTGTCTTGTTATATATTCACATATATATATTGAGTTGGTTGGTATATTTTTTCAGTGATTAAAAGTAGCTCTCTTTAACCTCTCAGGTCCAAAAAGTTTGGTGACGTCTTCAATAGTCTATTGTCCAGGCTTCTATGTACTGTAACTTTTATAAATGTAGTGCCTCCTCCACCTTATACATATTTATAAATGCAAATTCTCATTGATTTAAAGGAGAAGTAAAACACCTAATAATAAAGTTCACACATATCTTACTGTGGTCCTATTTTGTCCTTATGCCAGTGTTCAAGAAATTGAAGGTGGCACAGTGAATGAGAGTACTTAACCCTTTTAAAACCAGTGAGGTGAGCAATGCATTACAAAGCAATACAATGCACATCCTTCTTGTACTTAAAGGGTTATGATTACCATGTCCAGTGTGAAGCATTTGTGCCCTGAAGTCCTGCTAGCAACTGTCATGTCTGCCTCCATGTGTATGACACTCATGATATAATGAAGATGTTATCTCTTAAACAAAGACATAAGGACAAAATTCTTAGGGGTCTTTAGGATTTTTTTGGCCATTATAAGTTAAATGGGGGATATATTATTAGGTGTTACTTATCCTTTCAATATGACAACATTTTGGATGCTAGGTAGGTCTCCAACACATTGGGAAGCAATGAGTTATAGGACTCCCCACCATCCAGTTGGTTTATTTTATTAATATTATGTTGTCCCAGAACTGCTGATACTTATGCCCCTAAGGAACTTATGGAAAAGAAAATAGCTCACAGAGCTAACTCACTGTAAGGACCACGGACCTCTTTTTTTTTTTTTTTTCTTCTGGTTCCGGGCTTCCCAAATGGAGTGCAGCTGCACGGGGAGCCCAGAATTCCATGACGGTCCTGACACGTCATGAGTCGTTAACGCAAAACAACCCATGCCATGACCATCAAAGGTCGTTAAGGGATTAATATATAGTAATATGTGTATATAATCAATATTTTTTATATATATATATATATATATATTTTTTTTTTTTTTTTTTTTTATTAACCCCTTCAGTGCCAGAGGCTCGGGCCATTTTCTGAACCCTGCAGGCCAGACACTTTTTCAACATTTTTGCTATCCTTCCGTTTAGGCTTGATTTCCTCTGGGGATTTTTAGTTACATATGGAAAACTATATATTGTTTTTTTCAGAACGAATTGAGCTTTCTTGTGATACCTTACATGAAGAGAATTTTACATTGTGCAAAAAGCTATGATGTCATAATGACAAAAAAAGTGAAAATTTACTCATTTTGCTAAAATCACATACTATGTATCAAAAACATTTACCTTGATTGAAAAAGTTTCAATTATTTGAAAAAGCCTCGAGTCCCCTGAGTAAAAAAATAACAAATTTGTATAGTTTTACCTACGTCCATGGCTAGCGTAGAGCCCTAATCACCAGCAGCGCAAAATGACATTTTCAACTTCATAAACCAATATGAGCATTCTAGGGTTTTTGTGGTAAAACTACCCTAAAACAGTGGAATAACTATATAAAACTATATATTTCGGAAAAGTAGACAACCTGCCGCATCTAATGAGGGGTAACTTGCCTTGTTACCCCAAGCCTGGTGTGCACAAATGCCTCCAGAAGATGGCGCTAATGAAAAAAAAGGCATTTTCTTACATTTCTGCCCCTTCAAATGTACTGAAATTTGTGAAAACCATGGCATTTCCAACTGTATTCATTAGCTAGTGCTCTTAGGAGAAAAATGACACCCCATTGGTATGAGTTCAACTACCTCAAGGGGCGCTAGAAGTGCAAAATGACACCTACTACAACCTCAAATGTTTCTAACATTTTCTCAAACATTACTTGTCTGTTCCCAAATGGTTATAACAACTACAGAAGTGAAGAAAGGGTACACAAACCATACCATTTTGAAAAGAAGACACCCTGCCGCATCTAATGATGGGTGACTTGCCTTGTTACCCCAAGCCTGGAGTGCACAAATGCCTCCAGAACGTGGCGCTAATGGAAAAAAAAGGCATTTTCTTACATTTCTGCCCCTTCAAATGTACTGAAATTTGTGAAAACCATGGCATTTCCAACTGTATTCATTAGCTAGCGCTCTTAGGAGAAAAATGACACCCCATTGGTATGAGTTCAACTACCTCAGGGGGCGCTAGAAGTGCAAAACGACACCTACTACAACCTGAAATGTTTCTAACATTTTCTCAAACATTACTTGTCTGTACCCAAATGGTTATAACAACTACAGAAGTGAAGAAAGGGTACACAAACCATACCATTTTGAAAAGAAGACACCCTGCCGCATCTAATGATGGGTTACTTGCCTTGTTACCCCAAGCCTGGAGTGCACAAATGCCTCCAGAAGGTGGCGCTAATTAAAAAAAAAGGCATTTTCTTACATTTCTGCCCCTTCAAATGTACTGAAATTTGTGAAAACCATGGCATTTCCAACTGTATTCATTAGCTAGTGCTCTTAGGAGAAAAATGACACCCCACTGGAATGAGTCGACCTACCTTAGGGGTGCCAGAAGCACATCACTACACCTACCTGTTTGCTTTTTCGAAAATGGCGGCTTGTACTAAAATGTCCATAACTGTTAGAGACATGAAGGAAAGGTATAAAAGGTATACCATTTTGGAAAGTAGACATTCTCCCGCATCAATTGAGGGGTCACTTGCCTTTCTACCCCCTGGGCTGAAGTGCACAAATATTTCCAAAAGGTGGCGCTATGGGAATAAATACATGTTTTTTTACATTTCCACCACTTCAAAGATACTAAAATCTTTGAAAACCATAACATTTCCTGCTGTATTCAGTACCTGCTACCAACATGAGAAAAATGGTAGCCTATTTGTGTGGGTTAACATACAATATGTGGGTGCTAGGAACACGTACGTAAACCTGACACTTTTGTTTTTGAAATTATCTGCTTGCACTAAAATGGTTATAACCATAATAGATATGCAGAAAAGGTAGAGAAACAATGCCATTTTGGAAAGAAAACATCCTTCCGCATCTAATGAGGGGTCACGTGCCTTCTTACCCAACGGCTGGTATGCACAAATGCTTCCAGGAGGTGGCGCTAGTGAAAAAAAGAGGCATTTTCTTACATTTCTGCCCCTTCAAATGTATGGAACTTTGTAAAAACCATGGAATTTTCAACTGCATTCATTAGCTAGTGCTCTTAGGAGTCAAACGACACCCCATTGATATGAGTTGACCTACCTTAGGGGGTGCTAGAAGTAGAAAACTACACCTACTACAACCTCTGATGTTTCTAACATTTTCTCAAATGTGACTTGCCTGTACAAAAATGGCTATAACACATTCAGAATTGAAGAAAAGGTAGATAAACCATACCATTTTGGAAAGAAAACAACCTGTCACATCTAATGAGGGGTCACTTGCCTTCTTAACCCAATACTGGTGTGCATAAATGTTTCCAGAAGGAGGCGATATAGGAAAAAAATTGCATTTTTTTACATTTCTGCCCCTTCAAATGTATGGAGCGCTGTGAAAACCATGGAATTTTCAACTGCATTTGTTTGCTAGTGCTCTTAGGAGTCAAATGACACCCCACTGGTATGAGTTGAACTACCTTAGGGGGTGCTAGAAGTAGAAAACTACGCCTACTACAACCTCTGATGTTTCTAACATTTTCTCAAACCTGACTTGCCTGTACGAAAATGACTATAACACCTTCAGAATTGAAGAAAAGGTAGATAAACCATACCATTTTGGAAAGAAGACAACCTGCCGCATCTAATGAGGGGTCACTTGCCTTTTTACCCCTAAGTTAGTTGGCACAACTATTTCCAGAATGTGGTGCTACAGGAAAAAATAAAATTTTGTTTTACACATCAGTCACTTCAAAGATACTAAAATGGTTCAATGGCGTGGGATTTCCTAGGAGGACTTCTTGCCAGGCTAAGAAAAATGGTACCCCACTGCTGTGGGTTTACATACCAATTTATGCTACAGGAGCGTAGCTACCAGTGAAACAGAAATGGTAAAGCAAACAGTGTATGTGTGATTTTATGGCTAACAGATGAAAGAAGCTAGGGCGTCAGCCGGTGTACGTGCGGACCTGTGACTACAAGTGTAACAAAGTATGTGGGAGGGTGAGGGATTAGGCAGTGTGTGTGGGTATGAGCAGAGGAGCAAGGATGGTGGGGCAGTGTTTGATAGTGTGTATGGGAGATCTGTGACTACCAGTGTTGATAAAAAGTCCTGTGTGTGCCACAGGAAGGGGGTCGGCATTGAACTCCCCTCCTAGTGGCACACACAGGGTTAATTTGTGTTTTAATTTTTTTTTTTTTTATTATATACCTCATTGAGGGGCATAAGGATCCCCTGATCCCTCCCCAATGAGGTCTTAGTAAAAAAAAAATATATATATGTCCACAAACAGGGGACCCGGAGAGTGCCACAGGGGTCTCCAGCGCATTGCAAAGCAATGCATTGGATCCTTGTGGCACTCAGAGGGTTATTTTTTTTTTTTTTATCATTACTTGGTAATCAGAGCTTGTTGGGGGGCCATCAGGACCAATCATGATGGCCCCCCAACAATCTCTGATAACGAAGTAATGATAAATGCCCTGTGTGTGCGCCGCAGAAGGGGGGCTGCATTGGCCCCCCTTGAGGCACACACAGGGTTAATTTTTTTTCTTTACTTTTTTTTATTATGGACCTCATTGGTGGGTATCAGGACCCCTTTGATTCCCCCCAATGAGGTCTTAAAAAAAAAAAAAAAAGGAATCAAAATAAATGTCCCTGTGAGTGCCAAAGGGGTCTCCAGCGCATTGCAAAGCAATGCATTGGACCCTTCTGGCACTCAGAGGGTTAATTTTTTTTTTTTATCATTACTTGGTAATCAGAGCTTGTTGGGGGGCCATCAGGACCAATCATGATGGCCCCCCAACAATCTCTGATAACGAAGTAATGATAAATGCCCTGTGTGTTCGCCACAGAAGGGGGGCTGCATTGGGCGGGGGGCACACACAGGGTTAATTTTTTTTTCTTTACATTTGTTTTTATTATGGACCTCATTGGTGGGTATCAGGACCCCTCTGATTCCCCCCAATGAGGTCTTAAAAAAAAAAAAAAAAAAAAAGGAATCAAAATAAATGTCCCTGTGAGTGCCAAAGGGGTTTCCAGCGCATTGCAAAGCAATGCATTGGACCCTTCTGGCACTCAGAGGGTTAATTTTTTTTTTTATTATTACTTTGTAATCAGAGCTTGTTGGGGGGCCATCAGGACCAATCCTGATGGCCCCCCAACAATCTCTAGTAACAAAGTAATGATAGAAGCCCTGTGTGTGCCACAGGAGGGGGGGGGGTGCATTGGACCCCCCCTGTGGCACACACAGGGTTAAACATTTTTTTTTTTTAATAATAGACCTCATTGAGGGGCATCAGGATCCCCCCTGATCCCCCCAATGAGGTCTTTCAAAAAAAAACAAAAAACCCCCAAAGAAAAGACCCTGTGAGTGCTACAAGGGTCTCCAGCACATTGCAAAGCAATGTGCTGGGGACCACTGCGGCACTCACAGGGTTACTATCGTTTATTTATTTTTTTTTATTTTTTATTTTATGTATTCAGACCTCGTGGGGGACATCAGGACCCCTCCTGGTGTCCCCCAAGTAATTGATCTCCCAGCCGATAGGCTGGGAGACCAATTTGGCGACTGCAGGAGAGCAGAAGCTCTCCTGCCTTTCACTCCTACCACCGGTAGGAGTGAATCGCTTAAGGGAAACTTCCCTAACGTCATCGGTGATCATGTCACCGATGACGTTAGGAGGTTTCCCCCGGTCCCGCCCACTCCTACCCAGAAGTTCGGGTAGGAGAGACGGAAGAGGAGAAGCTGCGCTTCTGCTGCGCTTCTCCTCTTCTTTTATTGATCTCCCAGCGAGATCGGCTGGGAGATCAATAACAGGGGGGACATGAGGAGTGATCCTCATGTCCCCCCACGATTGCCCAGCTTTTTTTTTTTTTAAAATGCGGCCACTGCATGCCGGTTATACCGGCTCATGCAGTGACCGCATTTTAGTGGGTACATTGTACGAGCTTGGCACAGCGGGTACAGCTGTCCAAACTCGTACAATGTACCCACTTGGCACTCAAAGGGTTAAAGTGAGTATTTGAAAGAAATGGTGTTACTGAAGTGTGCAGCAAGGATTTAAAGGGTTCTCCAGTCCCCCAAATATCAGGCAAAAGCCCAAAGTGCAAACATAAAAACAAACAAACCTGCCCTCCTGCAGTCTAATTGTGAATAGTGTGCCTTGTATCGGGCATGTATAATAACACTGCTGATAAATTTGAGGTTTTAGTCCCAATATTTTTGGCCAAAAAAGGAGGTATAAGACTCCACCGAAGGTACCTCAAGTGTGGCAAATACCTATTCTTTGGCCAAAAATGTGGGCACTAAAACCTTAAATTTATCAGCAATGTTATTATACATGCCCAATACAGGGCACACTATTCACAATTAGACTGCAGGAGCACAGGGTTGTTTGTTTTTACCTAAGGAATTTATGTTCAAAGAAACTCGATTAAGGGCGAGATGTTCAGAAAGTGGCGGTAACTGAAATTGTCTGTAATCAGAATACAAAATTACTTACTACATGGTCTGTCAATACTCAGACATGTTTCCGTCATTTTTTGCATCCATTTCCACCTCCATCTCCGTCAAAGGGAAAATGCCGTCTTTAAAGTGGGTATTGTTTACTCTACTGTCCGATTTTTTGTCTGATTAACATCATTTTTTCCCAACAAAATAAAAATGGTCTAAACTTGGAAAAGTCAAATTAAAGCACTGTTTACAGGAGTGAGAAGCTATTTGTCATTTCAAAGACAAAAAATATCTTTAATTCTTTGAAAATGTTCATTTCAAAGACAAAATCAAAGCCAGTGTTTAACATCAGAAATTTTTAGGGCAACGCTCATCAAGATCTTGTTACTCTCATTTTTAATTCTTTAGATACATTTTCAAACGTGATGGATTTACTTCTGAAACTATTGACCTTATTTTACCACCAACTCATAATCCAACAATTTTTTAATTATGACAAATTTTTGTCTGTGATAAACTAACAGCAACCTTTCCAAATATTCTCAAAATTCCTTTTGATTTAAGTGGTGAAGTTTTGCAATGCATTGGATAACCATCTTGCACTCAAAGGGTTAAACCTTTGAATTCTACAGAGGTCTCCAACACATCATGAAATGTGTTTTAAAATAACGTGATCAGATGGTCATTTTAATGTGGGACGCTTTTTACATTTTCATTCTACAGAACTGCACAGTGTATGTTTTAGTATCCCTCATTAAATTGGCAATCTAGTTACATAAACATTCACAGACCTTTGCAGAATGTATTTTTCACGTCCTCTTTTGGCTTACTAAGCCCACTTCCTTAAACATATTGCTTTATGTCAATAAGTTAAGATGCAGGTAAATATTTGGGGTAATGTATGTTATGCAAATGAAAATACTAGGTTTGGTTTTGCTTTCCATGCATTTTTCCTTGGACTCATTATAAAAAAAAAGTTAATGAGCCTTGCAATGCATCAGTGAACTCTGTTTTGGATTATAAATGTGTAGGGCCATTAGTGTATCCCATTGCACTTACATAAACATTGCTAAATAACTAACAAATCAACCCTGTGAGTGTGCCAGAAGAGTAGGTTAACCCTTTGAGTTCAGGAAGTGTGCAACACATTGCTCTACAATATATAGTACACCCCTCTTTCACTCAAATGTTTGTAGATTTCATAATGTTACCAGGCTTTAAATTATTATTTTACACACACGCATGTACACACTCACACAGCCAAGCCTGACATTACAGAATTTTATCCTCTTTCATCCTCTATTTTAACTATTAGAATCTAATTTCCAAATAACCAGGAGGACAAAAGTAAATTCAATGTTCAACTTGTTGTCTCAATATCAAATAACAAATTGTAAAATTACTATTACATTACAATAGTTGTCTATACAGTTTACTCACCTGTGGTCCTTTCAAGCATTACACCATGCAGTGGAAATTTTTACAGGTAAATAATTTGATTCATAAAATGAAATGAAGACTACTCAAAAGCATTGCAATGAATTAGACATGTGTAGCTACCAAGAGGTCTATTTAATAAAACTGCTTTTTAAAACACAGAGCAAAACAAATAGTAACATACTTAATGAGGCTGAAAAAAGACATGTGTCCATCAAGTCCAGCCCATGCAAAAAACACTCCTGTTGATCCAAGTGAGTAAAAAAATTCCTTACTTACTCCAAATGCCAGTCAGATAGTTTTTCAATATTGTTCTGTGCTAGTTAGGCATCCATTGCTTTTTTGAAATCAGTTATATGTCCTGCAAGTACAACATCCTGAGGCAAAGAATTCCATAGCTTTACTGCCCTTACTGTAAAACATCCCTGCCTTTGTTTCACTGATTATATATAGTGATTATGTTCGGCATATTATTAATTCTTGAAAGTCATTTTCCCCCTAAAATATTAAATTTCTTGTTTAAAAATGTGCATTTTTATAGAAGATTTCATATTGCTAATACATTTAGCATTGTATCTAAAAAAATAGCTATACTAATAAACATTTGCATTGTTTCTTAGAAAAGTTAGGAGACTGTTATATTAAAAGTTATACCTTTATTGGCTAACTGAGTAGCTTTCAAGACAACTTAGGTTTCTTCGTCAAGCATGTTTTAGATAGAAAGCTGAATATCTCAGATATGCATACACAAATCATGACATAGATTGTACAGCAGATAACCACAGACATTTGTGACTATGGAAAATGCAAGTTCTTGCTTAGTTTGAATTCCACTTAAAGTGAGAATCCTATTACCAGTCTCTGTCTAAATTACTCATTAGACATCAGTAGAGGCATTGATTTGTAGTTAGCAATGTGATACATTTTTTTTCCCTTCTGATGCTTTCATTGCTCCAGTAAATTCAGTGAGTGGAGAGTTTGTATCATTCAGCCAAAATGGGCAAGTATATTGTGGGCTAAAATTAAATATGCTTATTGTATGGAATAACGTGATATAAATTCCTTGTCATGGTCCAGGACATAGTTCAGGGTGATCTTTCTGTCTCCCTATGTCTGAAAGTTTCCCATCCCTACAGTAACCCTGAGATCTTTGATGCTGTGTCCATTTTTGAACTCACACACGTGATGAGGTAGACAATATTTGTTGATCAGCAGGAAAATTTGTCCTTGATGAGATTTTGGTGGAAATGTGGAAAGAGCACCGTATTTGGGGTATATACGTATATACAGGTTCCAAATCTCTTTTGTAGACAGGAGGATGTACCATTTTTGTTGCCTTCTTAAGCAAGCTCTTTAAAGCTAATAAAGCAGGGGAGGACTGACCATTAGGGCATTCGGTCACGGACCGAGGGCCCGCGACCGAGGGGGGGCCCGCCACCACCAATTACACAGTGTTAACTCAATGCCTGTAAGGGCCCTATTTAATGCAGCCGCCAGCCGCACTGTGCTCTGCGAGGCACTGAGGCCTCAGTAATATACTGCCGTCCTGTCATCATGCGGCAGCGTAATAAGTTATGCAATCCATCCAGCGCTGCAATCCACATTGCCCCCAACACAAGATCGGAAGATCTTATCCACCGGCTCTGTGCTAACTCCTCACTGCCAGAGTCCAGACTCACAGCTTGAGTTGTCTGGCAGCAAGCGCATCGGCTTCTCTGAGCGGCATGGGCATTGATGTCATCACGGCCCGCAGGGGCGCGTGATGATGCGGGGGACTATGGACTCAGTCAGCAGTAGAGTCCGCCACATGACAGCATGAAAGCCCGCTGGAGCCAAGGAGGATGGTGGGCCACAGCCTTCTTCTAACTCTCACTGGCTGCCGGCCCTCAACTGGTGGCTATATAATTTTTTATTTATTTTTTATTTTATTTTTTTTTTTTTCATTTTTTGGGCTTGGGCTGCCATCAATGTGGGACTGGACAGAAGAAGGTAAATGTGGCTGGAGAGATCCTACTGTGCGGTGAGCAGTGCAAGTTACAACCCATGGGTAGAGGGAAAGAAAAATCATACAGAAGGTAGCTGGCTGCGTGGCTTCTGTACACAGCGGAGGGGCAGTGAGTGGTGCCAGGAGGAGAGCACAAGGTAATAATATGGCCATATGAAATCTGTTAATCTATACCTATGTGTATGCATCTGTGTGAGTGTGTGTGCTAGTGTATGCATCTGTGCGAATGTGTGTGCTAGTGTATGCATCTGTGTGAGTGTGTGAATGTGTGTGCTAGTGTATGCATCTGTGTGAGTGTGTGAATGTGTGTGCTAGTGTATGCATCTGTGTGCGTGCCAGGGTGTGAATGTGTTTGCTAGTGCATGCATGAGTGTACTGGTGTGTGAATATGTGTACTATGTGTGCCAGTGTGTGAATGTGTGTTAGTGTATGCATGTATGTGCCAGTATGTGAAAGTGTGTGCTTATGATGTCATGGGGAGGGGCCAGTGATGTCATAGGGCAGGGGGCCCAAACCACTTTTTGGACCAGGGGCCCTGGGTCCTGTCAGTCCGCCCCTGTAATAAAGCTATCATTTTTACTCTAAAATGACTCCCCTGATATTTCCATTTTACCTATAAGCAATGTTAGCAATGCTAATAAAAAATTAGATTCCTTCTATAAAAGCAATGACAATACAATATTTCTGCTATGCCAATTTTTTTTAGACGCAACACAAATTTTCTTAGGTCATGAAAAAATGCAGAAAGAGCTAAATGCAATAATAAATTATGTGCTTTACATATCTGCTCATTGATTTTCATTTTTCAGTAGCAAGTTTATTAAACAGATACCCAAGAGTTTAAACCAGAGGTAGCCAACCCTGGTTCTCAAGAGCTACTGACATTGCATGTTTTTCAGGATATCCCTGAATTAGCACAGATAGACTAATTAAAGTGACTGAGCCAATAATTAGTCCACATGTGCTCAAGCAGGGTTATCCTGAAAACATGTAATGTTGGTAGATCTTGAGGACCAGTTTTGGTGACCCCTGGTTTAAACACCCTGGAGGTATCATATTTCTTCCACTTCTTAATGATGAACTTCAGTGTCCTATGACATATGTAATGCCTTCAAAATTCTTTTATATCCCTCTTCTGATCTGTACCTTTGAACAATAAGATCTTGTAGATCATTTGTTAGCTCCTTGTGGACCATGGCTATCTGTGAATTAAAGGAATAGTAATGTTTCATAATCAAAGCAGCTCAAATTAATCTTCATAGTATTTGGGCCATGGAGAGTGTTATTTCAGTACTGTCAGAGTTGTAGTTCAAGAGTAATTGAATGATTAAGTATCCCCCCCTACCCTTTTACTGATGTAACACTGCTCAGCTCAAGGCAGCAGGGTGGTGTCCAAATGGATTGCAGAGAGGGACAATCTTCAGTTAACATAAGGGAAAAACCTGTCAATGGGGGGCAGGGCTTTCATTGTTCTCACAGTGAGAAGATTGTCCCTTGCTGTGAGCTGTCTGGTCTGTGGACCAGAGGGGAGGTGGCTTACACTAGCTAAAAGGGGCAGGAGGGGGTACTTTATCATGATTTTCCTCTTTCGTGTTGGGAAATAGATGGAAATGTAGATTTTTCACCTTTGCTCTAGAAGCATAGAAAATGTTGTGAAAATTCTTCAATTTCTCTTCTATGTAACTCAACGAGGAGAAATTTCCTGCTCATTTACTATCTAAACCCATAATTTCCTTCTAGCTTGATGTAATTTTGGAGGAAACCAGAGTGGAAGGAGACAGAGTGAAATAGAGAAAATTAACTGACATAAAAAAAGAAAAATAAAGTGGTTACTTCGTGTTCATAGTATTGGCTGACACTATGCCCACTACAAAAAAAAAAAAAAAAAAAGAAGCTGGATGGGCCCTGTGGCTAGTGACTCTGAGCAGTTATTAGCAGGAAGACATTAGTAGGGGTGGGTGAAAAGTCCCGTTTTGTTCATTGAATATATGTACTACAAACTATGATATGATGATGGACTCGTGTGGTTTGATTTATATATATATATATATATATATATATATATATATATATATATATATATATATATATATATGTAAATCAGATATACTTAGCCTGGGATACTCCTGGCCTTGTAGAAGACAGCTCTCTCAGACAACAAAGTTGCAGAAACAAGGACTCAATTTGTTGTATCCATGCCAAATGTTTTCGGTCCTCCTGCGGACCTTCCTCAGGGCAAATGGCAACAGTTACAAGAAGATATTTATACCCAAAGCAAACAATAAAACAAACAATAAAGAAACTAGGTAATTAGCCACTCAGTCTTACCCCATCCTCATGAATTTTAGGCACCAAAATGTAGCATTCCTTGGAACCCTTGGTGATGACTTCTAGACTGAGAGGCTCTGGTTGCTGAGCAACCATAGATACACAGCATCCCCAACCAGCACTTTTCCTTCAGCCATAATATTACTCTGTCTCTCACTACTAAGTGCAAAAAATTGTGTCAAAAAAGAAAAATAAGGATTTGTTTATAGTGAGCTAATACCTGAAAATCCAGAGGTGTTGATGTTATAATCAAAAGTTCAGGCTTGATGATCTCCAGTATATTGCGACCCATTTCTGTAGCACTAACTGACACCATCTAGCATCTGTGCATCGTCTGTGATATCAATGCAGCTCAACACAGATCTTAAAATGAAACTGAGCAAACACAAGCACACTTGCGCAAACCTGCACTCCTAGCATATGTATCTCTTTGATGCTCTCCAGCTCATCCTGGTGCTTTGCTCATATAAATAGATCTGTGGGTAATATAATATCCAGCGGTATACACTGCATAGCTCAACTGTGTAATCAATCCAGACTTACTAACTTCTGAAAAAATGGTCTAGAGTATATTGCACCACATTATCTGGACATCTTCTAGCGTTATCCAGCATCCACACACTGTATGTATAGTCCAAAGCTGCTCAACACATACATACATTTTAAAATGAGCGTCCACAAGCACTCTTGCACAAACCAGCGCACATCTTATATGCATATCAATCGTGCTCTCCAGCTCATCCTTATTCTTTGCTCTCATAGATAGAGGGGCACATCATTTATTGTCCAGCGATCAAACCCAACATATCTCCACTGTGTATTCACATACATTCTTGCAGCTTCACATCATAACACATAACTTACCTCTTGTTAGCTACATCCAGCATACCACATACCTCCATTATATGATGAGCGCCCACAAGCATTCTCAGTGCTCTCCAGCACATTGGGGCTCATTGCTCAAGTAGATAGAAGGAATACTCCTATGTGTTATATTGTTCAGGGAGGGCTTATAGAATGCAACAAAGTCTGTAAAGAAGAAAAAAGTCCTTAGTAAGCTGCCATTCGGATAGAAAAGTAGAAAACAATCCCAAATATAAAGTGACAACCTCTGTCCACTTCTGCTCACGTCAAAAAAAGCATGGATACCATAAATGAATAAATGACACTCGCACTTGGTATAACTAGAGAAACACAGTAAACTAGGCAGAAGAATAAGTCCAAGGGTATGGTGGAAAAATTCCCTATGTCCACCTTAGTGCAATCCAAACATATAATCGTATATATATATATATATATATATATATATATATATATACAATTGTACATAGGTTAGCACACACAGGACTTACTTAAACTTAAGTTTATTTTTAAGGGGTGGTAGATACAATGTTAAACAAAAATTTGACACACCAGTCAAGCCATAAGACTTGCTTTTCCCACAGAAATCTCACATTTGCAGTGTTGTTACTACTGTAAGGGATTCTGGGTAGACATATGCAAATAAGTTTAACAAGGAATCACCTTTTTGCCTCAGATTCCAATATATACATGGATTCCTTAGAGTATGTGTATGCTGAGCAACAGCTTTAAGACACAACTCAGGAAGAGATGCAAAGCCAGTGAACCAGTCCTGTGAGTGCTAGCCTATCTACGATTTTGTATCATTTTTGCAAGAGCACCCAGGCCAATATTCACTGAAGGTATGAGTGCTAACCTAATACCAGTCGATATATATATATGTGGTGGGGGCACAACCATCATCCTCACATTCCTCACATGCTGGCCACCTGACACCTGCCTCTCCACACAACCTAACCTCACCAACAGCTGCAAAACCTGACTCACATACAGAGTATGAGGAAAACAATGGCCAAACAGGCAGATCCAGAGCAAGGAGGAGAGGCATCCTCAGCACCTCCAAGTGCACCAACCACACCCTCATCCTCTACTACAGGTACACCAACAATCAAGATGGATGAGGATTTCATCAGCATCCAGAGGAGGCTACAGAGGCAGGCCAGGTGCTACTCCAGGAGGTGTCAGCGAGACATCTAGAGAACCACAGCCACTCTCAGCGTCATAGAATCACAGCAAGGCATCATCACCACGGAGTTCTGCCATATTGGGATCGGACTCATTGATATATTTGGTCAGATGCTGGTCAAAATGGGACAGCAGAATCACCTCCAGAGGCTGTAGATGGAGTGAAGCCAACAATCAACTGAGGGGTCAACTGCAACCACCTCCCCTCCAGTGTAACCCCTACTCTGACCCCACAACAGCTCAGAGTCACTAGACAGTCAGTGTGGGCATCCACGTTTGCACCCCCTTCTAAACCCCCCCCCAAAAAAAAAATAAGCCACATTTGTCATAGTTTCCCTGAATAAACATGCACTTATTGATCCCAGTTATGTCTTTGACTCCTTCAGGTATCTAACAGGGTCAGTGGCAGAGATGTTTCCAGTGCATTGAAAAGCAATGCAGTGAACAGAACTCCTGCACATATTACTTAGTGATAAGGTGTTGGAGCATTGGGAACCACACACAGCACATCCACTTTTGTCCAGTTTCAACTCACAATACACTTAGCAAAACTCAATAACTTTAAGGAGTTGTTGGGCCATGATGAGAGTTGAATTTGAATAACTGACACCTATTCCTTAGCATACTATAAGCAAGACTGTCCCCATTTAGCTTGAGCCTCTGGTGTGGTTATAACGCTTTTGGGCAACCATGCTTGTAATTTCAAATAATCACTGAAAATATAGAATAGCAAAACTAAATTATGATTGTATTCACACTCTGATTTGGAAGAATCAATAACACAACTAATCATTTAGTGTTTGTCTACTGGACAGGATCAGGAAGAAGCCACTAGTCATGTCTATTGATTACACAATTCAGAGAGAACATCTCCTTGCATCTCTACATTTCATTCCACTCACACAAAGTTAGGGGGGGTTATAAGAATATGTGCTAATGCTTTATTAAAATGCCAGCAACATTAAATGTGCTATCATTAATCCTGTTTATTTAATAAACCCATAAGACAAGGGACATGTCTTGATTAGAATAACGTATAGAAGACTCATAACTATTTTGCTAAATACATTTGATAAGATTCCTTTAATATGTTGAACAATGCAATAAAGCAAAAACATGTTTTCATTTACAAAACAAAGCATTGAAACTTTTTTAAGCACCCAAAGGGTACGTTTATAGTAATAGCAGCCTTTTAGAAACAGCAAGTCGACCTGCTGATAAGTAGAGATGGGTGAAACATTTTGCTCCAAACTGAAATCAGCGAAAAATGGCACTTTCCACTTGGCGAATAATTTCCCATGAAATGTGCAGATTTGCTGCATTTCCCTGTTTTCTTCGCCCATTGAAATCAATGGGAACATTGAAGTTACACACAACACAGCAAATATTATTTTGTTTCCCAAAGGCATAGTATAAAAGGATCATGAGGGTGCCTGTGTTGGTGGGGTGTAGGGAAACAATCAGTTGAACAGGGGATGATTTTTGGGGAGTTGTTTACTGGGATTGGTGGGGCAGTTAATAAAAAAATAAATCCTAAATAAAATAAAAAAAACTCATAAGTCATGGTATAAAAGGGGTCTGAGGAGGGTGCCTGTGTTGGTGGGCGGAGTCTGAGGAATTAATCAGTTGAACATGGAATGTGTTTGGGGGGATTTCTTGACTGGTCTTGGGGGAGAGTTAATAAAAAAATAAACCAATAAAATAAAATAAGATATTTATATATAAAGTGATAGAGACAGGAACTCCCTGACATAAGCTGACACTGGGGTGGACTGATACTTGACTTTTGTAGAGGATGATTTGTTAGATTTGTTGTTAGAGGCCCAAGCCCTGAGGAAACATTTATTTGTAGGACTTAGGCTTGTTAGAAACAAACCCTGATTTTTTTTTTCTGTAGGATTATAGGGTTTGTTTGTTTTTTTCAAAGCACAAGCCCTGAAGAAAAAAAAAAACTTCCCTACTGGCCTAGTACCAGCAGGTCAGGTTGGTCAGTGGACACTGGCCATTGTCAAATGTCCTCCTCCTGAACCTGAGTCCATAATTGCGGAATTTGCAACTGCTCTTCTTGCTGCTGCTGCTGCTGCTGAGATGTTTAAGCAGCAGGATGATTAGGCAGCTGAAAGGGAATGGGATCAACAATAGCAGTAACATGGGTGATGAATGATGAAGGTTCGACTTGCCAAGACTATCACCAGTGATGCATCTGAGGCAGTAGCAGCACAATAAGTAGCCCCTAGTCTATGTGGTGAAAAGAAGAAGTTGGCCAATAATTCTCCTCCACCAGCCTCTCCTCCAAAATTATGGGTATGTTATTAGTATAGAAATTTGTCCCTTGAGAGCAGGAACTGTGCTCTCATCAGCAACTGCAATGCACACAGTGTGTCTGGTAAATAACATCTGGGGGCACAACTATATCCAAACACCATGACACCAGAACCGAAGTACTGCCACTGTCACTGTACCCCTTGTCCAGACCCCGCTAAGGACATAGGACAACTTGCTGACAGTTTAATAGTGTGATGAACCCTCCCCGCCAGCATCCTAGCATATTCTGTGGGATGGAATCTCTTTTGATGCTGCTTGAAGACCTAGTACCAATTCTTCTCCACCACACTGACATGTGTGATCAGTGCACCACACAGTGTGCAATGGGTAGAGATGAACTGCCATATCCTAGCATCAACAGAGTGGTTATCATTTGGTAGGGGAGGTAATGATGAATGAGGTGGACTGGCAGAAGATGTCATTATTACCCTAGAGGAAGAAGGTGATGGTGATGGTGAGCTAGTCATGGAACTTCCAGTGTCTGCCTGGGTTTCTCTATTCTTTTTCCTCTTTGATCTCTGCCCCATCTCTTGTTGCCTTTTTGGAGAGTCAGGGGGTACAGTAACAGCGGTGCTAGATTTCTGTTTTGGGTGTTTTTGGCTTTAACATGTTTGACATAAATGTCATGGTGTCTGTTTCTCATGTGTGATATCAGGGAGGTTGTGCAAAGGTATGTTCCCTCCTTTCCCCTTTTCACTGACTTGTGCATAGTGCCACTGGTGATGACTGCACTGTGCCCTCCCCAAGAGAAGAATAGCCCCACACCCATGACTTCAGGTTGAGGGGGAAAAATGGGCTCTTTCTTCTTGTCTACCACATTCCACTTCACTGTCTGTGCTGGCATGTTGCTGCTACTGCCTCAAAATCAGCACTGCAACTAGGACCAGGTGTATTGCTGGTGCTGACAAGTGGAACCTGTCCTAGTCCTGCATCACTTGTTGACCCCATTCCCACTCTGTTCACTGTGGTCTGTGGCACACTTGCCTGCTCCTCAGCATCATGCTGCCCTTGCATCTTATCCGCAGCAGGAATTAGAGCAGTTGCAAATTCTAAATGCTAATTGCTAGTGGTGGTGGTGATGATGCCCATCCTCATCTCTGTCTCCCATTCCTTCGCAATTTCTGATAAAAAGGCCATCAATGTCTCTTAAACCCCAACTTCTCTACCATCATCACCACCACCACCACTAGCCTCTACCCCCTGCTGCTCTATCACAGACAACTCTATGCTGCTTTGAGGAGGTGACGAGCAATGTGACAGATGGTCCCCTAATGCTATACTTGGCATTTCTTTTTTACCTGATGAAGGCAGACTGTCAGCATTAGCAGCAGGCACAGACAGCTGATCTGTGCTCCTGCAGGTGGTGGTGGTGGTGGTATTAATTTTGAGCCTGCTCTCCACCAACACCAGTTCTGGCCTCTTCAGGATCATGTTCCACCTGGACACTGTAGTGAAGGGAAGGGGAGGAGGACTCCCAGAGTCAGAGGAATGGTGTGGGCTCCCTTGACCGCTGGTCTGAATGCTCTCAAATTCTTCTCCTACCACTCCCCTAACACTAGTCCCAATGGCTGCTTCACCAACACTTTTACTAATACTACTAACACCACACACATCAGGTTTAGCACCAGAGTCTTCCTCCTGTCACTAATAATATGAGGATATTGATTACCCCCTCCTTCACTCCTAACACTAACAAGCTGCCAGACCTTCTTAGTAGTAGTACTAGTAGAGGGACTGCTTGGGGATGGCAAGTATGACTTACGGTCCCCTGCTGAAATACATGGCATCATTTTCTCCTCCCCCCCTCCTGAGTATTACAAGACACACTAGCAGATTCAGCACTGGTGGTAACAGCTTCAACACTGGCAGCAGGCACAACACTGTTGGCACTGGGAATAGGGGCAGCAGGTCTGCAACAGGCAAAGTATTGATGGCAGCAGGTTCGGCACTGGCAGCAGACACAGCACTGGTTTCAACAGGGGCAGCAATGATGGCAGCAGAGGCAGCATGTCTAGCAGCAGGCACAGGCAGCTGACCTGTCCTGCTCTCACTACCCTCTCCCTCTCTTCCCATTCCCTTTTCTCACTCCCTTCCCTTTTCTCCCTCTCTTCCCATTCCCTTTTCTCACTCCCTTCCCTTTTCTCCCTCCCTTCTCATTCTCTTTTCTCCCTCCCTTCCCATTAAATTCCCCAAGATCCCTTGGGGTGATTTAGGGGGACTGGACAGCATTGGTTCAGTAGTGTTCACTTCCTCCTCCTGCTCAATCTCAGTGGACACATAAGGGTCCTTCCAGCCCCTCCATTTATTATTTTTAAACCTGCTTATAGTGATAGCAGTCACTATGAGCCTCTCCTGACTCAATTTTTCCAAAGGATTACAGCAGAATAGCACAGCTCATCTACCTCACTCTGTAGCTGCTTCTTTTGTGTTTGATTTCCGCAAATACATCACCTTTTTATAGCGAGAAGGCTAACACAACTTAAATCAATGGGTGGAAACTTTCTAGCCATTGAAAAAATTATGAAAAATTGTGGCCAATGGGTGAAAAATGTAAAAATTTCAATTGCTAGTTTAAAAGTGGAATTTCCCACGAAACAGCAGACAACAAAGAGGTTTTTGTGAAATTTCTCGTGGGAACATGGCGAGAGATTTCACCCACCCCTACTGATAAGTTTTCCAAGAGGTCTTTGAACTCTGAAGAAGATTAGTATTGCTGTACGTGTTAGGCACATCATTATAACGTACTTGAGCAGTTTCTGAAATTGTGGAAAGTTTCACGGAGGTAAATACTTTCAGTTATTAGAATGAAATAAACAGTAGCACTAGGGAACAGCAAGAGGTGCGCTTTATGGAAGTGGAGTCAGCATTTTATTAGGGTAACTTGGACATTCCTCTGTTCAATGATGGGTCATGCCATGGATGCCTGTGGGAAGGATTGCAGTGAAGAGTTGAAACTGCACTGCATAACTGTCTGTTACGCAAAGTATTAACCATCATTATCCTATTAAACCTTTGCATTCGCAATGTGTTGTGTACCCCTCTGGAATTCATAGGATTAGGAATAAGGGGATGCTGCTAACCAGCCATATGAATATGTGAACAATGTAACATTACATAACCTATTATATGAATCATCCCCCGATGAAACAGACAGTGTTGCCATGCCAATGTCATTCTGCTTCACACAGGGAGACATACAAAGAAAGATTGCCACAAGCAGTCACCAAGAACGAATAAAATGAAGTGTTGGCCTCTCAGAAGTACCACAAGTCACATGTTTTGCTCCCATGTGCCAATGCAGAGAAGAAATCTCCATGTCCATATCAGACTGGTCTTTACTGTAGGCAGTCCAGCTGTGAATTGTCAGGCAAATCCTCTCTATGAGAAAATCAACACAACCACAGACTTACATTTACTTTATTTGGTAAGTTCTTATAAAAATCTTTCTTTGTATTGTGCTACATATGCACGCACAAACACACACACACACACACAAACACACTCTTTTGTCATCATGGTTGGCCTGTCAACCTCCCTCCAAATTACTTACTCTGATTCTGTAGCCAACACTTACGCAGTAAATCCATACCTGTTCAGCAACATTAGGAATTGCACATCTACTGTTTTCTTAGTACCTGTAATACCCCTTTAACACAAAGGGGGTGATTCACTAAGAGTTGATAAAGTGGTGATAAAGTGGAGATGACTTCTCCAGTTTATCAGTTCTCCAATTCCTATATTATTCTATGGAACCTATGCACTAAGATTCCTTCAGCTTTGGAAATATTAGTGAATAGGCTCCATAGAATAACATAGGGACTGGAGAAGTGATAAACTGGAGAAGTCATCACCTCTTCCTCACTGTTTAGTGAATCTCCCCCTGGAATGCCAGAGGAGTAGCTAATGCATTGCATGTCATTGCATTGGATACCCTTCTATTGTACCAAGGGTCCTATGGTTGATATGGCTATTCTTAGCTCAATATGTTGTTTGCTGTCTGTTAACCTCAGAAATATGATGGATGAATGGAAATTTCCACATACATGTTAGACTAATCCTGCCCAGGAGGGCGGTCCTGTTCCAAAAGATCCAAAAGAGTGTTTGAAAAATAAACCAAAGGATGTGAGAGTCTCTGAGCGTGAACAGAAGCAAAAAGACCGAACCGTACATCTGGGGTTAGCTGGTATTCTTCTGCAGAGGGGGCTTGCTCATCATTTTGAAACAGGACCTACCTCTGTAATGGCACTAGAGAGCTAAAGTGTGATGCTTCTGAATGATGACTAACCATAGAACAGGCCACTGTGCTGTTTGTTCATCCTCAGAAGCCTTTCACATTTTGTATGAGAAAATTATCTCAGTGCATAAAATGACTGCAACTGAACAGTAATCAAGTAATAATTAAACATAATTAAACATATATATCTCTATTGGACTCAAGTGACCTTCATGTCCCCTCTGCCTCTCTGCCTTTGTCACTGTGCCACGGTGTCATTTACAGTGGAGTGGAATGATACAGTTGACAGCCTGTTGCTTGCTTTGTTTCTGCTTATTATGAAGCAGAAAGTGACACTCCATGATCCACAGGCTTCCCACTCCCTGTACTATTCTGTCACTTTGCATCACCTGGGACTCACTAAACAGTCTCTTTTGTCTATGTGTCATTCTGAAAGAGAGCTGTGAAGTTTGTGAGCCATAGAGCCTGTGTTTGATTGTGACACTCCATAGGATAGCCTAAATTAACAATTACTCAGTGCTGTTGATAGATCATCTTGCAGTGGCAAGGAAAACACTGAGACTGATGCTCTAAGATTGGTGGGTAACATAAGGCCCTCCAGCTGTCCAGGACCACAGTTCCCATCACTCTTAGCCAGCCACTGGCTGGGGATGATTGAAATTGACTCCTGAGCTGCTGGAGGGCCTCATGTTGCCCAAGCCTGCACTAAGATAAACTAGTATAATTCTGTACCATAGGTGATACAAATTCCTATTGATTTAACTGGGGATCTTAACCCTTTGAATACCAGAGAGGCCTCCAACTCATTGTTTCCCATTGCATTGGAGACCCCTCCAGAAAACAAACGGTTAAAAGCACCATTTAAAGAAGCAGTAAACTTTTTTATGAAAACATTTATGTTATTGAGCTTTTTCTGCTGAGTAAAACAAGGGCACGCTCACTGCTGTCAGTTGTTTTAGTCACCATTTACAATGGTTCAGATAATCAGGAAATTAATTTACTGTGTGTTTACTTCCTAGAAGTTCTAACTGACTGGAAGTGACTCAGCAGTTTCTATCACATTCTATGGAGAACTGTAAGTCTCTGACTTTCCTCTCCATTAGAATCTAACAGAATTACTAATTGGAATTTGACCACTAGAAGGCATTGCTAATGTTAAAAAAAAGACTGTTCTTATTATTATTCTTTGCTTATATAGCGCCAACTAATTCCACACGCTGTACAATAGGGAATGGACATACAGAGATATTAAATAGTACAAATCAAATTTGAAGAACAGATTAAACTGTAATACCTCCAGAAATATGCATCTCTCAGCAGTGAGAGTACCCTTATTTTACTCAACAGGAAAAGTCCTACAATATAGATTTTTTCATTAAAAAAATGCACTGCTTATTTAAATCAATGGGACTTTGTTTCCCTCCCCTGTGGTACAGTTGGATTGCCCCATAAATATGCCGGTTCCTTTTCATACATCATCCACATTGAAGCTGATGTACTGAAATGAACTGGCGCAGTTCTGGAGGAAACAAACTGCATCAGAGGGGACAATTAAAAAGTCCCATTAATTTAACCCTTTGAGTGCTAGGGGGTATCCAACATATTGCAAAGCAATGCATTGGATACCCCTCTGACACTCAAAGGGTTAAATGGAGTCCCCTGTAGCATTCCAGGTGTTAAAAGGCCCCAGCTGGAATTTTGGCCAATATTTATCTGTCCCTATGGTACATTTGGTTTGCTCCAGATTTGCTCCATTAAAATCAAACTTTATTTAAAACATTAGTCCTCTCTGTGTTACACAGTAGCAGGGCCATCAAGTGTTTGTCCTTATTGTGCTAGTTCAGTCCCTAGACTTCAGTATTTCTGTTTTTCCTGGGTGTTTTCTGTTTTTTCCCTTTCAGCCTCTGTTACCCAGTCTCCCACCCTCAATCCCTATAGCCACAGACAGGCCTGTCAAGATGTTCGGCTGATTGTCCAAAATAAAAGAGTAGCAGACCTGGGGCAAACCAGTTGCAGCATAGGGGAGAAATAAAATTTCCCATTCATTTTAACCCCTTGCATTAAGTTGTTAGAAACCCCATCCTTTCACCATGCTGTTACAATACTCTTCTGCAAGCATGTGCAGCTTCCTCACTCCTCTTCCCTAATCCTACTCACCAACCCAGGCCAAGCCAAGCATCAACCCAAGAGAGACTGACAAGAGTGGCAGGTGGTTGTTGGGTTAGTGAGAGAGAGAGAGAGAGAGGTTGAAGGATAAAGAAAGAAAGAGAGAAAGGGCTGGGAATTGTTACAAACAACGCAAACAGTTTACACATACATTAGAAAGCAAGTGTAGTATTATATTTAAGCATTTAACATGTGAATAATAAAGAAAACCTCATACGACAGACAGAGAGCTGAACTTCAGCAGAAGAACAGACCAATATACCTCATGAACTCATACAAACAAGCAATTTGCAATTGGACACCCTCACAGCCTGTTAATACCTTAATGATAAGAACATTTAATACGACATTTAGAAACTAAGGATAAAACTACAAGGGAGGAGTCTATCATACAGCATTCATGGGTGGGCCAGAGAGCATGCTGGTAGGAGTGACAGGCCATTTCCAGGCACCCCTAAAAATCTGGTGCCCTAGGTAAGTGTCTAGTCTGCCTATTGGTAAATACAGTCCTGACTGTATATCAGGTCCATGTAAGGGTACATTATTCTTTGTTGCAGGACTCCAGAACCCTGAACCCCTACCACTGATGTCTTGGTTGTTTGGGGGTCCCCTTTCATAGACAAGATTTTCAGTGCAAATCAAACATTCATTCAAGAGAATCAATACACACATATATAAATATGTGTCCATTAAGATTCTCTGCTTTAAAGGGATTGTATTGTTTGAAAAAAAAACACTAGATTGTCACGTCTTCTTATATATAATAAAAGTAACACATTGCACTATTTTAACACCTTAAGGACACAGCTTGTTATACACTTAAGGACTCATGATGGTCTTTGACCGTTATGGAATTCTGGGCTCCCCATACAGCTGCACGCCGTTCGCGGAGTCCAGAAAAAAAATGGTCCCTAGTCCTTAAGTTACGGCCTTGTGTGTGTGCGGTCGGTCCTTAAGGGGTTAAACAACTTACATTTCTGTAGTTCATAGCATATTAACTGTAGAAGTATCCCACTCCCCTTCTGTACACTTATCTGTTGCAGCTCTGTCTGGTCCGGATGGATGCTGCAAGGGACAAACTTCAATAACCCAAGGAATATCCTGCCCTCCTTTGTCAAAGGGGTTCAGGGTTTTCCTTATACACACTGAAGTTTGTCCCTTGCTGCATCCGTCTGATCCCACAACCAGATTAGAGATTCAATGGGAGACAGCCAGAAGGGGAGCTAGGGGGATCCTTCTACAGTTAATATCTTATGAACTACAGAAATGTAAGTTGTATAAAATAGATCAAAAAAGAAGACTCGGCGATCTAATTTTTTTCAAACATTACTATGCCTTTAAGGTATATTAAGGTTTATTAGGAAACTAGTTTTAAAGCCCGTGTACACGGGCCAACACTGGCAGCACTGCAGTCATGCTCAGTACAGACTGCCCGCGCCGCAGCTGATACGAAGCGGGGCACTCCGAATTCAGACCTGACTGCTCCGTTTCAGCCATGGCGCGGGCAGTCTGTACTGAGCATGACTGCAACGCACACAGCTGTCTCTGCTGCGCATGACAGCTTCTAACAAACATCCTTAGCAAATTATAATATAGGTTGTTTCTTTAAGAACTCTATGTAAGCACAACTTGACACCATGCAGTGTAAAACAGACTTAAATATGTTCTAAAGGAAACTAATAAAATGTGCTCAAAAAGCAAAGCTGATAAAATGTGATATAAACAAAGACACTTGTCCAACAGATGGCACATTTCACACTTCTAGGGTCTCCTGCATTCATGAACTGAAAGCATCCTGCACAGAAGGTTGTACTGCCTTTTGGTTAGATAGCATTCTGGGTGTGTTCAGGGCTGCTGGGATGAAATGCTCAGGAACAGCTCTGGATCACAGTCTATCAGATCTTAATGGATATATAACAATTTTATAGTAATGCATTTCAGTGGGAGGAAAGCAACAGACATACTTTCTAGTACAGAATCTCTAAATTTAGTGTAGAAAGATAATATATATTTCACAAAAAAAGCATTACTAACTTGGAAGCCTTATCTTCAATCTCTAAAACAATACTTGCTTAAGCAATGCACAACTAAGTCATTTTGATGGGCCCAGTTGTGCTCAGTGTGGAAGATCATTAATGCACTATGGTGTGATGAAGAGATGATGAAGTGATACCACTTCTCCATGCCCTATGTTACTCTGTGAAGCTAACTTTGGAGATTTGAGCTCATAGCTTTTGTAGAATAACATAGGAACTGGAGATGTTATATCACTGGAGATATCATCTCTACCTTATGACCTAAGAGTTGCTGTCTCTATGAAATCTGATATGATCTGGTGGATCAGTGAGAGGTTGATATGTTAGCATGCAGTGGATCCAGGGTGTAAGGTAAACATTAAACATCAGTGCAATCTATAGAGTCTTTATGACTCCTGGTTATACCTGATCCACTTTTTCACCTCTCCCCACCTCATGTGAATACCAATTTGGCCCGCTGTTTATTTACAATATGTTAGGAAATGTTTTGAAGTTTATGGGATCACTAGGAAACCTACTCCAAAGTTAAGTTGCAAAGTGTTAGAGAGGGTTATTGCCCCACATTTTACTTGAACCATAGTCTAAGAGGTGGTGAAATCTCAAATGCTTTGCATTGCAATTCTTTTGAGAACCAATTACTGCCCAGGGGGGTAAAAGTCCCCCTTATATAAATGGCAATTTGATGATTTTTTATTTATCCCCTATGGTATCATTGGTATGCTCCATAATTACTCACCTTTTGCTGTCTTTTCAGATATGATATATTGTAATAACCATCACATTTAAAACAAGCAGAAGCAAATACCATGATGTAGTATATTCTACAGTCTTGAAACACACATGAAGAAAGACACTGTGTATTTACTGTCTACCTGACAGTAAAAAATACAAGAAAAATGGATACTGCATTAACAAATGGATTGATTCCATGGTAAATCAAGTGCTGGAGTAAATTTTCAGGCCCTATGTCTGCCTAACACCAATTTATTAAGCTTTGTATGCCATAATTCCTACCCTTAGCACTGCTTGCTAATTTTTGGCTAAGGGTAGGGTTCATTTTCTTTATTCCCTTTGCATGCTATGGGGCAGGTATACAGGCTTGATAGCATTAAAGCCCTAACAATTGTAGATTACAGTGGTCATGCATTGCAGTGCATACATTGACAGCTACTGACATTAGAGGATAATGCCAGTAGGGCCGCACTGGGGAACTTTTTTTACATTGCAAAGAAAAACAATGCATTGAAGGTATCTCCAGCATCTAAGGAAGGGGTGGGCAACCTGAGGACTACAACTCCCATCATCCTTTGTCAGCTGCAGACTTGCAGGAGATGACGGCTGGAGGGCCTCAAGTTTAGCATCATTGATCTAAAGGGTTAAACTGCAGCCACAAAAACACTCTTAGGAAAATAGTCTTGCTTAGGTGCTGTCAAAATGAAAGGCACTTGTAAGAGATTTGGTAAAATTAGCATGTATATTGTGTTGTAATCTGAGTATCATACAGTTGAAACAAAATGGCATGCTGTATGAAAGGTACAATAATATCCTATATAATAATTTGCTAGGATGTTTGTCAGAAACTGTCATACACAGCCTTCTCTGTACTCATGCACACTATTGACTGCCCGAACACGCCGCGGCTGAAACGGAGGGGCCACTCCGAATTCAGACCGGAGTCCTCTCTGCGCTCCTTCCTGGGACTGCTGGGTCCCAGGAATGTGTGCAGAGAGGACTACAGTGTGAATTTGTAGAGCCCCGCTCCGTATCAGCAGTGGTGTGTTCCGGCAGTCAGTACTGTGCATGACTGCAGCGCGGCCAGTGAGAAGAGAGGATTTGGCCACCAGCCGAGGTTGCTGGGTAGCTCTATGACCTGTGTACACAGGCATTTCAACTAGTCTTCTTATAATAAAGATTCACTTACCTTAATCTGGGCATAAAATCCCATTTGCTCCCTTGAATAAATAATGCATGTACTGTTCCCCAAACTTAATTGTTTATTATTATTGTATATCATGTCAAAGGAGGTGAACATGATTCTTTGTTGAGGGTCTCTTGGACCCAAAATTACTAAAGTGAGCTCTTAAGGTTTGGGATCGTAAGAGGATATGAACTAAGTATTAATGTAGCTATGAAGTTTATCTGACAATATGTGATGGTCACTTCTCCATGGTGGATACAACACACTTCTCAATATGCACTAAGAAATATCTATGTACACAAGGGGAGAGACTTCATTAAATAGGATATAGGATTGGCCTAATGTTGGTGATGTGTTAATGAGGGTAAGTTGGAGGAGCAGAGAGGATGATCACACATTTCATCCACAAGAATACCCCCAGCTCTCCCTTAAACCATTTAGTGTTCTTCCCTGAAGTGGCACAAAAGGAGTATAGCATAAAGAATTCCCTCTTTCGATACAAAGTTCATTCGCAATTACAGATAACCAGCAAAGCAGCTGCTCTATCAATTCTTTTTGTTTACCTGAACCAGCTGATCAGCTGTTTCAAAGCCACAGCAGACTATCAGTGCCCTGCAAGTCTTCTGTTTACATGAATTAACTGATCAGTGCATAGTCCACTGTGCACTTCAAACAGCTTATGAGCCAATACATCTAAAGACAGAACTGACATAGAAGCTGTTACATGTAACAGCTGCTTTTGATGATTCTCTTTGTCTGTGAATAAATTATGAAGTGGTGTGGAGGATTCTTTATGTTAATCCTTATTGTGCTACCAGATTCTGCAACACATTGCAGCACACAGCGTTGCTCATTAAGCTGCATTTCAGTATGAGCCATTGTCAAATTAGTCACTGCAAAGTCATTAACCTGGGAAAGACATGGCAAATGGATGGTGATGCCTGTGTATTTGTGGCTTATTCACAAGGGTATAATGCAAAAATCTTAGTGTGAATGATGAATCAAGTTGGTGCAAATACTCCACAATGTCACCAACATAGCCCCTTGTTTGACCTTAGTGTATCTCCCACAGGACTCTGAAACAAATAACCATGTCCACCTTCATGGACATGATATCCAGTTCTAATTAACTTTTAATTTGAAGGAATCAATATATACATTACTGATTCACAGTAGCCATTAGACATTTCTGCCAAGGTTAAGGTAAGTGGGGGTGTTTATATTAGTATGTGTTAGGGTTCTTTTAACTGAACTAGGCGAAAGGACAATTATCTGTATGAGTTTTTCCTCCTGTAGTTTCAGAGTAATATCACTATTAGTACATTTTATCCCTGAAATGGACACAGTATAGCATTATCTTATTATGTTGGATTTATAGGGCACTCCCAATCTGCTGGCTTCCACACTCAGTTAAACAAATAAGAACAGGAGTGTGGCAGCGGCAGTTTAATGTTGATAAATATAAAATAATGCACTTGGGACATAAAGATCTAAAGGAAAAATACAGTATTAAGGGTACTGTGCTGTCAGATACAACAGAAGAAAGGGACTTGGGATTAATTATTTCTACTGACATAATGGTAGGCAGCCAATGTAACAAAGCAGTGGGTTGTATAGCTAGGGGCATTAGTAGTATAAAAAGGGAAGTAGTCATGCCAATCTACAGATCTCTGGTTAGACCTCACCTAGAGTATTGTGTACAGTACTGGAGACCCATCTCCAGAAGGATATAGATACTCTAGAGAAAGGGCTACTACAATGGTGACTAGTTTACAGAAAAAGAAATATCTTGGAGGAGAGAGAGGGGATATGATAGAAACATTGATATACATGAAGAGATTGAACAAAGTGGCTCACTTTTAAAATGTAGAGGACAAAACAGCGTGCAAGTACACGGTGCATTAAGCATGTTGCCGTGTTGAAAAGGGCAAGAATCTCGCCCTTCATCAATAGCACAAGATTTGCATGTCACCTCCTTAAATATTAAATCTAATATCTCCCGAAGGTTATTCTTAGTCAAATAATAGTGTTATAAAAAAATGTGTTTGGTGTCATGCCACATAGTCAGCTGTGTTCGCCTGAAGCCAGAAGCACAATAGGTTTTAACCCTGCAAGTGTAACAGCGATACCACCGACATTCAGCATGAAGCAGAGCAGGGTTAAAATTTATTGTGCTTCTGTCTTCAGCCGAACACAGCTGACTATGTCGCATGACACCAAACACATATTACTTAATTAAGGATAACCTTCAGGAGATATCATATTTAATCAGCCAGGTATGTGGGCATTAATGTATGCAAGTGACATTTAAGAGGTGACATGAGAATCTTGTGCTATTGATGTAGGGGGAGATTCTCATGTCACCCTTTTCAACACAGCGACATGCTTAATGCATTGTGTACTTGCACGTTGTTTTGTCCGCTACATTTTAAAAGGATATCCAACAAAGTGCAGGAGGGAAGTGCAAATCAAAGGAGCAAGAATGTCAGGACAAGAGGCCATTGTCTAAAACTAGAGAGACACAGGTTTAGAAGTAATGTAAGAAAGTTTTACTTCACTGAGATGGTAGTAGATAAGTAGAATAGCTTATCAGCAGAAGTGGTAGAAGTTAATACAGTGACAGAATTGAATTATGAATGGGATAAGCATAAGGCTGTCCTGAACATACGACAAGACCAAGAACCAAATAAGGTTTGAGGTTTTTACAGTAAGAAAATGGGCAGACTAGGGGTAGACATGTGGTAGGACCAAACTGAGTACCGACCGGCATAGTAAAATGTGTCTGTATTTCAAGGCCCTACCAGCTAAATGCACAATGGACATTAGGCCACAGAAATGGTCTTGTGGCCAAATGTTCATTTTGTGTGTTAAGTTCCCAAAATGCTGCTAAATAGCAGCCATATTGGGAACTTAACAGTAAAAAAGTTAACTATCGCTGCTTGACAAACTGCCAAGCACCGATCGTTAACTTATATGTCTTAAACTTACGTGTCATCCACTGTCTTCTTCTGTCTTCATTCTGTATTCTCTTCTCTTCTTTCTTGTATCTTCTTACGCACATCCCAGCCAATCAGATTTGAGCAGCTGTGCTTTAAAATGATTGGCTGGGATGTGTGTAAGCACATCTCATCCAATGGCTGTGAGGGAATTTTATCAGAGACTGTCCATATATAAAGGCAGTCTCTGTTCAAATTCTCTCAGTGTGGATCGGGCATCAGCCCGTGAGGGACTGGACAGGGGGGCCTGTGACACACACTACTGTCTCCACTGCCACTGCCTCTGCAGCCACACACAGCGGCGGAGACAGATTATTAAGCTACGTTTATAATTATTAAATTTTGAGACTTATAATAATGACACAACTTTGATTACTATAATGGCTTATTTAGACCTAAAATAATAGAGGCATATTTCTATGAAACCAGGCACTAATACATTGCTAAACCCTTTGAGCCCCAGAGCCCCTCTGGCACTCAAGGGGTTAAACAATGTATTTTTTTTGCCATATTTCTGCAAGCTTATATTAATATTCTTATGTTTTTTTTTACAGCAAGAAGAAAGAAGAGAAGAAAGAAGATACAAAAAAGAAGGTCAAAAGATGACCAGCATGCTGAATACTCCTCTGGACATCAGGATTTATGGTAAGTGTTACTTGCAATGGGATGTTGCTTTGTTACTTAGTCGGGTTAACCCTTTGAATGCTGGCGGGGTAATTATACCCCACTAGCACTCATCGAGTTAATTCTACTAACTTTGGACATATTTTAAGTACTTTGGATGTATTGATGTGGGGCTTAGGGCCCCATATCAATGCATCCACTGGAGACTTAGGGTTTTTTGCCTTTTAATAGCTGCATCAGCTGACTAAAGATCTGACAATTCACTTTAGTAAAAATAAAAAAAATGGGTCTTAAATTTTATTTGCTAAAGCAAGTCCATTATCAGATCTTTAGGGCTGACACAGTCCATTAAATTACAACTTGTAGAGTTTTTTTATATTTTCAGTGGGCCAAAACATATCTAAATTTAGCGGCCGGCAGGGTTTTTTTTTGCCAGTATTGTTTCATAGCACTGGTCTTTAAATTGCTTACAGTACTTGAAAAAATTCCATCACCTGTTTTTCTTGGTATCGGATACATTTAAATCTGGCCCTAGATGGGCTGAATGGTTCTTATCTGCAGTCAAATTTTATGTTTCTATTTTTCTATAAGATGCAGAATAAAATTTCCACAGTCAATATGACTTTGTTTATCTTAATACAAAGTTCAGCAGCCTGACTTTAATGTCTACTGGAGAATTATTTCACTTAACAAGAAATTCTACATGTAATCTTTCTGTTGCTATTTTAATTAGTGTGTATATAGAATATGTGTAGTTCACATATTTAATTAGTGTGTATATAGAATACTCATAGGTCACATATGTACTAAAAAGTATGTAATTATACTCAAAATGCTCTGATTACATGGTCTATGATTTATTAAAAGGAGAACTAATACATCCTAATAATAATCAGCCACCTACCTCACTATGGCAATAAAATCATTAAGACCCCCATGTCCCCCATTAATTCTGCTCTAGCCAACTAAGACTTATTTTATTTAAGAGTTCTTAAATTCATTTGTATTATTTTTGTTCTCAACCTCTGCTAAGAAGCTATTGCATTTATCTAGTACCATTTCAGTAAAGTAATTTTTTTTTTCTTAAATTTCCTCTTATTTTTTGAAAAAAGAAACAAATTATACACTGAGCCTCAAAGATATGGTTTAAAAAAAACACATATATTGTAGAGTTATAAAAATAGGTACATAAACAGTCTCAGGCAAGGTTTTATGTGATCCTCAGACGTGCAGCTTATGACATCTTCAGTGATCGCCTTCGTATTCTAATACAAACAAATAAAAAGGAAAAAGAGGGCAGACATCTGAGAGCGACCACCTGATAAAACGTGCCAATCATGCAAATATATTGCATTTACACAATGCTTTCTTCCACAATCTGGCGTGCTCTGTGGACCAGTGTATTGAATCTAAACGTATGTTACTGACATCCGTAAGCGATTTGGTGAGTAGCATTAGGTTGGGGGTTTGCTCTGGATATCGGCTCCATACAGTCTACCCTTTGAGAGTTTCTCTTTTTCTTTCTGAGATGACAGTTTCGCTTGGAGACCGGGGACCACCTCAGACTCCATGGATCTGCAAAGGATACAGTGTTGCGCTTTATACACAGGGAGAGTACCTTGATTGATGATGTGATGACATTAGATGCTTTGAAGCAAGAAAGCATTGTGTAAGTGCATGATTGGCACGTTTTATTAGGTGGTCGCTCTCAGATGTCTGCACTCTTTTTACTTTTAATTGATTTCTCTTATTTTATGACTTTTACCTTTTAGGGCAAGACCTCTAGTTCTAATATTTTTTTATTGTAAAAAATTGATACCTTCTGAAATGTAATAAATCCTTTAGTATATTTTAAGTTTTAAATCATATTAACCCTCTCCTTTCTATCCTCTAATCCCTAGTTTCTCAAGTACCCCTGAATTTAGTTGCCACACAGACAAGGGGTAATTGCCACAGGGATAATCACTGCTCTGTATAGAAGTGCCAGGCTGGCAGACCAGCACTTCTATATTGCAAGTAGTTTATTCTACTCAGTGCTGGTGCAGGTTATTCAGCTTATTAATCCCAAAAATGGAAAAATTGAATAATGTCTGTGTCTTATTATCCACCTGCATATATAATATCTGACACAGGATCAATGAATAGGTAATAAGGTCTTTAAACATGGTCTTAAAGCAGTTTAGTAGAAAGCAGCCCAAACAGGTATTATGTTGGGAAGCAGTTACAACCAACACATGACTGTCCCTGGTTGATCCACCACTTATGGTCCTTTGTTGTGGAACAGACTTTCTCTTGCCTTGGTGAAACTCTCACCACCACATCTGAAATCATCTACATCTAAATGAGAGCAAGAGAATGTCTAAGTATGATGATTTATCCTGGTTGCTGGGTATGTGTCCATATGGTAGTAAATGTAACTGTGAGTGGGTGGGTGTCTATGTGTGTGAGAGTGTGTGTGTGTCCCTAATTGATAGCAAATTTGTCTTTGTATGACTAAGTGTGTGTTGAGTGTGTATGAGTGGGTGAGTGTCTGAGTGAATTCAAATGCTTCTTTGTGTGAGTGTGTGTCTGTGTGATAGTTAATGTATATGTGTGTAAGAGAGTATCTGTGTATATTCTGTGTCTGAGTGAGTGGAAAATGTCTCTGTGTGAAAGCGTGTATGTGTTTGTACATCTGCACGTATGCAGGGTTTTTTGTGTGTGTCTGAGTGAGTGTGAAACAATATAATTATTCATAATACTGAACCATGATACTGCCCTTCCTAACCAGTCACAAAAAGTTAATATCCTTGCATCTATCTATAAAGAGATATAAAACTCAATGAGAAACAACTGTTAAAATATGGATAAAAAGCAGGTGGTTATGTTTGTGTAACATATAAGTGTGTGTAGAAAAGGATGTTTGGGGTTTGTGCATGAAAGAGAGGGAGTGTGGTGTGAGTGTAAGAAGGGGTTTTAATTGTTTGTACATAAAATATAATTGAGGTTCTCATGAATGATTACAGCTTGCTCCAGTCTACACATATTAAAGTCCTTGGGGGAGATATCCATCTTTGGAGATCTTAGTGAATAGGCTCCATAGAATAACATAGGGACTAGAGAAGTGATAGCACTGGAGAAGTGATCTCCCTTTATCACTTCTTTGTCACCCCTTATTGTATAACTTCACTTGTGTATTTCCTGATATGTTTTGTAATTTTTAGCATTTGTACCATTGAATGGCCCTGTTTTTGAAGTTTCTAATTTAATGACGTTTCTAAAACGGTACACCATACTCTAAGTGAGAGCACACTAGTGATCTGTAAAGTGTTATTAGTATCTCTTTTTTTCTATGTATGTATAGGTACATTTTTATTTATATAGAGCCAGAAGGTGTAATTAGCACTTTCCAGTTTACATTTAGTATAGTGGGATATAATGAGTGCATCAATTAAGTGGTATTACAGACAATTATCATAAGGGGAACACCGGGGAGATTAAGTTAGGATAGGTGGTCCCTGACCCAAAGAGCTTACAAACTAAATATACCGTGGGTGACATACAGATACAATCAGTTAGAGGAGAAGTTTATGATAGTGCATAAAAGATAAGGTTTACATATTACGGTAGTGCTACATTTAAAAGGTGACCTTTTACCTTGGATTTGAAGCTGTTGAGGGATGAGGCTTGCTGAATGCTGGTATGTATGAAGCAGCAAGAGGTTAAAGGATCAGAGAGCAGTCCACCATGTGTGGTATGTATAGGATGCGCAGGTGATCGCAACAATAAAATAAAGGAAGGGGATGAGTATTGGAGAGCCTTGAAGGTAATGAGGAGAATTGTGAATGCTATTGCTTTATGGGAAGATATGACAATGATTTTAGTAGTGTAGGGGTAAGTACTGTTCTGGAGACAAAGAGTATTCTTTCTTTTGCCATTACCTTGCTGCATTGCTTGGCTACATTTAAACCATCATAAATAACTACTCACAAGTCCATTTCCTCCGGATTTTTGTTTGTCAGCAAAATACAATTAAGTGTATATTGTGTTTTAGGGTTTTTTGGGCCGTATGTGCATTACTTGGCATTTTGTGGCCAAAAAAAGCCTACACCTTTGCCCATTCCTCTCATTTGAAATGCCCTTGCAGGAATATAATCCCTGTTACAAATTTTAGTCTAATCTGCAAACACCTTCTCTTGAAGTCCACCAGTGGGCTTCATTAAATAGAACAGTCACCAACATTAGTCCCTGTGGGACTCTACAAATAACTCATCTTTCCTCTTAATGTATTCCATTGATTGGAATACTATCTTTCAAACCTTCAGTCAATACCATATCTGGCTAACTACTATTGAATCCAGTCCCAAGCCATGCAGCTTTTAAATTAGCTTTTAATGTAGAAGAGCATAGAAGGCTTTACTAAAATCCATGCAGATCATCCAAATGTACTGCTTTTGCCAGTACAGCAGCAGTTCCTTAGGTACTATGACAGACAAAGTACATATGTACCATTATTATGGTTTTAGACTCATGACAGTGCTGTGTTACTCTGCCATTTCTCCCATCTTGTTTCACCTATGTCTTACCCTAACACCATTTCTCCCATGTCCCTTAGACCTGCTTGTGCTGGGAGGCTGTTCCATGAATCTATAACCCTTTCCTTAGAGTTGTACATACATACATTACATCTGAATATTTTACCCTATAACTTCATGTCATGCACTTTTGTTTTAGTATTTTTTTCTGAGAAATTATTACCTCCTTCTCTTTCCCTTAATTATATTTACTATATTTTCTTAGTACATAGTTATAACAAAGCACAAAGAAAAGGGGTGCTCTGAAATGTTCATTCTGTTCCTTACTGCCCTACCTTTGGAGCAAGAAGAATATAGAGCCATAGACAGGTGTATGACAGGTGAAACACTAAGAAATTGTATTGGAGACATCTCTATCATTCATGTGATTAAAAATTACATTCAAATAGGAATTCTTATTCATCCCCTATAATGCAACTGTGTTCCCCATCAGTTTTCTCTCTATGTTTTTAACGTTGAAGTTGTTAGTGAAAATTGCTTATTGGCTACATATGTGATTCAAGATAAACTAAAGATACACATTGTTATTTTTTGTAAACTAAATAGCATATTATGCATCAGAAAGTTAAAATAAAGATTAAAAAATACTATCAAAGCTTCTTCAAGACTGTAATTATTAAATGTTAGGATGAAATAATATTTACGTTATTTTCATTATTCGGGCCTACATAAGACCTTCATCTTTGATGTATGTCCATGATTTTCCACAATGAAGGTTTCTGTGAATAACACATTTTTCTTCCTGCCAAAGCAGACATCAAGCCTCTATCTCTCTTTAAGTCTGATGCTTGCTACAGCTCCTCACAGTTTCAATCACATTATTTACTGTGTCTATTCTGTTCCTATCAGAATGGATCAAGTTCCTTAAGAACCATCTAATACACTCTCACAGTGAGTAATGCTGTAGAGAAAGAAAGACCAATATTTTAGATAAATCTAATTATAATCTTAATGCATTGTGAAACTTTGCACTTCATAAACCATGCATATGGTTGTTCTTACCCTTGTACCCACACTTTATAGTGGCACTTCAAGTGGCATTCAGTTATATACTAGCGAGTAGTCCTCCTTGGGCTTATAAAAAGCTCTAAAAGTAGTGTATAACGTTCTAGTTAGCATGTAGGAGCAAGCAAAACATAAACAATTCATTTAATGAATAGAGTCAAGGGATATGGAACATTTTTGGGCAGAGGGATGATGGGAGAGGTCAAGGGAGACACAGGGAAGCATGGAAAAGGGAATGCTGAATATTGGAGAGCAGGAGCGAGAACAGACCAACAGGCAAAAACAATTAGAAAGAAAGGAGCAAGTCAAGGGGAGTGGCAAATAGAGAGAAATGGGCTTGAAATGAAAAAGGAAGGGAGGGAAGTTGACAAGAGAAAATGGAATGGTGTTGAGCAGGCCTAAGAGAGGAAAAGGAAGAAGGCCTAGGACAGGGATTAGGCATGGGCAAGGTGTTCTGTTTTAAAGGTGCAGGAGACTAGTAGAATAAAAATGATACCTGTATTGGCTAAGGAAGTAGCTTTGGATACAAGCTTTCAAGACAACTAGGTCTCTTCTTCAGGCATAATAAGAATTAAAGCTGGATGCATGACTGTAAAACTCATGCATATAATTTTAACATGGAATCCCTTGATTGCCAGAGGGGCATCCAAACATTACAACACAATGCATTGAACACATCTGTGGCACACAAAGGGTCAGATTCTACAATCAGAATATTCTTATCAGTGTGGTTCATAAATTATACTAGAATCTTTAGTAGTGGACTCTTGAAGTGGACTAGAAAACACATACAAGATTAATTAACTTTTTCACTGTCCAGTGAATTCAACCAGAAATTGGTTGAGCCTCCAAACACCAGCAGGGTACTTAACTCATCGCTTACAATGAGACGTGCAGCCCCTGGCATCCAAAGGGGTCAAAATTAGTGTTGAGCGAGCGTGCTCGGCCGATGCTCGGATCGGCTCGAGCATCGCTCTGCTCGGCACATGGCGGTACTCGTCGAGTACCGCCATGTGCTCGCCCGCCATGTTCGGGTGGCGGGGATCTGTGCCGGAAGAGGCACAGATCTGAAGATGCTCCGCTGGACCACCAGGGACTGGAGGTACGGGGGCATTGCGGAGATGAAGGGGGCATTGCGGAGATGAAGGGGGACATTGTGGAAGAGGGGCATAGCGGAGATGAAGGGGGACATTGTGGAAGAGGGGCATAGACTCTATGCCCCTCTTCCACAATGTCCCCCTTCATCTCCGCTATGCCCCTCTTCCACAATGTCCCCCTTCATCTCCTCTATGCCCCTCTTCCACAATGTCCCCCTTCATCTCCGCTATGCCCCTCTTCCACAATGTCCCCCTTCATCTCCTCTATGCCATAGAGGAGATGAAGGGGGACATTGTGGAAGAGGGGCATAGCGGAGATGAAGGGGGACATTGTGGAAGAGGGGCATAGCGGAGATGAAGGGGGACATTGTGGAAGAGGGGCATAGCGGAGATGAAGGGGGCATAGCGGAGATGAAGGGGGACATTGCGGAGATGAAGGGGGCATTCGGAGATGAAGGGGGCATAGCGGAGATGAAGGGGGGCATTGACCAGGCACCCTCCCCTCATCAGAGCAGGGGGTGCCTGGTGTAATGCTCCTGTCGCCCCATTCAATTGAATGGGGCTCGGGTGCTCGGCCGAGCACTCGAGCCTCAGGGGGTGCTCGGTCAGAGCACCCGAGCACCCGAGCATCGGGGTGCTCGCTCAACACTAGTCAAAATATTTTATTTTGTTGGATAATGTGACATAAATTCCTTGTAATAGTTAAAGCCACAGTTCAGGGTGTTAAACTTGGTTATCAATTTATACTCCCAGATCTTTCTGTATCTCTTTGTCTTAAAACTTCCTATCGGTACAGTCACTTTGAGATCTTTAATCAGTTCAGCAAAAATGTTGACCCACTTGAGTGTCTCATTTTATTAGAATTCATCCTTTTTCTCAGGGTCTTTCCTGTTCCATCCACTTATAGTTCTGTTTGGGGACATTTCACACACATGATGAGGTAAACATCATTAGGGCCTTGATTACATTTGCCCTGTTAAAACTGTTGGCAGGGCAAAAATGTATACCGAACGGTACATACACTGTATCACTGTCGGTGTTCAATTGCCCTACCAATAGAAACCATAAAAAACGTTGGGCCGCAGAACCTGACTTGTGGCCAAATGTTCTTTGCATGTATTTTGTTCCCAAAACTCATGCTAAATCAAAGGAAAGCAGCTAATGCTCAGTGCTTGACACACTGTCAAGAACCTTGCGTAGAATGCCATTCCAATAATGTAAGGTAGAATGCTAGTCCAAGAGGTAAAAGTAAGCAGAGGAATACAGAGGAAAAATCTCCCCCCCACCCCAAGTTACCTTTCGTGCCATTGCCTGAGCCATTCTGTGGAAACATTTAACAGTGACTGGCTTTTATATGACAAGTCCCTGTACAAAATGGTTCCCATGCTGCAATTGGCTAGGATGTGTGCTTACACACCTTCCACCCAATCGACTTGTAGCGGGGGGGGACCACTCAAAACTGAGTGACCTTGAGGTATTTCTCCTTGTCTACAATGGACATGTGGAACCTGTGCACACATACGTACCACTGATAAGTTGCCCATGTCACATTCCCACAAAAACAACATCAAGGGCAAATTCAC
This sequence comes from Rhinophrynus dorsalis, assembly GCA_037306005.1. Lineage (NCBI taxonomy): Eukaryota > Metazoa > Chordata > Amphibia > Anura > Rhinophrynidae > Rhinophrynus > Rhinophrynus dorsalis. The sequence goes on along the minus strand of CM074721.1, from coordinate 63,524,939 downwards.
CTCTGACTCATCTAGTGTTGTTTACCTCATCATGGGTGTGAAATGTTCTTAAATAGGACTATTTATATGTGAGACAGAACAGAATCTGAGAAAAAGGATGAATTATAGGTTCTCATAGGTCCATTGTGAACAGCAAATGAGACACTCCAGAGGGTCAACATTTTTGCAGAACCAATCACAGCATTAAATAGCTCAAAGTGACCATACTGATGGGAAATTTTGAGACACAGATAGACAGAAAAATATGGGATTATAAATTGATAACCAAGTTTAACACTCTGAACTGTGTCTTGAACCATGAGAAGAAATTTATGTCACATTATTCCACAAAATAAAAATATTTCTGGTCCCTTTGGATGCCAGATGAGTGCACATCTCATAGTAAGCAATGGGTTGAGCACCTCTCTGGCATTTGGAGGGTTAACCCATACATTCTTTAGACTGAGTCATCTCTGCTTAAATTCACTGGACTGTGAAAAAGGTAATTAATCTTGTTTGCATTTTCTAGTCAACTTCAAAGAGACTTTATTAGAGGCTACAGTACACTTGATTACTCACACTGAGAAGAATATTCTGCTAGTAGAATTTGACCTTTTGGGTGCCATAGAGTTATCCAGTGGATTGAGTTGCAATGAATGGGTTGGATGTTAAAAGGTTTTGCATGAGTTTTAAATTAATGTATTGTGAATCCAGTTTTCATTCTTATTATTCCTGAAGATGCCTAGTTGTCTTGAAAGCTTGCATCAAAAGCCACTCAGATAGCCAATAAAGGTATTATTTTTACTCTACTGGTTTCCTGCATTTTTTACCAGTAATACACTTTGCCCATTTTAAAAGTGAATCATGCATTTTTTTAACTTTTCAACTTTTTATTTGCATTAAATCAATTATAATAATGTACCCCCCCCAAAGAAAAGCACAAATAAAAACCTGCATGAATTCCCAACACTAACTCTTCAGTATAAAAAGGGGTGCCAGATTACCACACAATGTCAATTTGTGCTTGAAAGAGAGAAATCAAACAGGCGGTTGTTTATGACAGCTAGTGAAGAGGCAGATTAGTAAAGAAGTTGATATTGGGTTGCTTGGGTATTGGTTGCAGACAGTTGTTTTCTGGGCAGGTGGAGTGCAGTAAGTGTGGGTATGAATGGAGAAAGGAGCTTTACAATAAATAAAGAAATAATAAATGAACTTTTTGATTGTTAAAGGGATACTAATACTTTATTATTGCTATTCACTATATTGTAGATATTTGCAAAATAATTTAATAGCCCCCAGGTTCATCTCTCAAACCTTTATGGTTTGAGAGATAACCGTAAGCAAAGTTTCCCCCTCCCTCCTCCTTCCCTGAAGTCAGCGTTGTACTGACTGCAGGGGAAGTCTGTCGTACAACAGGCTTGCAGCTCTGCAGCTGAGCCGAGATCGCGTTAGTGAAAAATAATTATTTCACTGAAACGGTCTTCTACATGTGCTTGGTTTGCAAGCACACGTAGAAGACAGTTTCAGTAAAATAATTCTTTTTCACTAATGCGATTGCGGCTCTGCAGCAGAGCCATCTGATGAAAGTCAAACCGGATATCCCTGCAGTCAGTACAATGCTGACTTCAGGGAAGGAGGAGGGAGGGGGGAACTTTGCCTTTTGTTATCTATCAAACCATAAAGGTTTGAGAGATGAATCTGGGGGCTATTAAAATCTTTTTCAAATATCTGCAATATGGGGAATAGTATTATTAAAGTATTACTATGCTTTTAAGTTACTGTAACAGTCAGACAAGCAGGTGATACTTCCTACCTGAGACAGATGAGTCTGAGATGAAACTGAAATAAATGACATATACTACATAAACAGAGATGTAATACATCATACAGTCAAGACAAGACAAACAGACAATAAATTCAACTTGACATTCTGTGTAACACACACTCACTCATACATAGAGAAGAATAAGAGGTACAACATTATCTTGTGGTGTGGTGGACTTTGGTGCTGCACATTCTGATGTGTGCTTTATCCTGTATTGTACTGCACTGTAAACATAAACATTGTTGTCCTTGAGAGAGAACACTGCTAAGATTTTGACTCTAGCTACTAGTGTAGAGGCAATCAGGCAAAGAGCAGTAGCAGGTGTTGCTTGTATTTTCTGGGTTTGTGAGTTTGATTTGTAGACAGTGACTCTGACAGTGGCAGAGGGACATTTTAACAATTTAAATTAGGAAATAACTTTTGAATGATATGTGACAGACATGGAGGAGATTCTTCATCCAAGGTGAGACTGGGAGAGATAGGTACTAGAGACAGAAACCTATTTTACATTGTTTATAGACAGAAAACACATCATTCCACAGCTCTGTAATATATTTTACAATAAAAATCAATACTGCGCTACTGTCATGTCCACTAGTGATGAGCGAGCATGCTCGGCCGAAGCTCGGTTCGGCTCAAGCATCGCTCTGCTCGGCACATGGCGGTACTCGTACGAGTACCGCATGTGCTCGCCCGCCATGTTCGGGTCTCCTCCCCGCACATTTCGCGGCTGCTGCGCAGCCAATAAACGTGCGGGGAGGCTCTGACATCAGTGTAATGCCAGCAGCCATGTTGGCTGCTGGCATTACACTGATTGGCTGGCCAGAACCCGTGATCGGGTGCTGTATAGCACCCGACGCGCGAGTTCGGCTCATTCTTAGCCAGGGAGAGATGCGCTCAGGCAGGGAAAGTCAGTGTAGGGAGAATAAAATTGTTGGAACTCTTTCAAGACCCAAAAGTCCTTTTTAGGACTGTTGTGTGTGGGGGCAGCATTTATATTTTGTTTGGGGGGGCACAATTTCCTTTTTTTTTGTGGGGGGGATATTAGTAAGGTCACATATAATACTAGATGCACAGGAAGTCAGTGTAGGGAGAATAAAATTGTTGAAACTCTTTCAAGACCCAAAAGTCCTTTTTAGGACTGTTGTGTGTGGGGGCAGCATTTAATTTTTTTTGGGGGTGGCAGAATTTCATTTTTTTGTGGGGGGGGACATGTTCTAAGGTGACATTGTACTAGGTGCACAGGGACAAATATTTCACAGTGCAGTGACAAGCTGACATATTCTGTTAGGTGCACAGGGCCAATTATTTTACAACGCAGCGACAAAAAGGGCCATTTTAAACGTGTGCCTAGCCATAGATTATTGTCACATTCTGTTTATTGTGCAAATTCACAAATTAACGTCACATATTCCGTTCACTGTGCCTAGCCGCAGATTAGCGTCACATTCTGTTTAGTGTGCCTAGCCGCAGATTAGCGTCACATTCTGTTTCGTGTGCCTAGCCGCAGATTAGCGTCACATATTGTTTAGTGTGCCTAGCCGCAGACTAACGTCACATTCTGTTTCGTGTGCCTAGCCGCAGATTACCGGCATATATTCCGTTTAATATGAAGAAGGCGGGTAAAAAGGGACGGGGAAGTGGACGTGATCCTGATAGTTCAAGTAAATATACAGCAAATACTGTTTGGTAATAATTTTTCGCCTAAAATCGTTTTTATCTTCCTTTTTGTGTGTTTTACGGTCAGTCTGTAAAAATGGCGTACTACGGGCGAAACATCGTTCCCAGCAGCGACGTTGGAGTCCAAGATGCATCCAGACATCCTCCCTATGCTGTCCCTGAACGATTTCTGTGGTGTTTCCATCATTTTCTGACCTTTTCCTATGAACCAGGCACCCTCCCCTCATCAGAGCAGGGGGTGCCTGGTGTCATGCTCGAGTCCTCCCATTGACTTCAATGGGGCTCGGGTGCTCGGCCGAGCACTCGAGCCTCCGGGGGCGCTTGGCCAGAGCACCCGAACACCCGAGCATCGGGGTGCTCGATCATCACTAATGTCCACCAAATGTAGTGGCTGTGATAAGGGGAAAAAAGAATATGACAAAGAGGAGTGCATGGATGTTTTACATAGCTGCATAGTAAATTAGGTTGTAAAAAAAAACACAAGTACATCAAGTACAACCTTTGCCACATTGTGATCGTAAAATCACATTAACAAAACTGACTGTGGTGATGGTTGCTGCAGTTTGTGAAATATATGATAATAATGGCCATCCACCTCCCAGTGTTTATGATGATGCAGACAATTTTTCAAGACTTATGTTGCCAGAGGCCTCAGCCTGCTAGCAATTCATTCCATTCCTTTTCAACAGCATAAACACCCGCCTCATCACCAGCTTACAATGGATGACTTTACCATCTTGCTAACTATTTTGTTAAGGTGTATTTTTCTGTCACACTCAGCCTGCAAAATTTTTATCAGAATCACAAACAACTGGGAGCCTACTTAAAGTAATATAACCAGATAGGACTCTCTAATAAATATTAGACAAATATGGTATCTCCTGCAAAACAGAAAAACATATGTAGGTGGAGCTAAGATAGATGCTCAATTGGCCCATTTCTATGAGGATTTTATATAGAGATAGTATTTTTGGTATATGGATATAAAGATGCAAAGAGGCATTCTCTTTGTTTAAAGGGATAGTATTACTTCAAAATTACCATCCCTCATATTGTAGCCCTTAAAGGGATAGTATTACTTAAAAATTACTATCCCTCATATTGTAGCCCTTAATAAACTGAGTTAAATGACACAAGCGGCATCTCTCAGACCTTTATGGTTTAAGAGATAGCCGCTTTCAAAGTTTCCTCTCCCCTGCTGTCAGCGTTCTGCTGCCAGCAGGAGAATCCGGTCCCGGGACAGGCGGAGGCTCTTAAACAGAGCCGATATCTCGTTATGGAAGGAAAAATTATTCATTGAAACAGTCTTCTACGTGTCCTTGGTTACCAAGCACATGTAGAAGACTGTTTCAATTAATCATTTTTCCTTCCATAATGAGATATCGGCTCTGCTGAAGAGCCTCCTCTTGATTCAGAGACCGGATTCTCCTGCTGGCAGCAGAATGCTGACAGCAGGGGAGAGGAACCTTTGAAAGCGGCTATCTCTTAAACCATAAAGGTCTGAGAGATGCCGCTGGTGTCATTTAACTCAGTTTATTAAGGGCTACAATATGAGGGATAGTAATTTTGAAGTAGTACTATCCCTTTAATAAACTGAGTTAAATGACACCAGCGGCATCTCTCAAACCTTTATGGTTTAAGAGATAGCCACTTTCAAAATTTCCTCTCCCCTGCTGTCAGCGTTCTGCTGCCAGCAGGGGAATCCGGTCCCGGGACAGGCGGAGGCTCTTAAACAGAGCCGATATCTCGTTATGGAAGGAAAAATGATTCATTGAAACAGTCTTCTACGTGTGCTTGGTTACCAAGCACACGTAGAAGACTGTTTCAATTAATCATTTTTCCTTCCATAACGAGATATCGGCTCTGCTGAAGAGCCTCCGCTTGATTCAGAGAACGGATTCTCCTGCTGGCAGCAGAACGCTGACAGCAGGGGAGAGGAGACTTTGAAAGCAGCTATCTCTTAAACCATAAAGGTCTGAGAGATGCAGCTGGTGTCATTTAACTCAGTTTATTAAGGGCTACAATATGAGGGATAGTAATTTTGAAGTAATACTATCCCTTTAAATAAACATATAATGACTATTTCCTCCTCATACAGCCAACAGCTGAGTTTTTTCACTCAATATCAGCAAAACTAGATAGGCCATTTAGTTCTTATTTGCCATCACATGCTATGATTCTGTTTCTATTATTGCACCGTGTAGCCCAATTGCACCATACTAGAAGGAAGATTAGCACCAGTACATGCTCCAGCTTGACAAAAAGAACAAAAGCTTTAAGCACAAGACTGGGACTTACTGCCTAGCAACACCCTTGTCAGTAAAACAGATTCTTTTAATCAAATTCCATGGAGGACCAGGCTAAATTACACTTATTATTGTTATTAGTAGTAGTAGTAGTATCATATCCAGTAGGATATGGGGATACATCTTGCATACTTTTGGTAAAAAGATTCTTCCTGGAATTCCTTTTGTTTCTCCTCATTCTTCTTCTTTTGTCTACATCTCTACCTCACTTATTTTTTGATCTCCCAATGAATCTGTCATGGGACTATCCTTGACCTTTTCTCTTTTTTCGATCCTCACATTCTCTGTGACCTTAAAAGTTCTTAGGGTTTAAAATATCATGACTACACAGCTAACACTTTTATTCTTTAACCCCAGACTATACATCAGAGTTGAAACCCAGACTGATCAGACAATTGCTGACAAAGAAACCTAAATTAGCATTATATTGCAGTATTTGTGGGGATTATATTATTCTGCTTACTGCTGTGCAAGCATAGAAATGGTTGCAAACCAAATAAATTGTAATGAAAGAAAACAAATCAATAAAATGTTGTGAATACAAAATATCATATGAGAATAAAGTATAATTTATTAAGGAAAAACTGAGAGTGAGTTTCCATTTGCCTAGAAATCTCCTTTCACTCTTTTGTCCCTATGTGATCAAAGAAAGATAAAGTTTTAGCAGCGAAATAATGAGGAATTCTTGCTGTTGTACAATTGTACATATGGACCTCCACTAAACAGTGATGTAACTAATGGGGGATACAAAGGGTGCAGTTGTAACTGGACCAAGCAGCATCCAAGCAGACCCACGGGCTCTACACTATCCTCTGACCCCTTAAACTTAGACCAGTATGATATGCTAGTGACTGTTTACAAGGGATGGGTGAAATGTTTGCCTCAAAGGAGAAACAAATGAAAAATGGTACTTCCCCCGAGTTGGAGGTTTGTCACAAAAAGTGCAGATTTTCTGCTTTATCCCATCTAGCTCATTGCATTGAAATCAGTTAGACAAAATGTCCCCACCACGTGGCAAATTTCCCTTCTTTTCCCACATTGACAGTATAAAAGGTGTGTCAAGTTCCCACAGCATGCCATTCTGTGTTTCTTAGCAAAAGAGAAAGCAGCATATTTTTGAAGCTAGTTAGGATAGGCAAATAAAGTGAAATTAGGGTATAGTTTAGGGAGTTGTGTAGGCAGGAAATGGGATCTCTGTGTCTGGGGGGCACTCTGGGGGAAAGAAGGAAAAAAAAAGATTTAACCAAAATACCCCCAAAATCTGGATTTATTGAGACATACATCTGTGATTCATGTACCTTCATAACCTGGCTGTTATCCCTGTATTAGTGGAGTCTGGGGGTGTGGGAAGGGAGCACAGGTGATTTACCCAAAATACCCAAATTTTTTGTGTGACTGACTGGAAAAACACAGGCATCAGTAATCCAAGTTCCTTCTACATCTGGATGTTATATCTGTGCTAGGGGAGTCTGGGTAAGTGAGAAGAGAACAAAGGAGATTTATCCCAATTAACCTAAAACTGTGTGTTATTGATTGGGAAGACCCAGTTAGCCATGATCCAAGTTCCTTCCAGATCTGGCTGTCATCTCTGTGCTAGAGGAGTCTGGGGGTCTATGAAGGGAACAAAAGAGATGTACCCCAAATACCCTAAATCTGAACTGGCTATTATCTCTGTGATAGCGGTGTCTGGGTAAAGAAGTAGTTGAACAGGTTGTGTGTGTGTTTGTTTTTTGCTTTTTTTTTTTACAATGATAGGAACAGTTAATTAAAAAAAAAATAAAACATATAAAAATTGTTTGGCTGATGAGTGACAGGATAGGGATTCTAAGATTAGTTGTGACTTACCCAGACTAATAGTAGAAGAGACAGAGTACTTTGTAAAGGGCAAGGAATCACATACAATGAGTTTTATTGTGTATGTCACTGTAAAATACACACAGTAGCTGAATAATGTCCAGCAAACACACTAGGGGCAGGGGGAGGGTGAAAGGAGTAGGTGAAATGCAGGGATATGTGAATAAAGTGGTAGTCCAAAAAAGACTGCAGCCATGGTTGCTGCAGTGTTTGCAATACAATATGGTTATCCCTCTCCTCATGAGGAGGACACAGTTTGTCAAAGTATCACCAAAAGTTCCAACCAGCATCAGCAGTATTAACAAACCATCTAAATACATTGTTGAATATCTACCAAAAGCTCTGTGCCAATTTTAGCCTTTCCTACAGTGCACACAATGCATTATATTCCATCACAGCTGAAAATGGAGGTCCTTACCAGGTGGAATGCCACTTAATGAGTATATGATGGAAAACTGGAAGACTTTCGAGGTAGTGTCTTTGTCACCTGGGAAATGGAAACTAATCTGTGATGTATGTTAGCTGCTGAATCATTTTGAGGAGGCCACCATGCTGGTTCATTGTGTAAGGGAAGGTATTATCTAAATGCTTCCATAGATATATTTACTGCAGAAAAACTGAGAAGCATGGTGTACAACTCTTACAATAGTGACAACACAGACAAGCAAAGACTGGTGAAGGACATGTAAGCATGCTTTCATCATGATTCCCTCATAGTGTCTATTAAAAGCAGTGAGTAATACAACCTTGCCACTTTGCTGGACCCCCAGTTTAAACATAACATTTCTGAACTTATGTCAAATCATGATCCATTTGTTACAAGGAGTGATGATCAGCAGTAGCATCTCTCTGAGGAATCTGATTCTGTCAAAGAATATAAAGATATGCTTCTAGCTTGAGTGGAGGGTTTGACTTATAGAGGATGAGTGATAGAAAGTTAGTTCCAAAAAACATGGTAGAAAGCATAGTGAGATGGAAGTCAGCCAGGGGTTTATACCAGCAGCTGCAGCATCAACAACATCAGCAAGAACATCACATGCCCAGCATATTTATGAACATATGTCATCATAATACAGAAAGCAATGCATGGGTCTCAGGGGCACCATTCAAATATTTGTGGTGGTGGTGGTTTTGTTGGCACATCTCTATGGGACTTGCTCCCAGAGTATGAGTTGGTAACTCATACACAGCTACACTATTTAACATACTTGCAGGATAGCAGAAACAATGACCCCTTGGACAACTGGCAAACAAAACATTGTGTGTGGCTAGCACTGACATGTACTGCCGTGGGAACCCTTAGCTGCCCAACAGCAAAAGTGGAGTCTGAGTGGGTTTTTAGTGCAGTGGGTTATATTGTAAATGATTGTAGATTGAGATCTAACATCATCTGTGTACCAGATAACAGAAGTGGACAAAACCTCAAATGACATGGAAACATACTGTGCATGTGCTATTAACAACAGCACTGAGGAGGAGGAGAAAGAGGGATTTGAAGGGTTGCTACCCTTTACCACTGTTGAGACCACTACTATGACCGCTGATTAATTTTTGACAATAATCTGAGAATAATGCAAGATTAAATTAGACTAAAATATCATAATGCAAATAATTAGTCTATGAATCATGATGTATATACTCATCAATCACATCACTCATCAGTACACGTCCGCCCCAATTCACATCTTCCATATTCAGGGGATGTTGTAACCTTTTTATTATCTCTTCAACCCCTTAATGACCCAGGACATGTCAGGACTAGGGATGGGTGAAAATTTTCGCTTTTTTCACCTAACTCATTACATTGAAATCAAAGGGAAAATTAAATTTTTCTCTTCTTTTTCTGAAAGCATGTAAAAGGATGTCAGGCTCTCACAGCTTACCCATCTGTGTTTAAAAGAGGAGAAAGCAGCATGTTTTTGAGCTAGAGAAGGTTTAGCTTAATTTAGGGAGTCTTATAGGTAGGATGTTTGTTGTCTGTATAAGGGAAGCCTGGGAGAACTCTGGGGGAGAAGAAAGGAGGAAAGAGGTTGACCCCAAATACCCCAGATGACTGACTGGCAAGACAAAAAGCAGATGGGATCCAAATAGGGATGAGCAAAACTTTCCTCCTCAAACTGAAATAGGTGAAAAATGGCACTTTCCACTTGGCGAAAAATTTCCCGTGAAAAGTGCCAATCTTCCACTTTTTTCTGCTTTTTTCGCTCATTGAAATCAATGGGAACATAGAAGTTACACACAATAGATTACAAATAATATTTTATTTCCCAAAGACACAGTATAAAAGAGGCATGAGGGTGCCTGTGTTGGTTGGGGGAAAGAATCAGTTGAACAGGGGATGATTTTTTGGGGGGTTGTTTACTGGGATTGGGGGGCATTTAATAAAAAAGAAATCCTAAATAAAATAAAGTAAAAACCTAAGACATGGTATAAAGGGGACTGAGGAGGGTGCCTGTGTTGGTGAATGAATGAATCATTTGAACAGGGAATTTGTTATGGGGGGGTTTCTTGACTGCTACTGGGGGGACAGTTAATAAAAAATTAATCAAAATAAAATAAGACATTTGTATTTAAAGTGACAGAGACAGGAACCCCCTGACATAAGCTGCCACTGGGGTGGACTGATACTTGACATGATAGAGTATTTTGTAGAGGATGATTTGTTTGATTTGTTGTTAGAGGCCTTTGTAGGACTTAGACTTATTAGAGGCACAAGCTCTGAAGAAACATTGATTTGTAGGACTTAAGCTTGTTTGGCACAAGACCTAAGGAAACATTGATTTGTAGGACTTAGGTTTGTTAGAAACAAACGCCCCAAAATTGTTTATTTTTTTGTAGGACTAGTTTTTATTTATTTATTTATTTTTTATTTATTTTTTTAACACAAGCCCTGAGAAAAAAATAAAAATGCCCTACTGGCCTAATGCCAGCAGGTCATGTTGGCCAGTGGCCACAGTCAAATGTCCTCCTGAGTCCTGAGTTGCAACTGCTGTTCGTACTGCTGCTGCTGAGTTGCTTAAGTAGCAGGATGATTAGGCAGCTGAAATAGAATGGGATCAACAATAGCAGTAACATGGAAGATGGATGATGAAGGTTCCATTTGGCACGACTTGCTCCGGTGATACGCCTGAGGCAGTAGCAGCAGAATAAGTAGTCCCAGTATTTGTGGAGAAAAGAACAAGCTGGCCATTAAATCTTCTCCACCTGCCCCTCCTCCAAAATCATCATGGGTGTGTTGTTATTAGAATATATTTTTTCCCTTGAGAGCAGGATCAGTGGGTCTCCTTAGCAACTGCAATGTGCACAGTATGTGTGTGGTAAATAACATCTGGGGGCATAACTGTATCCAAACACCATGACACCTGAAACCAAGTATTGCCGTTGTCACTGAACCCCTTGTTCAGACCCCGCTAAAGACACATGACAACTTGCTGACAGTTTAATAGTAATGATGAACCCTCCCTGCCAGAATTCTAGCATATTCTGTGGGATGGAATCTCCTCAGATGCCACCTGATGACCTGGTTTCGATTCTCCTCCACCACATTGGCATGTGTGGTCAGTGCACCACACAGTGTGCAATGGGTAGAGATGAACTGCCATATCCTAACATTAACAGAGTGGCTATCATTTGACGGGGGAGGTAACGATGAATGAGGTGGATTGGCAGAAGATGTAGTTACCCTAGGTGATGGTGATGGTGAGCTAGTGGTGCTAGATTTCTGTAACGGGTGTTTGGCTTTAACATGTTTGGATTAAATGTCATAGTGTCTGTGTTTCATGTGTGTTATCAGGGCGGTTGTGCCAAGATGTGTTCCCTCCTTTCCCCTTCTCACTAACTTGTCACAAATTTTGCACTGTACCATTGTTGATGATAACTGCACTGTGCCTTCCGGAAGAGAATAATAGTCCCACACCCATGACTTCTGGGGGAAGGGATAGGGAACAGGTGGAAAAGAATTGCCTCTTTCTTCTTCTCCTCCACACTCCCCTTCACTTTCTGTGGCAGTGGATAATGTTGCTGCTGTTGCTGCTACTGCCTCAGATTTAGCACTGCAACTAGGATCAGGAGGAGTATTGCTATTGTTGGCAAGTGTGACCTGTCCTAGTCCCCCATTACTTGTTGATCCCATTCCCACTGTGTCCACGGTGCTCTGTGGCACACTAGCCTGCTCCTCAGCACCCTGCTGCCCTTTCATCTCAGCAGCAGCAGAAGTTAGAGTAGTTGCAATTTCCGCTAATTTCAAAAGCTGACTGCTATTGGTGGTGTTGATGCCCATCCTCATCCCTGTCTCCCATTCCTTCTCAGTTTCTGATAAAAAGGCCATCAATGTCTCTCCCACACCAGCTTTTCCAACACCACCATCATTAGTCCCTACGTGCTGCTGCTCTATTCCAGACATCTCACTGCTGCTTGGAGGAGGTGACGAGCAATGTGACAGTGGGTCCCCTGCTGTCTCACATGGCATAATTTTCTCCTACCCCCCTGAGTACTACAAGAAACACTAGCAGCAGGCAAAGTATTGGTGGCAGCAGGTTCAGTACTAGCAGCAGATTCAGCACTGGCAGCAGGTTCAGTACTATCAACAGGTAGAACACTAGTGGCTGCAGGATCAGAAATGGTGGCACTGGCAGCAGGGGCAGCACGTCTGGCAACAGGTACAACACTATTGGCTGCAGTTACAAAAATGGTGGCACTAGCAGCAGGGGCAGAATGTCTGGCAACAGGTACAACACTAGTGGCTGCAGGATCAGAAATGGTGGCACTGGCAGCAGGGGCAGCACGTCTGGCAACAGGTACAACACTAGTGGCTGCATGTATAGCAATGGTGGCACTGTCAGCTTACCTGTCTTGCTCTCACTAGTACTACCCTTTTCTCCCTCCCTTCCCATTCCCTTTTCTCCCTTCCTTCCCATTCCCTTTTCTCCCTTCCTTCCCATTTCCTTTTCTCCCTCCCTTCCCATTAAATTCCTCAAGATCCCTTGGGCTGATTTAGGGGGACTGGACAGCATTGGTACAGTACATTGGTCCCTTCCTCCTCTAACTCAGTGGACACATAATGGTCCTTCCAGCTCCTCCATTATTTTTTACCCTGCTCATAGTGATAGGAGTCACTCTGAGCCTCTCCTGCCCCACTTTTTGCAAAATATCACAAGAGAACAGCAAATCACATCTATCTCGGTCTGTAGCTGCTTTTATTTTGTCTGCCTTCAGCGAAAACGTCACGTTTTTATAGCTGAAGTGCGAAAACAACGTAAATCAATGGTCGGAAACTTTTTAGCAATTGAAAAAAATGATGAAAAATTTGAAAATTTTAAAGGGGATAACAACGTGGTTTTCGTGAAATTTCCCACGGAAACACGGCGACAACTTTCGCCCACCCCTAGACAAGAGGTGGCTGGCAATGCTGATGCTAAGGATGATCTAATGATGACTGATGATGCAGATCTAGAATATATCCATTCAGCACCTCCCACTTCTTCAGATACAGATGAAGTTGAGAGTAGGCTTGTGCAAATCAGCTGGGCAAATTTTGGAATTCGTTGAATATGGGGTCATTCAGCAACATTCGGGCCGTCCAAAAGACAAGGGTCATTTGCCCCCCAAAAAATCTGAAAAGGAAATTCAGCGACTACTACTCGCGTGATTACTTTCCCTTCATACTTTCACTCCGAGTCTCTAGTCCAATTAGCATCTCCATTTCATACGCTACTTTCCTGCTTTGTCTCTATTCCAGTTAGCTTCTTCGTTTCACGATGGGGGTTTGACTAATGACACATACACCCAGACAGCCTGCATTTCCTGTTAGTGCATTGTTGGAGCTCAGAGAGAGAAGAAGCAGAAAGAAAGTGTCCAGTTGTTGTGTAGGCAGGCAGGTAGCATTAAACATAGGCAGGCAGCCAGCATTAATACCTTATTGACTGCAAGGGAGAATCATCTTTGTACCTGTGCAAAATATTAAAAATATTACGGGTTTGTTTTAATAATTTGCAGAGTGACACACCAGCCAGTCTGACAGTTGTGTATGTGTAGGCAGGCAGGGCAACTTATTGCCACCGCAAGGGAGAGTCACCTGTGTTCCTTTTCAAAAAAATATTAAAAATATTGGAAATTTGTTTGAATAATTTTCAGAGTGACACAGCCAATCTCAAATTTGTGTAGGCAGGCCTAGTACCTTATTGCCACAGCAAGGGAGAGTCACCTTTGTTTCTGTGTAAAATATTAAAAATAATATTAAGAATTTGTTTGAATAATTTTCAGAATGACAAAGCCAATCTCACAGTTGTTTAGAGACTGTGAGGCCTAGTACCTTATTGCCATCGCAAGGGAGAGTCACCTTTGTTCCTGTGTTAAATATTAAAAATAATATTAGGAATTTGTCTGAATAATTTTCAAAGTGACACAGTTAAACTCACAGTTGAGTAGACAGAGCTGGTGCCATAATGCCACAGCAAGGGAGAGTCACCTTTGTTTCTGTGTAAAATACTAAAAAATAATATTAGGAATTTGTTTGAATAAGTTTCAGCGTGACACAGCCAATCTCACAGTTGTGTAGGAACTGGGAGGCCTAGTACCTTATTGCCACCGCAAGGGAGAGTCACCTTTGTTTCTGTGTAAAATAGTAAAAATAATATTAGGAATGTGTTTAATTTTCAGAGTGACACAGCCAATCTGACAGTTGTGTAGGTACTGGAAGGCCTAGTACCTTATTGCCATTGTAAGGGATAGTCACCTTTATTCCTGTGTTAAATATTAAAAACATTAGAAATTTGTTTGAATAATTTGTAGAATGACACAGCCAGTCTGACAGTTGTCGTGTGGCCAGGTTTTAAAAATGTTAAAACTATGATAGTTCACTACCTACCTATGTGTAATGGATTTTAGTTCTAGTGAGCAACCTGATGTTCCTCATCCTGGTATCACCTACAGCAGCGGTTCTCAACTTGTGGGTCGCGACCCCATCGGGATTGAATGACAATTTGCCAGGGGTTGCCTAAAACCAGGGCTCCACTAGCAGGGGTTTCATTTAGACTCCCCCTAGCCACTTGGGTACCTTGTCCTTATACTTTTAATTGAGTGGATAATCGGAGGACCGAACCGAGTGCACCAGAGTAGTGACGTTATGCCTCCAATTCACATTTATAATACAGTGGAGCAGTTCCATTGGCTCCAGAGATATGTCAAACCGGAAGTATGTTTGTTACGGAAGGACTGGGGCCCGCGGAACTGCCGCATTGAATGAGATGAGCATCTCCAACACACAGCATCACAGTGGTCCCAGAATGCAACACAACGCATCATCGCGCCGCGTGTCACGTCAATCATCCCAAGGAGAGGCGACAGGTAATGTTTTTTTCTGGCACTCAAAAACCGATAGGAGCAATATGGAGATGATGGGGGGGCAATTTGAGGCCAATATCAGATGTTCGGGGGCAAGTTGGAGCTGATTATGGCAAGTTGGAGCTGATGGGGGGCAATATGGAGATGATGGGGGCAAGTTGGACCTGATGGGGGACAATGTGGAGATGATGGTGGCAAGTTGTAGCTGATGGGGGCAATGTGGAGATGATGGGGAAAGTTGGACCTGATGGGGGCAATATGGAGCTGATGGGGAATGTTGGAGCTGATGTGGGTAATATGGAGCTGATGGGGGCAATGTGGAGATGACTATCACGGTGCCCGTGATTGCTGCAGTTCGCTGTCTATCACCTGCAGGGGACTCCCATTGGCTGTCTGCAATCAGCCCGCCTCTGGTTGCCTTTTTAAACTCAGTCTGGGAACCCTTTAGTTTCCCTTTCATGGTGTCTCTGACAGCATTCACTTTGCCTGTCTGCTGAAGCTATTGGGCCTGTTCCTGAGTTCCTGAGTTTTTGAGTTCCTGAGTTCCTGAGTTTACCTGTTCCTGTGTTCCTGCCTGCTTGTCAGTTCCAGTCCGGTTCCGGTTGCTGTCGTTCCAGTTGCCAGCCGACTTGCGGTGCTTGTCCCGGTTGAGCCTCGGTCTGCTCCTGCTGTTTCCTGTGTTCCCTTCCTGTGGCTATACTTCTCTTCTGTCGCTCCGGCGACATTCTGTCTGTTGGTCCCAGTGTGCGGACGCTGGTTTACTCCATTAGCCTTGCAGCTCACTATACTGTTGTTGGTCCCAGCGTGCGGACACTGGTTTACTCCATTAGCCTTGCGGCTCACGATACTGTTTGTTGGTCCCAGCGTGCGGACACTGGTTTACTCCATTAGCCTTGCGGCTCACGATACTGTCTGTTGGTCCCAGCGTGCGGACGCTGGTTTACTCCATTAGCCTTGTGGCTCACAATACTGTCTGTTGGTCCCAGCGTGCGGACGCTGGTTTACTCCATTAGCCTTGCGACTCACGATACTGTCTGTTGGTCCCAGCGTGTGGATGCTGGTTTACTCCATTAGCCTTGTGGCTCACTATACTGTCAGTTGGTCCCAGCGTGCGGACGCTGGTTTGCTCCATTGGCCTTGTGGCTCATTCTACTGCCTGTAGGTTCCAGCGTGCGGACGCTGGTTTACTCCATTTGCCTTGCGGCTCAAGGTACAGTTGTTGGTCCCAGCGTGCGGACGCTGGTTTACTCCCTGACTTGCAGTCAGGTTTCTGGTGCTATCCAGTCCTAGCAGCACTTGTTTCAGATGTGTACCGACACTAGCCTCTCCTTGGGTGAGACAGCTTGACCGTATACTCTATTTACCATCCTACTGTCATTGTCATCTGACAGTCACTGGTCTTAATGTTGTTTCCCTTCCTGGGCTGCCCTGCCCGGTATTGGTAAGGCCGGTAGAACCTTTCACGTTGCCACCTTTAGGTTGCCTTACCCGGTATTGGCAGGGCCGGTAGAGCCTATCCTGGGGTATCCATTCTGGGCTGCCCTGCCCAGTATTGGTAAGGCCAATAGAACCGGTTACGTTGCCACTCCACGGTTGCCTTACCCGGTATTGGCAGGGCCGGTAGAGCCTATTCCTTGTGTATTCCTCAGGCTGCCCTGCCCGGTATTGGTAAGGCCGGTAGAACCAGTACGTTACCATCTTACGGTTGCCTTACCCGGTATTGGCAGGGCTGGTAGAGCCTACTTATCACTATTCCTTCAGTATCGTTTGGGTTGCCTTGCCGGTATTATTTGCAAGGCCAGTAGAACCAATCTCAATTGCCAATTGCTTATATATATGTGATGTTTGTATGTGTATGAAAACCCTATGGAATTGCCTTAACTTTTCAATAAAGTTATGTTTTTACCTAAACCTTACGTCTGAGAGTCTTAACAAACCGTGACAATGACAGGGCAAGTTGGAGATGATGGGGGCAATATGGAGCTGATGGGGGCAAGTTGGTGCTGATGGGGGGCAATGTGAGGGCAATATGGAGATAATGGGGGGCAAGTTGGAGCTGATCAGGGCAAGTTGGAGCTGATGGGTGGCAATGTGAGGGCAATATGGAGATGATAGGGGAAATGTGGAGCTGATGGGGGGCAAGTTGGAGCTGATGGGGCAAGTTGGAGCTGATGGGGGGCAATGTGAGAGCAATATGGAGCTGATGGGGGCAATGTGGAGCTGATGGGGGGCAATGTGTGTGCATGCATGCAATGGTAATAGAGACAGAGACACATGCAACAGACATACACACATATAGACACAGAAACTCCCACACACATGCACTGACATACATAGAGTGAGATAGACACACTCATACATGCAATGATACACACACATACACATGTATAGAGAGAGACAATCTTCACTTGAGCCATACATATTTATTTTGAGCTGGGGGAAATCTTGGGTGAGTTCCCACACTTCTTTTCCCAAGACTTGACCCCTACCTAAAACCATCAAAAAATAGTTTTTTTGTAACATAACAACAGCAAAATTACAGCGATGAAGGAGCAACGAAAATAATTTTACTGTTAGGGGTCCCCACAACTTGGGAAATGTTATCAAAGGGTTGCAGCACTAGAAAGGTTGAGAACCACTGACCTACAGTGATCTAGCAACCACCAACACCACCACAGTGCAGTTGCTTTCAAGCAGAGCTAGCAGCAGGCAGGGAAAGACGAGTACTTTGAGTAGTACTAGTCAAACTCAGCAGCATCACTTCAAACCAAAAACTAGAAATAAAAAAGGAACTGCAGGTCGTTCTACCTCTACTAGCAGGATATATAGGTCCAGGTCCTCCTCTAAGACCACGAAGGAGCTGTCACCTGTCTCTCATCAGCTGTTTTGTGATGATCCTCCCAGAACCACCTGCACAATGACTAGTCCCACTGCCAGTTTAGTCACCACCTCCGCTACAGCCAGTTCTATAAAACTGGGACCCCAAGTGTGTTTAACACTACTGGTCTGAAACTGCGGGCAGTCTCAACGTGGGATTTTTATAGCGAACGTCCATGTAAGCAGCCCAAATGGGAATTTCTCCTGCCACCACTGTCACTGACACTGAGGGAATTCAGCAGGTCTCCCCAAAATCTGCTGCTGATGATTTTTCTTCCTGTCCAAACCAACAAGAGGTAGAGGACAAATATGAGGGACCAAGTCTCAGAAGCTTGATTTTTCCCCTGACCTTGATTTTTCCACTGTTGCCCCTAGTACTCCTCCTTTTCCTCCAGCTAGTGCTACAATTGTGTCTTCTACTGAAAGGCCTCTCCAGTTCCAAATGAGTCTCCTAGGCAGGTAGTAGCTGATAGTGTCTCCCCCACCAGTGGTACTCCATCCTCCTCCAATCCCAGTCCCAACATCCCTGCTACCATCTTTAGGTCTACTAGTACCCCTGTAAAGGAACGTAAAAAAAAAAAGAATAGTGAGGTTGTTCCAGCATGTGAAGATAAAGAAAGTGTCACCTCAGTTTCTTCTTTTTCACCACCTTCCAGAGTCATCTGTCGCTCCAAAGCGTGGGAGCATTTTGTGACAGTTGGCGAGGCAGGGAAGTCAGCCGTGGGAGGATGCTGGGTCATCTAACCACTTCAACCAACAACCACACCACTACCATAAGTCAGTGTTGATAAGTGAGGAACATGGCAGCACTACCACATATACCAGGCAGGAAAAAGGGCAGGGGGATCATGCCACATCTGGTCCTAGTAAGAGCAGACAGTCACAGCCCATCCCAAAATCAATACAGGCTATACTGGAAGATTTTGGTGGGTTTCATTCCAAGTGGATGTGCAGACAGCAGTCCAGAAAAATTACATGCCTCATTGCATATCTCATAGCTGTTGGGGGTGCTACTTTTAATTTAGTGGACAGGGAGCCCTTCCAACAACTTATGGAGGCTGTCGCACCCTGATATAAAATTCCATCCTGCACCACATTTAGTAGAACTATAGTGCTCTCACTGTACCGGTCATGCGTTGGGCTTTTGAAGGACCTGCTAGGAAAGGCTGGTGGCCAGTCAGTGAACTTCACCACTGACTTATGGAGTGCTCCGAGTGACTGCGCATTGGTGGCAGCCCAGTGTGTTGCAAGACACATCATTACTGACAACAATTTCAGGTGCAGTAGCTAAGCAGGCAGGGCACCGCTGTTTCCTCCTCCATGCTGAGGTAATGGATCAGCATCACACCTCAGATAACATTCGCAAAGCACTGCAGAACATGGTGGCGCAGTGGCTAGGGGAGCAGGCAGACACACAGGCATAAATGGAGTTTGTGGTTACTGACGGTTCAGCTAACATGATAAAGGCTCTCTGGGATGGCAGATTTGTGGGTGTGCACTGCTCAGCACACCTGCATCTGGTAGTGAAGGCTGCACTCGAGGATGGCAGTAACACTAGAAAGTTGCCAGCACTTCTGGAGTCGTGCCAACAAATTGTTGGCCACTTCTATTGGAGCGTCAAAGATAGCCAGCTCCTCAGAGAGGAGCATAAAAAGGCAGACCTCCCAGAGCAGCGCCTAAAACAAGATTCTGGGACCAGGTGGAACCCCTTAGATATTCTAGAGCGTATCCTGAAACATAAAAAGGCAATTCACGCAATGTCATGTCACCATTTCATTGGCAGTAACAGAACACTGGAAAGGGTTGACTGGGCCCTGATGGAACAGGTTGTGACAGTCTTCATGCCTTTCCATGCTTTGACAGAAATTTTAAGCAAAGAGAACGCTAGCCTGGCTGAAGTCATTCCCCTCTTCACACACCTCTCCTTAAAAATGGATGATTTCCTTCACCCATAGGGAATACTTGCCTAGTGCTGAGGGTAATATACTTCCCAGTGTTGCTGCCCTTCTAACGAGGCTCAAAAAGGAACTGATTTGGCGCATGGAAGAGCGCATGGACAATTGTCCCGAGTTCATACTTGCCACAATTTGTGATCCTCAAATCAAAGTCAACATGGCACTTAGTTCCAATTTCCTGACTGCCTGGAGGGAACAATTGATAGCAAGGTTGCATAAGAGGTAAAGAAAATATAGGATTCAGACACAGGTGTGGGAGAAGATTCTGCAGATGAGCTAGAGGAGTGTGGTGGTCTTCTGGACCCTATCAGTAGCAGCGCCAGTAACACTTCATCTTGTTCCAGTGGAGCATCTGCTGCTTTTTATGCTGAGGCAATGGATAAATTATGCTTCGGACAAAACAAACAGCTACCCATAAATAGAAAAAGTGCTGAGTTTGAGTTTAAGGCTTACCTTGAAGAACTTTCTTTGCCACTAAGTACAGATCCCTTGGGGTAACAAGAGGGCTGTGTGGCCTACTTTGTCCCTGGTAGCCCAGGAGTTGCTTTCTTGCCCCCCAACTACTATCCAGCATGAGGGGGTATTTTCCGTAACTGGAAATATACTTTGCCCACAGCACTCTCAATTGACACCCAGCTCATCGAGCAAATTACTTTTTTAAAAGTCAACTTGCCAAAGCTGAGTTACCCTGCTCTCAGGTTCAATGTAGATTAGGAAAAAAAAAGGACTTCATTTACAATCATCCATAGTACCATAATACACTGAGCGCTCCAGCTTACCCAGCTCTAGAACCGTGCTGTATCTATCAACTGAGTCCTGCCTGATCCAATGGTCTTCAGTTTGCTGCTGGCTACATCTACAGTGTTGCTGTCATCCTGACTCCACCCTGCACCAGTCGGTTCATTATTAAAACGTTGCAAAGAAAATATTGCATGGCTAGAAGCCGCATTAACCATGTTGCAGTGTTTAAAATGGGGACATGAGAACCTCATGCTGCTTAAAAGTGCTTGGTTGTCATGCTGCATCTTTAAACATCACTATGTACTGGCCACAACTCCCAATATCCTTACTTTGTGATTAATAGGGAAGAGCAGCATGCCTCAGTGGATCATATACTATTATATAGTATAGGGAAGATTAGGATGCTGCAGTGGATCTTGTTCTATTATATAATGCAATACTCAATACTAGACATATAGAGAGAGAATTGAGACATGCAGGCAGTGGATCTTGTACAAATATATGATATTTAGGGAAGATTGACATGCCAGCAATGGATCTAGTACTATTATAGAATACAGGGAATTGCGACATGCAGGCAGTGGATCTTGTAATATGTGGAAGTTGTACTCCGCACACTGTGACAGCAAGGGAGACCTTGTCATGACGATGATCCAAATGCAATATCCATGGGGAAATGCCATCCCTGCCAGGAAAAAGCTAGAGAGAGGGGCACAATGGGGATAACTGCAAGGCTGATGCTCTAAGAGGGACTGGAGGTACTCTGGGGCAAACCACAGGGGCACTAGCAAATTGCCACTGCATTTAAAGGGGTCTTTTAACCCTAGAGTGATTTGCATCACATTGCTAGTCCACATCCAAGTGTTTAAAAGCCGCTATAGCACACCATGTTATGCAAATAGGGGTGATTCTGTAGTTGTCCTCTGTATCCTTTTGAAACGTTGTTGTATTAAAGAGAGATGGGCAACGTAAGGTAAGGATGCTGGGAGTTGTGGCCAGCCAGTACATAGCGATGTTTAAAGATGGAGCATGACAACCTAGCTCTTTTATGCAGTACAAGGTTTTCATGCCGCTATTTTAAACACTGTGACATGGTTAATGTGGCTTCTAGTCGTGCAATATTTTTTTCTCAGTTTTCCTTCTTCCTTCAAATTTAGCTACATCCATACTTGATCTACTTCATTATTTATTTAATTTTCATTTTTTATTGTATTTTTTTAAAGCATTTTAAATTTGATGAATAATTCGGACTATCGTCAAGTTTCATCCAAGTCAACCAGGTCTGGTCCGAATGTCAGATCCTTTGAATGAGAAATTTTAATTTTACAGAAAATATTTGTTGTGCACAAGTCTCGTTGAGAGTGAGAGAGATGATGATGTGACCAGAAAGTTAGCAGAAAGACAAAGGCTCAGTCTTCCATATCTGAAAAGGAGCACTGTGCCTGTCTATAAACTGTTTGAGAAAACCATTGCAAACTCTGACCCTTAACAAAGATGACATCTTGTCAGTCATCATCAGCATATAAGTCCAATCATCAGCATCCAAGTCCAAGTGCCATTAAGCCACACACACACTTGTGTTGAGTAATCAGCAACAAAAATGGCAACACAGGTTATTAACATCCACAATCTTAGTGCTGCACTTTAGTAGAACTGCATCAACATCTAGCTGCATCAACATCTAGCCTGCATAGTAGTATTAGCCCCTTAGGAACCCATTAGTCCATGAAGTCCATAGTATGGAGATAATTCACTCAGGATCCAAAGGTTATGCATGTTGCTATCTGCTGTCTGTGAAAAAATAAGTTAGCAGGGAGAAAGCAGGCTCCTACCTAGGCTCCTCCTTTATGAGATCCCGCCTGAAGCACAACCAGAAGTCTGACTGGGAAATAACTATCAGCAGGTCAGAGGTGCCACAACTAGCAGCAGCAGAAGCACTCCAAAAACTTCCCAGTGCTCTGGGGCAGATAAGGGAAGTAGTGACTCTGGGTTTGCTGTAGGAGATGGCAGACATCATAGACTGCCCACACATACTGCCTACCTCTAACACCTCCTCTAGTGATGTTGTTAAGGCAATAAAGTTACAAGGTTCTTCTGCCAAGTCCTGCCAACCCACACAGTTTCTGGGAAGGAGTTAAAAATGTAACAATCCCAAAGTATGCCTGTGGAATGGCAAAGTTGCAAAGACGCTGGAGTGGACACACTGCTGTATTCTTTTGTAGGTTTCAGAGAACTTATGTAATGTGTAGCTCTATTCTGGCATATCCCAAGTTGCCTTTATTTTTCCAAGACGGCTGTGCCTGAATTGTACTAGCACAAAACCAAGCCAAATGTACTAACAGTAGCATAGATAAAGAGAAGGAGGAGGAGGGATGTAAAAAAGGGTTGCTACCATCTACCACACTTGGGACCACTGCTATGACCAATAAGTAACGTGTATCAGTAATCTGAGAAGGATAGCTTACATTTGACATAATCATTGAAGGATCATTCTACAACGCTAAAAGTGTTTAATATAATTCAACAACAATATAGACACTTGTCAATTGTCAATGATTAATCTTAGGGGAACTAACCAAAGTAGCATGTTGAATTGACGGGGGCTTAGTCACTGCAGGTTTTCCAATTCTGCATATGGAATAACGTGAAAGATTTGTGGTAGCACTCCAAACCAAACAATGGTCACTTATTAAAACACAAACTTTTATTGTAAAGCATTATATGACACAGACAACAGACAAAAACACAAGATCTCCATTTAGGTCTTACGGATTTTGCTCTGTATGTAGTGCCACATCGCCAACATTGTAGGTTGTACTTTTTTTTTTTTAAATCTCTTGACATCATCATGAATATCTGCCAATGTCACTTAATCAGGAAATTAGGGTTGGGGGCAAAGGACAAAAGAACTCTGCATTTTAACACATTTACAAGGCATATGTTGTTGTAGGACTCACAGCTTTGACTTTTAACTACCTATTTCTCCTCTGCATTCCTTAGAAGAGCCAACATTATAGTGGAAAATGTTGCACTATATAAAACAAAGGCAAAACATTTGTTGGAATTGGTGACAAGGAGGAAAATTTGGCATTGGTGAAAAGGAGAAAACGTTTGCAAAAATAAGAGAAATATCATCCTTTTTTCACAAAAAGCCATGCTGGACTTTTTTTTCACTTTTCACCCACTCCTAGTCAGGACTGTCACAGGTTTTGGTCCTTTAGGGACCAGTGATGGTCATTGCATGTAATAGGTCAAATGATTACAGCACGCCTCCGGTACACTGTGAGCATGCAGGGGAGGTTGAATCTGACTGCTCCATGACCAGAGCAGTCAGATTCAGCCTTTACTTGTTTTGCAGCTACATATGATCTCTGCCACAGCTTTCACATGTATAGGTTGAGCCAATAACAAAGGCAAAGTATACTGTACATTGCTCTGGTCTCTGTTCTCTTCCTCTCTCTTCTTTACTGTTACAGTGAGGAAGACAGAAGCAGAGAATTTGTTTAAATTAGTGTTGCTGGGGGCAGGATTAGGTGTAGATCACTTTATGACCTATTGATACCTCTTTGTGTAACCAAATAAATTATTCCCAAAGGCATAGTATAAAAAGGACATTAGGGTGCCCGTGTTGGTGGGAAAAGCATCAGTTGAACAGGGAAAGCTTTTTGGGGGGGTTGTTTACTAGGATTGGGGGGCAGTTAATAAAAAATAAATCCTAAATACAATTAAAAAAAAACATAAGTCATGGTATATGCGGTCTGAGGAGGTTGCCTGTGTCAGTGGGTGGAGTCTGGAGAATGAATCAGTTTAACAGGGGATTTATTTGTGGGGGGTTCTTGACTGGTATTGGGATGACAGTTAATTAAAAAATAATTCAAAAAAATAAAATAAGAAATTTGTATGTAAAGTGATAGAGACAGAAACACCCTGACATAAGATGACACTGGGTGGACTGATACTTGTCTTGATAAAGTATTTTGTAGAGGATGATTTGTTAGATTTGTTGTTAGAGGCACAAGCCCTGAAGAAATATTGATTTGTAGGTCTTAAGCTTGTTAGAAACAAACCCCCAAAAACTATATATTTTTTTCTTTTTTTTAAAGCACAAGCCCTGAGGAAAAAAAATGCCCTGCTGGCCTAGTTCCTGCAGGTCATGTTGGCCATTGTCAAATGTTCTTCTGAGTCCATAATTGTGCAATTTGCAACTGCTGCTCTTGCTGCTGCTGCTGAGTTATATAAGCAAAAGGATGATTAGGCAGTTGAAAGGGAATGGGATTAAAAATAGCAGCAACATGGATGAAGGATGATGAAGGTTCCATTTGATACGACTAGTTCTAGTGGTGCACCTGAGGCAGTAGCAGCATAATAAGTAGCCCCCAGTCTTCCCCACCTGCCCCTCCTTCAAAATCACAGGTGTATTGTTATTAGAATATAATTTTTTCCCTTGAGAGCAGGAACTGCAATGTGCACAGTGTGTGTGGTAAGTAACATCTGGGGGCACAACTGTATCCAAACATCATGACACCAGAACCCAAATACTTCGGTTGTCACTATACCCTTGTCTAGAACCCAGTAAGGACACATGACAACTTGTTGATGGTTTAATAGTAATGATGAACCCTCTCTGGCAAGATCTTGGAATCACCCCAGATGCTGCTTGATGCCTGGGTTGCGAATCTCCTCTACCACACTGTTATATGTGTTCAATGCAACGGATTAGCTTAAGATGTAGTTACTAGTGTTGAGCGAGCACCCCGATGCTCGGGTGCTCGGGTGCTCTGACCGAGCACCCCCTGAGGCTCGAGTGCTCGGCCGAGCACCCGAGCCCCATTGAAATGAATGGGGCGACACCAGGCACCCCCTGCTCTGATGAGGGGAGGGTGCCTGGTCAATGCCCCCTTCATCTCCGCTATGCCCCCTTCATCTCCGAATGCCCCCTTCAGCTCCGCAATGTCCCCCTTCAGCTCCGCTATGCCCCTCTTCCACAATGTGCCCCTTCATCTCCGCTATGCCCCTCTTCCACAATGTCCCCCTTCATCTCCTCTATGCCATAGAGGAGATGAAGGGGGACATTGTGGAAGAGGGGCATAGCGGAGATGAAGGGGCACATTGTGGAAGAGGGGCATAGCGGAGATGAAGGGGCACATTGTGGAAGACGGGCATAGCGGAGATGAAGGGGGACATTGTGGAAGAGGGGCATAGAGTCTATGCCCCTCTTCCACAATGTCCCCCTTCATCTCCGCAATGCCCCCTTCATCTCCGCAATGCCCCCGTACCTCCAGTCCCTGGTGGTCCAGCGGAGCGTCTTCGGATCTGTGCCTCTTCCGGCACAGATCCCCGCCACCCGAACATGGCGGGAGAGCACATGGCGGTACTCGACGAGTACCGCCATGTGCCGAGCAGAGCGATGCTCGAGCCGATCCGAGCATCGGCCGAGCACGCTCGCTCATCACTAGTAGTTACCCTAGTGGAAGAAGTTGATGGTGATGGTGAGCTAGTTGTTTCACTCCTCATGGAACTTCCGGTCTCTACCTGGTTTTCTATACTCTTCCTCCTCTTTGATCTTTTTCATCACCCCTTGTTGCCTTTCTGGAGAGTCAGAGAGTACAGCAACAGTGGTGGGTGTTTGTCTTTAACATGTTTGACATAAATGTCATGGTGTCTGTGTTTCATGTGGGCGCTTGTAACAAGGTGTGTTCCCTCCTTTCCTTTTCTTACTGACCATCACAAATTGTGCACAGTGCCTTTGGTGATGACTGCACTGTGACCTGCCCCAGGAGAAAAATTGTCCCACACCCATGACTTCAGGGGTCAGGGATAGGGAACAGGTAGAGAAGAATGGCCTATTTCTTCTTGTCCTCCACATTCCACTTAACTGCCTGTGGCAGCAGATAATGTTGCTGCTGTTGCTGCAACTGCCTTAGAATCAGCACTGCAAGTAGGACCAGGAGCTTTGCTGCTGCTGGCAAGTGGAACCTGTCATAGACCCACATCACTTGTTGACCCCATTCTCACTGTGTCCACAGTGGTTTGTGGCACACTAGCTTGCTCCTCAGCAACCTGCTGCCCTTGCATCTCAGCAGGAATTAGGGCAGTTGCAAATTCTGCAAATTACAAAAGCTCACTGCTAGTGGTGGTGGTAGTAATGCTCATCCTCACCCCTATCTCCGATTCCTTCTCAGTTCCTGATAAAAAGGCCATCAATGTCTCTTCCAACCCAGCTTCTCCAGCATCATCATCACCACCATCACTAGTCCCTACATGCTAATGCTACTGCTATATTACAGGCAACTCACTGCTGCTTGGAGGAGGTGATGAGCAATGTGACAGGTAGTCCCCTAATGTCACACTTGGCATTTCGTTT
The DNA here is from genome assembly GCA_037306005.1 of Rhinophrynus dorsalis. Taxonomy (NCBI): domain Eukaryota; kingdom Metazoa; phylum Chordata; class Amphibia; order Anura; family Rhinophrynidae; genus Rhinophrynus; species Rhinophrynus dorsalis. Next base: position 63,498,017 of record CM074721.1, on the reverse strand, counting down.
TTTGGCCTGAATAAGACAGTCTGTCAGCAGTAGCACCAGGCCCAGGCAGCTGATCTGTGTTCCTGCTGGTGGTGGTGGTATTAATTCTGCGTCTGCTCTCCCCCAACACCAGTTTTGGCTTCTTCAGGAACATGTTCCACTTGGACACTGTAGTGAAGGGAAGGGGACTCCCAGAGCCAGAGGAATGATGTGGGCTCACTTGATAGCTAGTCTGGAAGCTCTCAAATGCTTCCCCTACCAATCTCCTAACACTAATCCCACTGACTGCTTCACCATTACCGCTACTACTATTAACACCAACCACATCAAGTTCAACCTCAGAGTCTTCCTCCTTACTGTCACTAGTAATATGAGGATATTGATTACCCCCTTCTTCACTCCTAACACTAAAAAGCTGTTGGACCTTCTTTGTAATAGTAGTACCAGCATTGGCGGAACTGCTAGGGGATGGCAAGTGTGACTTAGGGTCCCCTGCTGTCACACTTGGCATCATCTTCTCTTTACCCCCCTTTTGAGTATTACAAGACTCACTAGCAGAAGGTTCAGCACTGACGGTAGCAGGTTCAGCACTGGCAGCAGACACAGCACTGGTGGAAGCAGGGGCAGCGCGTCTGACAACAGGCACAGTATTGGTGACAGAAGGTTCAGCACTGGCAGCAGGTACAGCACTGGTAGCAACAGGGACAGCAAGTCTGACAGCAGGCATAGTATTGGTGGCAGCAGGTTCAGCACTGGCAGCAGGGACAGCCCTGGTGGCCACAGGGGAAGCACGTCTGACAGCAGGCACAGTACTGGTGGCAGCAGGTTCAGCATTGGCAGCAGGCACAGCACTGGTGGCAGCAGGGGCATCACTGGCAGCAGGCACAGCACTGGTGGCATTAGGGGCAGCATGTCTGACAGCAGGCACAGCACTGGTGGCAGCAGGGGCAGCACGTCTGACAGCAGGCACAGCTCCAGTGGCAGCAAGGACAGCATGTCTAACAGCAGGCACAGCAATGGTGGCATTAGTAGCATGGGCAGCACATCTGACAGCAGGTACAGCACTAGTGGCAGCAGGGCCAGCATGTCTGGCAGCAGGTACAGCAATGATGTTATCAGGTACAGAAATGGTGGCAGCAGTGACAGCACGTCTTGCAGCAGGCACAGGCAGCTGGCCTGTCCAGCTCTCAGCAGGTCTTACCCGTCTCTTCCTCCCTTCCCATTAAATTCCCCAAGGTCCCTAGGAGTGATTTAGGGGCACTGTCACTGGACAGCATTGGTTCAATAGTGCTCACTTCCTCCTCCTCCTCAGACTCAATGGACACATAAGGGTCCTTCCAGTTCCTCTATTTTTAAACTTTCTCATAGTGATAGCAGTCACTATGATCCTTTCCTGCCTCAATTTTCAAAACAAATAACAACAGAACAGCACAGCACATTTACCTTGGTCTGTAGCTGCTTCTATTGTGTTTTACTTCCGCAAATATGTCAAATTTTTATAGCGAAAAGGCAAAAACCACATAAATTAATGGGGGGGAATCTTTCTAGCCATTTAAAAATTGGCGAATAATTTTGGCCAATGGGTGAAAACTGCAAAGATTTTAATAGCTGTTTTAAAAGCAGATTTTCCAGTGAAAAAGTGGACAATAACATGGTTTTCACAGGAACATGGTAACAACTTTCACCCACCCCTAGTGCTGGTACAATGATGCTTCTGCTTGCCATTAGCCCTAATGTTGCTATAACAGCAGCAACACAACAAGCTCCCACTTCACTTCAGGTGCATCTAGAGAAAAATGCTGGCCAATTATGCACCTCCTCTAAAAAAAATTGTGGTGCAATACTAATTTTCCCTTGAGAGCAGCCCTGGAAGGAACTGTCCCTTTCATCAGCAGCTGCAATGTGCACAGTGTGCACAAGGAAACATTGTGAAATAGGGGAAGAACTGGTGTATCACAACAATTAACACATCTGCACTTATATTAGGCAATAGGCACAACTGCAATCAAATGCCTTCACACTTAGGTCAACAATGGAAATCCATCCCACAAGAAACAAAGTACTCCTGTCACTATGGAGTCTCTCCACTCTGCTAAGGACAACAGATGTCAAGAAGAGAAAAGAAGACTTAATAAAAATAATTAATCCTCCCTGTCACCAACTTAGTGTATTCAGTGGGATGGAATGTCTGCAAATTCTGCATGATTACCAACATTCGATTGCTCTTCAACACATTGCCATGTGTGACTAGTAGGGATGAATGAAAATGTTCACCTCAAACTGAAATCGGCGAATAATGGAACCATATAAGAAGAACACTGAAGATGACAACAAGTCGCATTCAAGTGTTGATCATGCTGGCAGTAGCATAATAGAGGAAGGTGTAAAAGTAAAAAGAAATTGTTTGAGACCTCCAAAAGCTTAGAGGAATATAAGGGTAGTAGTGGGCAAGAACTGTCAGGAGATGCTAATGCTGCTGAGGATGATCTAATGATGACTGATGATGATGAAGATCTAGAATATATCCCACTAGCATCCTTCTCTTGTTCAGATACAGATGAAGTTGAGAGTGAGGATGGTGACAGGGTTATAAGATTAGTCGAAAGTCAAAGGCTGAATCTTCCATCACTTTTAAGGAGCACTGTGCCTGTCTATAAACTGTTTGAGAAAGCCATTGGAAAGTCTGACCCTGGACAAGTACAGATGTCAAGAAGCAAACAGTCACCCTATCCGGCACCATCGGCATCATCGCCTCTTCAAAGTCCAAGTCCCACTCAGCCACACACACACACACACCTGTTTTGAGTGACCAGCAACAGCGGTTAACACCCACAGTGTTAGATATGATGAGTACCTCTGGTGCTTCTGCTGCACCTTTGACACCTAGTAGTAGTGGCAGTAGAATTACATCAACATGTAGCTCCAATAGTAGTAGTAGCAGAAACCACACATGACAGACAAAGCCAGACCAACTATATTAACAGCAGCACAGATGAGGAGGTGGAGGCCAGATGGGACCACTGCTATAATCGATAAGCAATGTGTGTCAATAATCTGAGAAGGAGGATAGAGTATTACAATGGTAAAAATATATACTCAAATCACACCATGCCAGTCCCACACCAGCACCACTACAATACATATCTGCCACACTGTAGGTTGTACTTTATATTTTTATTACTTGATATCATCATGAATATGTGCCAGTGTCACTTAAGCAAGAAAGTGTTGTGGGCAAAGGACAAATGCATTCTGCATGCTAACACATTTTTCAAGACATTTTCTGCTGTAGGACTCACAACTTTGACTTTCAGCCACCTATTTCTAAACTTCAGCCCTCAGAAGAAGTAATATTACAGTGGGAAATGTAGTACCTATAGGAAATATAGGCGAAAATGTTTTAAAATAGGTGAAAAATGTGTTAACATAGGCGGGAAATTTGTTAAAATAGGTGAAAAGGAGGACATTTTTGCATAGGCAGAAGGGCAAAATTTTTCGCAGGAAAAGCAAAAAATCTGCACATTTTCGCGAAATTTTTTTAGGGAAATTGTTCACACTTTTCGTCTACCCCTAGTGGTTAGTGCACCATACAATGTGCAATGGGTGGACACAAACTGCCAGACCCTCACATTTTCAGACAGGACCTGCTTCTTCTCCAGAATCACTTTCACTGGTTGGAGCAGGTGCTGCTGCTGTCTCAACATCCTCTATCAGTATAGCTAGGAGAATTGGTGATGAGTGGAGCAGGACCCATTTCGTATATCACTGTGTGAAGAAGCCAGTCCCATGGTGGCCAAAGGGGTCTGTGGCACACTAGCCCTCTCATTATCATCCTGCTGCTGTGACATATTGACATCTGTCTCTGATGTGATGATTCACAGCAGTAATTCAAGCAGCAGCAAATACCTGAATGTCACTGTTGGAGGTGGCAGTGATGTCCATTCCCACTTTCATCTATTTCTTACATTTTGTTATTGTTTTCAGCCAAAAAAACCTCTCATATTCTGCTACGCACCAGCTGCTCGACCATTACCATCACTCTCATCACCACCACCATCAGTCTTGCTGTCTGTGAGACTGGTTGGGAATGAGAAGTGTGACTCATGATCCTCTGCTGTCACATCTGCCATCTCCTCTGAAGAAGAAGGTGCACTTTAAGTAGTAGCAGAAGGCACAGACAGTGAGTTGGTATCTGCTGCTGCTAATACTGTCAGCTGCATCTTTTTCAATATTACTGTCAGTGGCATCTTTTTCAATATACTTTCCCAGAGAGACAGTGACTGGGAGAGGGAATCATTGAGTCAGTGCCAGGGGTATGAGGGCTACGTGTACTACTGGTGCTACTGACGTCCTCCTCCCTTTCTGTATCAGTAGAAGCATCAGCAGGATCAGGATCCTCTACTGCTGGTCATAGTGCTAGCCAACACTATGAAAAGTTAATGTAAAAATGCTGACATTGACCACTTGCAATCTCCTATTGTATGAGAGAGGTCATCAGTGAATGAATTAAGACTAGCAGGACAGTACACTATTACATAAGAGCAACAAGGCAATGCATCATTCTATGAAACTCTTAGGAGACCATAAATTCAATATGGCATTAACTGAGAACAGCAGAGTATTACATTTCACAAGCAGGATAATAAACAATTACTGCAATTATGTATTGCCTTCTAGCTTCTTGTAATGATGTATTTCCCTGTTGGTTTGATGTAATGATGTACTGCCCTGCAGGTCTTGTGCAATCTATGCTCATACAGCACACACATACTTTCACAATTCAGATACATGCTTGCATCATTAAAATTGACAGTCATTCACTAGGTATATCATGTAGACACATACACTGCGTGCATCACATACATACTCTTTCTTACAGCAGTCTATTGTTTACAGTTTATAAAATACATATTATATGCTTCTGTTCCTTACCTAAATAATGTTGAAGATTGATGTACTAAGGAGTAACGCTGGATTATACCAGCTAAACCATAGAATAAATAAATGCTCTAAATGATTTAAATGGGACTTGAATACTAGAGAGGTATTTAACACATTGCTCCAGAGCAACACCTCTTTAGTTTATTTAATAAACACACAGTGTCTAGCATGTCCTTGCAGAGGGACAGAACAATGCAATGCTTAGTTATGCATTGCATGGCTCCTTGTTACTCAAAGGGTTTCTCCTTATTATTAATCCAATGTGTAGCCAGTAGCATAAATGTTTTTGCTCTTGTATTAATACATTGATTGCCTAATTCCTTTTAATATAGGCACTCAGTAGCTCTTTGTGTGTCCCCAACAGAGACATTTTGCATGTCTATAGCATGCTTTCCATGTTTCCTCTGTGTGCCCTCCTTTTGTCTCTATATGATCCAGATGGCTTCCCTGCTTTGAAATTGATTTGCCCCAAAATTACTGTACTTTTAAGCATAAAGCTCATTGACTAGCAAGAGATGATGAAAGTAGTAGTCCAGCAAAATTGTTATGTCAAAAGTGAAACAGGTGAAATATGGCACTTCCCTCCAAGAGTGAAATTTCCCACAAAAAGTGCTGTGACCCCCCCCCCGCTGCACTGGTAGCCAAAGAAGATAAAACCACACATACTGACCCCCTGCTTTGTACTTCTGTAGCTATAGGACAGCACATATTCCCCCCAGCCATATCCCAATGCACAGGTAGCCATATATTCATACATGGCCCCACAGCCTTGCTCCACTGTGTCATGGAACACATTCTGATCCCCCCCAGAATTGTCCTACATTACTGATAGATACAGAAATACTGACATCCAGCTCTCCAACTGCTGCCAGAGTACAACTCCCATATTGATGATGTACCCTACTAGAAGCTGATTGGCTGAGAGGTGAGTAAGCACTTCCCAGCTTATAGGAGACTGCCAATCTATTTTGAACAGAGACAGGCATATAAAAGCCAGTCTCAGTTCAAAATTCTGGCAGTCTGACTCGGTCAACAGCCCGAAAGGTCGGAAGCAGAGTCTGTGCCGGTCCACATGCCTTGCTGATGGAGGAAAGGGGGGGTAAAGAATTTGAAGCTTTACAAAATATTGACACACAAAGAGGACATTTAATATTTAACAGTATCAAGATGCTGCATATTTCTTCAATATTAACAGGATGCCACAAATAGTAACCCTTTGAGTGCCAGAGGGCTACCCTTTCGGTGTTCAAAGGATTAACAGCAGCATCTTCGTGGGAGCATTTTTTTTTCAATAAACAAAACAGTAATGGATTTTTTTTATTTTCAGAGAAGTTAGATGAATGAACATCAGAGGAAGAAGAAAATACTGATAAAAAGAAGACAGAAGAGAGGAAAGAAGGAAAGATAAATGAAGAAGCCGGACAGTGGATGACAGGTAAGTCTTACAATTTCTGACTAGTTTTAGCACACTCAGTTTGTTTTTTTCCTTTGATTTTCCTACAATTCACACTATTTAGTGCAAGTTGTGGGAACAAAAAAACATAATGTGCATTTTGCCATGTACCTCTCCAGCAATAGAATAGCTGGGATACATGTTTGAATTTTTTGCGCTACTGTTTTTGCTATTACCACCTGTTTTACTGGTGGCAATAGTATTGAGTCCATGGTGTCTAAATGGTATACACCCAAGGGTATTTAAGGAACTTAGTTCAGTAATAGCAAGACCATTATACTTAACTAGTTGAAGAGCCCGTGTACACGGGCCACAGTGCCACCCAGCAACGGCCGCGCTGCAGACATGCACAGTAGACACTGCCTGTGCCGCGGCTGATACGGAGCGGGGTGCTCTGAATTCAGACAGCAGTCTTCTCTACGCACCGAAGGTGCTCAGAGAGGACTACAGTCTGAATTCAGAGTCCCAATTGATTATCAGCCGCGGCACGTGCAGTATGTTGAGCACATGGCTGCAGCGTGCGCAACCGTCTCTACTGAGCATGACGGCTTCTGACAAACACACATTTATCAAATTATTATATAGGATATTTATTGATTCACTTTCATCAGGCATAATGTCCAGTGATTGGAGGAAAAATGTAGTTCCATTGTTCAATAAGGGGGCAAGATCCAAACCAGGAAATTATAGACCTGTGAACTTGACTTAAAAAGTGGGTACGATATTAGAAAGGTTACTAACTGTCAGTATACAGAACTATGTGAATACAATGTTTTTAGTAGGACTCAACATGGTTTTTCAAAGAATAGATCATGTCAGACTAATTTACTTGTATTTTAGGAAAGCAGTATAGTGTAGCATTCTTGGATTTTGCAAAAGCCTTTAATGCAGTGCCTCACAACAGTTTACTGCATAAATTAAAAGGCTTCAGTTTGGGTAGTGTTATCTGTACATGGATTGAGAACTAGTTAAATGATAGTTGGCTGATAGTTGTAAATGGAAGCTTTTCAACTTGGTCTAAAGATATAAGTGGGGTGCAACAGGGTTCAGTCCTGGGACCAATGCTTTTTAATTTGTTTATTAATGATCTAGAAGTGGGAATTGAAAGTAGTGACTCAGTCTTTACTGATGATACTAAGATGTACAAGGAAATATAGGGCTGGATGTTTTTTCTCTGCAGAAGGATTTAAATAAACTGAATGAATGGGCAGATGACACTTAATGTATATAAATATAATGTTATGCATTTTGGCTATAGAAAGAAACATGTTACATATACTTTACATGGGAAACAACTTGGGGAATCCTTATAAGAGAAAGATTTAGGAGTACTGATAGACGATTGACTTCACAGGAGTGTGCAGAGTGACTGAGCTGCTGCAAGAGCAAATAGGGTACTAACCTGTATAAAAATGGCCCTAGATGCAAGGGATGCTAATACAAGACATTCTCATTTAAATCATATCTTTGGCTCACAAACTACATTTAATACATTTAATTAGTTGCAGTACCCAGATTTTGGGTTCCAGCAACAGCAAGGTCCTTATTCAAGCTAAACAGGTGTTATTCTAAAGCAAACCAACTGCACTATATGATTGAAGTGAAAATTCCATAAATCCCCATTTATTTAAATTAGGATTGTTGGCCTTTGAGTGCTAGAGAGGTCTCCAGTATGTTCAAATAGTTGAAAGCCCACTTCAATCTATGGTATTTTTATTTCCCCCATGTTCAAAATGGTAATTCTATAGTTTGATGAATAAGGCCCCACATCTGTTCTGTTGAATAAAAGACATGCTGCCATAGTTCTTTAGCCTCTTCCTAGATGTATGAAATCAGAATCTTAGAGTAGTCCATAGAATGGAAAATATGTGGCAAACTGCAAACTAGGTAATAAATATAGCCAATAAAATATAAATCCCCTAATTAATGCATAATTTATGGATCAAGACATTGTATGAATTTCAAGACATGTAATAAAAATAGTTTATTTATTTCTATGGTATACCGACTGCTGGTTGTGCTGTAAATTGTGAGGTTTTGTGAGCTACAAATAAGATACTAAGGTCTAAGAAGTAAAATAAATTGGCTTTTAAAATGAAAGGTTTATGCAGAAAAATCAAAGTAACAACAAAGAAAAATATTTGAACAAAATCTAAAAAAGAAAGAGAGCTAAAATAAATTGGAGAGGCAAAATGCAATGGACATAGCAAATAAACAGACAATCACACACACAAATATACACAGACAAGTCACCATCCATTAACCTTCAGGGGAATAGTATCCATTATGTTTCAATCATCCTATTGAGGAACCACTACTGGAATCAAATTTACAGTTGCCCTTTAACCTTGTGTCCATGTAACCTTCTTCCATTCTAGCTCCATTCTCCATTTGTGTGCCATGAGATTCATCATTGTGTCTGACATGATTTACCGGAGATTTAATTCTGAATTTCATCTGTCTCTTTTTTCACTATTCTATACATGGACTGATAATCTCATAGCAATGATTTTTAGATCATTGCATTGCTGTCGAAAAACGAGATTACAATCTTTGCTTCTCCTGAAAACCTGTGATTCTAAGAACTAGATAATGGATGAGTTTTTACTTCGACAATGGGAAATCACACCAAAATTACTCAACTCTTTGGACACATGGTGTCAATAGGGTTATCATCCTGAGAAATTACACCATTTGTCTCCTTGGATAAAACTCTTAATCTTATTGCTTGGTTTTTGAGAATCCACTAACTGGAAATATAGTTACTTACAGTTACTATAAGTACTAGATACTGACTCTTAAGGTGATAATAGCAGACATTTGCCTATTCTTGTCCAGTATTTGGGAAGTCTGTATCTGGCACACATGCAACTGACTGAAGCAAATATGCAATGTAGCACAAAATCAATAAGTTCATGTCTTGATATTGTTATGGGATTTAAATGGACTTGGAAATATTTAAAATTACTTTTTCAATCTTGCATTTTCTTCAGTGTTTGACAGAAAATCAAAGTACATGCTCTTTCATGACCAAAATTTTGGCCCACACTGGGGTCTTTGTCAAGGTTGAACATTGAACCTTGATAAAGACCCCAGTGTGGGTCGAAATGTTGGTCATGAAAGAACAAATACTTAGATTCTGTATCAAGTCCTGTAACTGCTGTCATTTCTTCATGATGATGACATATTTTCTATATATATAAATGAAATCCACTCTCTACTTGAAGAAATTGTTTGCTTGGGTGCCAGTCAATGTAAAAAATGTGTCATCATGAAGAAATGACAGCACTAAAGGGCTTTCTGCACAGAATATTTCCCAAAATAATGTAAAACAATAAAACCATCCTATAATATAAAAGGCCAGAATGTTTGTCTGATGCAGTCATGTGCAGTAGAGACTGTCAGAACGTAAAGGATTCTGGGAGCATTCTGTGCATTCGGGCAGTCTCTACTGCACATGACTGCATTGCGTTCCCCACCAGTGAGGTGGCAGTACGCAGAGCAGGACTGGCCTCTTTACCTCACCGGACCTTGTCCCCTGTACATGGGCTTTTGCGCTAGTATAGTAGTAAACAAATTATGCCAATAGAATATATATATATATATATATATATATATATATATATATATATATATATATATATTACAATAGGCATTGGCTTGGCTAAAATAGCTCAATGATCTCCTGTCTTTATTGTAACATGCAGTCTTTTGTGCTTTACCAATTGTACCTGGATGTACTTATAGTCTATATACCTCTCCCGTCCACTTGGGCTGTATCAAAGGAAAATCCTTTGTCTTTCTGTTATTTTGTAATGTATGTCCTTTATATTGTCCTTTATATTTTGAGGGTAGAGGTTAATAGCTTGTTGAAACACAGGCCTTTGAGCTGGTTCTTTGTATATCTCTTCCCCAAGATTCTACCCTCCTGTTAAATCCAGTGATTACATTTTTTGCCTTTTTCGCTCATTGGCCAAAATTGGTCTCCATTTTTTTCAATGGCTAGAAAGTTTCCGCCCATTGATTTATGTGGCTTTCTTCTTTTTGCTATAAAAACGTGATGTATTTGCTGAAGTGGAACACAATAGCAGCAGCTACAGGTGAGGTAGACATGCTGTGCTGTTCTGCTGTGATATTGAGGCAACATTGAGGCAGGAGAGGCTCAAAGTGACTGCTATCACTATGAGCAGATTTAAAAATAATCAAAGGAGGAACTGGAAGGACCCTTATGTGTTCACTGAGTCTGAGGAGGAAGTGAGCACAAATGAACCAATGCTGTCCAGTCCCCCTAAATCACACCTAGGGATCTTGGGGAATTTAATGGGAAGGGAGGGAGAAAAGGTTAGTACTAGTGAGAGCAGAACAGGTCAGCTGCCAGCGCCTACTGCTAGATGTGCTGCCCCTGCTGCCACCATTGCTACTCCTACTGCCACTAGTGCTGTGCCTGCTGTCAGATCTGCTGCCCCTGATGCAACCAGTGCTGCGCCTGCTGCCAGTGCTGAACCTGTTGCAACAAATGCTGTGCCTGCTGTCAGACATGCTGACCCTGTTGCAACCAGAGCTGTGCCTGCTGCCAGTGCCGAACCTGCTGCCACTAGTGCTGAACCTGCTGCTAGTATGTCTTGTATAATACTCAGAAGGGGGGAGGAGTAGATGATGCCAAGTGTGCCAGCAGGGGTATCACAGTGCCTGTGATACTCCTCTGTCACTCTCACTTGTGGTAGGCTCTGATTTGCTGAGTTGGTTTGGCCCGCCCCTGGTGACCTTTTTATGCCTGGCCTTGACACCTGTCAGGTGCCCTTTCATGGTGTTTCAGAGCCAGTGTTGCTGTTGCTGAGTTCCTGTGTTCCAGATTCCTGTGTACCGATTTGGCCTGTTCTGACTACGCTCCTGTGTTCCTGCTCGTGATTGACCCGGCTTGTCTGAGAACCACCTCCGTGATCTGACCTGGCTTGGCTGACGTTCCTGTTCGTGATTGACCCGGCTTGACTGAGTACCACCTCTGTGATCCGACCCGGCCTGGCTGACTTCCTGCTCCGTGACCCGCAACCGGCCTGTTCCAGCGACCTGCTTGTTCCTGCCTCCCGCTCTGGTTGTCACCATAGCGACATTCTGACTTCCGCTGCTGCTGTCTGCCTAGCTGGCAGTGTGACCTGCTTCACCTGTGCTGTGCATTGTTCCCAGTGCTGAGTCTCCGTGCTTACTCGCAGAGCTGTGCTTCCGTCATTGAGCCTCCGTGATACTTGCAGAGCTATTCTGCTTACTGAGCCTTCGATCTGTAAAGCTGCATTTTAACCCTTGCTGTGCTGTCCAATCCTTTGTTGAGCCTTCTCTCCCCAATACAGAGCCTAAGCCACATTGCACTACATCTGCTGAGTCGGCCGCTTATATGTTCTGGTTGGTCGTCGGCTCATCCTGTCAAACCGCAGAGTAGTCACATTCGGTAACGATCCCGGTTGGGCGCCATTGGCTCTTGCTCATACATTTGTTCTCAGGCATACGCCTGTTGGGGCTAAAGGCTCAAACTAGGCAGTAAAGGGTAGGCTCCAGTAGGGGGCGATTTTCCTCTCCGCTTGCAGCATAGTGTGGTCTCCGTGTTACGCCCATGGGGGCTACTGGCTCAAAGCTCTGGCAGGTTGTCATTGGTATACACCCGTAGGGGCTATTGGCTCAAACTATCTCTGTTCCGTTGGTCTCCGTTAGTATGCCCGTGGGGGCTATTAGCCAGCTCTTGCAGTGCAAGCTGTACCGTTGTTACTCCTGTGGGGGCTACCGACTCACGCACTTGCAGACTCAGTTGTATGCTTGGCTACACCCGCGGGGGCTATTCTGGGCAACTGTTCTGCTGATTCTACCACCGGTCACATATTGCCTAGCAGCATTCCTGTCTTAAGAACTCTAAGTGTTGCTCCATCTACACTTTTACTTCCTATCACCACCTTGGGCGTGCCAAACTCCACAACAGAGACGGACTGCTTAATGCATTTTAACCCTTTAATGTATTTCACTACTATGTGCCCGTCCTGAGACAGTATATGTGATACTCTGGTTCTGTATACTGGGCCTGTGGGGGCATATCTGTCCATATTTTGCTATTATTTTTTGTTGCCTGTAGAGGGCGATCGTTTACCTTACTTTTCATTTAATAAAACTGTGTTTTTATTTTACCAACTGGTCTGAGTGTCTTAAAAAACCGTTACAGTACGAAAGGGCCATGACCTCAGACAGTAAAGGTGAAAGTAACACACAAAACATCTACTGGAGAATGGTTGTCCATGAGCAGCGCCTAGACCAATTGGCACTGGCATTACAAACCTTACTTGAGCGTACGGTACACCTTGACAAGCCTAATCAGAATCTGGTGGTCTCCCCAGCTGCGACACTGGATAATCTGCCTGTAGTCCCTCCTACAACTACCAGTGGCTTAACGGCGGCGGTGCCATTACCATTGAGATATGATGGCGAACCTTCACAATGCAGGGGCTTTATTAATCAAGTTGGAGATATCTTTGGAGCTGACGCCCCAGGCATTTCCTAACGACCGGAGTAAGGTCGGATTTATGATATCTCTATTGACGGGCAAGGCACTGGCTTGGGCAAACCCCTTGTGGGAAAATGCCAAACCCTGCACTCTGAACTTTAACGAGTTTGCAAGGAAGTTCCACAGAGTGTTCGAGGTTCCTGGCAGGGCTGCCTCTGCTGCCAATAGGGTAATGGAGATACAGCAGGGCCAGCGCACTCTGGGTGACTATGCTATTGAATTTCAGCAGCAGAGATGGGATGGAACAATGAGGCTTTAGTTGCAGCCTTTGCTCAGGGTCTTTCCGAACCTATTAAGGATGAAATAGCTGCTCGAGATGTACCTAGTGATCTGGATGAGTACATTGACTATGTCATGCTCATTGACTCCCGCATTCGTGAGAGACGGTTGGCTAAAAGGGCGAGATCCAGAAACTAAGGTCATGGCAGTCTTTTTAACCCACCCTCACCACCCATTCCTCCTGAATGCTCAACAGAGGCGGGAGAACCAATGCAGCTTGGGTTCACCAGACTTACTAAGTGTAAAGGTTTTCTGACACTCAGACCAGGGTGTAAAGTAAAAACACAGTTTATTGAATCAAGGAGTAATACAATGCCCCTAGGGGCCAGTACAGGAATAGCAGTAATAGCAAACACGAACAGAGTGAATGCAATACAGCAAAAATGATAGACAATATATAGATATAAAATAACCCCAAAGGGTTAACAAGTGCAAGAGGAGAGCTCAGTCCAGTTTGGCCAACGCCCAGGATATATAGCAGTCTCTTGAACACAGTTCTGGAATAACAAAGCTGAAGCAAAGTAGCTGTCTCTGGAACACAGTTCTTGAGTAACAAAGCTGGAGCAAAGTGTCAGTCTCTGGAACACAGTTCTTGAGTATCAAAGCTGGAGCAAAGAGTCTGAGCTGAATTCACTCTCAAATAGAACAGAAAGGCAAAAGTGCCAGAGCTGAGTAATACCACCGCCGTGGGTTAGGGAGAAGTGCTATTGCCAAACTGTAGTACAAGAACCTGAATCGCCCTTAATTGAGAATGGAAGTTAACTCTGCGTGTGCCCAATGGAAAGTGCCCTAACACCCCTTGGATGTCAATAGCGATAGCGACTACACAAGCCCTGAGAGCCAAGCACTGGATAGTGCAGATGAATAGAGCAACCTCTGTACGTATGTAGGCCGGAGCCAGGACACCCCTCCAGTACCGTACAGAACTTTCCCAGCAAGAGCAAATGGATAACAGTGCCAACAAGCACTGTTCCGATGTACACCGAACACCGGACCGGCAATGCTCTGCAGATGGTAATGAGACGTATCAGAGGTACTCAAGGAGCGGCTCTTAACGGATATTTGTATGCTTGGCAAGATGACTGAGGCACAAGACTGGAGACTACGAAGCACAGCAGGTGTTAAGAGGTTCTGTACGGAGAGACAGCGACAGACAATGTATGGCAAAGCAACCTCTATCTCAGCTAGAGAGGTGAGAGGAATAGCGAGTCACCCAGAGATCAGAATGTTGCGGACGCGACCGAGACCGTGCAGGTACACCGGAACAGCAGGCTGGAACTGGGCGACAACCGGAACCGGAGCACAGCAGGAACAGCAGCCGAAGAACAGGATCAATCACGGAGCAGAGTCGTCTACCAGGGCCGGGTCAAACACGGAGCAGGATCATAAGCCAGAACCGCATCAAACACGAAGCAGGGTCGTCAGCCAGAGCCGGGTCATACACGGAGCAGGATCATCAGCCAGAACCGGATCAATCACGAAGCAGGGTTATCAGCCAGAGCCGGGTCATACACGGAGCAGGATCAACAGAAGAGTCAGACAAGCCGGGTCGGTACACAGGAGAACTGGAACACAGCAACAAGGCGCAGATACTGGAACACCACGAAAAGGCAAATCACAAGTGCCCAAGACCCAGTGTATAAAAGCACATCCTGGGCGGGCCAATCAGCATCCTCCAATGCACAGGTAGTACAGTCAAGATTGACAGCATAGCACGGGAACCGTGATACTAAGGAGGAGAGGGTGTACCGTAGGAAGCAAGGCCTATGCTTATACTGTGGCAAACCTGGGCACCTATTACGCACTTGTCCAGTACAGCCGGGAAACGGACGCACCTTGGGTACCTTGGGGGAGAGGCCCTAGGTGGTGTACAGCAGTCCCTAGATCCAAGTACAATGAAAACCACCATCCAGGTGGTATTCTCTTGGGCAGACGTGTTTCTTGGAGGTCTTGGCACTGGTGGATTCCAGTGCAGCCGGGTACTTTATGGACCAATCCTTTGCCGAATTGCACAGTATTCCGTTATGTAAAAAAGAATCTCCCTTGGCAATTGAAGCCATTGATGGCAGACCCTTGGAGCCTGCATTTATTACCATGGAAACGATTCCTATCACTATGTCGGTTGGGGCTCTCCACAAAGAGGAAGTACGTTTCCAAATAATTTGTTCTCCTCACCATGCAGTCATTCTGGGATTTCCATGGCTACTCTTACATAATCCTCAGTTTGATTGGCAGAAAAGTGAGGTTAATTCCTGGTTTGAATATGGTGCTAAGAACTGTCTATCGCTCCCTGTTAAGATTTTGTGTACCTCTCCCTCTGTGCCAGCTGAATATAGGGAATTCAGTGACATATTCAGCAAGGGAGAGGCCAGCGCATTGCCCGAACATAGACCCTATGATTGCGCTATTGATCTGCCCTCGGGCGTGGTACCCCTTAGGGGTCGCACTTATCCACTGTCATGTGATGAAAACAGGGCTATGGAGGACTACATTGAGGATGCCCTCAAGAGGGGAATTATTCGCAAGTCTACCTCTCCGGCTGGTGCCGGATTCTCCTTTGTAAAGAAGAAAAATGGCGAACTCAGACCATGTATTGATTACCGGGGGCTGAATAAGCTGATGCCTAAGAATGCCTACCCTATTCCACTCATTACCGAATTGTTTGACAGGTTAAAGGGCTCTTCCATCTTCACTAAACTTGATTTGCGGGCTGCTTACAACCTGATCAGAATTAAGGCTGGAGATGAGTGGAAAATGGCATTTAATACCAGAACAGGGCACTACGAATATCTGGTGATGCCATTTGGCCTATGCAATGCACCTGTGGTGTTCCAAGAATTTATTAATGACAACCTGCGCGACATGCTTCAGTCCTGTGTGGTGATATATCTGGATGATATATTGATTCACTCTGCCAACCTCACCCAGCATGTTAAGGATGTCTCTGAAGTCTTGCTTCGACTTTGCAAATATAAACTGTTCTGTAAACTAGAGAAATGCGAATTCCATATGTCTCAAGTACCATTTTTGGGGTTCGTAATTTCTAAAGATGGCATTGCTATGGACCAAGATAAGTTGGCAGCAGTCCTACATTGGCCTCGCCCCAAGGGGTTAAAAGCTATTCAGCATTTTTTGGGCTTTGCCAACTATTATAGCAAGTTCATCCAGAACTTTTCAACGATTGTGAAACCTTTGTCTGATTTGACACATAAGGATGGTACTCCCTCTCAGTGGTCCGAGGCAGCTGAAGATGCATTTGAGGCCTTGAAATCTGCCTTTGCATCTGCCCTAGTGCTGTCCCACCCCAGTCCCTCCCTGACATTTACCCTGGAAGTTGACGCCTCAGAGGTTGGGGTTGGGGCAGTGCTCTCCCAACGTCCTGTGGGAGGTGGCACCTTGAGACCCTGTGGGTCCTTCTCTAAGAAACTTTCCAGTGCACAGAACCACTATGAGATTGGTGACAGGCAGCTACTGGCTATTATTCTGGCACTTAAAGAATGGCACCACCTGTTGGAAGGTACTAGGACCCCAGTTTTAATCCTTACTGATCACAAGAATTTGACATATCTCTCTGAAGCTAAGAGACTGTCCTCACGACAAGCTAGGTGGGTGCTCTTTTTGTCCCGGTTTAATTTCGTAGTGTCCTACCTTCCGGGTCTAAGAATGTTAGGGCAGACGCTCTGTCCAGACAGTTTGCATTGGATCCTGAGAGGGAGGAAGAACCAGTACCTATCATTCAGCCAGATCGTATCCTGGCTACTATTCGTACTAGTATAACTTCTCCACTGGGGGAAGAGATTTTGGCCTCTCAATCAAGGGCTCCACCAGAAACCCCAGTTGGCAAGTGTTTTGTGGATGAGCCATTCCGTACCCATCTTTTGGAGATATACCATTCATCTAAAGGTGCTGGGGATATCGGGAGGGATCAACTCATATGGTCTCTTTCACAGTTATTCTGGTGGCCCTCCCTTAGAGCCGATTGCTCCGCTTTTACTGCCGCCTATGCCACCTGTGCTTGTACCAATACCCCCAGACATCTCCCAGTGGGCCTGCTCCAACCGTTGCCTAATGGCTAACGTCCTTAGTCTCATATATCCATCGACTTTTTGGGAGAGCTGCCAGCCTCTAGGGTGTATACGTTTGTCCTCATGGTGGTCGATAGGTTCTCTAAGATGGCTCATTTCGTGCCTCTCACTGGCCTTCCGTCAGCTCAGGAATTGGCTGTAGTCTTTGCCAGAGAAGTGTTTCGCTTGCACGGGGTACCTAGAGTGATTGTCTCCGATCATGGGAGCCAGTTCGTGTCCAGGTTTTGGAGGGCATTTTGTGGCCAGATGGGCATCCAATTGTCCTTCTCCTCTGCCTACCATCTCCAGACCAACGGAGCCGCTGAGCGTGCCAATCAGGGACTGGAGCAGTTCCTGCGCTGCTTTGTAACCGATCATCATGACAATTGGGCCGACCTGTTGCCATGGGCAGAGTTTGCCAGGAATTGTGCAGTTAATTCATCGTCCGGGAGCTCCCCGTTTCTAATTAATTATGGGTTCCAGCCGTGCCTGCTCCCAGACTCATTTCAGTCAAAACAGATTACTGCCCTGGATGAGCATATGGCGCAAATTCGCTCCACGTGGGCACAGGTTCAGAGGACCCTCAGTCAGTCATTCCAGTGACATCAGCAGCATGCCAATCATAGATGGCTGCCAGCGGTCTCATTCCAGGTTGGGGACAGAGTATGTCTCTCCTCCAGAAACCTCAATCTGCAGGTACCCTCCAATAAATTGGCTCCCCGGTTCATTGGTCCCTTTAAAATCATCCGCAAGGTCAATCCTGTCACTTATGCATTGGAACTTCCAGCCTCTATGCATATTCATAATGTGTTCCATGTGTCTCTCTTGAAACCCTTGGTTTGCAACCGCTACACTACCACTCCAGTGATTCCTGGGTCGGTGGACATTCAGGGCCAAGAGGAGTACGAGGTCCAGAGCATCATTGATTCTAGGAGTCTTAGAGGGAAGTTGCAATATTTGGTCCACTGGAAGGGTTATGGCCCTGAGGAAAGTTCTAGGGTAGACCAGTGTGTCATGGTTTGTTAAGACTCTCAGACGCAAGGTTAGGTAAAAACACAACTTTATTGAAAAGATTAAGATAATCCCATAGGATTTTAACACATACGTACAATACATAGAATGACAGATATAAGGACTATAGTAATACAGATTCTACCGGTCTTGCCAATATACCGGGTCAACAGGTGTCAACCACAGTGATCTTAATAACTGTCAGATGGCAATGACAGTCTAGTAGTAATTGATAGCCTGCATGATCCAGTGGTATCACCTAGTAGTCTGTATACTGCAGTACCCGTGTACAGCAGGAATACTAGCTGTCTAGGACTGGACAGCGCACAGTGAATAATCAGACTACCTGCGTAAAGAGACAAGGAAGTAAACCAGCGCCCTCACATTGGGAACAAACAAGCAGGACATAGATTACCCCACAGGTCATGGAACGAACCAGTGCCCGCGCGTTGGTATCCTACAAGCTGTAGTGGTAGCTTTGAGAGGTGGAGCGAACCAGCGTCCACACGCTGGGAGCCAACAGACTGTATAGTATAGCCGCAAAGCTTGTGGAGCGAACCAGCGTCCTCACGCTGGGAGCCAACAGACAGTATAGTATAGCCGCAAGGCTTGTGGAGCGAACCAGCGTCCGCACGCTGGAGACCAACAGACAGTATAGTATAGCCGCAAGGCTTGTGGAGCGAACCAGCGTCCGCACGCTGGGACCCACAGACAGCATAGTATAGCCGCTAGGCTTGTGAAGCGAACCAGCGTCCGCACGCTGGAACCAGCAGAGAATGTCGCCAAAGCGACCGAAGCAGAAAGTCGCCAGAGATGCACGAACCGGGCCCAGGAGACGAACAGGAACCAGCAAGGACGATAAACCGGATCAGAACGGCAACGAAGACTGACAGCAGGAACAGCAACCTCTGAAGACTCAACCGGAACAGGCACTGGAACCAGCACTGCAGACAGGAGGCTCAGGAACAGGATGAAGTCAGGAACTCAGGAACACAGCAACAAGGCCCAATAAGCTTCTGTAGCATAGTGGAAGTGGATGCAATCAGAGACACCACGAAAGGGCAACCAAAGGGTGCCTAGACACAGTTTAAATAGGCAATGTGAGGCGGGCTAAAGGCAGACAGCCAATGGGACATAGAAATGCAGCAATCATGGGCACCGTGATACAGTGTTGCAGTTGCTGAGTTCCTGTGTTCTGATTTGGCCTGTTCTGACTACGCTCCTGTGTTCCTGCTCCTGATTGACCTGGCTTGTCTGAGAACCACCTCCTTGATCTGACCTGGCTTGGCTGATGTTCCTGTTCGTGATTGACCCGGCTTGTCTGAGTACCACCTCCGTGATCTGACCCGGCCTTGCTGACTTCCTGCTCCGTGACCCGCAACCGGCCTGTTCCAGTGACCTGCTTGTTCCTGCCTCCCGCTCCGGTTGTCGCCGTAGCGACATTCTGACTTCCGCTGCTGCTGTCTGCCTAGCTGGCAGTGTGACCTGCTTCACCCATGCTGTGCATTGTTCCCAGTGCTGAGTCTACGTGCTTACTCGCAGAGCTGTGCTTCCGTCATTGAGCCTCTGTGATACTTGCAGAGCTATTCCGCTTACTGAGCCTTTGATCTGTAAAGCTGCATTTTAACCCTTGCTGTGCTGTCCAATCCTTTGTTGCGCCTTCTCTCCCCAATACAGAGCCTAAGCCATATTGCACTACATCTGCTGAGTTGGCCGCTTATATGCTCTGGTTGGTCGGCGGCTCATCCTGTCAAACAGCAGAGTAGTCACGTTCGGTAACAATCCCGGTTGGGCGCCATTGGCTCTTGCTCATACGTTTGTTCTCGGGCATACGCCCGTTGGGGCTAAAGGCTCAAACTAGGCAGCAAAGGGTAGGCTCCAGTAGGGGTCAATTGGCCTGTCCGTTTGCAGCATAGTGTGGTCTCCGTGTTACGCCCGTGGGGCCTACTGGCTCAAAGCTCTGGCAGATTGTCATTGGTATACGCCCATGGGGGCTATTGGCTCAAACTATCTCTGTTCCGTTGGTCTCCGTTAGTACGCCCGTGGGGGCTATTAGCCAGCTCTTGCAGTGCAAGCTGTACCATTGTTACTCCCGTGGGGGGTACTGACTCACGCACTTGCAAACTCAGTTGTATGCTTGGCTACACCCACGGGGGCTATTCTGGGCAACCGTTCTGCTAATTCTACCACCGGTCACATATTGCCTAGCAGCATTCCTGTCTTAAGAACTCCAAGTGTTGCTCCATCTACACTTTTACTTCCTATCACCACCTTGGGGGTGCCAAACTCCACAACAGAGATGGACTGCTTAGTGCATTTAACCCTTTAATGTATTTCACTACTATGTGAATGTCCTGAGACAGTATATGTGATACTCTGGTTCTGTATACTGGGCCTGTGGGGGCATATCTGTCCATATTTTGCTTTTATTTTGTGTTGCCTGTAGAGGGCGATCGTTTACCTTACTTTTCATTTAATAAAACTGTGTTTTTATTTTACCAACTGGTCTGAGTGTCTTAAAAAACCATTGCAAGGGGACCCTAAGTCACACTTGCCATCATCAAGCAGTGCTAGTACTACTACTGATAAGAAGGTCCAGCAACTTGTTAGTTTTAGGAGAGAGGGAGGGGCTAATCATCATATTACTAGTGACTGTGAGGAGGAAGAATCTGGGGATGAACTTTTTATGGTTGGTGTTAGTAGAAGTAGTAGCAGTTATGGTGAAGCAGCTGGTGGGACTAGTGTTAAGGGGTGGCAGGGGAAGCATTTGAGAGCGTCCAGACTATCGGTCAAGGGAGCCCACACCATTTCTCTGGCTCTGGGAGTCCTCCCCTTACCTTCACTACTGTGTCCAAGGGAAACATGATCCTGAAAAGGCCAGAACTGGTGTTGGGGGAGAACAGGCGCAGAATTAATACCACCACCAGCACCAGGAGCACAGATCAGCTGGCTGTGCCTACTGCTACTGCTGCCAGATTGTCTTCTTCAGGCCAAAAAGACATTTGGGGACCCTCTGTCACATTGCTGGTGACCTCCTCTAAGCAGCAGTGATATATCTGTAATAGAGCAGCAGCAGCACGTAGGGACTAGTAGTGGTGGTTATGATGATGGTGGAGAAGCTGGGGTGAAGAGACATAGATAGCCTTTTTAGCAGAAACTGAGAAGGAATGGGAGATAGGAATGAGGATGGGCATCACCACCACCATCACTAGCAATGAACTTTTGTAATTTGCAGAATTTGCAACTGCTCTAATTCCTTCTGCTGCTGAGTTGTAAGGGCAGCAGGATACTGAAGATCAAGCTAGTGTGCCACAGACACTGTGGACACAGTGAGAATGGGGTCAACAAGTTATGCAGGACTAGGACATGTTCCACTTGCCAGCAGCAGCAATACACCTGGTCCTAGTTGCAGTGCTGAATCTGAGGCAGTATATCAGGTTGCCCGTGATCCTTCTGTCACTCTCGGTTGTGGGCGCTCCCATTGGCTGAGCTTGTTTGGCCCACCCATTGTGGCCTTTTTATACCTGGCCTTTGGCACCTGTCAGGTGCCCTTTCGTGGTGTTCCTGAGCCAGTGTTGCTGTTGCTGTGTTCTTGTGTTCCTGCTTCCTGTGTACCGATTTGGCTTGTTTTTGATGACGCTCCTGGTTTCCTGCTCCGTGATCTGACCCGGCCTGGCTGAAGTTCCTGCTTGTGACCTGATCTGGCTTGTCTGAGAACCCTGCTCCGTGATCTGACCCGGCCTGGCTGACTTCCTGCTCCGTGACCTGAACAGGCTTGCTGCTGACCCTGCCTCCGTTCCTGCTGCCTGATGTTGGTGTCGCCGAGGCGACATTCTGACTTCCACTGGCAGGGCTGATCGTGTCATAACCTATATTTACACTTGCTGAGCCGTTCCTCTGTTCGCTGAGTCTCCGTTTGTACTTGCAGAGCTGTTATCTCCATTCCCTGAACCTCTGTTTACACTTACAGAGCTGTGTGTCAGTTCCCTGAGCCTCCGTTAACACTTGCAGAGCCGTTGTCTCCGTTCCCCGAGCCTCCAGTACACTTGCAGAGCTGCTGTCTCCATTCACTGAGCCTCCATTAACACTTGCAGAGCCGTTGCCCAGATCTTCCACTACATTTGCTGAGCCGGTTACATTTCAGAGCCTTGTATAGGCGGTGACTCTTCTTGTCTATCTTGCAGTGTAGTCGGTCTCCGTTACCACGCCCGCGGGAGGCGCTATTGGCTCTAGCTCGTACAGTGTTTGCTCTCTGTTACACGCCCGGTGGGGCTATTGGCTCAAGCTCTTGCAGGGTAGTTTGTCTCCGTTACTATGCCCGTGGGGGCTATTGGCTCAAGCTCTTGCAGTGCAGTTGGTCTCCGTTACTACGCCCATGGGGGCTATTGACTCAAGCTCTAGCAGTGAGGTTATCTCGGTTGCTACGCCCGTGGGGGCTACTGGCTCTAGCCCAACCTTGCAGTGTTCTGGCCTCAGTTCCTGCTCAGCCTAAGCAGCAATCTCTGTTCAATAGACTGATGGTGTTGTTTCATCTAGCACCACTTACTGCTCCATTACCACCTTGGGCGTGTCAAACACCACAACAGAGACTGATTGATTTACATGTACTTTAGCCATTGAGTACCCTTATGTTTATATGCCTGTCCTGAGACAGTATATGTATATTCATTGCATCTGTATACTGGGCCTGAGAAGGCATCTGTAAGCCACTATCTCGCTATTATTCTGTATTGCCTATAGAGGGCGGTCTTTCTTGTTTTGTTTTAATAAAACTGTGTTTTATTCTAACCTGCTGGTCTGAGTGTCCTATAAAACTGTTACACAGTAGCAGCAAAAGCAGCAACATCATCCCCTGCCAGCACAGACAGTGAAGGGGAATGTGGAGGAGAAGAAAGAGACCATTCTTCTCCACCTGTTCCCTATCCCTGTCCCCTAAAATCATGGGTGTGGGACTATTTTTCTCTTGGGGCAGGCACAGTGCAGTCATCACCAATGGCAAAGTGCACAATTTGTGACAAATCAGTGAGGAGGAGAAAGGAGGGAATGCGCATTGGCACAACTGCACTGATATCACACATGAGAAACAGACACCATTACATTTATGTCAAACATGTTAAAGACAAACACCCACCACAGAAATCAAGCACCACTGTTACTGTACCCCCTGACTCTCCAGAAAGGCAACAAGAGGTGAGGCGGAGATCAAAGAGGAGGAAGAATAGAAAAACCCAGACAGAGACTGGACGAGCTAAACAACTAGCTCACCAGCACCATCCCCTTCTTCCTTTAGGGTAACTATATCTTCTGCTAATCTGTCTCATTCATCGTTACCTCCCCTGCCAAATGATAGCCACTCTGTTGATGTTAGGATGTGGCAGTTCATCTCTACCCATTGCACACTGTGTGGAACACTGACCACACATGCCAGTGTGGTGGAGGAGAATCACAAGCAGGGTATCAAGCTGCATCTGAGGAGATTCCACCCCACAGAATATGCTAAGATACTGGCAAGGAGAGTTCATCATTACAGTTAAACTGTCAGCAAGTTGTCACTTGTCCTTAGCCAGTTGTGGACAAGGGCTATAGTGAAGCAGCAGTAGTTAGGTTCTGGTGTCATGGTGTTTGGATACAGTTGTGCCCCCAGATGTTATTTACCACACACACTGTGAACATTGCAGTTGCTGATGAGAGGCACAGTTCCTTCTCTCAAGGGAAAATTTTCTATTCTAATAACAATACACCCATGATTTTGGAGGAGTGGCAGGTGGAGAAGAATTATTGGCTAACTTATTCTTTTCTCAGCATATACTGGGGGCTACTTTTTGTGCTGCTACTGCCTCAGACACATCATTGGAGCTAGTCATGGCAAGTGGGAACTTCATCATTCATAAACCATGTTACTGCTGTTGTTGATTCCATTCCTTTTGAGCTGCCTAATCCATCTTGCTGCTTCAACAACTCAGCAGCAGCAAGAACATCAGTCGCAAATTCCGTATCTATATCAGGACATTTGAAAGTGGCCGGTGGCCAACAGGACATCACCTGCTGGTACTAGGCCAGTAGGGCATTTTTTTTCCTCAGGGGTTGTGCTTTAAAAAAAAAAAAAAAAAAAAAAAAAAAAAAAAAAAAAAAAACATAGTCCTACAAATAAATAAACGATTTTTGGGGGTTTCTTTCTAACAAACCTAAGTCCTACAAATCAATGTTTCTTCAGGTCTTGTGCCTCTAATAAGTCTAAGTCCTACAAATCAATGTTTTCTCAGGGCTTGGGCCTCTAACAACAAATCTAACAAATCATCCTCTACAAAATACTCTATCAAGCCAAGTATCAATCTACCCCAGTCGCAACGTATGTCAAAGGGTTCCTGTCTCTATCACTTTAAATACAAATGTCTTATTTTATTCATGCATTTATTTTTTATTAACTGCCCCCCATAATATCCCACCAAAGCAAATTTCCTGTTTAACTGATTCATTCCCCGGACTCCACCCACCAGCACAGGCACCCTCCTCATACCCCTTTTATACCATGTCTTATTGGGGGTTTTTATTTGTTTTTAGGAGTTATTTTTTTAATAACTGCCCCACGATCCCAGTAAACAACCCCCCCCAAAAAAAACATTCCCTGTTCAACTGATTCTTTCCCCACACCTCACCAACACAGGCACCCTCATACCCCTTTTATACTATGCCATTGTAAAATAAAAAAAAATGCTATTTGTGTATAAATTCAATGTTCCCTTTGATTTCAATGAAATGAGGTAGGCGGAAAAAAAAACAGAAAATCTGTACTTTTCATGGGAAATTATTTGCCAAGCGGGAAGTGCCATTATTCACTGATTTCAGTTTGAGGAGAAAATTTTCGCACATCCCTACTTAGCGGGCAAATGTGTCAGCTGCTTTAATGGTAAAGTAAGTCTTTTGTGCTGTTTGGATCTCTCCTCTGACTGCATTTTGCTCTCCTGGCTATCAGGTGGAATATTTAATGGACAGAGGTGTCAATGGTAGATAAGGTGACTGATGCTTTTCATTCTTTAGTACAAGCGGGAAGATCTAGTTGAGCTATATAATGTTAGGCTTCTTCCAAAGCATTTTGTGTCTAGAAATAACACTTCATCAGGTATAGATCAGTGATAGATTTAGGTTTTAGTGATTTTCATTTTTATTAAGATATATATGTCTGTGTATTTATATATACCGAAACGTTGACCTATGCTTTGCCTATTTGTTTAATACATTTTTCAAGTTTAAGTCCCACGGGTGCTGCCCATTTTGTCCTACATTGTCTGTCTCTATTAGGGATTGTGCACCTGGGCATTTAGATCTGTTAGAGTGAGTGCTGTCCACCATCTTGTGTTGTGTATATATATATATATATATATATATATATATATATATATATACACACCTTTTTTACTTTTTTCAGTCTTTTTTCTCATTTGTATATGGATAGATAGATAGATAGATAGATAGATAGATAGATAGATAGATAGATATTTTTTTAAAATAAAATAATATCTTACAAAATTAATTCTAATTAGATACACTTTACTAGATAATTTTGATAAACCCTGCCTTGGTTCAATGAAACCGTTGCAGTGAGTGCGTCAGTCTAAGGTTTATTTTTTCAAGTTTTGAAAAGCTGCTAATTAAAGATTAATTTTGGAGAATCAGTCATAACAGAACTGAGTGATAGTGACCATTAGAATTTTCTGTCCACTGCATGGTAAGTGGATATTTATTATTAGGCGATGTCAACATTCCTTTAAAGTTGAATACTAACATTGTGAAATCAAAATTACATTATTCCTAATACGATATGAAATATTATAGGCATATTTCTCACAACCTGCTCTATTTTCACGGTTTTAGAATAACATTATAAATATCCTTAAAGGGATAGTAATGTTACACAAAACCAGCAGCTCCAGTTAATCTTCATAGTATTTGGTCCATGGAGAGTGTTATTTCAATACTGTCAGAGTTGTAGTTCAATAGTAATTGAATGATATAGTTTGCCCCTCTCACCCCTTTTACCTAATGTAAGCCACATCCCCTCAGCTGTGGAATCTGGTCCACAGACCAGACAGCTCACAGCAAGGGACAATCTTCTTACTGTGAGAACAATGGAAGCCCTGCCCCCATTGACAGGTTTTTCAGGTTTTTCCCTTATGTTAATTGAAAATTGTCATTCTCTGCAATCCACTTGGACACCACCCTGCTGCTCTGAGGTGAGCAGTGTTATATCAGTAAAAGGGGCGGGATGAGGATACTTTATCATTCAATTACTCTTGAACTACAACTCTAACAGTA
Source organism: Rhinophrynus dorsalis (assembly GCA_037306005.1). NCBI lineage: Eukaryota > Metazoa > Chordata > Amphibia > Anura > Rhinophrynidae > Rhinophrynus > Rhinophrynus dorsalis. The sequence continues at coordinate 63,471,436 of CM074721.1, read as the reverse complement.
CTGAAATAACATTCCATGGCCCAAATACTGTGAATATTAATTGGAGCTGCTTTTATTATGAAATATTACTATCCCTTTAAATATTCATATGGAATGGGTTAAATTGATTTAAATACCTATTATGGTCAACTAAGCTAATAAATATGATGCTTGTTATATAAATGTTAGAGTGGTGGAGATGCAAAGCAATTGACTATGTGTACAGTATCCAAGGGGTTAATTTGTTCCCACGATTTTCTTTTTCATGCCAGTGTTCAAAAATATAGATTATTCATTTCTATTATTAATGATATAGTAGGATTTGTATAAAACCTGCAAGACTTTCTAATACCCTACCATTTTCTTCTAGAAGAAATGTTGAATGTGAAACTAAGGCAACACACTCCATATCTTGTTGAGTAGAGATAATATAACAGTGCTGCAAGGTATTTTATGACCAATGCTGCTTAGAAGCAGTAATCTACTTGCCAAAGTTAAAAACTATTTTTTGTGCTCAGCAACTGTTAGTGCATATTTGTAAGAATATCAGGCTACTTACTGGAAGATTAGAATAAGTCCAACCTTGAAGAAATTGATATTTGATTCAGCATCATATGGCTGCACAGTATTTGTGAGAGTTCATTCCAGGATTAAAGAGAAATGATCATGAAAAATTATAGCGTGTATTTTTGTAAAGTGTGTCTAAATGGTATAAAGGTACAGCATGGTATAAAGGTATTGCAATGTTTTAAGATTACTACAAATAGATGGATGATCTATGTTTCAGCTCTCTCATGATGCCTTTATCAAGATCTTGATAAAAGCACTAAGAGAGAGCAAAACTGTTCATCATGTCCATTGTTTAAGTGATTGAACACTGTTCACTTTATTCAATTCATTATTTGAGTGATCGAATATTTCTCACTTTTTTTTAATTTTGAAAGTCCTTTGAGTATATATTTATTTTTATATATTTATGCCATAGATGCACCTGGGTGCAATATTTCTCTTATGTATATGAAACGGCACACCCAAAAGTGAATAAAAAAATAGATAGATAGATAGATAGATAGATAGATAGATAGATAGATAGATAGATAGATAGCCTTCAGATCTTCGGACTCTCCCAGAAAACTCATATTTTCAGGAAAGCCTATAACCTATCTCTATAACCATTATGAGCAAGGTCAAACCAACATCCCGTCCAGCTTCAGCTCACTGCTGTTCCCTCCTAATATCCTACTCCCACCTACATCTCCATCACGACCTCATTGTTCACAAAATCTTTTCTCCCAAACAGAAGCACCACTTCCCTTGACCACTGCACTCAATAGCACTTCTTTCTCCCACCCACTAACTGGCAGTTCATATGGCATGAGTCACGTACAACCCATAGCATTTACTCCTTACAGAATAAGTTGGTGTTATATATAAATAAACAATAATAAAAATAGATAGATAGATAGATAGATAGATTTGTAGATACTGATATGCACACACGCAGGACTGATAAAACTGAACAGTGTTTTATAACTTAAACAATGGACAGGATCAATGTTTCTGCTCTGTCATATAGCCTTTATCAAGATCTTGAAAAAAGCCCCAGGAAAGAGACAAAATGTTGATCATGTCCATTATTTAAGTGATAAAATATTGTTCACTTTTTTACATTTTGCAACTCCTTTGAGCATTTATGAAATATTCTGTGAGGCATCAACTGCTCCCTGGGCCACAGTGGAAAGCATGTGGTATTTATAGTACGTGTGCAAAATTTATAACGCTCTAATCTTAAGACTCTGACATGTATTCTCCATCTTTGTTTTTCACACACATACAATCTTTCTGACACACACACAGTCACTCTATCACATAACACACACATTAAAACAGTCTCTCCCTCTCTCTCTCACACACACACACACATATGAACATAGAGTGTCACACATAATGTGAGTGCCATATATATATAGACACACAATATATATATATATATATATATATATATATATATATATATGTGTGTGTGTGTGTGTGTGTGTGTGGTGCTGTTTCATTGACTTTAAAGCTCTCTAAACACTGAAACAGTTATTATATTGTACTGATCAGTAAGACTATCCTCTATTTTTCATAACTGTATCACTAATTTTATCTATACTTTCTCCCATGGACTTCAATAGGAATCTTAAAATACAGCCAGTGATTGCACTTATCACCTTCAGTGTAATCTAAGTTTGTATTAGGTACCCATGCTGGGTGAGTTTGCTTATTCCCAATTATAAAAAAGCAGCCTGGTTCTATTTCTGGCCTGTATTACCCCTAGAGCATCACTGGGGAAGATTAATAACATTGGAATTGTAAGTCATCTATAAAATTGATGCTAAGTGACATAATGATATTTATAAATGTTTAGCAACATTTTTGCTAAACGCTAACTCGAGTCAGTCGACTTTTTTGAAACGTGGAGCAGAAATGGTCTTGTCCAAATAAGAATTGTGTTACAAAGCAGTTATAAAGAAATTTGCTAATTGTACCAAAAATAGAGTCAGTTTTAGTAATGAAATCGTAATGCCAGGTATAAACTGTTCTTAATGGAAGTATATAGTGACAGCTATGTACATTAAAGAAATATATTCTCAGTTGTGAATTTTCTGCAAATTTTCTCAGATATACATATTTATAAAACTGACTTGTTGGTGCGAACTTTAGCGACAATACTTAAACATACACTAAGAAGCATTTTCTACATCTCCCCACTGTTCCTTACTGTAAACTGGTCTCTAAGGAAAAGATCATGATACTTTATCATTTACATCAATGTAGTAAAATAAGAACATTAGATATTTAGCTGGATTTGAGAGAAAAATAAAATAAACTGAAGAGCAGAGTAGTAAAAAAACATAATGGGAAGAACAAATCAGCATGATGCAGATGAAAAGGGAATTTTCTATCAGTACCTTAAATTGAATAAGCCCTTAATGTCATCCATATACAAGGCATAAGAAAAAAAAGTACTTTTGAACTGATTTCTTCTGTTCCCTGTTAGTAAATGGCATTAATGAGGAAACAGAAGAAAGTTGAAAAAAAAAGTAGCGGCTCCATTCAATGTCGGACTGTAAAGCATAAAAGATACATAGTAACGCACAAAGGTGTTGCTTGCGGTATTGTCGAGGATGTGCTGGTCCGGGCCCATCTGCACCCGTTGAATATCAAGAAGCAAACATATATGATCACACCAACCAAAGACTTCAACACCCAAGACTCGTAAAAACAAAAAATACCTTTATTTCTTCATGTTTAAATATCACCATAACGAAAGGGTGGTGGGCTGTTGGGCACGGCTATCTCTCAACAGGTGTCATGTCTGCAAATGCCTGAACTCGATCAACGAGTTTCCGTCTAAGACGCTTAGTCTTGATCACAACTTGAAACAGAAGAAAGCACACCCAAAGTACCCACAGCTCCCAAACTGCTTGCCTGTTGGAACAAGAAATGTAAAGAGAACATGTCTTTATACAAACTCTTAGAGGGAATTAATCAAGCAATTAATTGTTCAACTTGAAAGTATATCAGAGAATTTCCTGGGCATTAGCCTATTTAGCAATAGCCAGATCCTGTCTACTCATTGCTTATTCATCAGTGAGGAATAGCAAGATAGATCAGAACATTCCACCTACTAGCTTCAAGCTGGTGGATCCAGTTATAGGCAATGAGGGTTTGCACATACTGTATGTATATCTATGTGCCATGTTTTCGTCTTACTTCCCTGTCTCACATATGTAAGGTATCCATCAATGATCACAGCAAGTAGGAGTCACAAGTAGTATATTTCATACATTACTTTTCCCCTGCATCTTGATCAAGATGGCAGTGTGCAAGTGGCCTAGTCTCCGTTACTGCTATGGCAGTGTGCAAGTGGCCTTGTCTCCGTTTACTGTTACGGCAGAATACCAGTTGCCTGATCTCCGCTACTGCTACGACAGTGTTCTATGTTGCTCAGTCTCTGATAATGCTCTGACTGTTCACGTTGGTCTGCTAACCTGCTACTGGGCATTACTCATCGTTAAGCTCTCTATCCTAAGTGAGCTCCTCCACAGACCTCGCTTCACATGGGACTGTTTACACTTGTTGAAGGCCATTAACCCATGCTGTACAGATACCCTGGAAATCTTCTGTGTTCTGCCTGACCTGTTTCAGTATATTCTGTTATGGACTCTATGGTTATACTGGACCTGTGTAGGCATATGTATACAGGCCCGGATTTCTGATTAGGCAGACAAGGCACTTGCCTAGGGCGCCCAATTTTCAGGGGCGCCTTGCAGTGCCATTGTCACGCCCACAATTCTGGGTGAATAACGAGGGAGCAGGCGCTGTTACCTTCTTGAATACTAGTCTGTGCCGCCGGGGCCGCCCCACGTGACCCATTACTGCATCTGCGTCTGACGTCACAAGAAGTCCTGAGGTGACCAATGAAAACAGAGGTAGAGGCTCTCTGTTCTCATTGGTCACCTCAGGACATCTTGTGACCTATTGGGAGCAGAACAAGCTACTCTGAGCCAAAAATAAATACTCAGTATTTGGCGGTGCCTGTGAGTGTCGGCTGAGTGAGCACTGCCGCTGCATTGTGGTTCTGCTCAGAGGCGGGTTAGGAGCGGAGCAGTACAGCAGTTGTGGGTCAGCTCAGAGGTGGGTTTGGAGGCTTGGAGCCCTACAGACAGCAGGCTGGCCAGTTGTTTCCGGAAGGGTGGCAGGAGTGGCAGTGGCACGCAGTAGCCTCCCCAACAGCTGCAAGCTGCAAGCAGCATCATCAGGCTGGTATGTGTGTAATTGAAACTTGTAGTGAGTCCCTTTAATGTTTTTATATGTATATATAGTTATTAGTCTTTTTGTCACTGCATGTCTTATATATAAATACAAAAAAAAGAGGAGAGAAAGAGGGACTAATTTCTCTTGGATATATTCTATATATTATATATTCTATATATAATTTTTCCCTCTAACTCTGTGGGAAATAGGGGTGTGTGGCTAAGTGGGAGGTGTGGTGAGGGGTGGGACAAAGGCGGGGCTAGGGGCGCCAGAGGTTGCTGTGCCTAGGGGCGCCTGAGATGTAAATCCGGCCCTGTATGTATATGTAACCTGTCTTGTGTCTGTATCATTCTGATAAAATACTACAGGACCTGTGAGGGTTATTTTACTTCTGTTCTTCCAATAAAACTGTGTTTTATCCTAAAACACTGTGTCTGTGTGTCGAACAAACCGTTACACTATGGCTCCTACTGCAGAGGGGTATGATGACTCTGGCTTTGCTGTAGGAGATGGCAAAAGTCATAGACTACCCACACATTCTTCCTCTACCGCCACCATCTCCTCTAGTCATGTTGTTAAAGCAAAGAAGTTCCAGGCTTCTTCTGCTATCTCCTGCTAAACCCACACTGAGCCCCTGAGGAGGAGTCAAAAACGTCACAAAAATAATCCCAAAGTACTCTATGGAGGGGCAGGTGGAGAAGAATTATTGGCCAACTTCTTCTTTTCTGCACATAGACTGGGGGATACTATCACGGTGCCCATGATTTCCTTGCCTGCTCTTCTATCCGGTGGTGGGTTCTAGACACATCCTTTGGTCTTCCAATATTGGCGGGTGTGCGCCTCTGACGTGGCACACGCTATTTTGTAGCTTTGTGTCTGCGTGGCCTATTGTGCGAACTGTGCTTAATCGCCCTTTCGTGGTGTTTCTTCTAGTGTTGCTCGTTTTGACCTTTGCTTGGCTTCCGATATCTCCTGGTTTTCAATCATTGGCTTGTCTGACTATCCGATCCGGTGTTTGACCTTGGCTTCATCTGACTAACTGATCCGCGTATGACTCTGGCTTGTCCGACTACCCGCTTTGTGCGGACCCCGGCTGTGGCTGACTACCTGATCCGGTTCCTGACTGTGGCTTATCTGACCTACGCTCAGAGCTCCTCTCGCTACTACCTGACCACCACTGTCCCCAGGTATAGCTGTAGGCGTGCTCTACTTACCCGGTGCAACTAGTACCTTGCCAGTAGTGTTGCGAGTTGCCTCCACTTTATCCGATCCCATTGCCTCCAGGCTCTACCTAGCCGGTACAACTCTACCTTGCTGGTAGCATTGTTAGTTACCTCCACACTGTGTGATCCCATTGCCTCCGGGCTCGTAGTGTTACTCGTATCGCTCTATCTGTTGCCTCTTAGTACACTACCTTTGAGTGTCTCCTGCTGCCTTTGCCTGTCTCACTCTGGGTTATGCTCTGTGCTACTGCTATTCAGCCTCCTAATATACCTCCGCTGTTTGGCCTTCGAGCAGTACCTTGCTGGTACGTTAGCTGTGCACTATTATCCGACATCCCTCTCAGGAGGTTGTCTGGGTACTCTCCTTACTATTCCTGGCGTTCCAAATTCCTATCAGTGGCGAGAGCCAAGTCTGGTTATGTAGCCATGTTATCTACTGTCCGATTGCAGTTCAGTGCCAGCTTGAGTAGTGGACTAGACACTGTCCTTATGCCTTTCTCCCCACGAGTGAGGAAGTGTTCACTCTTCTTGTCATTCATATTATTTCTGCTGCTACTATTATTTTCTTCAATAAATTAATTAAATTTAGCTGTACTATGTTGTGTGATCATTTGCCTGGGTTACTGTGACAGCTACTTATTGTGCTGCTACTGCCACAGATGCATCACTGTAGATAGTCGTGGCAATTGTAACCTTCATCATCCATCACCCATGTTACTGCTATTGCTGATATCATTCCCTTTCAGCTGCCTAATCATCTTGCTGCTTAAACAACTTCACAGTAGCAGCAAGAACAGCAGCTGCACATTCCGCATTTATGGACTCACTGGCCAACACAACATGACCTGCTGGCACTAGGCCAGTAGGGCATTTTTTTATTGTGCTTTAAAAACTACAAAAAAAAAATAATATAAAAACATAGTAAAAAAAAAAATTGGGAGGTTTGTTTATAACAAGCCTAAGTCCTACAAATTAATGTTTCCTTAGGGCTTGTGCCAAAAAAGCCTAAGCACTGGTGGCAGCAAGTTCAGCACTGGAAGCAGGCACAGCACTGGTGGCAGCAGGGGCAGCATGTCTAACAGCAGGTTCAGAACTGGTGGCAGCAGGTTCAGTACTGGCAGCAGGCTCAGCACTGGTGGCAGCAGGGGTAGCATGTCTGATGGCAGGCACAGTACTGGTGGCAGCAGGTTCAGCACTGGCAGCAGGCATAGCACTAGTTGCAGCAGGGACAGTATGTCTGACAGAAATGTCTGACAGAAGGCACAGCACTAGTGGAAGCAGGGGCAGCACGTCTGACAGCAGGCACAGCAATGGTGGTAGGAGTAGCAGGGTCAGCACGTCTGACATCAGGCACAGCAATAGTGACAGCAGGGGTTGCAAGTCTGGTAGCAGGTACAGAAATGGTGGCAGCGGGGACAGCATGTCTGGCAGTAGGTACAGGCAGCTGATCTGTCCTACTCTCACTATTACCCTTTTCTTCCTCCCTTGCCATTAATTTCCACAAGATACATATGGGTGATTTGGGGGACTGGACAGCATTGGTTCTGTAGTGCTCACTTCCTCCTCCTCCTCCTTAGTGGACACATAAGGGTTCTTTCAGTTCCTCATTTTATTATTTTTAAACTTGCTCATAGTAATAGCAGTCAGTATGAGCCTTTCCTGCCTTAATTTTCCAAACAAATAACAGCAGAACAGCACAGCATGTTTACCTCACTCTGTAGCTGCTTCTATTGTGTTCCACTTCCTGGAATACGTCACGTTTTATAGTGAAAAAAGACTAAAAACATGTAAATCAATGGACGGAAACTTTCTTGCCATTGAAAAAATGTTGAAGAACTTTGGCCAATGAGCAAAAAATGCAAAGATTTTAATCGCTGGGTTTAAAGCAGACAAACAACATGGTTTTTGCAGGATTTCTTTTCGGAACACAAAGAGAGCTTTCACCCACCCCTAGTTTTTGAGCGAGTGGAGATAAGTGAAAAAGGGGAATTGAAGCTTAGTTTAGGGAGTCTTTTAGGAAGGACATTTGTTCTCTGTATTAGGGGAGTCTGGGGGCTCTCTGGGGGAGAAGAAGGGAGAAAGGAGATTGACCCCAAATATGGCAAATTTGGTGTTACTGATTTGCAAGATACAGGCACCTGTGGTCCAATTTGTTTGCTGATCTTGCTGTTATTGTCTTAGTGCTGGGGAAGTCTGGGGAAAGAAGTTGTCGATTTTGTTTTTTAGTTATCATTTTTTTTTTGGACTGACTATGACACGATAGGGTGGACAACTTAAAAAAAAATAAAGAAACAAAAAAAAGATGTAATACAGAAATAATTAATCAAATTAATATATTAGCTGACAGACAGCCTGGTATGAGCTATGTGACTGAGGTATTGATAGACAGCAGACGCCACTGAGAATTTTGATGAGGACTAAGGCAAGACATCACACTCCATCAGTTGTGTATTGTAGAGAGTAAAAACACACACAATATTTGTGTCCAGCAATCTCACAAGGGGCAGGGGGAAAGATGGAGCAGTGCAGGGACTTGGGAGTACAGTTATAGTTCAAAAACTGACTGTAGCAATGGTTGCTGCAGAGTGTGAAATAAAGGATGATGATCCCTCTCCTCCTGGGGTGGATGCAGTTTGTCAAGGTCCCACACCTTTTTTTTTTCATTACATCCTTACTGTTTCCTGAGGAATGAGCGGTTAGTTCCGAAACAAGTTGAATATGAATACATCAGACACAAGAAAACAAGCCCTGTGTCACAGAACTGAAAACAAGTCCAAAAGAATCCATCTCGCACACTGGGACAAAGTAACTGCAGCCATCGGGTGATGGAGGAATATCTCTACCGAGACCGGCTATAGCAGTGGATCTACGGACTTATCATCCATAGCCTGATGTGCCTAATTGCAAGAAAAAATCTGGTGAGCAGATAACGATACTATTTATTACATGCTGTGTACCAAGTTAATTTCTGGTGAGCACTTTACCCTGAGAGGGATTACTATACCCCTACAGTGATCAAGTTTCTGTATACTGTTGCCAGATTATACTTCTCCACCCACAATATATGCTAAATAGTTCTGCTGCATACCTACCAGCTTGCTTTGTCCTGGGATTGCACTAACTCAAGTATCTACTCGGATTACGGGACACTAGATATATAGTAAAGCCCAAGATCACTCACTTCCTTTTTTCTATTTACAATTGTTTAGTCATTTATTGCCTATTTTATCATTCCCATTGATACCATATGTTGTAGACATTTTTACTTGTCCTTTATTTATTTACATTTTATCCTTTTTTATTTTTTATTCTAATAAAATATTTGGAGCTTAATTGCCCTTTATTTATCTTGTACTGCATTTATTATAATAACAGATCACACTTAGACCTCTGGTGAGCTGTCTATTCTGTTTTTACTACATGTACCTGCTCAAGGAGACTCCGAACGACTGACTAACTACATCATCCATTTACCATCTACTAATCTCTGATGTATTTCCATCCAACCATCATCTTCATTCTTTACCATCATCTGTCATTGACTATCTCAACAAGAACTGTCTTTACCCCTGTGGACTGAACATTATACTAGGTTTTCCATTATTTATTTACCAAAAACTGCTGTTTTTCATGAAAAAGTCACGCAGGAAATTTTCCCTTTTGCCCACCCCACTGACACTCAAAGGATGGAAATTGTTAATATTACCATCTGCAGTCGACAGTGTTTGAATCTGTGTACTTGCTATGAACTGTCATGTCTGTCTGAAAAACAACACAAGAGGAGAGCACTAAAAATGTATTACTATAAAACTATATGAAATTTATAGCTAGCAATGAAGTAACAGGTTCAATTTTTATAAAATATTTCATCCATCCTTGGCAACTTTTTTGTAATTGAGATTAGATGGTTATTTTCCAATCATAATATAATTATATCATAAGATAATTACAATCTTAGTTCAACTATATATTAAAGGATTTATCTTTATACATTGTTTTAATTTAGGAAGAGCTAAACATCTTACAACTTGTTCATCAGCTGTATATTCTCTATTTCAATCATTTATCTATAGTTCATCAAATAAAGATCATGAAATTTAACTGAATGTCGATTCTATTACTCAAGCACTAGCATTTCAGAAAAAGTGCCATAGTAATACAAATGCTTTGGAAGCATCTAGTTATCAAGGAGATACTTATATTTAATTACTAGAAGCGTCTACAATAAACTAATATTGGAACTGTATCATATATTCATTGGTGAGCAGTTTAAGGATACAGGAGGTCATTGAGACTAGCCGGTTCTCACTCGAGGTCTTTGTGTAAAGAGTGGTGTCTGGATCATCAAAAGGACCCCTGTTGATTGTCATCAAAGGGACCTATGCCTGCATCATATCCCAGGTTACTTGGTAAGAAACTCCATGTATAGAACGGGAGAAAGTCCCTGTGAATAAGAGGTACTTAGACCAATGGACCCCACACAACGAGCTCTCTTGGAAAAGGATCAAACACTTCTTGGAAATATGTTCTCCTGACAATTGACACCTATTCACCTCATACTGTCACATCACAGCATTGTAATCTAAGTGATTTATCACATTTTATGGACTATTTTTTATCAGTTACTTCATTACTAGGTATAAATTTCATTCAGTTTAATAGTAGTACAATTTTAGCACTCTTCTATTGTGTTGTATTTTCTGATGATAGCACACTTTGGTCAGTTAGGATAGAAACCAGATTGTTTAGGTGGCCTGTTCTATATATTGGACTATAGCCTATGATCTACATATTTTTTCAAGCTTAGAAAGTGGAGTGCCTAGATCAACACAAGGTTTTTATACTTAGATTTTGCCATGTCTCTCTACATGAGCATGACATGTATAGATTGAAAAAGTAAAAAGGCAAAATAAATAAGGGCCATTATAATTTTTTGACCAGGATAAATTATGTGGGGTTACAGCACATTTTCTGGTTCCTCAGTTTTGCAGAACGTCTCACCCCTTTCCCTCACTTTTTATTTTTTTCTCTACTCATCTTTTTCTCAATGCATCATTCACTGTTGTCCATTTACTCTCTCCTTTCTTATTTTCCTAGTTGCTCCCTCTTTAATTTTTCTTCCTCTTCTTCATTCCTTTTACTTTCCACTTATTTCTATTTTCAGCCTTCTTCTTTGCACCCGCTTGTCCTTTTTTCCCATATCTTTTTGATGCTGTTTTCTCATCTGATTTTTTTAATCAACATCTTAATTTTCTTTACCTTAAATTAGTAAAGTAGTATCGGTGGGTAAAAACTGAGAAACATTTCCTGCATGACTTTCCTTGTAAAATAAACAAATTTTCTTTTATTGTAAAAGGTTCCTCCTTTTCACCAATTAAATTTTCCTCCTTTTTGTTAATTCCAACAAATTTTTCGCCTATGTTTCCTATGGTGCAACATTTCCCACCATAAAATTACTTTTTCTGAGGGCTATAATGGAGTAAATCGCTGAAAGTCAAAGTTGTGAGTCCTACAGTAACATATACAGTACTGTGCAAAAGTATTAGTCAGGTGTGAAAAAATGTTGTTAAGTAAGAATACTTTCAAAAATAAAAATGAAAATAGTTTATTTTTATCAATTAACAAAATTATAGCGAGTGAACAGAAGAAAAATCTAAATCAAATTAATATTTGGTGTGACCTTCCTTTGCCTTCAAAACAGCATCAATTTGTCTTAGTACACTTGCACATAGTTTGTTAAGTAAGGTTGTTCCAAACATCTTGGAAAACTAACCACAGTTCTTCTGTGGACTTAGTCAGCCTCAGTTGCTTCATGTAATCCCAGACATACTCAATTATGTTGATATCAGGGCTCTATAGGGGCCATACCATCACTTCCAGGACTCCTTGTTCTTTATTACACTGAAGATAATTCTTAATGTGTTTGGCTGCATGTTTGGGGTCATTGTAATTCTGCAGAATAACTTTAGGAACAATCACATGCCTCCCTGATGGTATTGCATGATGAATAAGCATCTGCTTGTATTTCTCAGGATTGAGGAGACCATTAATTCTGACCAAATCCCCAACTCCATTTGCAGAAATGCAGCCCCAAGCTTGAACCTCCACCATGCTTCACTGTTGTCTGCAGACACTCATTCGTGTAACTCTCTCCAGCCTTTATTACCAAATATTACAAATGTTGACTCATCAGTCCAGAGCACCTGCTGCCATTTTTCTGCACCTTCCTGTGTTTTCGTATATAGTTTAGTCACTTGGCCTTGTTTCCATGTCAGAGGTATGGATTCCAGACTTCTCTGGACAGTAGATGGGTGTACCAGGGTCCCACTGTTTTCTGCAAGTTCTGAGCTGGTGACACTGTTTGGCATCTTCTGATTGTGAAGGGAAGTAAGCATGATGATCCTTTCATCTGCTGCACTAAGTTTCCTTGGTCGACAACTGTGTCTACCGTCCTTGGCGTTGCCCATTTCTTTGTGCTTGTTCAAAAGAGCTTGGACAGAACATCTGGAAATCCCTGTCTACCTTGAAAATTCTGCCTGGGAGATACCTTGCTGATGCAGTATAGCTACCTTGTGTCTTCTTGCTCTGCTCAGGCTTGCCATGGTGTATGACTTTTAACTGTCTTCAGTAGGGATGGACGAAAAAATTTGCCTCAAACTGAAATTGGTGAATAATGGCACTTTCCGTTTTTCTAATAGTTTTCCACAAAAAGTGCAGTTTTTCCACATTTTTTGCCTAGCTCATTCCATTGAAATCAAAGGGAACATTGAATTCACACACAACACATAGCAAATATTATTTTATTTCCCAAAGGCATAGTATAAAAGGGGCATGAGGGTGTCTGTGTTGGTAGGGTGTGGGGAAAGAATCAGTTGAACAGGGAATTTTTTTAGGGGGTTGTTTTACTGGGATTGGGGGACAATAAATAAAAAATAAATCCTAAATACAATAAAAAAAAACATTATACATGGTTTAAAAGGGTTCTGAGGAGGGTGCCTGTGTTTGTGGGTGGTGTCTGGGGAATGAATCAGTTTAACAGGGAATTTGTTTTTGGGGACGGTTCTTGACTGGTATTGGGGGAGACAGATAATAAAAAAATAAAACAATACAATAAAATAAGAAATTTGTATGTAAGTGATAGAGACAGGAATCCCCTGACATAAGCTGCCACTGAGGTGGACTGATACTTGACTTGATAGAGTATTTTGTAGAGGATGAGCCCTGTGTCCAGGCAGCTTATAACTACCAGCACCCTGGGAAGGAGGAGCACAGAACAAGCTGATACTCTATAAATACGGTACGCACATCACTCTCCTAATACGTGTGCCCCTTAATAGACATATGTGGTCAAAGGAATGAACGCAGCCAGATCCACGAGAACAACCGAAAGCAGCAGAGAGCCGCAGCAGATTTGTAACGGTTTGTTCAACACACAGACACAGTGGTTTAGGATAAAACACAGTTTTATTGAAAGAACAGTAGTACAATAACCCTCACAGGTCCTGTAGTATTTTTTCAGAATAATACAGACACAAGACAGATTACATATACATATGCCTACACAGGTCCAGTATAACCATAGAGTCCATAAAAGAATATACTGACACAGGTCAGGCAGAACACAGAGGATCCCCAGGGTATCTGTACATCATGGGTTAATGGCCTTCAACAAGTGTAAACAGTCCCATGTGAAGCGAGGTCTGTGCAGGAGCTCACTTAGGATAGAGAGCTTAACGATGAGTAACGCCCAGTAGCAGGTTAGTAGACCAATGTGAACTGTCAGAGCAGTATCAGAGACTGAGCAACATAGAACACTGCCATAGCAGTAGCGGAGATCAGGCAACTGGTATTCTGCCATAGCAATAAAAGGAGACAAGGCCACTTGCAAACTGCCATAGCAGTAATGGAGACTAGGCCACTTGCACGCTGCCATAGCAGTAGCGGAGACTAGGCCACTTGCACACTGCCGTAGCAGTAACGGAGACTAGGCCACTTGCACTCTGCCGTAGCAGTAATGGAGACAAGGCAACTTGCACACTGCCGTAGCAGTAATGGAGACTAGGCCACTTGCACTCTGCAGGAGCAGTAACGGAGACAAGCCACTTGCACACTGCCGTAGCAGTAACGGAGACTAGGCCACTTGCACACTGCCGTAGCAGTAACGGAGACAACACAACTGAGGACTGCCGTAACAGGAACTGACTCAGCAAATGAGCAACTCGCCTTGAGGTCGCAACCAACCAGGGGTGTCACGAAGACCTGACCAATCGGAATATCTCCAAGGCGACACAGAGGCAGCCAGAGCAGGAACGTCAGCCAAGCCGGGTCTGTATACATGGAGCAGGAACGTCGATCAAGCCGGGTCGGTACACGGAGCAGGAACTTCAAGAGGAACACGGGCACCGTGATACATAGGTGTTATTTGAACTATCTGTTGGCAGTAGCACACACTCTGACACATAAATAGCTTCACTACTTCTTTTTTCTGCTCTAGAGCACTGTGAACTTTTTAGAGTGCTTCTGCTGCTGCTAGTTGCAGCACCTTTGGCTGCTGATAGTGTGTCTCCCAGTAAGACCTGTGGTTGTGCTTCAGGTGGGATCTTATCGAGGAGGTACCTAGGTGTGAGCCTGCTTTCCCCCTGCTCACATGCTTTTTGCACAGACAACAGATACCAACATGCTTAGCTTGAGGATCCTGAGTGAAGTATCTCCATACTGTGGACTTCATGGAATGAGGGGTTCCTGAGGTGCTTCTGCTACTCCTACGACTGGGGCTAGATGTTGATGCAGTTCTACTGCCACTACTGCTAGGTTTCAAAGGTGCAGCAGCAGCAGAGGCACTCGTCATATCTAACATTGTGGATGTTAATAACAAATGTTGTTTTTGTTGTTGCTGCTGGGTAGTCAAAACAGGAGTGTGTGGCTGAGTGGGACTTGGACTTTGAAGAGGCGAGGATGATGATGATGACAACTGATAGGGTGACTGTGTACCTTTTGACATCTGTGCTTGTCCAGGCTCAGACTTTCCAATAGTTTTCTCAGACACAGTGCTCCTTTTCAGTGGTGGAAGAATAAACATTTGCCTTTCTGCTAACATTATAGCCATGTCATCATCCTCACTCTCAACTTCATCTATATCTGAACAAGAGAAGGATGCTGGAGGGATATATTCTAGATCTGCATCATCGTCATCAGTCATAATTAGGTCATCCTCAACAACATCAGCATCACCTGACAATTCTTGCTCACTACTATCATAATATTCCTCTAAGCTTTTAGAGGTCTCAAACAATTTATTTTTACTCTTACTGTAATAAAGTTTGCTATTACTTTGAGGACAGGTGTTTTGGTGCTTGTTTGTCTCACTATCTGATGCAACAAGGGGTTCTGCCGCTACACCTTCCTCTGCTATGCTATTGTCTTCATCAACACGTGAATGTGACTTGTTTTCATCTTCAGTGTTCTTCTTATATGGTTGTTTATTTGTACTGGCACTGGTGGTGCTGGAGGTTTTGCTGGGACCTTGACAAACTGCATCCTCCCTTGGAGGAGGAGCATCATCATCATTTATTGTACACGTTGTACAACGTTGTTGCAGTCAGGTTTTCAACTACAACTTTACTCTCACGTCCCTGCAATGCTCCACCCTTCCCCCTCCCCCTGCCCTTTGTGCATTTCCTGGACATTACTCAACTACTCTATGTGTGTATACTCTACAGTACGTAACACAACTGAGGGAGTATGATGTCTTGCCTTAGCCCAGTCAGCTGTATGTCACCTAATATATTTAGTTATTTATTAATTTTTTTATTCTTTTTATTTATATATTTTTTTTGTAAGTTGTCCACCATGTCTTATCACAGTCTGTCCAAAAAAAAATATATATATAAATCAACAACTTCTTTCCCCAGACTTGCCCAGCACAGAGACAATAACAGCAAGATCAGCAGGCAAATAGATCCCCAGCTGCCTGTGTCTTGACTGTCAGTCACATGGAATTTTGGAGTATTTGGAGTCAACATCCTTCCTCCCTTCTTCTCCCCA
The DNA here is from genome assembly GCA_037306005.1 of Rhinophrynus dorsalis. Lineage (NCBI taxonomy): Eukaryota > Metazoa > Chordata > Amphibia > Anura > Rhinophrynidae > Rhinophrynus > Rhinophrynus dorsalis. Next base: position 63,455,387 of record CM074721.1, on the reverse strand, counting down.
GACTGCCCCCTCACTCTCCTAATTCAGAGAACAAATGTCCTACCTAAAAGATTCCCCTGAACTAAACTTCAATTCCCCTATCTTCTCTAGCTCAAAAAATGTGCTGTTCTCTCCTCTCGCAAACACAGAATGGCATGCTGTGAGAGCCTGACACCCTTGTATATGGCTGTAGAAAAGTGGAGAAAACTTTCGTGTGGTGAATAAAAAATTTTCTTCCCATTGATTTCAATGCACAATGAGCTAGGTGAAAAAAGAGGAAAAATGGTACTTTTTAAGGGAAATTATTCGCCAAGTAGGAAGTGCCATTATTCACTGATTTCAGTTTGAGGCGAAGGTTTTCGCCCATCCTTAGTATTGATACTCTTAGTTCCAGCTGCCTTTTCGCTAATGAGTTAAATAAATAACTAAATGCCTCTTAAAAAAATAGAATTTTGTAAATAAATATATGCAGTTTAGATGCCCTGAGACATTTTGGGGGTTATGTGCTAAGGTGTCATAAAGAGGTGATAATGTGGAGATGACTTCTCCATTGATACCACTTCTCTAATTTCTATGTTATTCTATGGAGCCTGTTGACTAAGCTGTCGCCCACCTGAGAAATCTTAGTGCATAGACGCCTTAGAATAACATGGGAACTGGAAAAGTGATATCACTGGAGACACCCTTTCCTCTTCTTCACCTCTTTATCAAGTCTTAGTGTATCTCACCCTTTATGTTTTATTGGCATTGCAATCTTTTTTTACAAAAGCACATTTTTGTTAGCACTGCTAACTGATTTTAGAAATAATGCAAATTAATAGGTTTGCCAATTTTATTAGCAATGTGACCTTGTCTATGAAAAATGTGAATTCTCTATAAGCAATACATTTTTTTTAAATAAAATAGACATTTTTTAGGCACAATTGTTTTTCTATATGTATCATGTAACACAATTATAAATGCTATGTTGTTTCTCTCTGCAATATTATATTTTAAAAGGTTGCATACTTACACTCAGTAAACCCACTCTGCAGACATGATGGCATTGAGATTGAAGGCATGGACACAAGTTAAAGATCAAGATTTGTTACAATGCCTGGAAACCTTTTCAGGTAAGACAAGTTGAAAATTACATCTTTTCATTATCCCTAGTACTTTAAATGCTATTTTTTCCTCTCCTTCGGTTTCCACAAAGCTTGCCAGGAACTGTTGTTAAATCCAGCTCTTTTTGCCTCACTGAATCAGCCATCCTGGGAAGCCAGAAGAAGACACGGATGAATTTCCATTCCATTAGCGTCTACTTTAAGGGGGGACCTCTGAGCTTTACAATCCATGAATACTATTAACATTTTAACAGTGTTTATACACCTGGAGAACAGGCGAAGACTCATTTTTGACATCTAACCTTTTCTAAATGGAAACTTAAAGAAGAAGCAACAGTCCATCAGTCATGGGTATTAAGCACTAGAGAGTGCAGGTTCATACACATTTCACTATAATGGGTATGCTCTCTTTAAATTGCTTTGGTCACAAGGGTTAGGCAACCTTTGTCTCAATAGCTGTTTGAGACTACAACTCCCATCATCCCCAACCAGTCAACAGCATATTGGGAAACCTTTATTGTTAGTGATTCTTGATGGCTATGGTTGAGCAAATGTTATTTAATACATACCAACAAATGCCGATGCATGAGTATTGCCAGAGCAGAAAAATAAATAGCACTGGTGGATTTATATATTACCCCCATTAATGCCTTCCTAAATATCCAAAAAATATATGGTGATGACATTAGAAACCTACAGCAATTGTGATAAATTGCTTAACCACTTGGATGCTAGAGACTTCTCACTCTCTTGCTCACCAAGGGATTAAATTGACTGCCAAACTTCCTTTTGCCTTTACATAGTCTGTATATGCTTAATATAGAAAAGGAAATAGTTTATATTTCTCTTTTTTTTATCTTCACCTGCTTTCACAGTCCCTAACAGAAAGCTCTCTAGAAACACAAGTCCAGTGAGCTCTCTGTCAGGGACATAAAAGTGGCTTTACATATTGTGCAGAACGTGTAAAAATCAAAAAAGAAGTTGACTGTCACTTTAAGATAATGAGTGACATAAATTTGATTTATCCCATTCTGTTCTCATGGCAGATTAAAATATGCACTCTTTTTATGATTACATTCAAAAAGGTATTTTTATGGTAATGAACTAATTAAAAAAAAGCTAATTTCTTAGCTTAGGTTCTTTTAGCTTGCCCCATAATAATAATTTAATATGGATTTATTAATGAGTTACTAATTTCTGTAATTTCTGTATCCTACTTGATGGTCTCATTGGGTCTAATAAAGTAAAGATGAATTCATTTCACAGTGGAAAGAAAGAGAACTCAAAGGGATTATTCAGTTTATTCAATTACACATAAAATAACGACTACAATGCCTTTATTTTAGAGACCTTGATCCACAGCCCTTGGAATGTTTTACATTCTGCAGCTAAACACACCTTTTTCAATCCATTATTCACTTCTAAGTACAGGCATCTCATATGTGCTTTCTCTTTCCACTCTTAATGGAGTATTTTACTGTAAAACCAATAATTATTTCATTCTTACATTAACATTGTGATTTTTTTAAGCAATCTGCATTATAAATGTATAATAATCATAGCAGCTGTAAAATAATTGTTGCTCTATTCAGATAAGTATTTTGCAGCAATTAATATTGTACTTTTTCCCCATTAGGCTTGTAATCCAATCTTTTCAAAACTACTGCAAATAAAAGCACTAAGTGTTATGGCAAGCACTTACTTGTATTAGTAAGATAAGTTTAACTTGTTATACTACAACAAGATGGAGGGGCAACTTGTAAAATATCTTTCATGAGGGATGTGTCAACACTCACTGGGAACTTTAGATTTTCCAAATATAGTCAAATACAAAAAGTGTCAGTAGTGTTTGAGCACCCACTGTAAATATATAAAATAGTTAGCAGAGTCCCAAGGGTTATATGTTGTCTTTAGATAAATGGATATGTCAAACCTCTCTATGTAGGAGTGACGACTATCAACAGTAGAACTGTCACCATAACAACACACAATCTATACATAAGTAATAAGAGCAAAAGACAACCTTGGGTATAGAACGCAGGCTCGGGCTTACACCCCAGGCTACTGTGATCTAAAGGCACTGGAGACACTGTTCTCTGTCCTCCTCCAAAATACAAGAAGTCTACAAGAAAATAAAAAGAGTACTTACTCTAAGTATAGGAATAATACTTTTTAAATGGTGAGCCGTCACCACATTCACCAATTAGCAGGAGAGACTCATATAAGGAAAAGGCAAATTTGGCGTAGCATTTAATGCATAGGCACTGGCTTGCACTCCAGTCTAGTGAGGCCTCCAGGCACTGGATAAGCTAGCCCTACATCCTCCTTTAAAATTAAAAGGAGAGTTCTGGTCCAATTGTTTAAAAATGTAAACTGTCAATATACAAGAGGAAGACACACAACTTTACAAGACCATTGCTTGTTCAAATAGTTATTATTCAAAAAATAAAATAAAAAATAAAATAAAATAAGAAATTGGTACATAACATGACAGAGACAGGGACCCCCTGATGTAAGGTGTGACTGGAGCAAAAAGATACTTGACAGGATAGAGTATTTTGTAAAGCATGATTTGTAGGACATAGTCTTTTTGTTAGAGTTCCAAGAATTGTAGGACTTAAGTTTGTTTGCCAGAGGCCCTGAGGAAACATTGATTTATAGGAGTTAGAATTGTGTTAGGCCCAAGCCCTGAAAAAACATTGACTTTTAGGACTTTGGCTTGTTATAGTCACAAACCCTTAGGAAACAGTGATTTTTATGACTTAGTCTTGTTAGAAACAAGCCCCCCAAATATTTTTTGTAGGCCTCTGTTGGATATTTAAAGAACAAGCCCTGTGGAAAAAAATGTCCTACTGGCCTAGTGTCAGCAGGTCATGTTATGGTGGCCAGTGGCCACTGGCCATCAGCACATTCCATGTCATTTGCAACTGCTATTCTTGCTGCTGCTGCTGCTGAGTTGTTTAAGCAGCAGGAAGATTAGGCAGCTTCAAGGAAATAGGATCAAAAACAGCAGTGATAAGGGTGATAATGATCATGGTTCCACTTGCCACTACTAGCTCCAGTAATGTGCCTAAGGGAGAAGCAGCACCACAACTATCCTCCACCACTTCAGATATATGTGGAAAAAATAAGTTGGCCGATATATAATGCTTCTCCTCCTGCACCCCCTCCAAAATCATGGATGTGTTGCTGGAATATAATTTTTCCCTTGAGTGCAGGTGTAACGGTTTTAACGACACTCAGACAAGAAGTTAAAATAAAACACAGTTTTATTGAGAGAAAACAAGGAACACTGCCCCCTAGGGGCTAGAATAGGTAATAGCACATATATAGATAAATATAATGGATGTCTTACAGGCACAATATGGCTTGGGACAATATTGATGTATAGCAGGAATCAATAGTGGTATAATGGTTAATGCCCAATACAAGTAATCAGTCTCTGTTGTGGTGTGATTAGCCAATGCCCAGTAGATGGTAAAAACAGTCCAGGTAGTGGTGCTAGATGGAAAGCACTTAGCAGTGAGACAGAACTAAAACACTACCGGCACAGGCGTTCCGTGATATACCCAACAGTATTGCAAGTGCTGACTGGAACTAGAGCCAATAGCACCCCCTTAGATGCAGCAACGGAGTCAGAGACACTGCAAGAGCCAAGTGGGACCAGAGCCAATAGCACCCCTTAGGTGCAGTAACGGAGTTAGAGACACTGTAAGAGCAAAATGGGACCGGAGCCAATAGCACCCCTTAGGTGCGGTAACGGAGTCATAGACACTGCATGAGCTAAATGTAACTTAAGCCAGTCACACTCTACTGGTGCGGTAATGAAGGCACAACACTGCGAGCCGAATGAGACCAGAGCCAAGACACCCTTCCGGTGTAGTAACGGAGACACACACTGCAAGAGCTAACAGAATGCCCAATAGCACCACGCTGTGCGACAACTGCTAAGGTGTAAGGTGGAGGCACCGTTAACGGAGGCCATGATTGCTCTGCTAGTGTTAACGGACAGGTTCAGTAGTGGAGGCAACAAGCTCAACAAGTGTCAATGACAGGCTCAGTATCGGAGGCAACAAGCTCAGCAAGTGTTAACGGACAGGCTCGGTAAAGGAGGCAACAAGCTCAGCAAGTGTTCACAGACAGGCTCGATAACGGAGGCTACAAGCTCAGCAAGTGTTCACGGACAGGCTCGGTAACGGAGGCAACAAGCTCAGCAAGTGTTCACGGACAGGCTCAGCAGAGGAGGCAACAAGCTCTGCAAGGGTAAAGTGGGTGATCAGTCTGCACAGCACTGCATGCACAGTTCAGAATGTCGCCAGGCGATTTATATCAGAATCTCGCAGGAACACAGGAAGCAGGTCATGGAGAAGGAACGCCAGCAAAACCGGGTCAATCACGGAGCAGAAACATCAGCCAAGCTGGGTCAATCACAGAGCAGGAACGTCAGCCAAGCCGGGTCAATCACGGAGCAGGAACGTCAGCCAAACCGGGTCAATCACGGAGCAGGGTCGTCAGCCAAGCCAGGTCAATCACGGAGCAGGAACAACAAGAGTAGTCAGACGGGTCGAATTGGTACACAGGAACGCAGGAACACAGCAACGGATACAGAGGTACGGGAACACCACGAAAGGGCACCTGACAGGTGCCAGAGGCCTGGTATATGAAGGGACACCCTGGGCGGGCCAATCAAGCTCCACCAATGAGAGAGCACCACAGCAGAGAGTGACAGCCTAATCACGGGAACCGTGATAGCAGGCAAGAATTGTGTCTATCATTAGCAAGTTCAGTGTGCACAGCGTGTATGTGGGAAATAGGGGAAGGGCTGAGAACAATTGTCACATCTGCACTCATCTCAAACAATTGACACAACTGTAACCAAACACCATGACGCTTAGGTCTGCAATGTCAAATCATCTCTCCAGAAAACAAGTACTGCTGCCTCTCTATGTCCCTTGTCCTCTCCGGACATGTGGCAACTAGCAGACGTAATAATAATGGTGAATCCTCCCTGCCACCAGCTTAGCAAATTCTGTAGGATGGAATCTTCTCAGATGCTGCTTGATGCCGTAGTTGTAAGTATCCTCCACTACATTGCCATGTGTGGTCAGCACTCCACACAGTGTGCAATTGGTGGACATGAACCTCCACATCCTATCACGGTGCCCGTGATCCCTCTCTGTCACTCTCGCTTGTGGTGTGCTCTGATTGGCTGAGTCAGTTTGGCCCGCCCCTGGTGACCTTTTTATGCTTGGCCATTGACACCTGTCAGGTGCCCTTTAATGGTGTTTCAGAGCCACTGTTGCTGTTGCTGTGTTCCTGCGTTCCTGATTCCTGTGTACCGATTTGGCCTGTTTTGATGACGCTCCTGTGTTCCTGCTTCGTGTTTCGACCCGGCTTGGCTGACGTTCCTGCTTGTGATTGATCTGGCTTGTCTGAGAACCACCTCCATGATCTGACCCGGCTTGGCTGACGTTCCTGCTCGTGATTGATCTGGCTTGCCTGAGAACCATCTCTGTGACCCGACCCAGCCTGGCTGACTTCCTGCTCCGTGACCTGAACCGGCTTGTTCCAGTGACCTGCTTTGTTCCTGCTTCCTGCTGCTGTTGTCGCCGTAGCAACATTCTGACTTCCGTTGTGAGTGGTTACCGTGCTGATCGTGTTGCCTCCTTAACACTTGCAGTGCTGTGACTCCAGTGCTGAGTCTCCGTTCTCACTTGCAGAGCTGTGCTTCCGTTACTGACCCTTCCTTGGTACCTGCAGAGCGATAACCACTAGTACTGAGCCTCCGATCCTTGAGCTGCATTTAACCCTTGCCGTGCTGCTGTCTCCTTAGCTGAGCCTTCACCTACCCTTGCAGAGCCTATACTTTTGTTTCACTACTTCTGCAGAGCCGGCCTCATATAAGCCTGGTCTAGTCAGCGGCTCATCTTGTCACCAGCAGAGTAGTCAGTTTCGTTAACACGCCCGGTAGAGGCGCAATTGGCTCTTGCTCTAGCTGTGATCTCTCCGGTTTATGCCCGCTGGGGCTATTGGCTCAAGCTCTTGCAGCACAGGGTGGTCTCTGGTATACGCCTGTGGGGGCTATTTGCTCTATCACTTGCAGCGCAGTGTGGTCTCCGTTGTTACGCCCGTGGGGGCTACTGGCTCAAGCTCTTGCAGGTTGTCTCCAGTATACGCCCGTGGGGGCTATTGGCTCAAACTACTCCTGTGCAGTTGGTCGCCATTATTACGCCCGTGGGGGCTATTGGCAAGCTTTTGCAGTGCAAGATATCTCCGTTGTTACGCCCATGGGGGCTACCGACTCAAGCACTTGCAGATTAAGTTCTATCCGTTGCTACGCCCGTGGGGGCTATTCTGTGCAACTTTTCTGCTGATTCTACCTCTAGTCCAGTACTGCCTAGCAGCTTCCTAGCCTTAAGAACTTTAGGTGTTGCATTATCTACACCAATAGCTGCTTGATTACCACCTTGGGCGTGCCAAATACCACAACTGAGACTGACTGATTATTGTATTTAATCCTTGAGTATCTTTGCTACTGTGTGCCTGTCCAGAGACAGTATATGTTATACCTATGCTTCTGTATACTGGGCCTGTGTAGGCATAACTGTCAAAATATCGCTATTATTTTGTGTTGCCTGTAGAGGGCGATCTTTCCTCTTAATTTTCTTTTAATAAAACTGTGTTTTATTCTAACCAGCTAGTCTGAGTGTCTTAAAAACCGTTACACATCCTGACATCTACAGAATGGCTATCAGCTGGTGGGAGAGATAAAGATGACAGAGCTGGATCACGAAGAGACATTGCTACACCGCGCCTGTACCCTAAGCATATGCAAAACAAAATAAAAAGTACTACTCCCATGCCTCTGCTTCTACTGTTGCCACTAAACCTGCTGGTACTACTCATCTTCAAATATTTGGACACAAGACAGCCTCCACTAAGGAGACCAAATTGCCTACAGAAACCACCCATCAGCCAGCAGCATTCCCCCCCATCAGCCTTTGAAGCCACCACCACCAGTGGCTCTCCTCCCAACTTCCACAGACCTCCAAAGTGTTCTCACTCTGCCACAAATCCCTCCACCAATGCCATTACCCCTACAGACAGCAATTCTGTGCAGGCACGAATATAACATTGTGTGTCCACACATTGCACCACATAAGAAAAATGCATCCTGCAGAATACTGCTGTTTGTTAGTGGCAAGGGTGAATTTTTTTATTATTTTTTTTTTTTATTTTTATTTTTTTTAATAATTTGCGTGAATGTGGCTGCTGTCTAGATTACTTATACTGTTTATGTTTACTTTATACATTTATTTTGCCTTATATTTCCAACCTCCAAACAATGTTTCTTAGCTTACCATTGTGTAAGCTATTATTTAAACAAAATATATTTCTAGTCTTAATTTTATTAGGGCAACGTTTTTGGCTACCAAGTCAACCAAGAAAACAATACAGTGTATACATCACAATCACAACTATTATATGTATAAATCAACAAGACACTCTTCTTTATTGCACCCTCCTAGTATGGTCAAGAAAAGAAATATAATAAAACCTGTACATAAGACAGATATACAGTAGGGCCCAAAGGTCTGAATCCATTATCATAATCTGCTTTTATTCCAGCGTTTCCAAAAAATGATTTTTTTTTTTTTTTACAAAATATACTGTATTTCGGAAACAAATATATAATTTTCACTAATAAAAGTTAAAAAAATTGTTTGTTAGTACATATTAAAAATCTAAAATTATCAATATTTGGGATGACCACCATTTACCTTAATGACTGCATTATATCCATGACTGATAAACTCTCTCCAGAGATTTTTAAGATGTTGATCTCGGTCAGAAGTCTCAGAGATCTATATCAGACAGTGATAGCAACACCTCAATGCCATTGCTAAGTGATGTTCCATCTTCTGTAAATCCATCAGGGGAAAAGTGATAATAAGTGTTTGAAAAAAGCTAGAAAAGAATATAAATGCAGCAGTGATGGGGAATTTGGTAGGGATGGTAGTGGTGAGCAAGCGGAAGATACTGATGATGATAATCAAATTATTAGTGATGAGGCTGATGATCGCTGTTTAGAATATGTCCCTCCACTGTTTACTCTTTGTTGTTAAAGTATTTATATACTAGTATGGAAGCCCGTATACACGGGCTAAAGTGCACCCAGCTTCCCCAACTGCTGGCCCGGAGCCGGGAGCAGAGACATGACGTGAGCCGTCCGGAGCGGGGCAGCGCGTTCGGTGAGTCTCTACTGAGCATGACTGCAGTCATGCTCAGTAGAGACTCGCCGAACACGCGGATCCTTAGTGTGGAGCTCCAGACGGCTCACAGCGAAGCTCCCTGTGTGCAAAACCACACATGCACAGTAGATACTCTCTACTGCGCATGTGCGGTTACGGCTCACAGTGAGCAACGCATTCTACCACTTAATGTTATAGGATTAGAGAGTGAGAGAGATGATGAACTGGACCAACAATTAGCTGAAAGGAAAATGTTTAGTCTTTCAGCAGCTGAAAGGAGCAATGGTCCTGAAGTAGCAATCTTTCGGAGACACATCAGTCTATGAAATTGCCGGTTTGGATATGCTTCATGATCCCAAATCTGAACATTTCCCTATCTTGCTTGTGTAAAAAAACATGTAAGCACATGGAAATCAGGATACCAACTAGACACCTCCTCACTGAGCCTCCAACATGAAGTACAAAGACAGGTCTGATTGGGAGGAGCACCATCAACATGTCAGAGGTATCACCCCAGGATGGTAGGAGCTGTACTGAGTCACAATGCTCCGGTCTGTTCCTCCTTTTGATTCAATGGATTTTGCATCTTTGCATGTGCACATTCCTCAGTTCTCTATAAGCAGACAGAAATTTCTGCATCATCGTGTTTGACACCCACATGGTGATGTTGATATGGCTCCTTCATAAATATTCTGGCTTCCTGTTCCCCAGCACTCAATTAGAATAATTCTCCTGTATTATGGCGTTCCTCTTGATACATTGTTGTTCTAGTTTTGACCTGTAGCCTCCCTATTCATTTAAAACCCTTTGCCATTAGGGGTGGGTAAAAAGAGAGATACATTTCCTGTATGACTTTTCCTGAAACAGGGATGAGTTTTCTCTTTTTTTATGGAAGTTTTCTCCAACATATTTTTCGCCTGTTCCAACACATTTTACTCCTATTCCAACACATTATTCTCCTGTTCTAACACATTTTTCTCCTATTCCAACACATTTGTCTGCTATTTCAACACATTTTTCACCTATTCCAACACATTATTCACCTATTCTAACACATTCTTCGCCTATTCCAACACTTTTTTCCTATTCCATCACATGTTTCTCATATGTTTAATATGGTGCAACATTTTTCAACACAATATTACTTCTTCTGAGGGCTGTAGTGGAGAAATAAGGAGCCGGAAGTCAAAGTTGTGAGTCCTACAGCAACATATGGCTTGAAAAATATGTTAGCATGCAGAATGCATTTGTCCTTTGCCAACAACACTTACTTCCTGCTTTTGTGACACTGGCACATATTCATGATGATGTGAAGTAATTAAAAAAAATAAAGTACAAACTACAATTTGGCAGATGTGTATGGTAGTGGTGGTGGGGGACTGGCATGTTGTGATTGGTGGGACCTTGACAAACTGCATCCACCCCAGGAGGAGAGGGTTCATCATCATTTATTGCACGTGCTGCAGTGATTGCTGCAGTCAGTTTTTTTACTAACACTTTACTCCCGCATTCCTGCACTGATCCACCTTTCCCCCTCTCGCTTGTGCATTTGCTAGACATTAATCAACTACTGTGTGTGTTTTTTTAGTCTCTACAGTACACAGCTGATGGAGTGAGATGTCTTGTCTTGGCCCTCAACAACATTTTCAATGTCGTCTGCTGTCTATCAAGGCTGCCTCAGTCACAGAGCTCCAAGTCAGCTGTCTAATATATTTATTTGTTTAATTATTTATGTTTTTTTTTGTTTTGTTTTTTTTTTTAAGTTGTCCACCCTATCTTTTCACAGTTAGTCCAAAAAAAAAATATATATATAACTAAAAAACAAAATCAACAATTTCTTTCCTCAGACTTCCCCAGCACAGAGACAATAAAAGTAAAATCAGCAAGCAATTTTGACTCCAGCTGCCTGAGTCTTGCCAGTCAGTCACAACAAATTTTGGGCTATTTTGGGTCAACCTCTTTCCTCCCTTCTTCTCTCCCATTGTGCCATAAGACTCCCTTACTACAGAGAACAAATGTCCTACCTAAATGACTCCCTAAACTAAGATTCAGTTTCCCTTTATTTGCCTATCTTCTCTAGATCAAAAACATGTTTTTCTCTCCTCTCACTAACAGAATGATATGCTGTGAGAGCCTGACAGCCTTTTATATGGGTATAGAAAACTTTCATGTGGTGGAGAAAAATGTTTATACCCATTGATTTCAATGCAATGAGCTAGGTGAAAAAAGTGGGAACAGCACTTTTCGCGTGAAATTTTTCGCCAAGAGGAAAGTGCCATTTTTAGCCAATTTCATTTTTAGGCGAAAATTTTCACCCATCCCTATTTGCCACCTGCCCTGACTCATTGGTCTGTCTCCTCTTTCCTGAATGTTTGCTGATTGCCCTGATCTTTGCCTGTTTCTGACTATAAGTTTTGATTATGGTTTGTGGCTGTGCTTCTGGGCTTCTATCTCTTACTATTACCTCACTGGATGAAGTCATCTTTACAGAATAACTGAGCCAAATATGGATCCCACAGGTTTAGATGAGGCACTCCTTGCACAAGGTAATCAAATATCTGACATGGTATCATGTACAAGGGCTGCAAGCTAATCAGACCACCCTTCAACACGGCTTCAGGATTTTCAGGCAGGTAGCTTGTATACTTCAGATTCTCCCGGGGTTGGTCCTTATGACCCACGAGTCCCCCTCCTTTAAAAATTCAGTGGGGCAGAGGGAGATGAAAGGAATTCATCACCTCCTTCAAACCTCTTTTCTCCATCAATCCCCTTACCTATGCTACTGACTTAATCAAAGTCCATACAGTGATATCTCTTCTGACATCTTTTTCGCTCTAACAGTCCTCTCCTGAATACCTGGCTCACTTTCTGCCAAGCTTTGGACTCTCTTTATGAGAAGATCCTCTGCTCAAACCACATTTAGACATCTTAAGCAGGACCGTAGACCAGTGTCTGAGTTCCGGAGCCTGTAACGTGATATCTTGTATCATAAGCTGGATACCTCCATTATAGTTCCTTTCTCCCTCAGAATAACACTCCAATAGTATACCGAATCTCCTGTTCCCAAACATCAGCCGAGACTTGATGAAGGGAAGAACGCTCTTTTATTGAATCAAACACACAGCTTATATACACTACAGAGATTCTTATCAAGATCAGCATGCAAACGAGGACTTGGGACAGTGTTTCTATGCTTGACCAATCAGTCACCAGCAACCTTATCAAGATAAGCATGCATATAAGTACTTGAAAAATAGCCATTCTTAACTGGCTCATAATTAACCTCCTCTGATTGGTCAAGGAAACACAGCAGGAATCAATTAACATTCCTTAGCACAGACCTGGAGTATACTGGAAGCAAAGCCCAACCCCCACTATTTCTGCACTCTAGCAATGTATTGGAAGCAACTATGGCTAAGCTTAGTCTATAGTTGTTAGTCTTTTGGGTAGAAATAGTCTGAAGACATGAGATCCCATATCTCTAACACACTAATATCTCCCATAGTCGCCACAGTTCCGTCACAGAGCCTATCCTTGCAGACCACATGAAACGAGGTGGCCTCATTGGATCAATTTAATCTGAGCCGTCTCAAAAATGAATTGGCATGGGTCAGATTGCCCACTACTTTGGAAGACATAATTTCTTTGTCCAACCAAATTGATCAGAGACTGCATGAAAGGAAAAGAGAGCATTATCCTCTATCACAGCTTCCATTCCAGAAGCATCTAGTTCTACACCCTACAGCTCAAAGGAAGATTAGTTTGTGGCCCCCTTTCCAACTTTGAATCGTGATGGGTAGACAGTTGAATTTGTGTGTCTGCTTTAGGAATGACAACCATCTTCTAAGGTCTTGTGCTAAAAAATCTCATTCTGAAGGAGGTAAGCCTACATTTATTACTGTTCATCTTCTTGCTGGGCCCTCATGTCAATATGTGTCTCCTCATCTATCTCTCTCAATTTGTTTGCAGTGGAATGATCAACATCACTTTCTAATGTCCATTATTGATTCTGGAGCTAGTGGCTAATTTATGGATCAAGCTCTAGTGAACCATGAGTACCAAAACTAAAATGAATCCTCTACGTGTCTCAATGGCCGACAGATGGAACCACCATTTTGTCCCTGTTTCCCAGGAATCTTTGCCCTTGCAAACTTCTTACTGGTTCTTGACACATGGAGAACTTAAAATTTTATATTATCCTTTTGCCTCTGTCTCCTTTTATTCTGGGTCTTGCATGGCTACAAACACACAAGCCCCAGACTGATTGGTTCTCCGGAACTGTACCATTTTCATCCTCCTACTGTTTTCAACATTGCCTTCAACCACTTTGACAGATAACAATATCCATACTGGCTTTAATCTCAAGCAGCTTACCTGCAGTGTACTTTACGAAAGAGGCAGATTTGCTTCCTTCTTACTGTCTCTAAGACTGCCCTATTGAACTTCTTCCGGGTGCTTCGATTCCCTGTGGTCATATCTACCCTCTGTCAGGTCCAGAGTTGCAACATTTCCAAGAATACATTTCTGACAACCTGCAGAAAGGATTTACATGCCCCTTCACCTCTCCATCTGATTTTGGCATCTTTTTCATGGAAAATAAGGATGGGGGTCTCATCCCTGTGTGGATTGTAGTGACCTAAACAAAATAACCATAAAGAATAGGCATCAGTTGCCCTTCATCCCAGAACTTCTAGAACAATTGTCTATCATCCCTTTGTTTACAAAATTGATCTGGGATGGGATTCTAACTTGGTCAGGGCTAGAGAAGGAGATGAATGGAAAACAGACTTCAGTACTCGATACGGACATTTAGAATACCTGATCATGCCATATGGACTGTGTAACACTCCTGCCACTTTTCAGCACTCCTGCCACTTTTTTAGGATTTGCTTGACCAGTTTGTAATCTTCTACTTGGAAGATATTATGATATTTTCACCTGAATTTATGAAACATCACATCCATGTTTGTAGGGTCTTGACTCGACTTTGTAGGCTAAACTAGAAAAGTCTACATTTGATGTTGCCAAGTTTGAGTTCTTGGGTTTCCTCATCTCCCCAGGCTGTCAAAATGGATCCTTGCAAAGTGGCCACCATAATGGATTGATGAGATACTACTACTACTAAAGACATTCAGATGTTTGTAGGCTTTGCCAATGTCTACAGGTGTTTTTATAACTGACCTCTCTAAGTAAAAAAACAACAATTTGTATGGACTTATCAAACTCAATCTGCTTTTGGAAGACTCAAAACTTTATTCACACAAGCTCCAATTTTTGCTCAAGCTGACCCTCAGAGACCTTTTTTTGTTGAAGTCAATGCTTTCTATGGGTGAAATTTCCTCTTTTTTTTGCAGAATTTCCCATTGGAAAAAAATGTACTTTTCACCCATTGCTACCAATACCATTTATGTGTTCATAAAAACCCTGTTTCTGCTTTAATAATAAGTTATGATTAACACTTAAAGGACCAAAGGGTGTGCAATGCATTACTTTGCAATGAGTTGCACTCCCCCTGGGCTTTAAAGGGTTAATCAACTGATGTATTGGTGACTCAGGTCTGAATATTACATCTGATAGCTTTAAAACAAATGTCTCCATAGATACAAACAGGAATGTGCAAGCTAAAACAGTCCTACCATTTATCAACTGCAATGGAATCCAATCCATATACAACCAGCGATAACCTGTAATATCATCATCTATTAAATAATTGGTTAGCTCATGCTATAGATCTATAAGTTATATATTTTAGAAACTTATTCTGGTTGCCTAGTTTAATGTGCTGATGAAAGTAATCTACTGTGTTTACTGTGTGTTTAGTAAATATTAAGTTATGTACAGTACTTGCAATATTTCACTGCATCATGCTACTCTAACAAGTTGTTTTATTATCTTTTGAAAATGTATCTGCCATTTTCACAAAGACCATCTTTCAATCAAACTAATAATTGAGCAATCTATATTTCATTAAAGAAAGAGAATCCACAATAACACTTACCTAGATTTGATTTTTTTCTGCCCATATTGTAACACTGAAAAATGAATTTGTCATTGAATGTCCCAATGTACAATAAAATAGCCTGGAATGCAGAATTACACATTATAATAAGAATGATATCAAGTCACCAGGAACAAACTCGATGCAGATTTCCCCTTCTTATTCCCTACTATTTTCTATACACAAGGGAATCAAATAAACCATGAATCTAGTGGTTGTTGAACATTAGTTCTGAAACGGGAGGACAAAAAGTCAAGGAATCAGAGATTACAATGTCTGATGTGGTCTCATTAAGCCATTTAGTCTGAATTGTTAATATGTTTTGTGCAAAATACCTTAATTTTCTTTCTGGATTTTTGTCTACGTAAACCATATTTTAAAATAATTGATACGTACAGATACTGGCATTTCTACATGTGCTCTTAAAATAAGCGCAGTACCCTAAATCTTTTAGTTTGTTTTACAGGGAATTCAAATCTTCCTGTACTTTTTTAGTACATTTTTGTGAAGAAATTTTGAGAAATTAACCTTTCTGTATTGATAGCACTGTGTGGCACATTATGCTAATTATCTGTACAGTACGTTAATTAAATACTTTCAGGGCCAATCTCTAGGGATGGACAAAAAGTCAGAGAAATTTCCTGCAGGAGCCAAGATTTTCTGCTTTTTTCCTGAAAAGTTTCACACATAGACAATACATACGATTTTTTCATTTTCACGACTGCCAATAAATTTCCCACCAGAACTTTGCCATTTCTTGCCAATATTTTCTATTACTGCAAGATGTCTCACCACAATATTACCCCTTCTGAGGGCTGTAATGGAGAAATAAATAGTTGAAAGTTGAAAGTCCTACAGCAACATATGTGTTGAAAAAATTGTTAGCAGGCTGAGTGCCTTTGTCCAAAACACTAACTTCCTGCTTAAGTAACATTGTTATAAGTATCCTTGAATAATAACTGCAGCTTGGTATATTCCATCAGGGTGCAACACATGACATTAGTTCTTTAAAGCCTAGTAGAAGAATTGTGTAACTTTATTGCTTTAACACCATCACTTGTGGAGGTAGTGGTGGTGCTGTCAGTATGCATATGCACTCTATGATTCTTGTAATCTCGAAAAAAAAACTCAGATACATACTCCTCTGCAGCAGGAGCAGAAAAAAAATACACATTCTCTGACACATCAAGAGCACTTTATATATATATATATATATCAACATTCTAATAATTCCTTAGCACAAGATACTCAGACCTGGAGAATATTGTAAGTTGGGCCCAACCCCAATTCTCTCTGCACTCTGGCTCCCAGCTACCAAGTCCCTTTACAGACCTTATAGTATAACACTACACACTACTACATTATACCACACAATATATAATACAGTGAGCAATATTTCAAATGTTATAGTCCTGGAAGTGAACGTCACCACACGTCCCTGTGCTGATTCTCCCAGCAGGTGTCCTAAATCACTACATCTGGTCACATTCATCCCAGTGGGCAGGGGGAGGGACTTGGGGATAGTCTAGGGCAAATTCACGGCACATGTACACACAATCCAGGATTTTCCCCCAACCAGTTCCAGAGCAGTCTGTGACACCCTGTGCCCACCAAGAAGCACATGGTGACTTAGACCCATGAGGGACTGCGAAGCTGGAAAAGCTGCTTCCCCATGCATAGAGCCCATAGTCTGTAGGAAGGGGGCTGGCTCCCATGCTCCTCCAGGAGCCAAAGGCCTGGTGTCTTCCGTGACAAGCATCATCTTTGCATCTAATTCCAACCCCTACTCAGACATAGACATGAGTGTGGAGTAACCAGAAGCAACACAGGTTATCAACATCCACATCCCTACCTATGATGAGTGCTGATTATACTGTTTCAGGTGCAGCACCTTTGAACCTAGTAGTAATATAATTCAGCAACATCTAGTGCTAGTAGTAGAAGTAATAGTAGCCCCTCAGAAACTCCTCAATCTATGAAGTCCACAGTATGGAGATACTTCAGTGACAGAGCAAAACCTAAACATTTTACTATATTTTATCTGTGTAAAAAGCGTGTGAGCAGGTGTAAATCAGGCTGCCAACTAAGCATCTCTGCACTGAGATTCCAAGTGAAGCAAAACCACAGGTCTGATTGGGAGACACCCTATCAACATGTCATAGGTGACACAACTAGCAGTAGCATTTCTAAAAGTTCCCAGGGTTCTGGTGCACATAATAGAAATGATATGTGTCAGAGAGAATGTGCCAAGATTTTATTAATTTGAAATAACACCTATGGCTCCTTCTGCAGAGGAGTATGACCAAGCTTGATGTAGGAGATGACCATAAATGCGACAACCAAATTCTCCACCTCCATAAGTCATATTGTTACAGCAATAAACATACACAGTTTTTATGGCATATACTGCCAACCCACACTTGCTTAGTTCTTGGGATGGAGTGAAAAACAAAAATACTCATTAAGTATGCTTGTGGAATGCCAAGATGTTGGTCGTTGATACGCTGCTGTATACTTTTGTGAAAAATGTCATGTGGTGCCCCATATCAATGATGAATGTGCCAGAATATTATGAGTAAGTGGTTAGTGTGGTGGGCAAAGGCCTAGGAACTTCATACAGAAAGAAAATTAACCTTACTAGTGGGCAACAATAGCTTGCAGTATCAGGTCATAGCCAGTAATCTTTACTCAGATTCTGACAGTATTGTTAAAGGACAGCAGCAGGGTAGCCCATACCATTGGCACTCCACTTTGTGCATGCAGAATTTTGAGAGACACTTCCATAAAGTCACAGATGTGTTAAATAAACAAGAGCAAGTGAAAGCAGGTTTTGTGTCTGCTGATAATGGTTCCAACATAATACCTATCTAGAGAATATACAAAATGGTGCATGTACCATACTTTGCCCCTGCTGTAAATTTAGTTGTGACTAGATTCCTCTCAGAATCCATTCCTGAGAGACACTGAATATTGCCCATATGGCCCATTTTAGCCACTCCTATAGTGCACATGATGCAGTATAGTCCATACAAGAGTGTAACAATCTGTCCAGCTTAAAATGGAGGTCCCAACTGGGTGGAATTCCACATTGTACATGCTATGCTAGATAATTTGTACATGCAAAATAAGGCCATTAGCAAGTATACAATGAAAAACTGGAAAGCTTTGAAGGGGTCATCATTGTCACCTGGACAGTGGCAACTAATGTGAGATATATGTGAGCTGCTGAAACATTTTGAGGAGTCCATATTGCTGGTTAGTTGTGTAGGGGCAGGATATATTTACTGTAGAAAAAACTGAGGAGCATGGGTGATAAATCTTTCATTAATTATAACCCAGATATACACAAGCTAGTGAAGGACATGTTAGTGTTAGAGAGACTTTATGGGACATCACAAAATAGTTTGCATGATGTATAAACTTCGGCCTCACACAGATCAACGCGTTTCACACAACAAGCGCTTACTCATGACCTCATCATGCAAACTATATTGTGATGTCCCAAAAAGACTCTCTTTAGTATTTCCATTTCTCCACGATGTTGTCAAGGTATTTGTACTTTTTTATATGTGACTTCAATAAAGGATGCATTGTTTTTATTGGATGTGCTGATCGTCTGTGCTAGCGATTTTCCTTGCTTGTACACAGAGTTTTGTGTCTAGCCCATGGAATTATTTGTGAGGACACTGTGTAAATGGGACAATATCAGAAGTGTATATGTCAGGATTACTCTGCATTAGCCCTCAAGGCACACCAACAGGTCAGGTTATCAGGATATCTAAACTTAAGCAACTGTGGGTAATTATGGATTATCCATTGTGATTGATCTTTTCAGGATATCTTTACTTAAGCACATTGGGTAATCTTCCTGTGCTTAAGTAGGGATATCCTGAAAAGATGGTGTGCCCTAAACACCGGGTCATTAGTCTATGCAAAATCCCTAATTGGAGGGCGCCGTGGGCACATTTTAAAGTTTTGCACTATAAACCATACTCTTTAGAAATGGCCCTGAATAAACTAGAAAAACTCTAGAAAGAAGCACGTTCCACCAGTAGAATGCTTAACAGTAAAAGGGCAGTAAAAGCCCTACAAAACATGTTTTTTAATAAAAGAAAGTTTACTTTTCTTCTAATTTGATGCTCTGAGAAGAACTGAAGAAATTATGGAGCCAACAAACCAACAGCAACTGGGAACAAATAAAAATGCCCAATTTTCCCATTGATCCAACACATTACAAAAAATCAATGCATGGAAGACCTTCTTAGCATTCAAGGGCTTTAACCCTTTGAGTGCAACACATTGCTTACCCCGCTGGCAATCAAAGGGAGGGTTAAAGAACAATTTAAATCAGTGAGAATTTTTATTTAGCCCCTATGCTACAGTTGCTTTGCCCCAAAATTACACCATTTTCTGTACATCAGCCACAGTCATTGTAGTTATCAAATGTACATCTGCCTCTTAAACACTCCATAAACATGAACATAGAAGTTCAGACCTTTTAGATTTGTTTTTCAATACATACTGACATGTTGAAATTCCAGTTTGTGATTATGCTACATAGGCTGCATATTTCATATAGGTTCATGATGTCTCTAAATGATACACACAGACTAAATTGACTTATATGCATTCTTGAGAACTTTTGAAAGGAACTCACCCTGAGATATTTGAAATATTAACCTTTAACCTCTGAGAAAGTAGATTCTAGATGCAATAGCAATGCTCGGACTTGACCCAAGCAGTTCTGACGTAACTGTTAACATGCTACAGTTCTGAGCTATCACTTCGTAACCCTTTGAGTGCATTGCATACCCCTCTGGCACTCAAAGGATTAAACACTCACAAGACAAGCAGGGCTTTTCCTCCTGTCATTTAGGTAGAAATGTCCCTAATTAGGGCATTAAATAAGAGGTAACTAGATGTAAACCATATAGCATAACTCCCAACATTTCAAATTGCCAAAATAAGAGGTAACTAGATGTAAACCATATAGCATAACTCCCAACATTTCAAATTGCCAAAAAGGGACATTTTTGTGAACATGAGCTTGCTGGGGGTGAATTTTTAGGTTATTGCATGACCTATTTACACTTCTTTGTGTAACTGAATGAGAGAATAATTTACAGAAAGATCAATTTTTTTTACACAGTTTCATTTATAAACACTCATGCTGAAGCTAAACGTGCACTTTATTGCTGCAGAGCAATGTTATACACATAATACAGACAACATAGTCTGATCTCCTAAAAAGCAGGATAACAGGGTGTGAAAGAGGGACAGAGAGATTTGGGTCTCAAAGATGGACTGTCCCTCCTAAAGAGGGACAATTGGAAGGTATGATATAGTAGGAAACACTGGACTCACCCTGAGAATTTGACTCTTCATCCGAGACCCTGAGATTTAGGTCAAAACTAGGAGTCTCAGGGTCAGACCCTGAGAGTCAGACCCTGAGTCATACCCTGAGAGTTCCCAGGTATGCTTATATGGCTAACTGTGGTGTGGTCTTTACTCATTTATCTGCAATAACATATGTATAAGGATTCTGATAATGTATTACTAGTAGATATAATCCTCTGTGGACTAGCTGGAAGGAGTTAACCTAACTCACAACTTATATCTTCATAGTCACGCATCAAGCAGGTGGTAACATAACTTTGTCAAACACTGAAAAAAAATATTCAGAACCTGTTTTATGCACATATGGAAACACCTATTATTTTTCATAGGTCACCATGGCTGTGCTCTGTTTTGTTAGCACATGAATCAACAGAGAACCTTTCATTCTCTGAATCAGTTTCATAGACCCCTGAGGACCTTATGATCAGCAGTTTCCAGCCCTAAGGCAATTTTGTGAAAACAAGGGTTTCATTCTTTTCTCCTATGATGTACCTATGAATGGAAGCTGCCTCTTTCTTCAAAGACACCGTCCTTGTGCCTCTGTAGTAACAATGTAGCATATATCTCTACACTGTGCATCTATCAATCTTATTCACTCACCAACATTAATTAGTTTGATAGTGGCTTGTCTTTCCTTTGGGAGCGTCCCATGCTTGTTTAGTGGTGGGTCTATTTATAACTAAGATCTGATGCTTTGTTCTTAAATCAACTACAAGGACAAGCTCTTCATTTCTCTTTATCTAATTTCTACTTAATGCAGAGTTTTCTTTGCTACAAATCAAGAGAGTGAGTTCTGAAGGTTTTCATTTTTTGTTCGTCATGCAAACAAATATTGTGTTGAAAACAATTACCTGAATTTCTTTAATATCCTCATTATCTTTGAATCCACTTTGCTTTTATGAATCAATTTACATTATTAAGGTTTCCCCTGCTCACGTATTAATCTTATTCAGGGACTGTCAATTAATTAATTCACTTTGATCAGTTAAGCATGTCTTGTACACAACTGATCACTCGCAAGTTCTTGACTTAACTAATACATCCCCATACTACCCTTTTGTTGCTTAAAAAATTATAGATGTGGTCATTTTAATACACTTAGGTGCCTAAGGGTACATAAATAAATACATAATTTTACAATTCATTTAAAGTCACAACTTCACTTTACATTAAATGGATAGTAATACTTAATTATTACTAATCACTATATTATAGTAATATTAAAAATAAATGTATTGCCCCCAGTGTCATCACTCAAACCTTTATGGTTTGAGAGATGATCACTTCTAAAATTGCCCTCTCCCTCCCCCTTCCCCGTAGTCAGCATTCTAGCTGACTGTATGGAAGCCTGCCGTACGATCATCAGACGGCTCTTCAGCACAGCCAAGATCGCGTTAATAAAAGGTTTGAGAGATACTCGCTCCTAAAGTTGCCCTCCCCCTTCCCTAAAGACAGTGTTGTAGCTGACTGAAGGGAAATCTGGTCCTATGATCATCTGACGGCTCTCCAGCAGAGCCAAGATTGCGTTAATAAAAAAAAAATACTGTTTTAGTGAAAGAGTGAAAGAGTTATTTTTTATTAACGCAATCTTGGCTGTGCTGCAGAGCCGTCTGATGATCGTACGGCAGGTTTCCATACAGTCAGCTAGAATGCTGACTTCGGGGAAGGGGGAGGGAGAGGGCAACTTTAGGAGTGATCATCTCTCAAACCATAAAGGTCTGAGAGATGACACTGGGGGCAATACATTTATTTTTATTATTACTTTAATATAGGGATTAGTAATAATTATTACTATCCCTTTAAGACAACTTAAAGAAATTGTCTTTTAATGAATGAACACATGTGTGTATTTTAAAAGGCTTCTCCTTTTGAGTAAAACAAGGATACTGTCATTGCTCTGACATGTTCCATTAAAGTATTATTATTATTCTTTATTTATATAGCGCCAACTAATGCCGCAGCGCTGTACAATAGGGAATAGACATACAGGGATATTAAATAGTACAATCAGATATGGAGAACAGAAGGATCAGAGGGCCCTGCTCGTGAGAGCTTACAGTCTAGAGGATAAATAAACCATCAGCAACAGTGCCTAGTGTCCATATACTCTATGGTAAGTGATAGGAAAAAACTTTATTTCTTAATCACATTAGAAAGTCTGAAGTTTAAAAAAAAGTTTGAGCTGTAAAAAATTTGAGTGAGAAATCTCTCAGCACTGGAATTGTGCTCGTTTTACACAACAGGAAAACCTGGATAATATTAATAACATACATATTTCCTTATTAAAAAGCTTACTGCTATTTTGAGAGTGAGCGTGTTCAAGTATAAAGTCAAAATCATATGTTCAATAAATGATGGTATTAACTCTAGTTTTAACCCTTTGAGTGCCAGAGTGGCATGCAATGCATTGCTTTGCAATGTGTTGCGTACCACTCTGGCACTCAAAGGGTTAAAGGGATAGTAATACTTCAAAATTACTATCCCTTATATTGAAGCCCTTGTAAAACTGAATAAAATGCCACCAGTGGCATCTCTCAGACCTTTATGGTTTGTGAGATAGCTGCTTTTAAACTTTGCTCCCCCCTGCCTCTCCGCTGACGTCAGTGTTTTTGCTGCAGCATGGAAATCCGGTCCCGGGACCGGTGGAGGCTCTTTAGCACAGCCGAGATCTCATTATGGAAGACAAGATCCTTCACTAAAATGGTCTTCTACATGTGCTTAGTTAGCAAGCACACGTAGAAGACCGTTTTAGTTAAGGATCTTTTCTTCTATAATGAGATCTGGCTGTGCTGAAGAGCCTCCGCTTGATTCAAAGAAGGGATTTCCCTTCTGCAGCAAAAACACTGACGTCAGCTGAGAGACAGGGGGGAGCAAAGTTTAAAAGCGGCTATCTCGCAAACCATAAAGGTTTGAGAGATGCCACTGGTGGCATTTTATTAAGTTTTACAAGGGCTTCAATATAAGTGATGGTAATTCTGAAGTATTACTATCTCTTTAACGCCAAAAATAAGAGTCCAAAAGTTCTAGTTTAGTGCTAATGCATAACTTTTTCAAAAATGACATTGAGGTGGATATAATAAACTGATTTCATGCTAAATCAAGTACAGGAATAATTTTTGAGTCCCTGCGCTGGCCTTAAAGAGATAGTAATACTTCATTTTATCTTTATTTTATTTTGTAGGCATTAAAAAAACATGAAGAACGATATAAGCCTTATCTCTCAAACCTTTATGGTTTAAGAGATATTCACAAGCAAAGTTTCCCCTCCTGCCCCTTTTACCTAGTGTAAGCCATCTCTTCTCAGATGTGGAATATGGTCGTAAGACCAGACAGATAACAGCAGAGGACAATCTTCTTTATATGAAAACAATGAAAACCCTTCCCCCCTTGACAGGTTTTTCATGTTTTCCCTTATCTTAATTGAAGATTGTCCCTCTCTGCAGTCTACCTGGCTGAACAGTGTTACATCAGTAAAAGGAGTGGGAGGGGAATAATTTGTCATTGAATTACTCTTGAACTACAACTGTGACAGAATTGAAATAACACTCTCTAAAGTCCAAATGCTATGATGATTAATTAGAGCTGCTTTATTATGAAACATTACTATCCCTTTTAATGGGTTTATTAACCTGCTGAAAACTAAATAGTTTTCCAATTCTCCCAGTGCTTGATCTCTCTACCATTCCTGGGGTTAACATTTTCATTTAACCATTTGAGTACAAGAGAGGCATCCAATGCATGCAATGCAATGTGATGAATACCTCTCTGCCATCCAAATGAAGTGGAACCATTATTTGCACCATCTACAATTGTTTTGCTCTAGAATTGTTATATTTGTCTTTGTAAATATGAAACATTGGGTTGGGAGATATATAAAACTGCCAATAATAATATTCCTATAGCTATGCTGCAAAGTGACATAATGATATAAATATTTATACAAGATTCTGTTGATGTTTTTAAAAAAGAGTAAAAATGAGAGTGCTTCAGATAAGAACGGAGATGCAATGTATGTATAAAGAAATTCTCTAATTGTGTCAAAAATACAGACTATTTAATAGTAGGGTGCATGAAAGGTCCCATCATGTTAGCTCAAAAAAAAATATCTGATTTAATGAAAATATTTAAACCTTCAGCATTTTCACCCATTGACAAAATTTTTTCGCTATTTTTTCAATGGCTAGAAAGTTTTCATTGCTGTAATCAGATGCTTTTTGCCTTTTCTCTATAAAAAAGTGCAATTTTCCAGAAAGTGAAACACAATACAAGCAGCTGCAGAGTGAGCGAGAGGTGCTAGGCTGTTGTGCTGTGAGTTGTTTTTCAAAACTGAGGCAGGAGACTCTCATAGTGACTGCTATCACTATGTGCAAGTTTAATAACAATAAAAGGAGAATCTGGAAGGAATGTTATGCTTTCAGTGAGTCTGAGGAGGAAGTGACCACTACCACCAACTCAAAAGGGTGTGGATGCCCTGGTTCCCCAGACCCCATGATGGCTAGTTCCCCAATATCACCCCTAGGGTTCTTGGGGAAATTTGACTCAAGGGAGGAAGAAAAGGGTAAAGTACTGTGAGCAGGACAGGTCAGCTATCTGTGTCTCCCATCAGTCCTGCACCTGCTGCCAATGATGCCCCTGTTGTCAGTGCTGCTCCTGCTGCCAGTGCTGTTCCTGCTGCCAGTGTGTCTTGTAATTCTGAGGAGTGGGGAAGGAGGATGCCAGGTGTGAAAGCAGGGGACCCTAAGTCATACTTGCCATCCTCAAGCAGTCCCGCCACTAGTGCTACTACTAAGATCCAGCAGCTTGTACCGAGTATTAGTAGTGAAGGAGAGAATGATCATATTACTAGTGAGAAGGAAGACTTAGGGACTGAAATTGTTGTGTTAGGTGTTACTAGAAGAAATAGTGATGGTGAAGCAGCTGGAAGGACTAGCATTAGGGGAGTGGTAGGGGAAGTAATGCATATCAGACAAGGGAGCCCACATTCCCCTGAACCAGGTAGTCCACTTTTCCCAGTTCTTACTTCAATGTCCACATGGAACATGATCCTGAAGAAGCCAGAACTGGTGGCTAGCAGCATTAATGCCACAGATCAGCTGTCTGTGTCTGTATCACGGTGCCCGTGATTTGCTGCAGTTACTTGTCTGTCACCAGTAGGGGGCTTCTATTGGCTGTCTGCAGATAGCCCGCCTCTTATTGACTATTTAAACCTGGATTGGGCACCCTTTGAGTGCCCTTTCGTGTTGTTTCTGACCTTCTTGCTATCACTATGCTAGTGATAGCTGGGCCTCTGTTCCAGTGTTCCTGAGTTCCTGATCTCTACTGTTCCAGTGTTTCCTGCATGCTGAAGTACTTCCAGTCCTGGTTCCGGCCTAGTCTCTGGTGTTGCAGTTCCTGCTGAACTTCTCTGCTGTTTTCTGACCTGACTGATCGTTGCTGGTTCCTGTCATCTCATCACCTGTCTTCAGTATCCTGGCGACCTTCTGCCTGGTCGCGTTGGTGACATTGCTACAATTCCGTGTTGGTCCCAGCGTGCGGACGCTGGTTTGCTCCCAAGCATTGCGGCTATACAAACTCGCTTGTTACACCAGTGTGCTGTCACTGGTTTGCTCCAAAGCCTATCAGCTATACAAATCTGTGTTGGTCCCAGCGTGCGGACGCTGGTTTGCTCCTAAGCCTTGCGGCTATACAAACTCACTTGTTACACCAGTGTGCGGTCACTGGTTTGCTCCAAAGCCTTTCAGCTATACAAATCTGTGTTGGTCCCAGCGTGCGGACGCTGGTTTGCTCCTAAGCCTTGCGGCTATACAAACTCGCTTGTTACACCAGTGTGCGGTCACTGGTTTGCTCCAAAGCCTATCAGCTATACAATTCTGTGTTGGTCCCAGCGTGCGGACGCTGGTTTGCTCCTAAGCCTTGCGGCTATACAACTCA
This sequence comes from Rhinophrynus dorsalis, assembly GCA_037306005.1. Lineage (NCBI taxonomy): Eukaryota > Metazoa > Chordata > Amphibia > Anura > Rhinophrynidae > Rhinophrynus > Rhinophrynus dorsalis. The sequence goes on along the minus strand of CM074721.1, from coordinate 63,428,727 downwards.
CTTGTTACACCAGTGTGCGGTCACTGGTTTGCTCCAAAGCCTTTCAGCTATACAAATCTGTGTTGGTCCCAGCGTGCGGACGCTGGTTTGCTCCTAAGCCTTGCGGCTATACTACTCGCTTGTTACTCCAGTGTGCGGTCACTGGTTTGCTCGCTAAGCCTAACGGCTATACTATTCAGTGTTGTTTCCAGCGTGCGGACGCTGGTTTGCTCCAAAGCCTTGCTGCTTAACGATTCTGCTAATTTGCCAGTTCCATCTGACTGCTGCTATTATCTCTGGGCTGCCCTGCCCGGTATTGGTAAGGCCGGTAGAACCTTTTGCCACATTCCATCTGAGGTTGCCTTACCCGGTATTGGCAGGGCCGGTAGAGCCTACATTGTGTATCTATTGAGGCTGCCTTGCCCGGTAATTTGGTAAGGCCGGTAAAACCGTTATGCTATTCCATCTGCAGGTTGCCTTACCCGGTATTGGCAAGGCCGGTAGAGCCTAAAGACTGTCCTGTCCGGTATATTGACAGGACCGGTAGAGTCTGCCTTCTGTCTGTGCTATATTCTGTATATATATATATGTATGTTATTGCCATCCTAAGTTATCATTTATTATTTCAATAAAATTGATTTTTTTTTACCTAAAACTTGTGTCTGAGAGTCATAAATAACCGTGACAGTACGAAAGGGCCATGACCTCAGACAGCAAGGGTGAAGGTAACGCACAGAATATCCATTGGAGGATGGATGTGCTCGAGCAACGTTTGGGTCAGTTGGCAGTTGCAATTCAAACGATCCTTGAACGCACGGTACCTGCTGACCAATCTAGCTCTAGCCCGGTGGTCTCGCCAAGTCAGACACCGGAAAGTGATACCAGACCCCTAGGGGGTACTGTTAAAGGGTTAACGGCTTCTGCACCCTTGCCGCTAAGATATGATGGTGACCCTAGTCTCTGCAGAGGGTTCATCAATCAACTCGAAATCTTTATGGAATTGACGGCACACGCATTTCCCAATGATCGTAGTAAAGTGGGGTTCACGATATCACTGCTCACTGGCAGAGCATTGGCTTGGGCTAACCCCTTGTGGGAGAATGCTAAACCTTGTACTAAGAACTTTAGTGAATTTGTGCATTCCTTTCGAAGAGTGTTTGAGCCTCCTGGTAGAACCACCTCTGCTGCCAAACGCCTTATGGAGATACAACAGGGCAGGCGTACAGTGGGCGACTATGCCATCGAATTCCGCACATTGGCAGCAGAGGTAGGTTGGAATAACGAGGCATTATTGGCAGCCTTCTCTCAAGGCCTGAATGACCACATTAAAGACGAAATCGCTGCTAAAGATCTACCTATTGATCTAGATGATTACATTGAGTATGTTATGATAATTGACTCCAGAATACGTGAGAGATCAATTGCCAGAGATCGTAAGTTACGGTCAAAAAATAATGAGCCTAGTAGCATGTTTTGCCCACCCATCCCTCCCTTGGCATTGAAGTCTAGTGAACCAGTACGGGAAACAAGTGAACCTATGGAAATAGGCTTCACTAGACTATCCAAGGCAGAGAGACTATATCGCAAAAAACAAGGGTTATGTTTATACTGCGGTAAAAAAGGGCACTTGCTAAATTACTGTCCGGTACGTCCGGGAAACGCACACACCTAGGGTATCTTGGGGGACAGGCCCTAGGTGGTGTACAATCGTCCCCAGTGTCGGGCATAATGAAACCCACCATACAGGTGGTATTGTCTTGGGCACAACGCTCTGTGGAGGTTTTGGCCTTGGTTGACTCCGGTGCAGCAGGGTATTTTATGGATAATACCTTTGCTGAATTGCACGGAGTTCCACGCATTGAAAGAGAAAACCCCTTGACTATTGAAGCGATTGATGGTAGACCCTTAGAACCGCCTCAGGTTATATTTGAAACTATGCCATTGTCTATGACTATTGGGGCACTTCACAGAGAAGAGCAGCAGTTTCAACTGATTAATTCCCCGCACCATGCGGTGATATTGGGATTTCCGTGGTTACAGTTACATAACCCACAATTCGATTGGAAAAAGTGTGAAATTGCTGCTTGGTCCCAGTTTTGTATGGACAAGTGCGTCATCCAGCCTATTAAGGTCATGTGCACCTCCTCTGCTATGCCGGATGTGTACCAACAGTTTGGCGATGTTTTTAGCAAAGGAGAGGCTAGTATGCTACCCCAGCATAGACCTTATGATTGTTGCATTGAATTGCAGCCTGGTGCAGTACCTCCGAAAGGACGCACTTATCCATTATCTTGTGATGAAAATAAGGCTATGGAGGATTACATTTCTGATGCCCTTGCTAGAGGGATCATACGTAAATCTACCTCTCCAGCTGGGGCTGGGTTCTTTTTTGTAAAAAAGAAAAATGGCGAATTAAGACCATGCATTGACTACCGGGGCTTGAATAAACTAATGGCAAAAAACGCATACCCAATACCACTCATCACCGAGCTTTTTGACAGGCTTAAGGGCGCTTCGATATTTACCAAGTTGGACCTACGGGCCGCTTACAATCTGGTTCGCATTCGAGCAGGTGATGAGTGGAAAACTGCCTTTAATACTCGAGCTGGGCACTACGAGTATCTAGTAATGCCTTTTGGGCTGTGTAATGCACCCGCAGTTTTCCAGGAACTGATAAATGATGTTCTGAGAGATATGTTACAGACATGTGTTGTGGTGTACCTCGACGATATACTGATTTACTCCCAAAACATGGCACAGCACATCAAAGATGTATCCGCAGTATTGCTACGACTCCGTGAGAACAAATTATTTTGTAAAATGGAAAAATGTGAGTTTCATAGAACCAGTGTGCCATTCTTGGGGTTCATAATTGGCAATGATGGCATTGCCATGGACAAAGAAAAGTTGTCAGCTGTCCTACAATGGCCAAAACCCAAGGGTCTTAAAGCCATACAGCGTTTCCTGGGTTTCGCTAATTATTATAGGAGGTTTATTAAGAACTTTTCTTCCATTGTCAAACCTCTGTCCGATCTTACGCACAAGGGTGCTAATCCTTCTTGTTGGCCGGTATCTGCTGAGAAAGCCTTTGAGAATTTGAAGCTGGCATTTGCTGCGGCTCCTGTGTTATCCCACCCCAATCCTTTACTTCCATTTACGTTAGAGGTTGATGCCTCAGATATTGGGGTCGGGGCAGTACTTTCGCAGCGACACGAGAAAGGTGGAACTCTCAGACCTTGTGGGTTTTTCTCTAAAAAGTTGACTGTCACTCAAAGCCACTATGAGATAGGTGACAGAGAATTATTGGCCATTATCCTTGCTCTTAAGGAATGGCGTCATTTGCTTGAAGGTACTAAGAATCCTGTCTTAATCCTAACAGATCATAAGAATCTGACCTATCTCTCGGAGGCCAAGAGATTGTCCTCTCGTCAGGCCAGGTGGGCACTGTTCCTGTCTCGATTTAATTTCATTGTATCATATTTACCAGGGTCAAAAAATATCAGGGCTGATGCACTGTCAAGACAATTTGAGGCCGACAGTGACAGAGTGGAAGCACCAGCTCCTATCATCCAACCTGATAGAATACTGGCTACTATACGCACGAGTATCACTTCTCCTCTAGGGGAGGAGATCCTGGCCTCTCAGGGGTCCGCTCCCCATGAAACCCCAGTGGGCAAATGTTTTGTCGCTGAATCATTTCGTACTAGGCTGCTCGAAACCTACCATTCCTCTAAGGCTGCGGGACATATTGGTAGAGACCAATTGTTATGGTCCCTTTCTCAGTTATTTTGGTGGCCTTCCATGAGAAAAGATTGTGCCGAATTTACGAATGCCTGTGCCACCTGCGCCCGCGCTAAGACCCCGAGACATCTCCCTGTGGGCTTGCTTCAACCGGTGCCTAATGGCGAACGCCCCTGGTCTCATGTTTCCATTGATTTTATGGGAGAGTTGCCTATGTCGAAGGGGTACTCCTTTATATTCATGGTGGTGGACAGGTTTTCTAAAATGGCTCATTTCGTGCCCCTCCGTGGTCTTCCTTCAGCGAAGGAATTGGCAATGGTGTTCGCCAGAGAAGTATTCCGGTTGCATGGAGTGCCTAGAGTACTGGTGTCTGACAGGGGGAGCCAGTTTGTGTCTAGATTTTGGAGGGCATTTTGCCAACAGATGGGCATACAGCTGTCCTTCTCCTCTGCCTACCATCCCCAGACCAATGGAGCCGCTGAACGAGCTAATCAGGGCTTGGAACAATTTCTCCGTTGTTTCGTTACTGACCATCATGATAATTGGTCCGACTTGTTGCCTTGGGCAGAGTTCGCCAGGAACTGTGCGGTCAATTCTTCATCTGGGAGCTCTCCGTTTCTGATTAATTATGGGTTCCAGCCCTGTTTGCTTCCAGACTCATTTCAGACGCAACAGATTCCAGCTCTGGATGAGCATATCGAGCAACTCCGTTCCACATGGGCACAAGTTCAGAGGGCACTTGGTCAGTCATTTCAGCGTCATCAGCGCCATGCTAATCGCAGAAGGCTTCCAGCGGTTTCCTTTCAGGTTGGGGATAGAGTATGGCTTTCCTCCAGAAATCTCAAGCTGCAGGTTCCGTCTCATAAGTTGGCTCCTCGGTTTATTGGTCCATACAGAGTTATTCGCAAAATTAACCCTGTCTCCTATGCACTAGACCTACCTGCATCCATGCGTATCCATAATGTGTTCCATGTGTCCCTTCTTAAGCCTCTGGTTTGCAATCGCTATACTACCACACCTGTGGTGCCAGGACCTGTTGAGGTCGAGGGCCAGGAGGAGTACGAGGTTCAGAGCATTATTGATTCCCGTAGGTTTAGAGGAAGGGTACAGTACCTGGTACATTGGAAAGGGTATGGTCCTGAGGATCGATCATGGGTGGATAGTACGGACCTTCATGCACCTAGGTTAACTAGGGCCTTTCATGCCAATTACCCGCAGAAACCTAAACCCTATTCTAGGAGAGGGGGTCTTTGAAAGGGGGGTACTATCACGGTGCCCGTGATTTGCTGCAGTTACTTGTCTGTCACCAGTAGGGGGCTTCTATTGGCTGTCTGCAGATAGCCCGCCTCTTATTGACTATTTAAACCTGGATTGGGCACCCTTTGAGTGCCCTTTCGTGTTGTTTCTGACCTTCTTGCTATCACTATGCTAGTGATAGCTGGGCCTCTGTTCCAGTGTTCCTGAGTTCCTGATCTCTACTGTTCCAGTGTTTCCTGCATGCTGAAGTACTTCCAGTCCTGGTTCCGGCCTAGTCTCTGGTGTTGCAGTTCCTGCTGAACTTCTCTGCTGTTTTCTGACCTGACTGATCGTTGCTGGTTCCTGTCATCTCATCACCTGTCTTCAGTATCCTGGCGACCTTCTGCCTGGTCGCGTTGGTGACATTGCTACAATTCCGTGTTGGTCCCAGCGTGCGGACGCTGGTTTGCTCCCAAGCATTGCGGCTATACAAACTCGCTTGTTACACCAGTGTGCTGTCACTGGTTTGCTCCAAAGCCTATCAGCTATACAAATCTGTGTTGGTCCCAGCGTGCGGACGCTGGTTTGCTCCTAAGCCTTGCGGCTATACAAACTCACTTGTTACACCAGTGTGCGGTCACTGGTTTGCTCCAAAGCCTTTCAGCTATACAAATCTGTGTTGGTCCCAGCGTGCGGACGCTGGTTTGCTCCTAAGCCTTGCGGCTATACAAACTCGCTTGTTACACCAGTGTGCGGTCACTGGTTTGCTCCAAAGCCTATCAGCTATACAATTCTGTGTTGGTCCCAGCGTGCGGACGCTGGTTTGCTCCTAAGCCTTGCGGCTATACAACTCACTTGTTACACCAGTGTGCGGTCACTGGTTTGCTCCAAAGCCTTTCAGCTATACAAATCTGTGTTGGTCCCAGCGTGCGGACGCTGGTTTGCTCCTAAGCCTTGCGGCTATACTACTCGCTTGTTACTCCAGTGTGCGGTCACTGGTTTGCTCGCTAAGCCTAACGGCTATACTATTCAGTGTTGTTTCCAGCGTGCGGACGCTGGTTTGCTCCAAAGCCTTGCTGCTTAACGATTCTGCTAATTTGCCAGTTCCATCTGACTGCTGCTATTATCTCTGGGCTGCCCTGCCCGGTATTGGTAAGGCCGGTAGAACCTTTTGCCACATTCCATCTGAGGTTGCCTTACCCGGTATTGGCAGGGCCGGTAGAGCCTACATTGTGTATCTATTGAGGCTGCCTTGCCCGGTAATTTGGTAAGGCCGGTAAAACCGTTATGCTATTCCATCTGCAGGTTGCCTTACCCGGTATTGGCAAGGCCGGTAGAGCCTAAAGACTGTCCTGTCCGGTATATTGACAGGACCGGTAGAGTCTGCCTTCTGTCTGTGCTATATTCTGTATATATATATATGTATGTTATTGCCATCCTAAGTTATCATTTATTATTTCAATAAAATTGATTTTTTTTTACCTAAAACTTGTGTCTGAGAGTCATAAATAACCGTGACAGTCTGCTGCTGGTGCTGCCAGTCCGTATTCCACCAAACTACGCTAATTGTAATGAGAGTAGAGCCAATTCAGTTAATTTATTGAGAAAAGTACCCCCTGCTCTTTTATTCACGATCTATTACCAAATCTCAGCCTGTTCTAAAATTCTAGAAATTCTCAGACACCTATATTTCTATGGTAATGGGAGCACTGAAAATAAGCAAGGATGGGAGCGCCTAGCCAGTACATGTAACACTAAATTGTAGACCTTGGGAGAAAAAAATGAATTTTTTGCAGATGCTGTTATAGAGTGTGAATTTCCCCAGAACATTTTTGGGTGTTCCTTAAAACCAATCAATGTCATAGCTCAAAAAAAGCATATGTACTTAGATACAGTGGATACAGAAATAAACTCACGTGTTTAATGCAGCCCATGCTATTCATAAAAAGTACAGATTATTCTCTCCGGGTCACCTTTGCATCTTCATCTGGTCTCCTCCTCACTGGTCCTCATAAAAAGCAATGATTAAAAGGGATAGTAAGGCTTCACAAAAAAAGCAGCTCCAATTAATCTTCATAGTTTTTGGGCTACAAAAGTAACCCCAGGCTTCTGTTTGGGCCTTGTTTGAGACTAGTTAGTAAGGTGCAACTGATTTCCCTGTTTTTTAAAAACTCTTACTGTAATCCATATGTAATAGATGAGAGTTTGTACCTTGTTAGCCGTACAAATACAGGAGACAAAAATTTAGTAAAGCTGATACCTTTATTGGCTAACTAAACAGAATTAAAATGCAAGCTTTCAAGACTTCTTAGGTCTCTCCTCAGGCATGTTATACAGATAAATATGAAAACTTCACTCTTAAATACAAGCACACATTGCATTGTTTAAAATGGAAATCAGATAAGAACGTTAGTCCAGATATTGATTCTTTGATCAGTCGCTGGTAGAGGATGTGATTTAAATTGCATTCTTCCTCTGAGGAGTCCAGGTATTTATGACCCCAGAGGGACTGTCGTAAAAGTTAATTCACAATGTGGTAATGTGACAGAAACTCTCTGTCTCTATTCAGCCCATAAGTCAAAGAATCAAATTGTAGCATTAATTTTACCTCCCATAATTTTCTGTCCCTCTGAGTATGAAATTGTCCCATCAGTACAGTCAGTCTAATGTCCCTGACACTGTGTCAGTTTTGGCAAAAATGTTTTCCCACTGGTGTCTCTGTCCTTTTGTTGTTAATGCTAGATCTGTGGGAATTACACCAACATTCCACACGCAAATGGCATAGCAGCATGCCAAGAATATCTGGAAAGAAATAACACAGCTACGGAACCAGTAACAAAACTCATACAGTTTATACTCACCCACAGCTATTTCAAGTTTGGACAGGACCTCTACCTTCAGAAAATGGGGACTGCAATTGGTACCTGAATGGCACCACAATATGCCAACTTGTTTATGGCAAAGATAGAAGAGAACTTCCTGTCCACCTGCCAGGCAAAATCCCTGGTCTATCTCCACTACATAGATGATGTTCTTATCATCTGGACTGCCAGTGGAGAGGAACTTCTCAAATTCCAAAAAAATGACAATGCATTCCACCCCAGTATCAATCTAACACTCAGTCACTCACACACAAACATTAACTTCCGAGACACGACTATCAGTATTCAGAACAACTCCATCCAGACATCCCTGTACAGTAAACCAACAGACAGACCAACCTACCTGAAAAACGATCACTTTCACCCAAAACACACACAGAACTCCATCATATACAGCCAGGCCATCCGAAACAATCACATCTGTTCTGACATGGCGGACCGTGACAAGCACCTCCAGAAACTTAGAGGAGACTTTATAAAACAGGGTTACAGTGCAAGGATTATTGACAGTCAGATACAGAAAGCTACTTGTATACCAAGAAAAGATCTGTTGAGCTACAAAGAACAGCATAAGGGAAACCGTGTGCCACTTTTTGTCACTTACCATCCCCAGGTTGAAGCTCTGTGCATAAACTCAAGAGAACTTCAAGCAACTTTACATATAATTGAAAGACTTTAAGAACATATTCCCACAGCATCCCTTACTCTCATTCAGACAGCCTCCCAATTTAAAACAACTGATGGTAAGGAGTGCCCTGAACAAGAATACAAAAAATGACACATTACCCTGCCTACAAAGTAGGTGTAAAACCTGTGCACACATTTACACCACAGACAAGATATCCATACCAAACACCCAGTTACACCATAAGATCAACGGTAATTTTACCTGCAAATCATACAGTATAATATACCTAATCAAAATGCCCAACAGTTCTTTATGTGGGGGAAATGGGACAGGCATTACATAAGAGGTTTAATTCCCATAGATCCAGCATTATAGATCATAAATACCTGGACTCATCAGAGGAAGAATGCAATTTAAATCACATCCTCTACCACTGACTGATCAAAGAATCAGTATCTGGACTAACGTTCTTATCTGATTTCCATTATAAACAATGCAATGTGTACTTGTATTTAAGAGAGACATTTTCATATTTATCTGTATAACATGCCTGAGGAAGAGACCTAAGAAGTCTTGAAAGCTTGCATTTTAAATCTGTTTAGTTAGCCAATAAAGGTATCAACTTTACTAAATCTTTGCTTCCTGTAATCCATATGTATACTCCTTTCTCTCATTGCCTAGGGAAAACAGCTGCACCTCACTGACAAAATCCAAACAAGTTTGAAGTGTATGTCTGGGGTTAGTTGGTAATTTCAATGCTGAGGGCACTTGCCATCATTTTAGAACTGGATCACCATTTTGGGCAGGATTAGTCTAATATGCATCTGAAAAAACTATGTATGAAAATCTTTAAGCGTTTCTCCCTAAGATTAAAGGGTAATATAGATGTGAATCCCTTGTACCTTACCTCAACGATGAAGTCCAAACAAGGCTGAAATGTACATCTGGGTTAGCTGGTATTTCCTGTGCAGAGGTGACTTTTGGAATTGAATGGCCCTTTTGGGCAAGATTAGTCTTATATGCATGTGGAAATTTATTATCTGTAATGGCACTAGAAAGCTAAAAATGAGATGCTTTTGAGCAATGACTAGTCATAGAAGAGGCATCATTGTTTTTGTTGGTGCTCAGAACCTCTCACATCTTTTGGTTTGTTTTTGAAAAACTCTTAGGGTCTGTCCCTAAGAGTAAAGGATACGCAGGCATGGATCCCTTGCTCACAATGCCTAGAGAAGCCAGCTATACCATACTGATGAGCCCCAAAGAAGGCTAAAACATATGTATGGGGTTAGCTGGTATTTTCCTGCAGAGAGAACTTGCCCATCATTTTTGACCCGAACCTCCATTTTGGGTGGGATTAGTCTAACATGTATGTAAAAATTTTTCCTCTGTAATGGCACTAGAGAGCTAAAATGGGATACTCTTGAGTGATGACTAGCCATAGAACAGTCATTTACATAGAAAAAGTCAAAGATGCTCAACTAGGCTCATGTGCTTGGAATGGTATGCAAAGAGCTCACTAGGGCTGTGTCCTGCACCTAGGGTGCAATCTCTTTTAGCTCACAAGTGCCATACACAAAGATGAAAAATTCTGAAACATATCATACAAGTCCTGCCAAAATGACAGTCCAGCCACAAAATTCCAGACAATTATTCTCTGAACAAGAGACACAGCTAACCCCAGACATACATTTCGGCCTTATCAGGATTCGACAATGAGGTGCAGCTGATACCTTTAGGCACTTGTGAACAGCCAGAGAACAGTCACATACATAGAATAATTCAGAAATGCTCATCTAGGCTCATGTGCTTGGAAGGGTATGAAAAGATCTCACTAGGACTGTGTCCTGTGCCCAGGGTCTGAAGGCAGAATCCAGATGTGGACCCCTTGCTCACAAGTGCCTTGAGGGGGTCAGCTGCACCTTACCAACGAGACTCATATAAGGCTAAAATGTATGTCTGGGGTTAACTGGTTTCCTTGTTCAGAGGAGAATTGTCTGGCATTTCATGGCTGATTGTCATTTTGGCAGAACCAATATGATATGCTTTAGAATATCTCTTCTCTTTGTATGGCAATTCTGTGCTAAAAGAGATTGCACCCTGGGTGCAGGACACAGTCCTACTGAGCTTTTTACATACCTTGCAAGCTCATGAGCCTAGATGAGTATCTCTGACTTATTCTTCTACATAGCTGTAGAACAGCAACATCTCTTCTATTCATGCTTAGAGCCGCTCACAACTTTTGTGACTGCTTCTCTTGTTCAGAGAGTAATTTCCTGACATTTAGTGGCTGGGCTGCTGTATGGAAGGGCCAGTAAGATATGCTTTAGGATATTTTCTCTCTGTGAAAGGCACTAGTGGGCTAAGAGAGACTACACCCTGGGTAGGACACCACTCCTACAGCATCTGCAAGTTTATATTCCAGGATTGTTCCTAGTTGAGCGTCTCCGACTCCCATCTATATATCCAAGTTATTCTAGAGATTAGTAACCCCAAGGGTAATAGGAGAATCCAGCACTGGACCACTTGCTCACAGTGCTTTGAGAGATCAGCTGCATCTCACTGATGATGCTTAACAAGGCCGAAACATATGTCTGGGGTTGGCTGCTTCTCTTGTTCAGAGAGGAATTGCTGTTATAGCAGGACCAGTATGGTATGCTTTAGGATTTTTCCTCTATGATAAAGGCACTAGTGGGCTAAAACAGACTGCCCCCTGTGTAGGACACCACTTCTAGAGAACCTGCAAATTTGTATTGCAGGCTCACTCTTTGTTGAGCTTATATGACTCCCAATCTAATATATATTTGATGCCACAGGTGCAGGCCAAAAGGTACACTATGTGGGATGTACTGTAATTGATAAATTACATTATCTCTCCTGTCTATTGTGTAAAATAAACTTTTCCTCACTATATACAAAATGTTTATATGTGATGCAGTTCCCTGTTATACCTATGCCAAAGTTCCAGATGGTAATTTTTTAGTTTCTAAATTACATTTTTTTTTTAAATTCATACCTCTTCTATAAATGATGGTAGGATTTCTATTCAGATTAGTTTTTGGCAGAAGATCATACAATACGATATTCCAATTCTCTCTCAGAATACATTTTATATTGGGAGCTGATTGATTATAGACTGTATTAAAAGTGACCTTAGAGTCCCTAATAAACGTATTAGCTTTATTCTTTTTAAAGTAGCAATTTCTTTTATATTGCATAAGGCATCTTGACAAAGGCCTAAACTGAGGGCGAACGTTGATGGAATAAACCAACACAGAGTTCATCATAAACAAGTCCTGTGAGTGCTTTCTTTCTTCTAAAATACATTTACTGATATATTATATATATATAGAGAGAGTGCACTTTTTTGAAATCTATATATCTATGAATATACTAGTGTTAATGCCCGTGTACACGAGCCAAGGTCCAGGTGATGTTAACCCTTTGAGTGCCAGAGGGGTACGCAACGCATTGCTTTGCAATGCGTTGCGTACCCCTCTTGCACTCAAAAGGTTAAGAGGCCGGTCCTACTCTGTGTCCTGCCGCCGATGCAGTCATGCACTGTAGAGACTGCCCGAAAGCACAGAATGCTCCCAGCACAAAACTCCCAGCATTCTGTGCATTCGGGCAGTCTCTACTGCACATGATGGCTTCTGACAAACATCCTAGTGAAATATATATATATATATATATATATTAATTAGCAATGTGGGACGGCACTGCCCATCAGGATATATAGGGAATTAATGCACACACATGGATGTAAGACAAACACACACAGAGACACACAAATGCACACACATGCACTGAGATGCATAAAAATCGACACATATATGCAATGCACAACATGCAGACACATAGAGTGTGATACAGACCTGCAACACACACAGTGAAGAGCACACAGGCACACACAGAGACACACACAAACACAGAAGTGAGTCATAAGGGGGTGACTTATGTGTCATTGTAATGAGTTTGTGTTTGTACTGTGGCATTCATTCATACAGTTGAAATGCATGTGGTGATTGCACATACTATGGTAGAAGGTGGATCATGCTGGCTCCCAGGGTGTGAGTGATTGTGATTGAAACTATGGTGGAAGGTGGTTTGTGCTGGCTCCCGGGGTGTGAGTGAGTGCATGTGAGTGCAAGATTGAGTGATTGCATGTGAGTGATTGCGTGAGTTAGTGAGTGTGTGTGATTGAGTGAGAATGTGTGAGTGAGAGTGTGAGTGAGAGGGTGTATGAAAGTGAGAGAGAGAGTGAGAGTGTGTGAGTGAGAGTGTGTGTGTGAGAGTGTGAGTGTGTGTGTGAGAGTGTGAGAGTGTGTGTGTGATTGAGTGTGAGTGTGTGTGATTGTGTGTGATTGAGTGTGAGTGTGTGAATTATTGTGAGTGTGTATGATTGAGTGTGTATGATTGAGTGTAAGTGAGAGTGTGAGTGTGTGTGATTGAGTGTGAGTGTGTGTGTGTTTTTTGGCTGATGTGTTTGTCTGTGGTGTAGGAGCGAGTGGCAGCCATTTTGTTTTTTCAGTTACTTGGATAGTGGTGGGCGGGCTGGATAGTGGGGGCAGGCCAACTCCCTGCATGATTTAATTCACTCCCCCATTGAATCACCCAATGGGAGCAGTAACTCCTTCTTACTTAACCCTTTGAGTGCCAGAGGGGTACTCAACGCATTGCAAAGCTGGCACTCAAAGGGTTAAGTTATGGTAACATAGCAATATAACACATGGTGGGACAGCCCTAACATTGGTCCCGGTGGGTCCATGGACCCAAACGGCACTTTGACAGGGGCGGCAATTTGCCGCCCACTGTATGTCAGCCAGCCGCCAGGTCTGTGTCCACACTGCACAGGACAAAGAGTTTTGACTCCCTCCTGTGAGCGGCGCGCCTGCTGTGACAGTAATTAGTGTCGCTCAGCCTCAGTCTGTCAGCCTGACTGAGGCTGAGCCAGACTAATCACTGTCACAGCAGGGGCGCTTGGCAGGGTGTCTCCTGCAAAAAAAAAAAGCTTGCTGGCAGAGGCGCTGACTTAACAGCCACTCTGTGGGCGGGCTGTCAGCTTGCACACAGACATCCTCCCATGTCGCCTCTCTCTCTCCCTGTGCTGTACTGAGGTCAGACCGCCGAGACTCACGTGACCTGTCGGCACTCAGACATCAGACCACGTGGGGAGTGCGAAAGGCAGCATGGGAGGATCAAGCTGCCTGCCATTAGACACCAGTGAGCTGGACAACTGTGGGTGCTGGCGGGGGTAAGTCCTGGGTGGGCAATGGGGCATGTCCTGGGGTGCTGGGGTAAGTCCTGGGTGGGCATGTCCTGGGGTGCTGGGGTATGTCCTGGGTAGGCAATAGGGCATGTCCTGGGGTAAGTCCTGGGTGGGCATTGGGGCATGTCTTGGGGTGCTGGGGTAAGTTCTGGATGGGCAATGGGGCATGTCCTGGGGTGCTGGGGTAATTCCTGGGTGGGCAATGGGGCATGTCCTGGGGTGCTGGAGTAAGTCCTGGGTGGGCAATGGGGCATGTCCTGGGGTGCTGGAGTAAATCCTGGGTGGGCATGTCCTGGGGTGCTGGGGTACGTCCTGGGTGGGCAATAGGGCATGTCCTGAGGTGCTGGGTAAGTCCTGTGTGGGCAATGGGGCATGTTCTGGGGTGCTGAGGTAAGTCCTGGGTGGGCATTGGGGCATGTCCTGGGGTGCTGTGGTAAGTCCTGGGTGGGCAATGGGGCATGTCCTGGGGTGCTGGGGTAATTCCTGGGTGGGCAATGGGGCATGTCCTGGGGTGCTGGGGTAAGTCCTGGATGGGCAATGGGGAATTTCTTGGGGTGCTGGAGTAAGTCGTGGGTGGGCATGTCCTGGGGTGCTGGGTACTTCCTGGGTGGGCAATGGGGCATGTCCTGGGGTGCTGGGTAAGTCCTGGGAGGGCAATGGGGCATGTTCTGGGGTGCTGAGGTAAGTCCTGGATGGGCATTGGGGCAGGTCCTGGGGTGCTGTGGTAAGTCCTGGATGGGCAATGGGGCATTTCTTGGGGTGCTGGAGTAAGTCGTGGGTGGGCATGTCCTGGGGTGCTGGGGTACGTCCTGGGTGGGCAATGGGGCATGTCCTGGGGTGCTGGGTAAGTCCTGGGAGGGCAATGGGGCATGTTCTGGGGTGCTGAGGTAAGTCCTGGATGGGCATTGGGGCATGTCCTGGGGTGCTGAGGTAAGTCCTGGGTGGGCATTGGGGCATGTCCTGGGGTGCTGTGGTAAGTCCTGGGTGGGCAATGGGGCATGTCCTGGGGTGCTGGGGTAATTCCTGGGTGGGCAATGGGGCATGTCCTGGGGTGCTGGGGTAAGTCCTGGATGGGCAATGGGGCATTTCTTGGGGTGCTGGAGTAAGTCGTGGGTGGGCATGTCCTGGGGTGCTGGGGTACGTCCTGGGTGGGCAATGGGGCATGTCCTGGTGTGCTGGGGTAAGTACTGGATGGGCAATGGGGCATGTTCTGGGGTGCTGAGGTAAGTCCTGGGTAAGCAATATGGGTGTTGGGGCATGTTTTAATGAGCATCTGGCAGTGGCATATTTAATGGGCAAACTGGTTGTGGCATATGGAGGGAGAAGAGAGACAGACAGAGGTTGGAAGAGGAGAGAGATAGATAGACATGGAGGAGAGAAAGACAAGAGAGGAGAAGATACATGGCAAAGAGACACATGGGGAGAGGAGAGACACGTGTATGACATGGTGAAGAGAGAGACAGACATGGGTGGGATGGAGGAAGGGAGAGAGACACAGACATGGGTGTCATGGAGGGAGAGAGAGAGAGACATGGGTGAAATGGAGGGAGAGAGAGAGAGAGAGAGAGACATAGGTGGCATGGAGGGAGAGAGACAGACAGACATGGGTGGCATAGAGGGAGAGAGAGACAGACATGGGTGGCATGGAGGGAGAGAGAGACATGGGTGGCATGGAGGGAGGAAGAGAGGGAGACATGGGTGGCATGGAGGGAGGGAGAGAGAGAGACATGGGTGGCATGGAGGGAGGAAGAGAGGGAGACATGGGTGGCATGGAGGAAGGGAGAGAGAGAGAGACATGGGTGGCATGGAGGGAGAGATATAGGGGGGAGACAGATATAGATGATATTTTATAACCGTCCATTTTTTTTACATCTGCAGCAGAGTTAGATAGCAATCTTTCACACAGGACACCACTTTAACAATTTCATAACCAGGGATGTCTGCTCCTGTACAGTTAGATTTTATAACCCTTTGAGTACAGGAGTAGAAAATTCTAACCCTTTGAGTACAGAAGCAGACATCCCTGGTTATGAAAGGGTTAAAGTGGTGTCGTATGTGAAAGATTGCTATCTAACACTGCTGCAATTGCAAAAAAAAAAAAAATGGACAGTTTTAAAATATCATCTAAAATGTGCAGTTCTTCCATTTGTCTTCACATTATACTAACTGCACAGGGAATGTAACCAGGGGAGATGGTTGACTTTGAAAGACCTGGGGATTAACCCTTAGTGTGTCAGAGGGGTATGCAGCGTATTGCAATGCACTGCATACCCCTGCACTCAAAGGGTTAAATTTGCTTAGAGCAGCCATATGGGCGTGTTTTGGTGGGTGTAGTTTGGGGGGGCAGCATTTCATCCTTGGACCCAGGCAGCACAATGTGTAGGGCCTGCCCTGGGTGGCTCTTCAGTTGAGGCAGCATAGCAATATGCTGAGGAAACAAATAGAAAGTGGCGTTTGAGGATTGCCCTCTGTAACATACAGCAAAGCATCTCTCTCCCTTTAAGGAGAAAGGGTGGGAATCAGGAAGTGGAGGAGTGACAGCTGAAAACAGTTAGTGAGGTGACTGAAGAGATGAAAAGTGTTAAATAAAATAGTTGCTATGAAATTTATCCCTGAGTTTGTATTTTATGGAAACATTACACCCTTGTACTGAAACAGAGTGTATGGAGGGTTACAGTTATCTGTGAGAGGTGAAACAGTGTGTTTGTGGGGTCATGATCCTGAGTGAGAGTGTGTGTAGTGGCAGCTATATTTTTTTTTGTCAGTTGGATAGTGGTGGGCGGGCTGGAGGGGGCTGGCCAACTCCCTGTATGATAAACATGCCCCCATTGAATCACCCAATGGGAGTAGTAAAGTCCCCACTGAATCACCCAATGGGAGTTGTGTCTCCTAATGAGACATAAATTATGTAATGAGACATTCTGTTCAATGAGAGTTTCTTTTCTGAGGAGACATAAATTATGTTCTGTGTGTGGGGTACCATAAATTATGCAATGAGGCTTATTCTTTTATATATATAGACTAGCAATGTGGGATGGCGTTTCCCGTCAGGATATATAGGGAATTAATGCGCACACACACGGATGCAAGACAAACACACACAGAGGCACACACGCACATGCACACTGAGATGCATAAAGATCAACACAGTCATACATATATACATACATACATACGTGCAATGCACAGCATGCAGACACATAGAGTGTGATACAGACATGCAGCACACACAGTGAGGAACACACAGGCACACACAGAGACACACATGCACACATAGAAGTGAGTCATAAGGGGGTGACTTATGTGTCATTGTTGTGAGTTTGTGTTTGTACTTATGCCTCCACTGTGGCATTCATTCATATAGTTGAAATGCATGTGGTAATTGCACATACTATGGTGGAAGGTGGATTGTGCTGGCTCCCGGGGTGTGAGTGAGTGGCATTCATTCATGTAGTTGAAATGCATGTGGGAATTGAAAATACTATGGTAGAAGGTGTATCGTGCTGGCTTCCGGGGTGTGAGTGAGACTATGGTGGAAGGTGGATCGTGCTGGCTCCCGGGGTGTAAGTATGAGAGTGACTGATTGCGTGAGTGTGTGTGATTGAGTGAGAGTGTGTGAGTGTGAATGAGTGTGAGTGAGAGAGTGTGAGTGAGAGAGTGTAAGTGAGAGAGTGTGTGAGGGATCAAATAGAAAGTGGTGTTTGAGGCTTGCCCTCTGTAACATACAGCAAAGCATCTCTCTCTCCCTTTAAGGAGAAAGGGCGGGAATCAGGAAGCAGAGGAGTGACAGTTGAAAACAGACAGTGAGGTGACTGAAGAGATGAAAAGAGTTAACCATTTGAGTGCCAGAGGGGTATGCAACGCATTGCAAAGCAATGTGTTGCGTACTCCTCTGGCACTGAAAGGGTTAAATAAAAGAGTTGCTATTAAGCTTATCCCTGAGTTTGTATGTTATGGAAACATTACACCCTCGTACTCAAACAGAGTGTATGGAGGGGTACAGTTATCTGTGGGAGGTGACACAGTGTGTATGGAGGGTTACAATTATATGTGGGAGGTAAAACACTGTGTTTGTGGGGTCATGATCCTGAGTGACCATGTGTGTGGATCAGGAGCGAGTGGCAGCTAAATTTTTTTGTCAGTTGGATAGTGGTGGGCGGGCTGGAGGGGGCAGGCCAACTCCCTGTATGATAAACATTGAATCACCCAATGGGAGCAGTAATGTCCCCATTGAATCATCCAATGGGAGTTGTGTCTCCTAATGAGACATAAATTATGTAATGAGGCATTCTGTTCAATGTGTGTTTGTTTTCTGAGGAGACATAAATTATGTTCTGTGTGTGAGGTACCATAAATTATGCAATGAGGCTTATTATTTTATATATATATAGATAGATATATATATATAGATATATATTTTTATTGTACTATGAAGAGATGTTCTCTCGCGTATTCTTTTCATATTGTCAGATATAAGGAGTAACAGTCTTTTATGAGATTGACAGCTGCATTTACTGAAATGGACAGATCCTGGATATGAACTACTCTATGTGGGAATTTTACAGTAAATTTGAACATTTGCACAGACTTGATTTAAGCTTTTATTAGTGTTCACCTAACATTAGTTATATGCCATTTTTTGCTATCTTTATTATAGGAACAATGTATATCTATTGCTCTTTATTATGTGTTTTAACCCCTTAAAGACCACCCACGCGGCAGGCACTTAAGGACCAAGGGGACTCTTTTTTTGTTTTTTTTGCAGCCACGCAGGGATCCTGAAATTCCATGAGTGCCAGTACCGTCACTGGTCTTTAAATGCTGGGACAGTTGTGACGATCCTAGCATGTCGAGGGTCTTTAAGGGATTAATTGTATTTAAGACTTATCACTTTTTACACAATGATTTTTGAAAAAGCTTTCACAATCAACTGAATTTTATAGTAGCCATTTTTTTAATTAGGAAAATTAGTTTTTGAGTTATTTAGATTTATAGATTCTTCTACTTAGGTATGTCATGCAGAGACTTCCTGTCTTAGCCCCTCATTATCCCCCTTACTCTTTGACTTTGCTTAGCAATCTATTGTTCACCTCTCTTAGCACTGAAAAGGTTACAATTGTGGGCGAGGTAATAGTCTAAGACAGGGAGGTGACAAAAAAAAAAAAACAGCGAACAACATTTTTTTCAAGCACAGTAAGCCATTCAATTACCTGAGTTATGAAAAAATTTTATTTTATTTAGGATTGCACGTCCGGCACTAAAGTTAGTAGCCGTTAGAACCCATTAAAACCATTCCCATTTTACCATTAAATTCCATGCAATAGTTGAAAATCTGCAACCAGTTTTTTTGGGAGCAGAGTCCCGTAACGCATGTTTAACCTTCCGAAGCAGGAATTGAAGGGGGAAAAAAGAAAAATATAAACTGTGACCAGTGGATGTATTGATAGGGGGCACTAAGCCCCCTATCAATACATGCAAAGTGCTCAAAAATGGATCTAATGTTAGTAAAATTAACTCTATGAGTGCCAGAGGGGTATGCAATGCATTGTACAGCGTTGCAAACCCCACTGGCACTCACAGGGTGTATCCAACTAAGTTACCAACATCACATGAAAAGAAACACTTACCTGTAAACCTGATATCCAGTGGAGTCTTCAGCACCCTGGTCAGCTACAGTCAGTCTTCTTCTGTCATATTCTATCTTCATTTTTCTTCTTTCTCTTCACATTCTGTCGTTTTATCTTCTGTCTTTTCTTCTTCTGTGTCCCTGAAAAGAAGAAAAGTAAAAATTACATATGGTCCAAAACGTTGTTAATCAAACGTATGCAGTCATTAACAGTTTGGGTGCCTGTGGGGTATATAACACATCGCAGAGCAATGCAACACGTACCTCACTGGCACTCAAATGGTTCTCTAATGTAGTTTTGTTTCTCCTAATAGGAAATAAATATATTGGGCAGTCCAGTTATATATTGTATTGAGGCAGTGAAAGGGTTAAAATACACTGCCACCTCTGCTGCTGTCACCAATCAGCTCCTAGAGGGTTTGTCATCCTCCCTAGAAGATGATTGGCTGGGAGGTGTGGAAGCTCACATCCCAGTCAATGGAAGGCTGCAAACCATTTTGAACAGACACTGGCCATCTAAAAGCCAGTGTCTGTTCAATTTTCCCATAGAAAGACTCGGGCAACTCTAGGGTGGAAGGGGGATTTTTTTTGCCTGCATTCATGCCACCGCCACCAGTGACAGTGACTGAAGC
Organism: Rhinophrynus dorsalis; assembly: GCA_037306005.1. Classification (NCBI taxonomy): domain Eukaryota; kingdom Metazoa; phylum Chordata; class Amphibia; order Anura; family Rhinophrynidae; genus Rhinophrynus; species Rhinophrynus dorsalis. Next base: position 63,408,737 of record CM074721.1, on the reverse strand, counting down.
GGCAGCGTATTTTAAGCTTTTCATTGCCTCACTATTTTTTACGCCTATCCCTGCCCAAGTTACTAAGCTACTTACACCAAACAAACACTCTCACCTTAACAACACTTGCACCACAGTGAGGGCAATAGGAGGTCTATGGGCTTTGCAGGGCATTCCTTTGCTCTACTCCTTGTCTAATACTATGTGCTAAATAAGATGTATAGGAAGTGGTGTAATTTGTATACCATTTTCTTGCATATACTATAGAGCAGACATAACCTTTTGAGTGCCAGAACGGTATGCAATATTTTGCTTTGCAAAACGGTGCATAATCCCTCTGGCACTCAAAGGGTTAAGGGGCTTGTAGCATTAAATTCCTAAAGATGGGGAAGTGTATATGATTGTATAAAATACAGTGAGAAAACGTTATAGTGCATACCCTGAAGTGTAGCCACTGGTATGGAGGAGTGGAGCTACAATGGAAGATTTGTACATCCATCCCATTGTCCACATAGACTTTATTACCAAGTTAACTTATTGTAGAATTGCTGTGGTATAAGGAACTCTCTCTCTGCTTGAGTTCAGCCTGCAATCTTGCTAGTGCTTTGGAGAATCAACCCCTGTAGTTTAGAAGAATCAGAAAAGCAGAAAGCATAAGAAGAGCTTCCATTTTGCCTGTAGTACATTCTTTATACATACAAATTAGAATAACAGGTTACTATTATAATACCACCTTTGTTTAATAATTTATCTAAAAACCTGACTATTTATTTTGACAAGATATGTGGGTATAACACACTGTTTTTACTGTCTATGGACGGCATTACAGGTGTGTGAAAATATTTGCTATCTGTGAATAAATATATTCAAGATACTATTTAATATCATCCAGTGACAGGCATATCTGATTAGTAGGAAAGGTTACAAAAAAACTGCAAAAAAATAAAGGGAATTGAAAGATTTAGTAATACTTAACATGTAGAAAATTATATATAGTATAGTTTATCCTCCTGAGTAGGGATGGGCAAACATTTTCGCCTCAAACTGAAATCAGTGAAAAATGGCACTTTCCACTTGGCGAAAAATTTCTTGTGAAAAGTGCCAATTTTCCTCTTTTTTCCTCTTTTTTTTTTGCCTACCTCATTCCATTGAAATCAATGGGAACATAGAAGTTACATACAACACATAGGAAATATTATTTTATTTCCCAAAGGCACGGTATAAAATGAGCATGAGGGTACCTGTGTTGGTGGAGCCTGGGGAAATAATCAGTTGAACAAGGGATGATTTTTGGGGGATTGTTTACTGGGACTGGGGGGAACTTAATAAAAAAGAAATCCTAAATAAAATAAAATAAAAACCATAAGACTGTCATGGAGTGGCTTGGAATAAAGACACCGAAAAGTACAGATACAGTAAAATAATAACTTTATTGAGAATCTGCATAAAATAAAGTAAGATAGCACTTCCACAACCCTCACAAGACCCGGTGTAAGGACTGTTCCGGAGCACTTCCCTAACCCTCATTAGCCAGGTATGGAGGCAGCACTGGATCACCCGACTGGAAGGAGGCAAACACCACTCTGACTGAATGTATGAATAAATGTTAGTAGCAAGGATGGTAGCAACTACTAGTGCAGGAGCTGCTGGGAAGCCCCTGTAAACAGAAGGAAAATCCCCTAGTATGCTAGGGTAGTTCAGTACAGAGACAGTAGTCCATAGAACGCTAGAGTAACTAACAGGCAGCTGTGACTGAGAATACCTAGAACATTCTAGGGTAACCAACAGGCAATGGTAGCTAGGGTAACCAACAGGCAGTGGTGACTATATCCCTAGAACGCTCTAGGGTAACCAACAAGCTATGGTGACAGTGAATCCCTAGAACGCTAGGGTAACCAACAAGCAATGGTGACTGAATCCCTAGAACTCAAGGGTACCCATTGGCCTAGAGTGGAACAACAGACAGCAGGAAGGCCAGTGACACAGACTGAGCACCGCTCGAATGAGGAAGCACTAGGCACAGAGAGTGCAAGCGGACATAGTTGGCCATGGGTAAAGGATAATCGGAAGTCAGGCAGAGCAGGAGTAGTCAGCCAAAGCCATGAGTCTGATCGGAGTGGGTAGTCAGTCAAAGCCAGGAGTCAGACTGGAACAGGTAGTCAGCCAAAGCCAGGAGTCTGATTGGAGCGGGTAGTCAGCTAAAGCCAGAAGTCAGACCGGAGCGGATAGTCAGCCAAAGCCAGGAGTCGGATGGGAACGGAAGTCATCTAGTCAGGGATCAACGGAGCCGAAGTCAGAACATAGCCAGGAGTCATACACGGAAATGGAGCACTGGAATAACAAGAGCTATAGCGCACAGGAACACCACTAAAAGGCAACTGAGAAAAGACAGGCTGAGGCCTATATGGCCTAACGAGTGGGTGGAGACTCCTTCTGGCAATTAGCGATGACCAATAAGAGTAGTGAATGTGCTTCAGCGCAACAACCAGGAAGTACAGCAATGTCACCTGCAAGCACAGCGTCGCAGAGGCAATCATGGGCAGCGTGATAAAGACATGGTATAAAGGGTTTTGAGGAAGGTGTCTGTGTTGGTGAATGAATGAGTCATTTGAACAGGGAATTTGTTTTTGGGGGTTTCTTGACTGATATGGGGGGGGACAGTTAATAAAAAATCAATAAAATAAAATAAGACATTTGTATGTAAAGTGATAGAGACGGGAACCCCCTGACATAAGCTGTCACTGGGGTGGACTGATACTTGACTTGATAGAGTATTTTGTAGAGGATGAATTGTTAGGTTTGCTGTTAGAGGCCCAAGCCCTGAGGAAACATTGATTTGAAGAACTTAAGCTTATTAGAGGAACAAGGCCTGAAGAAGCATTGGTTTGTAGGACTTAAGTTTGTTTGGCACAAGCCTTAAGGAAACATTGATTTGTAGGACTTAGGCTTGTTAGAAACAAACCCCCAAAAATTGTTTATTTTAATGTACGACTATGTTTTTTTGTTTGTTTTTTTCAAAACACAAGACCTGAGAAAAAAATAAAAATGCCCTACTGGCCTAATGCCAGCAGATCATGTTGGCCAGTGGCCACTTTCAAATGTCCTTCTGAGTCCTGAGTTGCAACTGCTGTTCGTACTGCTGCTGCTGAGTTGTTTAAGCAGAAGGATGATTAGGCAGCTGAAAGGGAATGTGATCAACAATAGCAGTAACATGAAAGATGGATGATGAAGGTTTCATTTACCATGACTATCACCAGTGATGCGCCTGAGGCAGTAGCAGCAAAATAAGTAGCCCCCAGTATATGTGGAGAAAAGAAGAAATTGGCCATTAAATCTTCTCCACCTGCCCCTCCTCCAAAATCATGGGTGCGTTGTTATTAGAATATATATTTTTCCCTTGAGAACAGGAACTGTGGCTTCCATCAGCAACTGAAATATAAACAGTGTGTGTGTGTGGTAAATAACATCTGGGGGCACAACTGTATCCAAACACCATGACACCTGAAACCAAGTACTGCCACTGTCACTTTATCCTTTTTCCACACCCGCTAAGGACACATGACAACTTGCTGACAGTTTAATAGTAATGATGAACGTTCCCTGCCAGAATCCTAGCATATTCTGCAGTATGGAATCTCCTCAGATGCCACCTGATGACCTGGTATCAATTCTTCTCTACCGCACTGCCATGTGTGGTCAGTGCACTACACATTGTGCAATGGGTAGAGATGAACTGCCATATCCTAACATTAACAGAGTGGCTATCATTTGACGGGGGAGGTAACAATGAATGAGATGGATTGGCAGGAGATGTACTTGTTACCCTAGAAGAAGAAGGTGATGTTGATGGCTAGCTAGTTGTTTCGCTCGTCATGGAACTTCCAGTGTCTGTCTGGGTTTCTTTATTCTTCCTCCTCATTGATCTCCACTCCTCCTTTTAGTGCCTTTCTCAAAAGTCAGGGGGTACAGTGACAGCAGTGATAGATTTCTGTAATGGATGCTTGGCTTTAACTTGTTTGGCATGTTGTCTGTGTTTCATGTGTGTTATCAGGTAGGTGGTGCCAAGGTGTGTTCCCTACTTTCCCCTTTTTACTAACTTGTCACAAATTTTGCACTGTACAGTTGTTGATGATGACTGCACTGTGCCTGCTGGAAGAGAATAATAGACCCCCACCCATGACTTCTGGGGGGAGGGATAGGGATCAGGTGGAGACAAATGCCCTCTTTCTTCTTCTCCTCCATATTCCCCTTCACTTTATGTGGCAGCGGAATAATGTTGCTGCTGTTGCTGCTACTGCCTCAAATTTAGCACTGCAACTAGGGTCAGGAGGAATATTGCTACTGCTGGCAAGTGGAACCTGCCCTAGGCCCACATCACTTGTTGACCCCATTCCCACAGTGTCCACGGTGGTCTGTGGCACACTAGCCTGCTCATAAGCACCCTGCTGCCCTTTCATCTCAGCAGCAGCAGAGATTAGAGCACTTGCACTTTCTGCAAATTCCAAAAACTCACTGCTAGTGGTGGTGGTGATGCCCATCCTCATCCCTGTTTCCCACTCCTTCTCAGTTTATGATAAAAAAGGCCACCAATGTCTCTTCCACGCCAGCTTCTCCAACACCACCACCACTAGTCCCTACATGCTGCTACTCTATTCCAGACATCTCTCTGCTGCTTGGAAGAGGTGATGAGCAATGTGACAGAGGGTCCCCTGCTGTCACACATGGCATAATTTTCTCCTTCCCCCCTGAGTACTACAAGAAACACAAGCAGCAGGCAAAGTATTGGTGGCAGCAGGTTCAGCACTGGCAGCAGGTTTAGCACTAGCAGCAGGTTCAGCACTGGCAGCAGGTACAGCACTAGTGGCAGCAGGGGCAGCATGTCTGGCAGCAGGTACAACACTAGTGGCTGCAAGTATAGCAATGGTGGCACTGGCAGCAGGGGCAGCATGTCTTGCAGCAGGCACAGGCAGCTGACCTGTCCTGCTCTCACTATTATTACCCTATTCTCCCTCCCTCCCTCCCTTCCCATTTCCTTTTTTCCCTCCCTACCCATTCCCTTTTCTTCCTCCCTATCCATTAAATTCCCCAAGATCCCTTGGGGTGATTTAGGGGGACTAGACAGCATTGGTTCAGTACTGCTAGTCAGTTCCTCCTCCTCAGACCCAGTGGACACATAAGGGTCCTTCCAGCTCCTCCATTGATTATTTTTTACCCTACTCATAGTGATAGCAGTCACTATGAGCCTCTCCTGCCTCACTTTTTGCAAAATATCACAAGACAACAGCATTGTACGTCTATCTCACTCTGTAGCTGCTTCTAATGTCTGCTTTCAGTGAAAACGTCATGTTTGTAGCCATTGAAAAATTGGTGAAAAATGCAAAAATTTTGAACGCTAGTTTTAAAGCAGAATTTCCCACGAAAAAACGGATAACAACGAGGTTTTTGCTAAATTTCTTGTGGGAACACAGTGACAATTTCTGCTCATCCCTACTCCTGAGTAGAACAAAGAAACTCCCACTACTGAGAGGTGTTTTATTGAAAAGTTATTGAGGCTAAAACTTGAATTTTTAAGGTGAAGTATCTCAATGGCCTGAAATGTTACAGTGGAGCTGTTGCTACACCATCCTATGGACAGCTCTGGTCAGTTGATCATAAATCTCCATAGATGTAGCAACAGCAGCACTGTCCTTTTTCAGGCCATTGAAATACTGCACTTAAAGTTTTCAGATTTGAGCTACAATAACTTTTCAATAATGAGTTTTACCTTGTTTTACTCAGGATGGTAAACCCTACTACATATCATTTTTACATATAAAATATTACTATACCTTGAAGTGAATCTAGATGCAACAAGCTGAGCTAGGTGTAAGAAATTAAAATTTCCAATGATTTAAATGGGTATTATAACACTTTAAATATGAGATTGCTATGGTATTGTGAAATTATTTGGTGGAAACATGTCTAGAACCCAAGAGGATAAAAATGGGAACCACTATAATAGGTGTACATTGAGGCTGATGTACTAATGTGAAGAATTGGACTAATTCTGGTGAAGATCAACTGTACCGTAGGGGACAAATGCAAATCTCCAATGATCTTAAACAGAGTTTTTACCTCTTAAATGTTAGACAGGTCTCCAACATTGTCTACTTCTAAGAAGTCTAAACATGCAATATTCAGCAGACACAAGCATGTATTAATTTCATTATATGGAATTAACTGATCCCAGTGGATTTTTCCATTCAACTAAGTCTAGATGTAGCATCATTAACTTATATTCTATAGTTTATATAAAAAAGTGTTATTTTTCTTATTTAGCTCTAAGCATAACATAATCCACTTTATGTTCTTGCCAATCTAACCATCAGTAACTATGATTTTATCTCTGGGTCCCATCTCATTGAAGAAGTTGATGATGTGTGACATTTCTTCATTCCATGCATATTCCCATACATCTCTAATGTTTCTGAGTCCATGGAGCACAGTGGGTATTTCAGGCAATAAACTTGCTTAGTATCTAAGTAATTCCGGTGCATAGTGAAAGACATAATTCATAAAGTCAGCTACTACTGGATCCTCCCTGAAGTACATGTTGCAAATTGCCAATTATATTTATTTGTTTCCAACTGCATTTTTAATAACTGTGTTCTCTTTAACCCATAGTTCCTAAAGGGTTCACCAGAACAAATGTAAGAAATGGTGTAAATGGGAAAAAAGGCTGGAGTGATAAAGAGTGTATGTGTGTTTCTGTGGCTACCAGTAGACATGTGGATAATTCCAACATTTTAGAATGTGCAATCTTTCTTGTAATAAGTGCTAGAGCACAGACCCCCTTAAAAACAAACATTATCAGATTCAAACACTTACTTTTGCTTACCCAACAAACTGTAGCCTAATAATTTTGTCCCCCTTTAGTTTGACTCTATTCTGCTACTACAGCATACATAATGTCAAAATTGCCCATACTGTTTTTAATGCTTAACACTTCTTTTTTACTTTGTAACTGCATGATCGTGGCTTACAGGTTTTCTCCCTACATGGAGAGTCCAGTACCCAAACAGAAAGCAGGGATACAGATGGATGTCAGATTCAGAGGAGTTGTTCTGATTTAGTGTACACTGTTATCAAAACATAGAATAGTACAATTGAGCAGCAGATGAGTTGCTATGAGAATGCTGTACATCACAACAGTGGTTCCAACTGAGTTTGGAGACAACACATACACACATTTTACTCATTCATACTTTTGCTCAATTTACTAACATTTTATTGTGTATAGAACAAGCTGCTGTTCTTCATTCATTTCAAGATAAGATGTTCAAACAATCAGGGGAATTTTGAGTCCCAATTAGTATTGTCATCCTGATTACCCTAAGCCTTCCCTCTCCACTTTTATTTCCATTATCCACTCTTCTTCCTTCCATCTCCTCTAACTCGGTTGACTCATTTTTATATATTCCAGCCAGTTCCCTTCTCTTCCATGTCCTTGGTCCTTTCATGTCTCTTCTGTGTCCTTGGCCTGCTCACCTCTTTTCCAGCTTTTTAGCATGCTACTTTTTGACTTACTTCCCTTTCCTACCCCATTGACCCCCCCCCCCTTGGTCTCTATTCATTCACCTCTGATTTTTATCATTTTCCTGTGCTCCCATCTCCAACCCTTTCTTTGTCCCCTTTAACTTGTCCCTCCATGAGTGATTTGAAATAAGTATGGATGTATGTGAAAGCTTTTCTACATCTGCAACAGGAAGGAATCTTGGAAAAGGAAAGGTCAGAGATGTTCAACTAGACTCATGAATCTGCAATGGTATGTAAGAAGCTCATTGGACTGGGTCCTGCACCCAGGGTGCAATTTCTTTTAGTTCATAACATCTCTAAAATGACTACACAAACATTTTCTATTTTCTGCATACTTGTAAAAGGCCATGTAAAAGACAAGGAAGGAGACAGCTAATGCAATCAGCTGTAGTATCATTGCAACCATGTGTAGCACTTTCTATGTTTTAAGCAACTATACTGAAATAAATTAAAATCTTTGGTGCCAGAACCAAAATGTCTACATTCATAAATTCAAATAAAAGTTTGCACATTTTTATAACATGAGGTCAGACATGATAGTTACTGACAGGACCACAGAAACTTAAACTCTGTTCAATGCAGAAGGTAGTCTTATCAATTTAAGGCTCAATGCCCTGTTCACCATTTTAGTTTATAAAGAGTTAAGGAAGCGCATGTACTCTGCCTGCTTTCATTTGGAAAAATTGCCAGGAACTGTCATGTCTGCTTCATGGACATACATCACATCCAGGACTGATTAAAATGGTATCTCTTGAACAAAAGTACTAAGGCAAAATTCATAAAAGCCATTAAGATTTTCTTGGCAAAGTAAGGTTAATGTGAGTTATTTTTATGAAGTGTTAGTTCTCTTTTAACCATTAACTAAATTCAGTAAATGCTAATGTGGTGACACTTATTATACAAAGAAAATTCATGCATGCTTTGACAGTCTGTTTTAGTTGTCCAAATAGTTCAAAATGCTCTAATAGGAAGGGCCAGTCTGGCCTTTCTCTTTCTTCAGGTTAATCCTTATCCATCCATCAAGCAATACATGAGCATATGCAGTGAATAATCGGTTTACCAAAGCACCAGCCAGAAAGCTTTATATTTCATACAAAAAATAAGTCTGTGATCTTGGCTTTTCCCATAAGCAACCCTGTGTCTGTTTTGGTTTTGTACAAGCACTGCAGTGTTTCTGACAGTGAAGCAAAATTCTGGCTGTTTGAGTAGGACAATGACAGATTATATGTTTATGCAGCCAATCAGACTTTAAAATTAAATTGAAATCAAGGCGCTTGTCCAAGATTAGATAGGATGGACTGGCTGAAGGAATCAGTTGGAAAATGTTCCTAATATAGTTGCAAAAATAAGCCTTCCAAAAACGTCAAAGGATAAGGTCTTGTGTTAAGAGCTAGGATACTTGGGTTCTTTCCCAGCCAGCATTGTGCAGTATTAACTTGAATATTCTATAATAATAATAAGTAATTATAGTGTATGTACAGTGAGAACAGCCTTGCTATGTGATGTTCCATATCACAGCATGTAATTATCTTGTGTCAGTCACCAAACTATTTTTGGAGTTACTTAGAGCAAAGAAAATATTATCATCTAGTCAAATGTTGTACTAAATTTAACAACATTCTGGCAGCAATATGACTAATTGTATTTATTTGTTTCTTCATTTTTATATTTATTGAAAACTAAAACATATATATACTTGTGAAATAATAACTCAAAGAAATATGGGTTTCAAAATATTGTCAATGATGTATTGACATAAAGCTGTATTCATCAAGCTAAAGAGGTATTCTTCTAGAACAAGCTAACCGTATCATAGCGGACAAATGAAAAGTCTCATATATTTAAATGGGACTTTCAGTCCCTTGAATGCTTAAGTGAACTCCAACATATCGCTACACAATGAATTGAAGGCCTACCTAGTATTCAAGGGGTTAAAAGCAATGGTAAAATTAATTGGAATTTTAGAAAAGGGGATTTTCGTGTACTGACCGATAAATCCTTGTCTCATAGTCCATGTGGAACACAAAAATTATGGGGTAATGTCCCTTCCACCAGAAGGGCAGGGCATTGAACAAAACAGGTCTCTCACTCAGAGACTCCCAGTCTACACCACTTTAGCCCATCCTGGACATGCTTAGTTTATAGCAAATCTGAAAGAAATTAAACAGAAGCAGAACATGATGGGGCATCCTCTGGACCAGAGAACTCAAGGACCCTATGCCTTGGACTCAAACCATTGGATTTGTTCTGGAGTGAAGTCCTGTATTCCACAGGAGTTAAGGATTAATTTCTAATACACAAAAATCTCCTTTTCTCTTACGTATTAACTGGAACACAGGAAACATGTGGATATACCAAAGCATCCACCAAGATTCCAAGGCAGGAAGGAGAAAACCCCCCTCCAAACACAGACCAGTCCTATTGAAAGTAGACTGCTAAAACATGAACCTTGGGTTTCAATGGACACTAACACAACAAAAGAAAATCCAGAAGGACACCTAAATACCTAAGTAGGCATAACAGATTTAGAACCTTCCACCCAAAGATGACTTCAGCTGGGGGAAGGGAGTCTGTGCTGGGGAAGTTTGGGCATGTGAGAATGAGATTTACCTAAAATACACCAACATTCTGTGTGACTGGCTGGAATGACATAGACAGTTGTATTCCAAGTTCCTTCTTGATTTGGCTGTTATTATCTCTGTGTTAGACATGTCTGGGGGAGTCAGAAGGGAGCAAATGAGGTTTAACTCAAATACACCAACATTCTGTGTGACTGACAGGAATGACACAGACAGTTGTGGTCCACATTCCTTCATGATCTAGCTGTTATTATCTCTGTGCTGAGGGAGTCTGGGGACAGAAGTAATTGAACAGGGTTTTTATTTTTAATTTATTTTTGTTGAAAGTGATAGGGATGGGAGGGCAAAGTTAAAAATAAATAAGTAATAAAATAAAATGAAAAGAAAAGAAAAGATGAAAGGTGACAGTGACCCTGATGTTTGAGGGCAAATGCAAGTCTACTCAGTCAGTTCAATTGTGTACTTCACAGTGAAAACAAATACACAATAGCTGAGTAATGTTCAGAAAATACACAAAGGGCAGAGGGAGGGAGAAAGTAGTAGGAGCAGTGCAGAAGAGAAGAAAAGGCAGTCCGAATATACTGACTTGATGTTTGAAGCGCTATAACATTGATTCGGAATATTAAATCATTAGTACTCACGGAGTTGATCCCACCGGTGTCCTTAAAGCACCGGTTTCGCATGCAGGGAGAATCTGCTTGTCCCTGCTCAAGCGACCAGGTCTCCAAATCAAATGCTGATGTACACAAAGGTGGCCTCATTCGATGGATATAGGTATTCAAAGGGTTAATCCCAGTGTTTTGCTCATAATATCCAGAAAATGATAAAGGGTTTAAGCATGCTGGATGTGTCAAATATATTTATTTAAAAATCTATATTTAAAATATATAGTGTTTCATACACTTAAAAACATATTGTCTACCATTACATCAATGCTCATCAGAGTAACGTGTTTTGTAACATATAACAGTTACTTCCAAAAACCACTTTGAGCTTCACAAATAAGTAATCAAAGACAAACAAACAGCACACTTCTATTTAAGACTTTTCAAACCCACTCCTTAATTCGAATCTAGCCATTCCTAGAACCTTTATCTTGAATGACCAATCAACAACAATGTAGCAACTGATCTTATGTCACTACAATGCTGTTAATCAACCCTGTCTATTTCCAACCCTTTTATGTCAGAAAGAGGTCCCACAGATGACAGGCATTTGAATTTATATTTATATCAGAACGATGTTAGCTAAGTTAACTGAAACCTGCATATACACTATAACGAATGGAGTCAATCATATGGCATAACTCATTTATATTCTACATTTATGATTTCTACCCCTTTGGGACTGTATAACGATGTTATTAGGAGCCCAATAGCTTCACAAATTTCACACCTATTTTATGAAGGGTTGTTTTTAAATGTCATTAAGGGCTCGATACAAATGTTGGAATTAAAACCAACATGAAGAAAAAAACCTACCTTCGCGAGTTAACCAAGACTGGGTAACGTGAGATTCAAATCTTCCTTACCCAGAAAGCGATGACCAACAAAATACATGTTGACCTTAAACCTGCGTCGCATAGAAAACCTTAACTAAAAACACAGAATAAAAATGTTACCTAGCACCACGGCCAATCACAGCACCCCAAAGTATCAAGTTCAGTCAGAAAACCCAAAATCACTGACGACAGTCTAAACAGCATTCTCTGTGCTTCCCTACCCAGCCAGTAGGGAAACATAGAGAAGGCTTTCAGCACCATGGACAGCATTGAATGCCATAGGGATGTGCACTGCTCACCCCTGCGGCATTCAAAGGTTTACAATAAGCAGAAATAGTACACCAAGCACTACACAATGTCCCCCCTTCAACACCCCCCCCTTTAGTATGTCGATATATATTGCATATATTCGACATATTAACTCCATCAGACATTCACCTCAGGGACTGCCATGTAGTTGACAAAGCTGTCTTTTATTCAACACTTAACTCTTTGAGTACCAGAGTGGTAAGAAAGCATTGCTCAGCATGTTTCCTACCCCTCTGGTACCAAAGAGTTAATAGGCAACATATGCCTGTATAAGTGTGTGTATGTGAACAAATTAAGTTTTATTAATGAAATGTGTTTAACTTTAACATTATATACATTATACCTCAAAGACAGCTTTGTCGACTACATGGCAGTCCCTGAGGTGAATGTCTGATGGAGTTAGTATGTCGAATATATGCAATATATGTTGACATTCTAAGGGGGGGTGTCAATGGGGGGACATTGTGTAGTGCTTGGTGTACTATTTCTGTTTATTGTAAACCTTTGAATGCCACAGGGGTGAGCAGTGCACATCCCTATGGCATTCAATGCTGTCCATAGTGCTGAAAGTCGTCTCTGTGTTCCCCTACTGGCTGGGTATGGAAACACAGACTCATGTTATCCCTAACTCTCTGATTTATTTTCCTCGACTGTGGTTTTCTACTCTGAGTTGTGTGATGTTCGCCAAAACAAATGGGTGTTAGATTTCTGGAGGGAAATGTTGCAATTTAACTCGCGTTAGACCTAACTCCAACATTTGAATGGCTCTGGGCTTCACTTCTACATTGTCCTCTATGGGCGAGATTTTGATGTTTTAGAGACGGCGATGTGTGTTTCATAACTGCCGTTATTTCTTACTAGTGGGAACATTTGCATTGCTTACTTGATGTACAAAACCACCGTTGCCAGTTTTTTCTGCCAACGCCAACATTTGGATCGAGCCCTAAGCACCCAAGGAATAGAGGTCCATCTATATATATACAGCTGGACCCCTATATTCCTTCAGCTACTGTTACAGAATGGTTGTGTCAGAGTAAACAAACTGACACAAACAAAATGTAATGCCATGCTTACAAAATAAACTGGCATAAACAATGTAAAATGCCATTGTGCCCTACGATACACTAACAAAGGACGGTTATATTTTAAAACGTAACAAGATCCATGATTGAAAACTGCAGCGCATCCATAAAATAAAACCCCACCAATATCAAATAATACTCTAATAAAAGGGTTATTTATCCCTAAATACCAACATGGTGGATTCTTTAATGGACCAAAGAATGTGCATGCTCGTTCCATTAAGTTGAACTATATTGTGCCTTCTATAGTCTCATTAAGCCCTACCGGCCATAGTGTATCCATCTTAAAGATCCAATAGGACTCACGGTTTATTAACCGCTGAGTCCTATTATAGGCAGTTGAGCATGTAATATATTCAATAGGGGTAACCTGTAGGACCAAACAATCTCGGTTATGTGTCATACAATGGCAAGAAACACTATGAAAATGATATCTATTTTCCACATTTCTCCTATGTTGTCCAAACCTGGTACGTAGTTTTTGCGTGGTTCTCTCAATGCATTGGAGACCGCATTTGCAGTCTATCAAATAGACAACAAATGTGGTCTCACATGTCATATATTGTTTAATATCAAAAATTTCTTTTGTAGAATTAGAACAAATCTTTTTCCACCATGACTGATATTCCTGCAGGTCAAACACCGATCATGTCCACAGTGCCTACTCTATCTAAAAATGTGCTCCTTCTAGTATCATTTGACTTGCTAGCGCTCAACTTCCTTGGTGCAACATTACTTTTTAGGGTTCTAGCCCTTCTAAAAATGATTTTTGGTTTATTTGGAATTACAGATTTCAATAATGGATCTCTGTAAAATGGTCAAATGGGTTTCTAAAATGGTCCTAATCTCCTTATGTGCCACATTAAACTGAGTTACAAAGCCACATTTGTTATTAATATTAATTTTATCTTTAATCCTGTTATTTTCACTTTTCTCAATCTTCACATTAATATTCTGATTTCTAATAATTTTGTTCCAACATTTATTTCTCGCTTTTTAATAAGAACTTTTAATTAATCCTTTTGGGTAACTTTTTTCTAAAAACCTATCTTTTAAGAATTCACTTTGTAAATCAAAATAACTAATTTCCAAACAATTTCTGAGTAGTCTTAAAAACTGACTATATGGAACATTATTGAGCCACTGTTTGTAATGTGAGCTTTTATAGTCCAAAAAGCTATTAGTGTTTTTCACCTGTCAGTTTGCCTATTCCACATATATGTGCATGTTAGGCTGATCATCCATGTGAATATCCTGATCTACTGCTTTAACTGCATTATGCAAAATACATGTTCACATATGAGAGGCAGATAGGGACTTGCCTTAAGCTGGGGTGCCTTGACAGGGCAGGCAAGCTTTCCATATCTTTGGACAAAATATATGACACTAAGCCCCACTGTTTCATTTGTAGCAAGTCATAGGTTGCTTGTTTATAAAAAAAAAATCAGGGTTTGATGCACAGAAACCCCTTTTTGTTCACTTACTAAAGAAGTGGTGCGTGATGCTGAGGATGACCTAATGATGGCTGATTATGATGATGTAGATCTATATGTTGTATGTGTAAGATGCACGTGAGCAGGGGGAAAGCAGGCTCACACCTAGGCATCTCCTCAATGGGATTCCACCTAAAGCAAAAGAACAGGTCTGAATGGGAGGCACACTATCAACATATCAGAGGTGCGTGCCACAACCAGCAGCAGCCAAAGCACTCCAAAAAGTTCATGGGGTTCTGAGGGACATAACAGAAGTAGCAATGTTATTGATTGCTCCTGCTTCAGATGACTAGGATGACTCTGTGTGTGCTATAGTAGATGTCATATCCTCTCACGCATGCTGCCTCCACCTCTATCACCTCCTCTATTCACGTTTTAAAGCTATCAAGTTCCAGGGTTGTCTGCTATGTACTGCCAGCCTGCACTTACTGAGTTCTTGGGAAGGAGTCAAAAACTTCACAGAAACAATTCCAAATGTCTTCTTTGTAATGGTAAGGTGGTAAGGATGATGGCAGTGGGCATGCTGACATAGTCTTTCATTGAAAATTGAGGTTATAGAGTACTGATGTCATGTGTAGATCCTCGCTGGCATATCCTAAGTCTTAGTTATTTTTACAAGCAGGTGGTTAGTGTGGTGGGCAAAGGGCTGGAATGCTCATACAAAAAGAAAATCCACCTGACAAAAGATATGGATACAAGTGGGCAGAGCACAGACTATATGACTTTGACAGCTCACTGGGTTTCCCTCACAGCACCACCAGTGGACAATGCAATTAACTTACAGGATCAGGTGACCACCAGTAATCTTGCTTCTTTTTCTGGCAGTGTGATTAAAAGGGAGTAGCAGCTGTAGGATAGCCAATACCATCAACATGCCACCTTGTGCATGCAGAGTTATTAGAGACAGTCCCACACAGCTGTAGATGTATTAAGTAAACTAGAGAAGGGGATAGAGGAATGGCTTGTACTCCACTCCTTGAAAGCAGATTTTGTTTCTCCTGATAGTGGCTCCAACATAATTGCTGCCTTGAGAGTAGAAGATAGGGTGCATATGCCCTACTTTGCTCATGTGCTAAATTTTATTGTGACCAGATTCTTGGCAGAATCCAAAACCCTCAGAGAGATGATGAATATTGCCTGTAAAATCTGCTCCCGTTTTAACTGCTCCTATAGTGTATGCAATGTGTAATATTCCATACAAGAGTGTAACAACCTACCCCATCACCAGCTGAAAATGGAGGTCCCTACCAGGTGGAATTACATATTGCACATGCTAGATCATTTGCACAAGCAGAATAAGACCATTAGTGAGTATATAATGGAAAACTGGAAGGCTATGGAGGGATCCTCTTTGTCACCTGACCAATGACAACTAGCATGCAATGTATGTGAACTACTGAAACCTTTTGAGGAGGCAACCATGCTAGTTAGTCACATAGGGGCATGAAGATCAACTCTAGCTGAAAAATCATAAGAATTTTGAGATGGCAATGTCTAATCACTTCAGTGTACTGCAAGACTATTGTAGCTATTGCCCATGCCTTTGTAACGGTTTTATGTACACACAGAGATGGAAGGTTTTGGTAAAACACAGTTTTATTGAACCACACAGAATAAAATTAACCCTCGCGGGTCCAGCATATAAATACGATTATAATACTGACACAGGACAGGTTACAGTGATGTCAATAACCCACCCGGGTCCAGTATATGTAAAACAAAATACAGTACTGACACAGGTCAGGTTACAGTTCGTATGATACAGTGAGACAATGGCAGAATGGTACTATTAGACCAGGAATAGCTGATAGGCCCTAATAGCGGAAGGCTCACAGGACACTATCTACGCAGAGAGTGACACAATAATGACTGTAGCCACAAAGGAGCAAGCGGAGCCCAGGATAAGTGACTGGCTACTGGAACAACAGAGGTAGACTGCAACTGGAGGTGCAGTGTAACGCCAAACCGAGACTGCAATAGACTGTGACCCAAGTGCATAGCACTGCCCTGCAAGGGGTTAACAAACTCTCTCCAACCTGAGGACAGCTGCCAGATCGTATAGACAGACTGAGGCGCCCAAGAGTAACCCAACCTAAAATTAAAGGCAGTAAACAGGCCAAGCGTATCGTGGTGCTACCGGAAATATCTCCACACCAGAGTGAGAGAGGACAAGGCACTATGGGGTGACCGGGTCACAGTATAAAACTTCCTGAGCAGTAACCAAGGCAACCAGAGGTCTGTACAAGACAGAGAGAGATCACCGGACTACAGCCCCAAACCGGATCACCGGAAGGAGTGAGAACCGGGCCGAGACACACAGAGTAGACACGTTAGCCAATACGGGTCGGTACACAAAGCAGGAACATCAGCCAAGCCGGGTCGGTACACAGAGCAGGACCGTCTGCCAAGCCGGGTCGGTACACAGAGCAGGAACGTCAGCCAAGCTGAGTTGGTATACAGAGCAGGAACGTCAGCCAATCCGGGTCGGTACACAAAGCAGGATCATCAGCCAATCCGGGTCGGTACACAGAGCAGGAACGTAAACAAGCAGAGTAGTCAGGCAGTCCGGGTCATACACTGGAATCATACAAAAATAATGGAACAAGTGCTAGCAACGGGAACACCACGAAAGGGCACTGCAGAAGTGACAGGGCTGAGTATTTAAGGGCTGTCACTGGGAGGAGCAACATAACGTAGCCAATGAAAAGGTATCAGGAAGTAGCAGAATTTCACCAGCAAAGCACGGGCACCGTGATAGCCTTTGTACCTACTGCAAAATAAGAAAAAAAAACTTGAATATCAAAAGCAACAGTTGCCATGATGAAAAAGTGATGAGAAATTAAGCAAAACTGTAATATTAGAAACAGGGTAGTATGTGTACAAATGTGCAAGCCAGTAAGTAAGCACATTAAAGAAGAAACACACAAGTTCAATGTTGAACTAATCAGATGGACACTGGAAGAAAATTAAGGGCAAAATAAAGCAAAACAAAAGATGGCCACACATAGGAGACAAATGTTTACATTAAAGCTTGAAGATGGTACAACAGCAAAAACTCAACAACAAATATTAAAATGAGATGAAGAATTTTATTAAAATCTTTATAAGGATGAAGGACAACAACTGAATGCAGTTCCAGAGACTGAAACTGTGCCTGACATTTTGGTAGAAGTTGCAATAATATCAATGAAAATTGGGATGGCAAGCATTTGGAAAACTTAGCAATACTGTCTTTAAGACAAATTTACCACTCTGCCTCAAGTTAAAGGTTTTTGACCAGTGTATCCTTCCAGTCCTTACGTATGGCTGAAACACAGACACTGAATGCCAAATTCATACAAAATCTTAAAGTCACACAGAGAAGTATGGAGAGGAAAATTCTAAACATAGCAAAAAGAGATCAAAAAATGTGTACACATATTCATTAGCAAACAAATGTCTATGGCATCACTGAAACAGTAAAGCCCCTGAAATGGAAATGGGCAGGCCACATAGCAAGAAGGCCTGGTGGTTGATGGACCAGACAAATACTGTAAAGGATTCCACTCAATACTAAACTTCCAAAAAGAAGACCAAAGGCAAGATGGTTAGATGAAATTATCAAATTTGTTGGTACACAGTGGCAACAAACGCCACAGGTCCAAAGTTGTTGGAAGGTTACAGAAGAGGCCTTTATTCTGCAGTGGATCAACAGTGGCTGAAAATGATGATGAGAGATATATATATCAATCCCACCATACCAGTCCACCAGCATCTTGCACTTCTGCCACACTCGGTGTAGGTTGTGATTTGTGAACTTTTTATTTATTTATTTTTTTAAATCTCCTTTAAAATTCTGATTAACCAGCATAGCAAGTGGCTTACAGAGAGAAAACAAAAACCCTGAGTAAATACTTTTTTCATGACACACTCTTACCAAAAACAAGACATGAGTTAAAAAAACAAAAATTGCATGACTCAGGTTTGCAGAAAATAAGCCCTGTGTAAATAAGCTTTTGTAGGACTCAGGTTTTTCTTAATCAGAGCTGTTGTGCCAAGGATTGTTCCCTCTTTTCCCTTTTCCACCACCTTGTCACAATAGTGAAATAGGGAAAATATTCACACACCCATGATTTCAGTGAGGGGAGAGGTGGAGAAAAATGGGGGGAGATTCACTAAGTGGTGATAAAGAGGTGATAAAGTGGAGATGACTTCTCCAGGTTATCACTTAACCAATTCCTATACTATTCTAAGGAGTCTATGCACTAAGATTTCTTTAGCTTTGGAGATTTTAGTGAATAGACTTCATAGAACAACATAGGAACTGGAGAAGTGATAAACTAGAGAACTCATCTCCACTTTATCACCGCTTAGTGAATCTACCCCATGGTCTTGTTCTTCTCCACAATCACCTTTACTGGGGGTAGTTTTATATTTCATAGTTGTGCATAATATGAGAGCAAATGTGTCACTTATGATATTTCCCAGTTCTTCCCCTATTTCCTTATACAGACTGTGCACATTGCATTTGCTGATTAAAGGCATAGTTCCTTCCTGCAAGGGAAAAATAGTATTCCACCACACCCTTGATTTCGAAGGAGATGCAGGAGGAGATTGAGAGATGCATAATTGGACATCTTCCTCTCTCTAGATGCATTTAAAGTGGTGTGGGGCTTGTTGTGATGTTGCTGCTACCTCAACAAGAATAAGGCTAATGGCAAGTAGAAGCATCAGCATACCACTGCCTGTCTTGTATCAGTGCTCATGATCCTAGTCCCACACAGCCGCCTAATTTTCCTGCTGCTTAGGCCAGTCAGCTGCCATAATTTGCTTTCAAGCCTTGCTGTAATATTTTTAATGTTTAACTATCTGTAGGCATATAACACAAATATTCTTCAGGCTTTTCTTTCTGTAATCCTGCTGCTATGCGTGGCAACCATTGTTTTTAAAGAGATAATAATAAAGGTTACAGCTTACCCTGAATGTGGAAGATGTGTAAGTGGTGGAAGACTGGTGTGGTGTTTTTGGTTTATTTATATAAACATTCTCTCTTTTATCCTCCACAATGCAACCTTAACTCAATCTATCAGCATACGTTTACTTTCTTTGTCAGAATCCAATTCCTCAGAGAGGTGCTGCTGATCGTCATGCCTTGGTACAAATTGATCATGCTTTAGCAGAAATTCAGAAATTTTATATTTAAAGCTGAGGTCCACCAAAGTAGAAATAATGTTTTCATCATAGGGAAACTATACAAGGATCCTGCTCAAAGCATGCTAAGTTGCTAACATGTCCTTCACTAGCTGGCACATGTCTGTGTTGTCATTATTGTAACTAAATATATCAGTTGGAGAATCTTGTTAATTCCTGCCCCAATATAACTAATCAACAAGATGTCCACCTTAAAAGGTTTCAACAGTTCACAAAGGTCAAACATTATCTGCTATTGCCCAGGTGATCAAGATGCTCCTTCCAAAACCTTCCAGTTTTGCATTGTGTACTTGCTAATGGCCATATACTGCCCATACAACACTCTAGCATGCACAAAGTGGAATTCCACCTGGTAAAGACCTCCATTATCATCTAGTGATTGGTCAGGTTTTTATGCTCATTTAATGAATATAATGCAATAAGAATACTGTAGCAGCGTCTAAAATGGGCACCAATTTTGCAGGTGATATTCAACATTTCTCTAAATGTTTCAGACTCCGAGAGGAATCAAGTCACAACTAAGTTTAGCACATTGGCAATGCAGGGTACGTGCACCATATCACCTATTCTTAAGCAAGCTATTATGTTGAAACCATTATCAGCAGACACAAATCCAGATTTCAAGGAGCTGGGTACAAGCCATTCATCTATCACCTGTTCTAGTTTATTTAACACATCTATGGCTTTGTAGGATTGTCTCTCAAAACTCTGCATGCACAAAGCAGAGTGCCAATGGCATGGGGTATCCGGCTGCTGTCGTTTAAGAATGCTGTCAGAACCAAGATCAAGATCACTGGCTGTGCCTATGACCTGATGCTGCATGCTATTTTTGCCAGCTGGGGGAGGGTAATCCAGTGAGCAGTGACTGTCATACAGTCAGGGCTCTGGCCATTAGTCCTCATATCTTTTGTCAAAGGAAATTTTTTGCTGTATGTGGTTTCCAGCCATTTACTCTCCACACTAAATACCTGCTTCTACAATATATGTCACAACTGTCCTGGAAAAATTACTCAGGCTTGAGACATGCTAGTGATGTGCAACACATGACATCAGTTCTTTATAACCTCTGTTTCCAAAAAAAGAATATGGCAGCATGTCACCTACCAACATATTGGCATCTCTGCCATTCTACAGGTGTTTGGGATTATTTTTGTGAAGTCTGTATGTATGCTGGCCAAGCTTATACAGCAAGTGGAAGTCAACAACACAATAGGACACTGTCCCTTTAAGTTCAACAATGGCTACCTGGCTGTCGAATACCAGATGGATGAAGGAAAACAAATAGTCTGTTTTGGATGAAAAATTAATTCATAAAATGCTAGACAGGAAAATACTTCTGACCCATGATCATGGTGAATAGCAGTAGATAGCAGCAGGTAAGATACACTATCCACTCCATTGTTTGTCTGTCAAGAAGGATTTGAAAGTTAGTCAGCTGAGGGACAGACTGTTCATTCACTGAAATTAATTCCATAGATCAGGTGCAGTTTGAGAACCATATTAAACCACCTTAAAAGATGATAATGCGCATGTTATATGGTTATTTTGATCAAAACCTCAAGGAAAGAGATTAATGCAAAAATAGAGTGTTATATCAAAAGTGAAGATTCACAAAGAATGTGTTGGGCTTTTCTAGATGCCATGCAAATTGTAGTAAATGGAATGTAAAAAAGTAAGTAATGAACTTGATGTTCAACAACAGTGAAACATTTCAGCCTAGACTATTAGTTATAGTGTAGAAGTGGCCAACAGTTGATGGCAGTGAACAGCTGCTGCCTGTACCAGTCCATGGGTTTAATAAGGCAGATGTCAGAATAAATTCAAAAATACACATACAGTAGAAACCAACATAACACACCTAGATTACTGCCTTGTACACTGTTTGGACCTTGTGAACTGGGTGAACATATCTGGAGTTTCAAACAAGAGAAAAGAACTGGTGTGCTCCTACCGGATTAAATTGTATACATTAGAAGGTAAATGAAATGACAATTGCAAGTGTCCCCAAAGGATAATAGGAGATACCCAGATTTGCAGCTTCTTCCAATAGCATCCTTAGCAAAACACCTCTGCAGAAACTAATTCACAAATATATAGAAAAGAAGAGCGCAAAAAATCTGAGAGTATCTCTGTATATATAAAAAATAGCTGCTTAATGTAGACTAATACTTAGAAGATTTAACCTTGCAAGTAAGCCTCCAGAGCCACAATCTGGCTAATCAGTAAGAGAGAACATCCCAGTTCATCTAGGCAACCTCCGTGAGCCACTTCCAATATTTGGAGTTCCCCCATTGCTGAATCCTTAAAGGGATAGTAATACTTAAAATGTAAAATATATATATAAATGAGCCTCATTGCATAATTTATGGTCCCACACACAGAGCATAATTTATGTCTCCTCAGAAAAGAAACTTGCATTGAACAGAATGTCTCATTACATAATCTATGTCTCATTGGGAGACACAACTCCCATTGGGTGAGTCATTGGGGACTTTACTGCTCCCATTGGGTGATTCAATGGGGGCATGTTTATCATACAGGGAGTTGTCCCGCCCCCTCCAGCCCGCCCATCACTATCCAACTGACAAAAAAATATATAGCTGCCACTCGCTCCTGAAGTAAGGAATATCAATAACTTCTCCCGGTCCACGCACACTCTCACTCAGGATCATGACCCCACAAACACACTGTTTCACCTCCCACAGATAATTGTAACCCTCCATACACTCTGTTTCAGTACATGGGTGTAATGTTTCCATAAAACACAAACACTCAGGGATAAACTTAATAGCAACTCTTTTATTTAACGCTTTTCATCTCTTCAGTCACCTCACTGTCTGTTTTCAACTGTCACTCCTCCACTTCCTGCTTCCTGCCCTTTCTCCTTAAAGGGATAGTAATACTTCATTTTAACTTTATTTTATTTTTTAGGCATTAAAAAAACATGAAGAATGATATAAGTCTTATCTCTCAAACCTTTATGGTTTATGAGATATTCACAAGCAAAGTTTCCCCCTCCCTCCCCTTTTACTGATGTAACACTGTTCAGCCTGAGCAGAAGGGAGGTGGCCAGGTAGACTGCAGAGAGGGACAATCTTCAATTAAGATAAGGGAAAAACCT
The DNA here is from genome assembly GCA_037306005.1 of Rhinophrynus dorsalis. Lineage (NCBI taxonomy): Eukaryota > Metazoa > Chordata > Amphibia > Anura > Rhinophrynidae > Rhinophrynus > Rhinophrynus dorsalis. The sequence continues at coordinate 63,385,908 of CM074721.1, read as the reverse complement.
GAAAAGCTTGTCAAGGGGGGCAGGGATTTCATTGTTTTCATAGGAATAAGAGTGTCCCCTTCTTTTATCTGTCCAGTCTATGGACTGCATTCCACATCTGAGAAGAGATTGTTTACAGTAGGTAAAAGGGGCGGGAGGGGGAAACTTTGCTTGTGAATATCTCATAAACCATAAAGGTTTCAGAGATAAGACTTATATCATTCTTCATGTTTTTTTAATGCCTACAAAATAAAATAAAGTTAAAACGAAGTATTACTATCCCTTTAAAAGGAGAGAGATACTTTGCTGTATGTTATAGAGGGCAAGCCTCAAACACCACTTTCTATTTGTTCCCTCAGCATATTGCTACGCTGCCTCAACTGAAGAGCCACCCAGGGCCGGCACAACACATTGTGCTGCCTGGGTCCAAGGATGAAATGCTGCCCCCCCAAACTACACCCACCAAAACACGCTCATATGGCTGCTCTAAGCAAATTTAACCCTTTGAGTACAGGGGTATGCAGTGCAGTGCAGTGCGCTGCATACCCCTCTGGCACACTAAAGGTTAAGCCCCAGGTCTTTCAAAGCCAGCCAACTCCCCTGGTTACATTCCCTGTGCAGTTAGTATAATGTGAAGACAAATGGAAGAACTGCACATTTTAGATGATATTTTAAAACTGTCCGTTTTTTTTGCAATTGCAGCAGTGTTAGATAGCAATCTTTCACATAGGACACCACTTTAACCCTTTCATAACCAGGGATGTCTGCTCCTGTACTCAAAGGGTTAGAATTTTCTGCTCCTGTACTCAAAGGGTTATAAAATCTAACCATACAGGAGCAGACATCCCTGGTTATTAAATTGTTAAAGTGGTGTCCTGTGTGAAAGACTGATATCTAACTCTGCTGCAGATTTTTTAAAAAATGGACAATTATAAAATACCATCTATGTCTGTCACCCCCCCATGTCTCTCCCTCCATGCCACCCATGTCTCTCTCTGTCCCTCCCTCCATGCAACCTATGTCTCTCTCTCTCCCTCCCTCCATTCCACCCATGTCTCTCTCTCTCTCCCTCCATGCCACCCATGTCTCTCTCTCTCCCTCCATGCCACCCATGTCTCTCTCTCTCTCTCCCTCCATGCCACCCATGTCTCTCTCTCTCCCTCCATGTCACCCATGTCTCTCTCTCTCTCTCTCCGTCCATGCCACTCGTGTCTCTCTCTCTCTCCCTTCATGCCACCCATGTCTCTCTCTCTCCCTCCATGCCACTCATGTCTGTCTCTCTCTCTCTCCCTTCATGCCACCCATGTCTCTCTCTCTCCCTCCATGCCACTCATGTCTGTCTCTCTCTCACTCCCTCCATCCCACCCATGTCTGTCTCTCTCTTCACCATGTCATACATGTGTCTCTCCTCTCCCCATGTGTCTCTATGCCATATATCTTCTCCTCTTTTGTCTTTCTCTCCTCCATGTCTGTCTCTCTCCTCTTCCAACCTCTGTCTGTCTCTCGTCTCCCTCCATATGCCACAACCAGTTTGCCCATTAAATATGCCACTGCCAGATGCCCATTAAAACATGCCCCAGCACCCATATTGCTGAGCCAGGACTTACCTCAGCACCCCAGAACATGCCCCATTGCCCACCCAGGACTTACCCCAGAATCCCAGGACATGCCCCATTGCCCACCCAGGACTTACCCCAGCACCCCAGGACATGCCCGAATGCCCACCCAGGACTTACCTCAGCACCCCAGAACATGCCCCATTGCCCGCCCAGAACTTACCCCAGCACATGCCCCATTGCCCACCCAGGACGTACCCCAGCACCCCAGGACATGCCCACCCAGGACTTACCCCAGCGCCCCAGGACATGCCCCATTGCCCACCCAGGACTTACCCCAGCACCCCAGGACATGCCCTATTGCCCACCCAGGACTTACCCCAGCACCCCAGGACATGCCCGAATGCCCACCCAGGACTTACCTCAGCACCCCAGAACATGCCCCATTGCCCGCCCAGAACTTACCCCAGCACATGCCCCATTGCCCACCCAGGACGTACCCCAGCACCCCAGGACATGCCCACCCAGGACTTACCCCAGCGCCCCAGGACATGCCCCATTGCCCACCCAGGACTTACCCCAGCACCCCAGGACATGCCCTATTGCCCACCCAGGATGTACCCCAGCACCCCAGGACATGCCCACCCAGGACTTACCCCAGCACCCCAGGACATGCCCCATTGCCCACCCAGGACTTACCCCCGCCAGCACCCACAGTTGTCCAGCTCACTGGTGTCTAATGGCGGACAGCTTGATCCTCCCATGCTGCCTCTCGCACTCCCCGCGTGGTCTGATGTCTGAGCGCCGGCAGGTCACGTGAGTCCCGGTGCTCTGACCTCAGTACAGCGTGGGGAGCGAGAGAGGCAATATGGGAGGATGTCTGTGCGCAAGCCCGCCCACAGAGTGGCTGTCAAGTCTTTTTTTTTTGCAGGAGACACCCTGCCAAGCGCGCCTGCTGTGACAGTGATTAGTCTGGCTCAGCCTCAGGCTGACAGACTGAGGCTGAGCCACACTAATTACTGTCACAGCAGGCGCGCCGCTCGCAGGAGGGAGTCAAAACTCTTTGTCCTGTGCCGTGTGGACACAGACCTGGAGGCTGGCTGACATACAGTGGCCAGCAAATTGCCGCCCCAGTCAAAGTGCCGCCTGGGTCCATGGACCCACCGGGACCCATGTTAGGGCCATCCCTGGAGCCACCGTGTGTTATATTGCTATGTTACCATAACTTAACCCTTTGAGTGCCAGCTTTGCAATGCGTTGTGTACCCCTCTGGCACTCAAAGGGTTAAGTAAGGAGGAGTTACTGCTTCCATTGGGTGATTCAATGGGGGGAGTCATTTAAATCATGCAGGGAGTTGGTCTGCCCACACTATCCAGCCCGCCCACCACTATCCAAGTAACTGAAAAACCAAAATGGCTGCCACTCGCTCCTACACCACAGACACAAAAACTTCAGCCAAAAAAACACACACACACTCAATCACACACACACACACACTCACACTCTCACACACACTCAATCATACACACTCACAATAATTCACACACTCACACTCTCTCACTCACACTCTCTCACTCACACATTCACTCACTCTCAATCACAATCACACACACTCACACACACTCAATCACACTCACTCACACACTCTCTCACACTCGCTCACTCACACACTCTCACACACTCAATCACACACACTGTCACTCAATCACACACACTCTCACACACTTACTCACTTTCATACACCCTCTCACTCACTCACACATTCTCACTCAATCACACACACTCACTAACTCACTCACGCAATCACTCTCATGCAATCTCTCATACGCAATCACTCACTCTTGCACTCACACGCACTCACACTCACTTACTCAAACCCCGGGAGCCAGCACGATCCACCTTCCATCATAGTCTCACTCACACTCACTCACACCCTGGGAGCCAGCACAATCCACCTTCTACCATAGTATGTGCATTTACCACATGCATTTCAACTACATGAATGAATGCCACTCACTCACACACACTCACTCACACCCGGGAGCCAGCACGATCCACCTTCCACCATAGCATGTGCAATCACCACATGCATTTCAACTATATGAATGAATGCCACAGTGGAGGCATAAGTAGAAAACACAAGCTCATTACAATGTAAGTCACCCCCTTATGACTCACTGTGTGTGTGTGTGTCTCTGTGTGTGCCTGTGTGTTCCTCACTGTGTGTGTTGCAGGTATGTATCACACTCTATGTGTCTGCATGTTGTGCATTGCATGTATGTGTGTATGACTGTCGATTTTTATGCATCTCAGCGCTTGCGTGTGCATTTGCGTGTGTGTCTCTGTATGTGTGTTTGTCTTGCATCCATGTGTGTGCATTAATTCCCTATATATTCTGATGGGCAGCGCCGTCCCACATTGCTAGTATATATATATGATTTATGGTCTATGGACCAGAGCTGTCCATAGGATAGTGTAACAACAGCACCACTGTACAATTTCAGGCCACTGTGATATTGCATCTAAAAAAATTCAACTTTGAGCTGTAATAACTTTTGAATAAAACACCTTTCAGCAGTTAGAGTACCCTTTTTTGTTCAGGGGGATAAACACTACATTATATATTTTTTTACATATTAAATATTACTATCCCTTTAAGGTATTATTCAGAAATCCAAAGATGACCAATCTTGGAGCAAAACAGCTCACCACCGCTAGAGAAGTCTAACAATGCATTTGAGACCTCTCTAGCATTCAATGGGTTAAAATCACCATTGCTATATTTGGGATCTTTGGGTGTAGTTGGTATGCTTCAACATTTTTTTTTCATAATGAACACAGTGTTTTAGTATATGAAACAAACAAAACAATCCTGTATTCTTTAAGGTCAGAATCTGTAAATAAAAAAATGCACAGTTTCATAAGACACAAAACACATTATGCAAAACAAATGTTTTGTTTTGCCTACTTTTTTTCTGAAACAGTTTTATTAAAAAAGGACATACAGATAGGGACTGGGGGAAGGGGCATCCCCATGAACTATGACAGTACATGGAAAGTTCTAGCATGAGTATCAGGAAGACACTAGGTGGAACATCCTAATCACCAATGCAAGAAGGTTAAATTAAAGGTGAGTGTCAAACCAGATAAATATACAGGCATCACTGGCTCATGGGAGGTGGTATGAAAGGTAGACTCCCATGTGTGGGAGGATCATAGGGTATGGTAGAGTGAAGGGTAAGGGAGAAAAAGAAAAAAAAAGGAATGAGGAAGGGGAGGGGAGGGGATAGAAGGAACAGGGAAGTGAACAAGTTCTTATAAAGAAGAGAAGAAAAAAAATAAATAGGGAACCTAATAGAGCACCCAACCAAAATAAATGAAAATAGTTAATAATTAATTATCAAAAATAGAAAAAAATGTATTAAATAATAAAAATATCATGCATACATGGATGTTGGAACCCACCTCAAATAATCCTGCATACACCTCCTAAAAAATCCCTAACAGTAAAAATAAATTACAAACTTGACATAAGACACAAAATTACATAAATAAAAATCAATACCTCGAAGTATCGAGAAAGAAACCAAGTCCTCAAATTGTGTGCGCACCAAAAATATATAAAGTCATTGAAGACAGATGAAAACAGTGGATAAATAACGCACAATATCCAGTGCTATAGTAAGCAGACAATGAGGTGAATCATGATGTGAAAGCCACACATTGATGCATGTAACATGAAGATGTTAAAATGATGATGTTAGTAGATGGATAACCAAATGTAATTAGATGAAAAACAAAGACAAAGAGAAAAAAAATAAATGAGGTCTTTGGGGGTGGGGATGTGTGTAGCATGGACCCTGGGATCAAGATTGATGATGTTATGACTTCAGGCTTGGTGATGCACACGTCTCACTTGTAAGAAGGGGTTGGCCTTCTCTCGGACACATAAGGGAGATGAATTTGAGATAATAAAGGATCTTAACCTTTTTTCTAGAAAGGTACCCCTTCACAAATTACATGATGACTGCAGAAATATCCATCAAGATCAGGATAAGGGATTACTGCAAATTTTGGAGGAAATGGGAAAATAAGGTAGAGGAATTCACGATGAGGGGTTGTTGCCCTTTGATGCTATATTTACAAAGTTGAAGAAAAAAATCTACAACAATACCCCCTTTGAGTTTGAATTTGTCTATTCTTGCATTTACTAAGGCAGTTCAGGAGGACTTGAAAAGAATAGATTTCAATGGGAACTTTAATGATAATCTGCCTACTGATGAACGCACTGCCCTCCAAGAATTACAATCAAACTCTACAATTGTTATAAAGCAGAGTGATAAGGGGGCATCGTGGTTCTGATGTCAGAAGATTATTATGTAAAGTAAATTAGACATCTCAGTGACAGAAACTGTTAGGAGCCTTTAAAATGTGGCCCAACAAAAACAATTCAGGAAACTCTAAGAAAGAAGTTAGAATTGGGTTTTAAGGAGGGTTTGATATCAAAAAAAGAAAAAGAATGCACGTGGGTAACTAATCCAACTGAACTGTCCCTACCCTGTATATTTTGTTGAAAGCCCATACATCTCTGAAGAATCCTCCTGGACAGCTGGGGATTTTTAGGACTGGAGGTGTATTAGAAAAAGTTGGTCAATATATAGATAAACGATTAAAGCCTTTTTTGAAGACTTTGCCCTCCTATTTAGAGGATACAGGAGATGTAATAAGGAGGCTATTGGGTGTTGATGTGAGGGCCTGGGAGCACTCCCTTCTAATACTATGGATTGGAGTCCATCTACACATCAGCATCCAATGGAATTGGACTCTGGGCTTATCAAGCCTATTTGGTTCCAGAAAACATGATCTCTGCCAACAGAATAAATTTAGAGTGGAACTGTTGTATTTTGTTCTGAACAATAATTATTTTATATTCGGTGGCAGGTTTTGTCTCAGAACTAGGGATGGGTGAAAATTTTTGCCTCAAACTGAAATCGGTGTATAATGGCACTTCCCACTTAGCAAACAATCTGCCGTGAAAAGTGGCATTCAACCTCTTTTTTCGCCTACCTCATTCCATTGAAATCAATGGGAACATTGAATTTAAACACAACGCATAGCAAATATTATTTTATTTCCAAAAGGCATAGAATAAAAGCGGCATGAAAATGCCTGTGTTGGTAGGGTGTGGAGAAAGAATCAGTTGAACAGGGAATGTTTTTTTTTTTGGGGGGGGTTGTTTACTGGGATTGGGGCTGGCAGTAAATAAAAAAAATAAATCCTAAATACAATTAAAAAAGCCATAATATATGGTATAAAAGGGGTCTGAGAAGGGTTCCTTTGTTGGTGGGTGGAGTCTGGGGAATGAATCAGTTCAACAGGGAATTCGTTTGGGGGGGTTTCTTGACTGGTATTGGGGGGCAATTAATAAAAAAATAAAATAAAATAAGAAATGTGTATGTAAAGTGATAGAGACAGGAACCCCTGACTTAAGTTGTCACTGTTACTTGACATGACAGAGTATTTTGTAGAGGATGATTTGTTAGATTTGCTGTTAGAGGCCCAAGCCCTGAGGAAACATTGATTTGGAGGAATTAGACTTATTAGAGGCACAAGCCATGAAGAAACATTGATTTGTAGGACTTAGGCTTGTTTTGCACAAACCATAAGGAAACATTGATTTGTAGGACTTAGGCTTGTTAGAAACAATTAGTAACAGGACAATTCAACAGTTGTAACATCAGAAACTACAACTATATAACCAACAAACAACATCACGTCAGAGGTGGTGTAGAGACACAGTTCCAACATGTCTCTTACCTACTTCTGGCTTGTATAAGCCAGAGAAGTTTTCACCATGCTCATCATCAGCAGCCCCACTACTAGATTATTCCTCCTCTTTTGCTGGTTGTGGCTGTGAGTGTGACATAGGTATAGGGGGTGCACCTGGTGTCATACTCACAGACACAGAAGCAACAGACTAAGAGACTGGCAACAACTCTGTGCACAAAGCCACATAAATTCACCCCAATGCCATGAGAATGTTGTGGCACCACTTTCTGCTGGGGTGCTTGTTAATGAAAGAATATCTGGTTCAGGTGGTGGACTGAGTCAAAGGGGACGTGGTTTTAGTGGTAGTAAACCTATCTGCTGTGGGGCATTATTTATTTGAGTCACAGAAGGATGTGGTGGCATCTCTATCTGCTGCAGGTAAGATATGGGGTCTCTCAGTCAAACAGGATGTGGAGGGAGTGGTAACAATACTATCTTATTTTAGTGGGCTCATAGTTATAGGGCATGTGGTGGGAAAGGTAGCAGTACTATCTACTTCCAGTGGGCTTTGATGTCTCTTAGTTATAGGGAATGTGATGGGGCTCTGCTGATGAGCACTGCCACTACTAGGTGTGTTGCTACTAGATTGCTCAACACCCTCAGACAGAGCAGCAATAAAGGTAATGGTGGTGGTGCATATAATATAGTAGTGGAGAGGGAATTATCAAAAACATAGAAAGCATAGTAGGGGAATGTCAAAGTTTTCTCAAGAAATTCAATGGAGGTAGTAAAAAAAGAAGAAAATGTATACATTTTCAAAGTATGGGAATGATTTCAGAAAAAGTTACAAATTGTGGATTTTCCACAAAAATCCCTGTGCAAAAATTAATTTTGTCTCTGTTCCCAACTATTTATCTCCTCTTCCATCCCCATCTGTCTCTCCCATGCATTCCCATCCCTATCTCTTCACTCCTTCTGAGTTCTGTCCCTCCCTTTCCATCTCTACCCTTCTCACTCTCCCATTTTTCAGAAGTCCTGTACCCACTCATGTCTGCACTGTCCATAGAAACCACACCATCTATCTCCCATTATCTCCAGCATTCCTGCTTGCAGTCCCTCTGTCTAAAATACCTCCTTTCTAGGGATGGGTGAGAATTTTCACTTCAAACAAAAATTGGAGAAAAATTGTACTTCCCATCTGGAGAATAATTTACCGTGAAACCTGCCTTTTTTCTGCTTTCACCTAGGTTATTGTATTGAAATCAATGGCAAGACTGAATTTTTCTCCACCACATGGCAGTTTTCTCTACTTTTCCTGCAGGCATTTAAAAGGTTGTCAGGCTATCACAGCAGCCATTTTGTGTTTGCGAGAGGAGAAAGAAGCATGTTTTTGAGCTTGAGAAGTTCGGGAAATAAAGTGGAACTGAAGCTTAGTTTAGGGAGTCTTGTAGGTAGGACATTTGTTCTTTGTATTAGGGGAGTCTGGGGGCACTCAGGAGAGAAGAAGGGAGGAAGGAGGTTGACCTCAAATACCCAAATATTCGGTGTGACTGACTGTCAGGGCACAGGTAGCTGGGGTCCAATTTGCTTGCTGATCTTGCTATTATTATTATATCGGTGTTGGATGTGTCTGGAGGTATGAGAAGGGATTTGATTTGAAAGACACAGGCAACTGGGGTCCAAGCAATTTCCTTACTGATCTTGCCTTGCTTTTAGTTATAATTTAATTTTTTTGACAGTGATACATTTTGTTGAGGGCTAAGGCAAGACACCACACTCCTTCAGTTGTATTGTATACTTTAGAGTAAAAACACACAGTAATTAAGTAAAGTACAGCAAACACACAAGTGGTAGGGGGAAAGGTGGAGCAGTGCAGGGTAGTGGGAGTAAAGTGGTAGTTCAAAACTAACTGCAGCCATGGTTGCAGCAACATGTGCAATAAATGATGATGATCCCTCTTCTCCCCCTGAGGATTCAGTTTGTCAAGGTCCCACCAAAAGTTCCACCATCACCAGTACAAAAAAATACAATATAAGAAGAACACTGAAGACAATAACGAGTCACATTCTAGTGTTAATGATAGCAATAGCATAATGGAGGAAGGTATAGCAGCTTAACCAAATTCTGCATCTGACAGACAAGCAAGCACCAACACATGTCCTCGAAGTAGTAGCAAACTTTCTGAAAGTAAAAGCAAAAAGAAATTGTTTGAGATGGTGTTAAGGCTATAGTTTTAATACAGATGTACATAGCCTATCTGGTTTTAAAATGTATTTAAATAGAGTTTGTACTTTCATACTGGTATATGTAGTTTCTTTTTGGGTCATTTGTTATAGTATTGAACGGGTCTTTTTCCCAGTTGGTTTCATGCCAATTTTCTTTCTGTTTTTTTTTCTTCTGGAATGTGATTCCTTAAATAAATATTCAACAATATTTGTTCTCAAGTACAGTGGCATTATCACCTTTAAAAGCTTAGAGCAATATTAGGGTAGTGATTAAGAAGTGAAGGCGCTATGCCGATGCTGAGGATGACCTAATGATGACTGATGATGATCCAGATCTAGAATATATCCCTCCAGCATCCTCCTCTTGTTCACATACAGATAAAGTTGAGAGTAAAAGAGATGATGACATGGCCAGAATGTTAGTAGAAAGGTAAAGGCTTTTTCTTCCACAACTGAAAAATAGCACTGTGCATGTCTACCATTAAAAACATTGGAAATTTTGACCCTGGACAAGCAAAATATGCCAAAAAGTACACAGTCATCATCAGCATCATTTTTGCTTCCAAGTCCAAGTCCCACTCAGCCACACACACACACAAACACACACACACACACACACACACACACACACACTTGTGTTGAATAACCAGCAACAACAACAACACAGGTTATTAACATCCACAACCTTAGCCATGACGAGTGCCTCTGCTGCTGCTGCTGGAAGTTCTGCACATTTGACACCTAGTAGTAGTATTAGTAGCATTGCAACAACATCTAGCTGGAGGAGTAGTAGTAGTAGCACCTCAGGAACCCCTTCATCCACAAAGTCCACAGTATGGAGAAACTTCACTCAGGATCCAAAAGCTAACTATGTAGGATCACACCTAGGCACCTCCTCAATGAGATTCCACCTGAAGCACAACCAAAGGTGTGACTGGAAACACACTATCAGTAGGTCAGAGGTTCTACAACTAGCAGCAGCAGCACTCCGAAAAGTTCCCAGGGCTCTGGGGCAGATAAGAGAAAAAAGTGATGTTATTTATGTGTTACAGAATGTGCCACTGCCAACAGTTAGTTCATTCCAAATAGCACCTATGGCTCCTGCTGCAGATAAGTATAATTACTCTGGGTTTGCTGTAGGAGATGACAAGAGTCATAGACTGCCATTACATGCAGCCTCTACCTCCACCACCTCCTCAAGTCATGTTGTTAAAGCAATAAAGTTACAGTGTTCCCTGTCCTGCCAATACACAGAGGCTAAGTTCCTGGGAAGGAGTCAAAAACTTCTCAAAACAATCCCATGGTACACCTGTGGAATGGCAAGTTAGCCAAAATGTTGGCAGTGACATCCTGCTATATTCTTTTGAAGAAAACCAACGTTTCAGAGACTGATGTCATGTGTAGCTCCACACTGGCATATCCCAAGCCACAATTAGATTTCCACAAATTGTAAAAGCAGGTGTTTAGTGTGGTAAACAAAGGGCTGGAAAGTGTGTAAGGCAAGAAAATCCACCTGATAACAAATATCTGGACAATTATATGACTGTGAATGGTCATTGGGTTTCTTTTCCACCACCAGCAGTGGGCAACACTAGCTTACAGCATCAGGTGACAGCCAGTAATCATGCCTCTGGTTTTGGAAGTGTGATTAAAAGGGTGCAGCAGAATAGCCAATGCCATCAGCATGCCACCTTGTGCATGCAGAGTTTCGAGAGACGGTCCAACAAAACCGTAGATGTTTTAAGTAAGCTAGAGCAGGTGATAGAGGAACAGCTTGCACCCCTTCTTTACAAGCTGGTTTTGTGTCTCCAACATAATCACTGCCTTGGGAATAGGTGATATGCTGCATGTGCCATGATTTGCCCATGTGCTACATTTAGTTGTGACCAGATTCCTGGCAGAATCCAAAACTCTCAGAGAGATGTTTACTATTGCCTTCAAAATCTGTGTTATTTTAATCACTACTACAGTTCACACAAAGCTGTATATTCCATACAAGAGCATACCAACCTGCCCCATGACCAGCTGAATATAGAGGTTCTACCAGGTGGAATTCCATACTGTAAGTGCAAGAACATTTGTTTGAGTAGAATAAGCTCATTAGTGAGTACACCATGCAAAACTGGAAGGATTTGGAGGGAGGATGCACATTTTGTTTTTATTTATCTCATCTTGACATCATCATGAATATGTGCCAATGTCACTTAAGCAGGAAGTTAGTGTTGTGGGCAAAGGACAAACGCATTTTCCAAGGTATATGTTGCTGTAGGTCCCACAATTTTTACTTTCAGTTAACGTAAAATCTCAGGTGTAATACGCACATGTGTATAATAAGCAGGTGTATATTATACCCAAGACTTTAGGGGAAAACAAGAGTATAATACACACCCTTGTTTTCCCCTGTCACACACACACATGAAAAAGTCAAGTTTCCCTTCTTCCCTCCCCTCATACCCATGACCACCTCTCCCCCTCTGGAGTCCAGATTCTGCATCCTAACAGAGTCCCAGCAGGCAGCATGCATGCATCTGCCTCCCTCTTCCAGCATGGCCCTTTTAGGAACTCCTCTGCCCAGTCAATGGTAGTGTCTTGCAAGGACCTCAAGGTCCTCACAGGGCAACACCATAGATCCAATGCAGATCTACCATTGGCTGGGCAGAGGAGGTCCTGACAGGGCCATGCTGGAAGCGGGCTGCGGATGCAAGCATGCCACCCTCTGGGACCCTGTCAGGATCTGGACTCCAGAGGGGGAGAAGCGGCCATGGGTAAGCAAGGAGGGAGGGAAGAAGGAAACTTTTTTTTTTAATACATTTTTCTCGTGTATAATACACCCCTCCCACACTTCACATAAGGTGAAGAGGGGCAAAATGGTTAGTATTATACCCAAGATTTTACGGTACTTATTTCTCACTACAGCACTCAGAGGAAGTAATATAGTGGTCGGAAATGTTACACCATATTAAACATAGGTGAAAAATGTGTTGGAAATGATGAAAAGAAGGACAATTTTGCATTGTTGAAAAGCAAAAAATAAGCAAAAAATTGTCCTTTTTCGTGAAAAGTTATACAGGATATTTTTCCCACTTTTCGTCCACCCCTACTCCTTCCCTCTCCTTGGCAATCTCTTTCTCTCCCACCATACATATGTGATTTGTTTTGAATCTATTCAAACTGATCCACACTTTCTCTGGGTCCTCCTCATCAAATTTCTCATGTTTTGCCCATCTCTACCACCAACCTGTTTATTTAGATTCACCTGCTGTGTAATAACATTTAAGTTTGTAAAAGATGCATTTATTTCAAATGTAATCAACCTATCAGTCGTCTAGTCCCACTCATCCTCATTTTAATAAGGTATTAGGAAATAGAATATTTTAGAACTGTGCACTTAACTTAGTATCCATTAGATATATTAATGTTAAGGTCACTTAATGCTGGAATAACCTAGAGCTTTGTTTTATGTTTCCACATATCCCAAGTGGATGAAAGTCACAGGTCTATCCTTCAGTTTAAAGCTGAATTGCCATATTAACCCTGATTCCATAACCCTTGTAGATAGTGATCTTCTCTCCATATGATCCAGCTCAGTTATCTGATATATGCAGTTCCTTTTTTCTGTCAGTGAGAACAATGAGCCTTAAATATCACACTGTCTAATCCTGGTTCTTTAAAAAATTAATTCCCTGTGCTTTTTCCTCATTATTTCCACTGCAATAAGTGTGATATATCTGGGGCTAGTAATTGAGGAAGTGCAAATAATTTCTTGCAGGTTCATCAACATAATATGTCCTGAAGGAGGAAGGTGTGACTGCCATGATGAAAGTTGATGGATATGACATGTGAGAATAGTTAGAGAGAAGTATGACAATCATAGCTCAGTTATTCTAAGAAATAAAACTTGTGTCTGGGCCCTAAAGAAGTTCAGCTAGTAATGACAGTGGTCCTAATGGGCAAACCAACTGTACCACAGGGGACAAGTTAAAATGCTCTGATGTAAACAGCGTTTTTAATTCCTGAAATGCTAAGCAGGTCTCCAAAGGGAATCCTTGAGAGATTTAGAATGCAATGTGCTGGAGACCACTCTAGTGTTCAAAGGGTTTATAGCCCCATTTAAATCAATAGGAATTTTTGGAGATTTAGTTATCCTTTACAGTGCGGTTGGTGTGTGCCATAATGGCTCTAGAGATTGTTAACCCTTTAAAACAGCCATCTGATCCTTAAAGGATTAAGCTCTTTTTACAAAATGTTGCTTTTCAGTGTTCTTCCTTTTGTGAAAAGATGGTAATTTTTTATCAAATAGGTTGATGTACTAAAAAAACAAGTACAGTAATTCTGGGACAAATCAAACACACCAAATCAAAATGACGGCATAGAGCGGAGCTTAAAGGAAATAGTCTAAACAATTTTAGGGTTAATTGCTTCAATCATATTTTTCAGTGTCTGAAATGCATTAAATTTGCTATATTACCATTCCATTGTACCACTTGATGAGATAGGATGATACATTGGGAAATATGAATACATTCTCAGGAAAGCAAATGGCACCAAACAAATAAAAAAGAAAGTCAAGTATTGACATTGAACCAATGTGTTGGATACCTCTCTAGTATTCCAGGAATTGAAAGATCCATGTCCAGGACCTACCTGCAAACACACAGTATTCTAGTGTAAGGAAACACTTTCAGCAACGTGGTCAGTAAGACTTTCTCCTCAGTTCATATATATGATCAGTGTATAAACCAAAACCATCAGTTTCACATGCTGTCCTGATATGTGGAAGTCACTTTGGCTAACCTACCAATATAATGTTGTAGGTAAGCCTTGTAAAAAAACAGTCCATCTCCAGGAGCTCCACAGTGGAACTTGCTGAGTTTACGTTTGGCTGTAGCTACTAACAGGCAAGGTATATGAGGTCAAACATCTGGTACAAGGTAGCCTTCTCTGGGAAGTAAGGTCAGGCATGGAATATTTGTACACAGACTACAGAGCTCTCTCTGAGACATACTAAGATGCTAGCCATTAACCTGTTGTATTCCCAAAATCGGGCTGATTCCAGTTTGTAGAGGGTGTTTTGGGATACTACGTTTAAGCATGGTGCAGATAAGCTGGTCCATTCAGGACTGGCCATCCTTCTCTTTCACAGTGCATTCAAGTACCAGTGATTCTGACTCAATATTTCTGTGGAAGTCATGTTTTGAAGATTTGCCTGGCTTAGATCATCTTGCTCCCTTGGTGCAGCTGTTTTGAGCTAAAAAATATGGATGCCATTATCCAGAAAGCTGCATTTGTCCAGGATGTGCTAGTGAAACTGTAGTTCATAAACAAAATAAAAATAAGAATAAAGAAAACAAAGCCTTTGCTTCTCTGACCGCAAACTAATTTTTTTTTGTGCTGACTATGATGTAGCATCTTACCAAATAACATGAAACCATGATAGACAGTTTAACACGCAGTACTGCAACATTTTCCCCAGCTCTTTTGGTTAAAAGCAGTACTCAGGGCTTAATTTCAGGTTATGATTTTCCCACTCTCCAGGGTAAAGAGTGTGAAAAATCCTGGTTTGTAAATACACACTATTCACTCTTCCTCACAGTCTGCTACGATATGGATTTTGTATTAAACAGGTTAAGTGGGTAGTCTGCCACTACAAAGATCCCTTATGATAAGAAACCAAACAGATTAGACATTAGAGAGAATCCAGTGTAAACACTGCATCAATTAAATTAGCATTTCTGTGTAATGGCAAAATAACCTAATTTTATGGTTGCTTGACTATTTCTCATTCATTTATTATGATCTGTATAATTTGTTATGAGTTTTAATCTTATCAATACTTTTATAGAGTGAGGAGATTTCATCAGATTTGCTCTTAACTTGAGCAGGAAGGGTGTCCATTTTGAGAATATGTTCAAGTTACCTGAAATCATTTTAAAAAATGTTAAAAAAATGTGTATATGTTTGAAAAAAAATGCTTAATTTTCAATATATTAGCAAGTGGTTAGGGTTATGTAATAAAATGATCTGGAATAATTCTGGGGCAAACCAATGGCATAATAGATTATGGGGCAATCACAATGAGAGCTCACTAGCTTTCAAGTGGTTAAAGCCCCATTTAAATGATAAGGAGTTGTACTATTTTTGTGTGTCTCCTACAGTGCAGTTGATCTGTTACAGAATACTCCACCTGTGCTAGTTCTAAAGAGTATGCTTTCTTGTGTATATGCATGTGCATGTTTGTGTGTGCTGTGCTTAAGTTTTGATCACCTATGATATATAGGATTGAAAGGTTAGGGTGGCAGGGGGATGAATAGAGCTGCAAGTTGGAGCTGCACCAGTTAACATTCTTGGAGGGCATGGCTTTGTCAAGATCAAGAGTGTTGATAACAATATAGTTTATAAAGTAGACTTCTGTGAAAGAAAAAAAAGTTGAGGTAAAGTATGATGCTTCCAAAGTTATGCGTTACCTTTAAGGGAAATAAGTTATGATATAAATACTGAATCATGGACTAACAGTGTATAACAGAATGAATAAACAATTTTGATTCTAGACAGGTCTCCAGAGCATGGTTTTGCAAAGCCTTGGAAATCTATCATCTTAGGAGTTGACAAGCATTTCAAAAGAAGTTAAAATTATGTGTTTGCAAAATATTAGACAGCTGTTTATAGACAAAAATTGCATTCATAATTAAGAAAGTAAAATCAGGAATTTATATAGTTTCAGTATTAGAGGTGTTCCTGAGAGTCAAATCAAATTTTCCAGGTGCTCATTGGGTGGATCTTTGCTTTTACTTTAGATGCAAGAGACATCTGCAAAACATTGGAGATGGCTTTAGTACTTAGTAGGCTAGAAATATGTTTGGAAGAATGCTGACCAAATAGTATAAAGTATTCTTAAAGGGTTAGTAAACCCCCCAAAAAAACTGATTGTGAATTGATAGGAATAATAAAAAAACATGTAATGCCCTTATTCCCATCTCTCAAACCATTATGGTTTGAGAGATATAAGAAAATAAAGTCCTCCGTTCCCTCCCCTTTCTGCCTGACAAGCTGTAAAGCTGTCAAAGGCAGAATCCGGTCGACCGACTTTAGGCGGCTCTTCAGGAGTGCTGACATTGGGATATCTAACTATAATTACTTCATCGGTATGGTCTACAACGTGTGTCTGGCTTGCAAGCACACGTAGACCATTCTGATGAAGTAATCATAGTTAGTTATCCAGATGACAGCATTCCTGAAGAGCCACTGTCTGGTCCCGGAAGCAGGATCTCATGCCGTCCGCTATACAGCGGACGCATGAGAAGGGGGTGGGAGAGGAGGTCTTTATTTTCTTACATCTCTCAAACCATAATGGTTTGAGAGATGGGAATAAGGGCATTACATGTTTTTTTTATTATTCCTATCAATTTGCGAACAGTTTTTTGGGGGGTTTACTATCCCTTTAAAGAAAGCCAAATGTAAAACAAAACTTTCCCTTATATGGTACAGCAAGTACCCATATCTTGATTGATCACCATCTAAATGATATTGCACATGCAATTTCTCATCAGGCCAGAAAAGCAGTTTTTCTGGTTCTCTCCACTTTCTACTGAGCAAGTAGTGAGTACAAGGAAAATACATCTTTCAGCTGATCATCACAAATATAAGAAATACAGAAACGGGGAAGTGACAAATAATACCTTCTGTCTCTCCTTGTAATTCCCAAGAGGAGATCTCTTCCACAAACATCTTCCTCCACTAAACGGAGGCAAGTATGTGTGTGCATGTGTGTGCGCTTGCATGATGACATGCATGGGAGATTGGTGTTCCGGAAAGTGGTAATATTAGGAACACCACATGGAAAGGTTTCACACACTGAAATAAATAGATTCCTCAGTTAATATTCACCTGCTTTACCTTTTGCAAGAATTTCCACAGAAAAATTAACTGTCCATCTCTACTGAAAATCAGCACAGACTAGCTCTTCTAGCTAAGGTTCTATCATGATCTGTAATCTTTGACATTTAAATATCTTTGACATATAAATATATGAATGATAGAACATAATTTCCCTCTAAGATATAGTTATATTTCAGCTGCAGCTAAATGATTGCATTTACACCTTTATATTATCTCTACAAATGTTACAATTTGGAAGGGAACCATTTTTCTGAAAAAGAAGAATACTAGTACAACCGGTAATGATCTAATGTTAAAGGGTGGAAAATGCAAACGTAATTTAAGTAAATACTTATTTTCAGAAAGAGTGATAGACTCAAGGAACAGCCTCCCAACATAGGTGGTAGGGAAAAATACTATTAGTTAATTCAAAAATGCCTGGGATAGACATACAATTCTGAGAAGTATGTAATGAGATAGGCAGACTGAATGGCCCATATGGTTCCTTTCTGCCATCAAAATCTATGTTTCTATGTAAGTGCTGCTATGTGCTATATGTTCAAAAGAAATGTGGAGTAATTCTGGAAAAAACTAAGAGCATCATCAGGAACAAATATGAATCTCTCCAATGCACAGCAATTTAACCTTTTGAATGCCGGAGAGGTATCCAATGCATTGCAACGCATTAAGAAATTAAAATCAGTGTTAGCACTTTTCTAGCATTCATGGGTTTAAAATAAAATGTAAATTCATGACATTTTAATTTCTCCACTGTGGTTCTTTTTTTTGTCCCAGAATTAGTCCACATTTTTTTTAAAGCTTATGGCTGTACATTGTACTTTCTACAGTTCACAAGCACCCACGGAAGTGAGTTCTCTTTTTCTTATTTCATTATCAGTTGTAATTTAAATTAATGCTTCATTAATGAACATTAAATGAGCTATGTTTCATTTTCCTGAAATGTGCAAATTGGGGTGTACTATTCATTAGCTCTATATTAAGTAGGAAACATTATAATTAGAGTGTCCATGCCCTTCTAAGATAGGTTCATGCCTGCACAAACCTGACCTGATTCTACTGCTGTATTAAAGGGATAGTAATGTTTCATAATAAAAGCAGCTCTAATTAATCGTCATAGTATTTGGACTTTGAAGAGTGTTATTTCAATTCTGTCAGAGTTGTAGTTCAAGAGTAATTCAATGACAAAGTATCCCCCTCCCGCCCCTTTTACTGATGTAACACTGTTCAGCCAGATCAGAAGGGAGGTGCCCAGGTAGACCGCAGAGAGGGACAATCTTCAATTAAGATAAGGGAAAAACCTGAAAAACTTGTCAAGGGGGGCAGGGCTTTCATTGTTCTCATAAGAAGAAGATTGTCCCCTGCTGTTATTTGTCTGGTCTATGGACTGGATTCCACATCTGAGAAGAGATGGCTTACACTAGATAAAAGGGGTGGGAGGGGAAACTTTGCTTGTGAATGTCTCTCAAACCATAAAGGTTTGAGAGATAAGACTTATATCGTTCTTCATGTTTTTTTAAGGCCTACAAAATAAAATAAAGATAAAATGAAGTATTACTATCCCTTTGAAAGAATAAAAAACAAAGAGGAAAGACGTCTCTGGACACAGGTCAGTGTTCTAAGTAGAATGGGATTAATTCTGGGATACATCATTTGCACCATACGGGACAAATAAAAATTTCTCAAACTCACATTTATTTAAACTGGGCCATTAACATCCTGAATGCTAGGAAGGTATTCAATGCATTTTCAAGTAATGCTTTGGAGCTCTCTCTCACATTCTAGGGGTAAGTAGGGTGTTTCAGATTATTTGACCCAGTTGGTTTGAACCAAAATAGCTTAATTTTTTAGTACATTAGCAGGGACTGATTTCCCAATAGGCATAGTAGGAAACTGCCTACAGTTCCAGATGTTTAGGGACACCTTAGCTGAACTCTTTAGCAACCAAGGGGCAAAAGGTTTTTTTCATTTTCACTTTTATAAGCCAAGGGCACCTTCTATACTAGGAAACAGTACATGGAACTGGGGGCGGAGACTTGTGAGAAGTGGGGGGTGTGGTCATGGGTGGAGGCAAGTGTGTCTAGAGTGCCTTGTCTAGGGGCACCTGGGATGTAAATCCAGCCGTGTACATTTGGCTTCAGTGTGAGGCTAATGTTCTGGAGGTAAGCAATCGCATCACAGGGGAGCACTAAAAAATTCCCATTCATTTAACCCTTTGAGTGCCAGAGAGGTATCCAATGCATTGTGTTGCAATGCATTGGAGACCTCTCTAGCACTCATAGTGTTAAATGGGACTTTTAACTACTGGAATGCTAGCGATTGTTTCGAAATGCACTGGAGCCATCTCTAGCACTCAAGCAGTTAAAAAACCCATTTCAGTCTAAGGGAATTTGGGGAGATTTTTATTGTATCACTTGTAGAGCAACTGATTTGCACCAGAATTTCTTAACCCTTTGAGTACCAGAGGAGTATGCAACACATTGCAGAGCAATGTGTTCCTTAATCTTCTGGCACTCAGAAAGGTAATTTTTTTTCAAAGTGTATCAGGATCAAAATTTCTTAACCCTTTCAGTGCCAGAGGGGTAAGTAATGCATTACAGAGCAATGCGTTGAGTACCTCTTTGGCTCTCAAAGGGTTGAATGCCATTCATCTGTCGAAAATACATACTGTGCATGTAGTAACAGTCTTAATTTCATTAAATATGTCTTGAAGACAGCAGTAGGGTGACCAGACCTCACCTTTAACCTGGGACACACATGAAAAATGCATACTGCAAGGCTGATTTAATTTCAGCGCAGTCCAGAATTATGCCTATTTCCTATGTGGCTCTGATTAAAGGGGAGGTCTGGTCAGCCTAAGACAGCAGTGACCTATACCTGTATAGATTTAGTGATGCTGATGTACTGGAGAGATTTTGGTACTGACTTCCCCATAGGAGCCAAATGCACAGTTACACCGATTTAAATGTGGCTCTATCCCCTTGAATGTTACGAGCTCATCTATGCATTGTAAAGCATTGTCTTATAGAGCTCTCAAGCACTGAAATGGTCAAAAGACACATTTAAATTTAGTACTAAGAACTAGAGTAATTCTGGAGTAAACAAAGTGTAACAAAGCAGAAATATAACATTCACCATGGATTGAAATAGGAATTGTTAACCTCTTGAATGCTAGAGAGATTTCCAATGCAACGATTCACATCCAAGGGGGTGAAAGCTCCATTTTAGATGAATGGGACATTTGCATTTGTCCCCTATGATACAGGTGATTTACTCCAGGATGGCTATTCTTATATGAAATTATGCATTTTTGAAAAATAAATAAATGCAAAACAGCCAAGATAGAGTCTCAACTGTTCAAAAGACTAACAGATCCTTGGAAATCAATGGGAATGTTTAAGCCTAAATCAAAGGGTTAATGGATTCACCTAGAATTGCTCAATTATATGAATTCTGCAGAATCACTTCACCAACATTAGCCTCTACTGCCAGTGGCTGCACTTCCAGGTATGCACTACAGCAGGGATGTCAAAGTTCACTCCTCAAGAGCTACCAACAGCCTAGGAGTTATGGATTTCCTGTTTGAGCACAGGTGGGAGAATGCATAAGCCACAGATTCATTCACCTATCAGGTAAATCCTAAACCCTTTGAATTCCAGAGGGTTATTCAACAATTGCAAAACAATTAATTGGATATCCCTCTGGCAGTCTAAGGGTTAAATTCTGGTCTGTTGATGGCCCTTGACAATCGAACTTGGACACCCCTGCACTAGAAATTATGATCACTGTGCTGCAGCTGATGAACGACTTCCACCAGCACTTGAATTTTAATTCCAGCAAGCCCTGTACACCAGCCAGGGGAAATTGAGTTAATTTGCACTATACACATTGCATTAAATAAGGTGTAGAGCAGTGGTTCACAATCTATTTTTTGTTCATGGCTTCCATTTTGAATATTCAGGCCACCTCTAAGGGCTTAATGAAAAATTCATAGTCAAACATATAGAGATATATATAGAATATGTCATTGTACCATCAAGGCAGGGGTAGCCAACCCTGATCCCCAAGAGCTACCAACATTACATTCTTTAGGGATATCCCAGTTGGAGTACAGATTAACTAATTAGGGATTCAGTCACTTTAAGTAACCCATCTGCTCTCCTGTTGGGCTAGTCTTATAACTCATACTGTTGTGACTCTTGAGTAGCAGGGTTGTCTACCACTACTCTAAGGTGTGCATAGGTGAGCAACCAAGTCCTGAAAGAGGTACAGGGATATTAACACTTAATAAGTAAAAAATATGTGTAGTAGGGATTATCCTCCTGTGTACAAGGGTACTTCCACTGCTGGGAGATGTTTTTTTCAAAAGTTATTGCAGCTCAAACTTGAAATTTGTAAGTGTATAGCTCATTTACCTTCAACAGCTACAGTGGCACTGTTGCTATAACGCCCTATGGACAGCTCTGGTCAGTTGACCATAAAACTCAGTAGGATTGTGTAGTTACAGCACCACTGTAAAACGTCCGGCCATTGAGATACTGTACCTAAACAAACTCCAGTTTGAGCTGCAATAAGTTTGTGAATAAAACACCTCCTAGCAGTGGGAGTGCCTTTGCTTTACTCAGGAGGATAAACCCTACAAGAAATATATATATTTTCACATACTAAGTGTTACTATCCCTTGAAGGAGGAGTGTTTCAACAAAGCTGCTTTGGAATAAAAGATGCACCCATAGAGCCCTGCCTGGTTTTAATTGCTCTTTTAACTCTTTCAGGGCTGCATTGCTTACTTCTACACGGAACAGTGGTGCTCACAGTCATACAGAGCAAGAGCATTGTGCAAAACTATTTCTATAATAGCGATTGTCACACACAACATTCACATTTTTCTCAGACATTATAGAAAAGAAGTGGAATGCCAAATGCCACTGCACCCTGCTGGAGAACCAATGGCACAGAGGAAACAAAAGTCTCTCAGACTGCCACACTCTCCTCTTCCCTTTGGCAGGGAGGAATTTTGGAATAGGTAGCTCAGTAAATTGGTTTTAGGCAGAAAAAGAGACTAAAAATGGACTCCAGCCCCTTTGCACATTTGTGCATGCAAGAATGGTAATCAGCACAATCTGGCAAAAGTACAAATTATACAAGTGCCACTCTGTAGGAATGGCAACATGGTTTAACCCTCTGAGTGCCAGAGAGGTACGCAACGCATTGCTTTGCAATGCGTTGCGTACCTCTCTGGCACTCAAGGGGTTAATTTAATTGTATTTTTACTGAAAATTGATAAAAACATATAGCAAAAAACAGGTATGTTATATTTTTATATATCAAGTGTTGGCAAATAAGCCAATGTATTATGCAACTGTTTTAACCCTTTGAGTGCCAGAGGGGAATGCAATGCATTGCATACCCCTCTGGCACTCAAAGGGTTAACCTCTTAGATGCTATAGAGGTCTGTGACACAATGAACTGGATTACACTGCATCTGGTAAATTAAATCCTAGGCTGACGTATGAAGGATTAAAGTAATTATGGAGTCATTCCCGTTAATTTAATCCATCGATTGCCAGATGGGTGTACAGCACCATCAAAGACAAATAAAAATCTCCAAAATTCCCATTCATATAAATGAGGTTTTAACCCCTTGAATGCTAGAGAGGTCTGCAAAATATTGTCTTCAACAAAGTGGGATGTGTTATGTCACAAAAGGTTGCCCCAGAAATGATCCAGGTCTAAGTACATCAACCTCAAACCAATTTTGAAGTCTATGGAGATTAATCCCCCTTAAAGGGATAGTAATACTTCGTTTTAACTTTATTTTATTTTGTAGGCTTCAAAAAAAACATGAAGAATGATATAAGTCTTATTTCTCAAACCTTTATGCTTTAAGAGATATTCACAAGCAAAGGTTCCCCCTCCCGCCCCTTTTTCCTAGTGTAAGCCATCTCTTCTCAGATGTGAATCTGGTTGTAAGACCAGACAGATAACAGCAGGGGACAATCTTCTTTGTATGAAAAGAATGAAAGCCCTTCCCCCCTTGACAAGTTTTTCAGCTTTTTCCCTTATCTTAATTGAAGATTGTCCCTCTCTGCAGTCTACCTGGGCACCTACCTTCTGATGTGGCTGAATGGGGGGGGGGTACTTTGCTTGTGAATATCTCTTAAACCATAAAGGTTTGAGAGATAAGACTTATATCGTTCTTCATGTTTTTTTAATGCCTACAAAATAAAATGAAGATAAAATGAAGTATTACTATCCCTTTAAGGACCAAGGGTCATTATTTTCCCCCGTTTGATTCAGGGATCCCTGAATTTGATGACTTCCAGGATAGTCACCAATCCTTAAGTGCAGGACATCTGTGATGGCCCTGGCACAGCATTGGTGCTTAAGTGGTTAAACCACTAATGAATTTATCATTCACAATGGAGTGAAGCTCTATATTTAGTTAGAGATCTCTCTCTAGCACAGTGATTCTTAACCAGGGTTTAGTGGCCCCAAGCAGAGGTGCAACTAGAAGCCACCAGGACCTTGTGCAAAAACTGCCAATTGGCCCCCCGCCAACCACATTGCACCCCCCCATTGCCGCCAATCGTCACAATTGCCCCCAATTAGCCACAGTTCCCCACAATTGCCTCCAAATTGCAACAGTTACCCCCACATGCCACAATTTCCCCCACATTGCCCCCAATAGCCACAATTGCCCACAATTGCCTCCACAATTGCCCCCAATAGCCACAATTACATCCACATTGCCACAATTGTCCCTAATTGCCTCCACAATTGTCCCAAATTGCCACATTGCGTCCACAATTGCCCCCACAATTTCCCCCAATCGCCACAATGCCTCCACTGACACCCTCTGTGCCCATCTCCTACCTCCCTGGTGCTCCAGCGGCTAGCGTGGCAGCAGAGGTCTTCTGCACAGCCGGATCTCCCGCACGGTCCTTCAGTAATGCAGAGAGCTGGGAGATGATGTCATCTCCTAGTGCTCTGCATTACTTACTTCAGTGCTGACGGAAGGAGCCTCATCTGCTAGAGCCAAGGTCTGTGCGGAAGAAAGCACAGACCTCATCCTCAGCTGCTGGTGCCGGGCGGGGGGGTCGCAGGGGGTGGCCAGGCCCCTGGAGTGGTGGGCCCGGTCGCAGGTGCAACCCCTGCGACCCCCATTGTTACGCCACTGGCCCCAAGGTATGCCACATACATTCACTTTGCCAAAAATGGGAATGTTGAGTTTCAGATGTATATTTCTGGAAATGTTAATACACAATATGTTTGCTTTTGTTATTTTGACTGCGAGACCTAAGAATAACTACATATTACTTATTTGTATCCTTCATAACTTGGGGAGTTTCTCTTACTGGAGTTTTTTCTCTCACCTTTAAGCAGGGTAGGCAATATTCAGCTATCCAGTTACTGGTGAGTACATTTCCATCATTCTCAACCATCCAATGTCAAGTTGGAGGGCTAAAGTTTGCCTAACCCTGTCCTAATGCATAACTGCCAATCTTTGCAGCACACATGGAATATGTGGACTTAAATGAACAATGGCCCATATTTATAAAAGCAAACTGGAGTTATTCTGGAGTAAACCAAATGCACCTTAGGTGACATAAAAATTCATATACACTTGAATAGAGCTTCCTAACCCTTTGAATGCTAGAGAGATCTCCAGTGCATTTCTTCGCAACGCGTTGGAGACCTCTTTAGCATTTAATCAGTTAAGATCACAGTTTAACAGAAATGTTCCCCTATGGTACAGTTGGTTTACTCCAGAATAATTCCAGTTTTTACAACTATGGGCCAATGACACCTAAAAATCATGTACCCCAAGCTAGGGTCTGTAAAACCATGACGTCTGAGGCTGAACTTGCCTTTTTTAATGCATGTGTAGGTATTTTGTGCAAACACAGTTCTTACTTTTTATAGCAACTTAGTAATGAATAGCAGTAGCAAAAAGACTCTTAACCCCTGTGGAACTTAAGGAGAATGGAACTATATGTATGTTATTAATTACTGACACGGCTTTGCCCATGAAATTAATAAATGCAATTTTAAAAAAGCCCCATGCAGTTGTATGCATTATTAAATAGACATAGAATGTTTTATAAAGGAAGTGTGTTATGAAGACAGACACTACAGAAAACATCCTAAACAAGAGCAGCCATTATGTTTGTTATCCGCCGCATTGCAACCCAATGCATTTTATACATGTCTGGCACTAAAAGGGTTACAAATTAAACTGGATTTACGTGTAGGACTATTTCTCCCTCACATCCAGGTTAATCCAGAAAAGAGGCAATGTTTTTAATGGCTAGCTTGTAGAATTTTCAGGGTTTAACACATTCAGCTCCAAAAAAGGTGTGTAACGTATTGCAATGCAATGCGTTACACAACTCTCCAGCAGTGAGTATTTGTGTGAGCATGTTAGTTTGTGTGTTTTGTATAATGCATTTCTCGCATTGGATTTTGCATAAGGCGTAATGAGTTTTTAGAATGTGTCTTGATTAATGCGTATTGTGTTGTATGTAATGTGTTTTGTGTAATGTGCTTTGTTTTGAGCAATGCTTAATTGCTTTGTGTAATACATTTTGCATATTACACAATGCGTGTTGCATAATGTGTAAGCATAATTTGTTTTGCATAATGTTTTGTGTAACGCTTATTCCGTAATGTGTTTCCATGATGCATAAAGATGATTACATAATGCGTTTTGTGTAATGCATACTTCATAGTGCATATTGTGTAATATGTTTTGCATACTGTGTTTTGCGTAATGTGTGTTGCATATTTTGTATTGCGCAATGCAATTGTATATAGAATAATGCATATTGCATAATGCATTTTCTGTTACATGTATTGTGTTTTGCATACTGTGTAACGCATATTGCAAATAATGCATATTGTGTTTTTCTTAATGCATGTTGTATACTGCATAATACATATTGCATTTTGCGTACTGCTTAATGCATTGTCGGTGTGTATGGTTTGTACATTTGTATTGTGTGTGTGTATTGTGTCTATTGTGTGTGTATTGTGCTTGGTGTGTGTTTTGCTTACTAGTGTGTGTATTGTGTTCAATGTGTGTGTGTACTGCGTATATTGTATGTATTGGTATGCATTGTGTCTGTCTGTATTGTGTTTAATGTGTGTATTGCATTTGTGTGTGTATATTGTGTCTTTATGTGTATTGACTTTGGTATGTGTGTGTATTGTGTGTGTGTTTGTGTAGTGTTTGTGTTGTGTATAGAGAAGGTCGTGCAATTCCTTGTGTGTATAGAAGGCCCTGCAATTCCTAGCAGAGATTTTCACAAGAGTAGCAAGGGTCTTTGCCCCCCTGGCCGCTCCTGTGAGATTTGAATAACTCCTCCTTACTTCCTTACTGCCTCTTCTAGGTATGTGCCAGGCAGGCAGAATTTTGGTCACATGACGTGTTCCTCTTTTATATATATATATATATATACTAGTTGAACAGCCCGTTACACGGGCCACTGCCACCTGGTCGCGGGGCAGTCACGCGCAGCTCTGTATCAGCCACGGCGCGGGCAGTCTCCACTGCGCATGACTGCAGCACGTGCAGCAGTGTCTACTGCACATGTCGCAGCGTTACACATGAATTAGCAAATTATTATATAGGATATTTTGTAAGATATTTTGATTTATTTATTATTTGTTCTTTTATGTACATGAGGTATTACAAGTGGCAGGGAGTGGCAGATAAGGTGAGGAGCAATGTGGAATGTTAGTATCTGGCAGGCCTTCGTGACTATATTGTTTAAATGCATAAATGGACAAATAAACAAAGCTAAATATCCCATAACCTGATAACATAAATTTAGATGATTTTCAATAGAACCCCATTTTAATTCTAACCGTTAGTATTCGTTCAACAATGTCAACCATTTTAAAAAACCTTGTGTATATGTTATTGTCTATTTATAAGAACTATTTTCTTAAAGGTACACTAAACCTAAGGTATTAATTATTAACAAAAAAGCAGCTCGGATTAATCTTCATAGTATTTTGGCCATGGAGAGTGTTATTTCAATACTGTCTGAGCTGTAGTTCAATAGCAATTGAATTATAAAGTTTCCACCTCCTGCTCCTTTTACTAATGCAGCATTGCTCACCTCAGAGCAGTAAGACCATCTAGATGGATCACAGTGAGGGACAATTTTCAATGAGCATGAGAAGGGGGGCAGGGTTTTCCTTATGCTGCCAGAAAGAAGATTGTCCCTCGCTGGGATCTGTCTGGTCAATCGACCAGGTTCCATGTCTGAGGGGAGGCAGCTTACACTAGGAGAAAGGGGCAGGAGGGGGATACTTTATCATTCAATTATTCTTGAACTACAACTCGGACAATATTGAAATAATGTTCTCTATGGCCCAAATGCTACAAAGATTAATCAGAGCTTTTTTGTTTTGTAAAACATTAATATCTCTTTATGAAAATAAAAGAGTATCAATTATAGAGTAAACCAACTGCATGATAGGGAATAAATTAAATATTTCATAACGTTGCTTTGATTAAAATGGGTCCTTTGTCCCCTTGAATGCTAGAGAGATCTCCAGTACTTTCAAGGGATTACATGATCCATTTAATTGAATGGGAATTTTTATATATCACCTATAGTTCACTAGGTTTTCTCTAATATGGCTACTCTTTTACTTATGAGTATAGCCCATAATATCATGTTTTAATCTCTATGAAGAGATGAAAGGTATTACATTTATATGTGTTATTAGTCTAATGTGCTCTTTCATGTGAACTTATATTTTAGTATTTTTGTTTCTTTAAGTTCTACCTTTCATCAATGAGGAGAGCTCAGAGAAATGCATAGAAGAAAATCCTTGTTTTGTTACTTGGTTGTTGACATGCCAAATACTGCACCACCTAATAGTATAATCAATCTCACTTTTATAATCAATAGGACATAATGCCAAGCATATGACTAAATATTATATTAAATAACAAGGACTATTGCCATTTATATAATGACTTGAACCATGTTTTCCAGGAACCTAGAAGCATTATTACTAACCATAGAAAGCCTTAATGGTTTAACCTCTTTTTCATCAAATGTTGAGCAAAACTGCCAATGTTGCAGGTGCTTGGCTATCTAATTTTCAACCCTTTGATTATGCAAGTGCGCCTCCTGATCTTCTCCATTAATCAACAAGCTTTAACGCCAGCTATGCAAATGCTTGGTCTTCCAGTCCTCGTCTACATCAGCCAAATGGGCCTTATGCCAGCCATGCAAATGCCAGAGCTTCTAATCCTCTCCAGCATTAATCAGCAGACTTTGTGGTAACCCTGTAAATGCCTTGCATTACCTCCTTAGCCATTTATTAGTATCCAACATGAATTATTTCAGATTAAGTTATTGTCTGTATCCCTATATTTATCTCTGCCAACCACTCAATATTCAGTCATCATAAAAGTTAAAAAGGTGGCATTAAAGCAATAGTGGGGTGAATCAACTGCAACATGTACAACAAATGGATGTTCCTTTGGGTAAATTGGTATTTGATTCCCACAACAGCTATAATAGCAGCAATGCATTGGAGACCTGTCTAGGATTCAAAAGCCTAAATGTATATTTAAGATAAATGAGATTTCTTGTTATCTGGAATGCAAATGGTTTGCTCCAGAATCACTCCACTTTTGTCTTTATACATATGTTCCCTTCAATCAAAGGATTTTATAGTTGTCACAAGAGCACAAGCATTTCATTTATACATTGCACTTTATCCCAAATACTTACCTGATTCTTCTGATCAAGAGGGGGTTCTGGTGCACTAAAATGGAACCTTCCTTTGTGTTGCTTCATCTAGTAATAACATTTAAAGTAGAACTAACAATAACTGGCTACTAGCCTTACTAATGCCTTAAAATCCTAATGGTTCCTACAAATATTTTCCATTTGCCTTTGTTCAATGTATAACATCTTCAATGAGTTCTGGCTGATGACAGTTATATCAAACTCAAGCTGACAGTACATGACTCTGCTTAATCATTTTTACTTGATCATTTAAGAACAATGGGGGTGCACATTGCATTGTTAAGTAATGCATTCTCTAATGGTCATCCAAGGGTTAAAATACCATGTGCAGGGAGTAAAGTTTGAAGTTCTATGGCTGAGTTAGCAACTGGTGGTTTTTCTCTTGCAAAATTGTGCTCACCTGGGACCAGCTAAAATGTTCACAGATGTTGTGGGCGATGTTTAGAATTTCGTTGAGGGTTTCAGATTCTGAAGGGAATTGAGTAAGAAAAGATTTAGGAAGCTAGAGAAGTAGGGTGCACGCACCATATTTGTTATTCTCCAGGTAGATATTATATTGGAACTATTGTCAGCAGACACAAAAAAAGCAACATTTGAGGAGCTGGCACAAGTTACATCTACACTCAAACCCATCTACAGCTCTGTGGGACTGTCTCGAAAAGCTCTACATGCATAAATTGGCACATTGTTTGTATGGACTACCTACTACTGGCCTTTACTGCTAGTGGCAGAACCTAAGGCAATATTAGCAGTTACCTACTATAGCTGATGCAGCCTAGGAATGGGAAAAAAGTCCAATATAATTTCCATGGAAATTCTCATAAAAAAAAAAATAAACACTGTTCCGCAGTTTTTGTATGGGAATTTCTACCCATGGAAGGAGAAACCCATAGATATTGTAGTATAGGAGAAAATAAGAAATGAGACTTACAAAGAAAGATTATAATGAACACTCACCAACAATGAATACAATTAAGTGTTTTGTTCTAAGGCATGGTGGTCTCTCAGTGGTGCTTCATGTCCTGTTTTCTGCTCTCTGTTGAGAACATTTCCATATCCATTTCAGACTTGTTCTACTCACAGGCAGTCCAGCACAGAAATGTCAAGAAAATCCTCTACACAAAATAGAAATAGCACAACCACAGACATACATATCATTCTGTGAGGGTCTGATCGGGATGATGCTGCTGATTCCCTCTAGGCACATGGAGAGACAAGTGCCATGACAAGAATACCCTTCCAACTTAAGGAGACATATAAAAAATATTGTGACAAGTATCTACCAAGCATGAACAAAGTAATGTGTTTTGTTTTAAGGCATGGCGGACTCTCAGTGGTGCTTCTAGTAACTCCTATGAGCTGTTGCAGAGATGAACTCTCCATATCCACACTGGTCCCACCCACAGGTAGTTCATCTCTGACATGTCGGGTAAATCCTCTCCTCATGAGAGAAACAGCACAACCACACAGCCGTACTTTTCAACCCATGTGGGCCTCATCAGTGTAGTGCAGCTGATTCCCTCTAGGCACATGAAGAACAAGGGCTATACCTGGGATTCCCGTCCAACTTAAGGAGACATACAAAGGAAAATTGTGATGAACACCAACCGAGACAGAACAAAATAAAATGGCAGTGATACTACAAGTCACGCATTTCACTCTGATGTATCATTGTGGAGAAAAAATGTTAATGTCCATATAAGAATGGTCCCGCCCACAGGCCGATCATCCCTGAAATATCAGGCAAATTCTTTCTGCATTAGAAACCACAAGCATACTTTTCAGCCTCTGCAAGCCTTGTCAGCATGATGTAGCTTATTCCCTCTAGGAACATGGAAAGCAAAAGCCCATACCTGGGTTACCCTTTCAACTTAAAGAGACATACAAAGAGAGACTATACCAAACTGATGAGGCCAGCATAAGCTGAAATGTATATCTGTGGTTATGCTATTTCTCTTGTGTCGAGAGATTTTTCATGCCTTTCCAGTACTGGACTGCCTGCTGGTGAGACCAGTCACATATGGACATGGACATTTCCTCTCTACAATTCCACATGGTAACTAAAAATGTGACTTGCAGCCCCACTGTGAGGCCACCATGCCTTAGAACAAAACATTATATTTTGTTTCTTCTCGGTGGGTCCTCTTCACAATCTTTTTTTTTTTTTGGATGTGTAAAAGTGTCCCAGGCATGGATGGGCCCTTGCTCTCTATGTGTCTAGAGGGAATCAGCTGCACCACAATGAAGAGGACTACGCACGTGTATAAGTATATTCCCAAGATACGAAGCTACTACAAGTTCCGCACTTAGGATATACCAGGAAGCGCCAAAATTAAATAGTACCAAATACAATAAATCTCATAAAAGTTCGTTAATTGGGTAATTCAATCTTCCAATGATGGATCTTCTGAGTCCAGTGCTTGCTGAATAATGTGTTTGGGACTCCCAATCGTACAACTACAGAATAAAACAAATAAAAAACAGCGCAAAAGTACTCCTCTAAGTGTAGTATCTCCAAATTCTTTTCCCTTCACCCTCACCACGTGCTCCAAATTGGGTACTCACTTGGATAGAGGTTATCACTGCCTCTCAGTATACATCAGCATTCCTGGTTTGAACCCCAGGATGGTTGCCAACTCTCTGTTTCCTTTCACGTATTCTTCACGTCTCAACTTCCACAGCCACTATAGTGATATCACTATTTATCCCTTACAGGGATCTAATAGCATATCAGACACTAAGGGTCTTATTCGTGGTAAGTACTAGGATCGGGAGTATTAATCTGAATATCACCACTAAGTGATCCAAGGTAATAGAAGAGCACCAGAAGGGTTATACAGAAAATGAATATATTTATTAAAAATAGTATTATAAAAGATTCCAATAAAATAACAGCAATACTAGTGTATGCAATATCAGAAATACGCTTGACGCGTTTCGTAAGTACACACTTACTTTTTCAAGAGCTTCTGACTAAACTTTGTCAAGTTTAGTCAGAAGCTCTTGAAAAAGTAAGTGTGTACTTACGAAACGCGTCGAGCGTATTTCTGATATTGCATACACTAGTATTGCTGTTATTTTATTGGAATCTTTTATAATACTATTTTTAATAAATATATTCATTTTCTGTATAACCCTTCTGGTGCTCTTCTATTACCTTGGATCACTTAGTGGTGATATTCAGATTAATACTCCCGATCCTAGTACTTACCACGAATAAGACCCTTAGTGTCTGATATGCTATTAGATCCCTGTAAGGGATAAATAGTGATATCACTATAGTGGCTGTGGAAGTTGAGACGTGAAGAATACGTGAAAGGAAACGGAGAGTTGGCAACCATCCTGGGGTTCAAACCAGGAATGTTGATGTATACTGAGAGGCAGTGATAACCTCTCTCCAAGTGAGTACCCAATTTGGAGCACGTGGTGAGGGTGAAGGGAAAAGAATTTGGAGATACTACACTTAGAGGAGTACTTTTTTGCTGTTTTTTATTTGTTTTATTCTGTACCACAATGAAGAGACCCTTGTAGGCTGAAACGTTGTGCTGTTTATCTCAAGCGTTGTCACGGTTTTTGGATGAACACTCAGACCAGAAAGTTAAAAATGATTTTATAAGGATAAAGTGCATACACGAATATAGGCCCACAGTACAAACATATATATATATATATATAAAATTGGCTACAACAATAGCAACCAGTATAGGTAATCTGGACGAACTGGAAACAATACTGGCAATGAAGGTTCTGGCTAGAACCAGAGAGACTGAAGGCACACAGTCCAGGAGCTGACAGCAGCTGACAGGTGGTCCAATAATGGAAGACTGGCACAACCCAGACGCCTGGGCACAGAACCAACCAGAGTGAGGCAACACTGACCCTGGCCCTAGGCCACAGATAACGAGGCAACCGCGTAGTGGGCAGCACTGACCCTAGGTAAAGGGTCACCAGGAGACCAAGGCAACTGCTACGTAGGCAAAACCCTAGAACGCTAGGGGTGGATTGAGATAACGGTATATAGATGAAACGCAACCAGCGTCCCCTCAACCTGAGGGATGGTACAGTGCAACACTGGCTCTTGAGTCCAAGGCTACTGCAGTGAGGAACAGCAATTACCCTTACCTGGACGATCCAGGTACTCACAGAATTAATAGGTAATGCCCAAAGAATAACTGCAACTCCCAAAGAGAGTGAGCCCAGCACTGATTGGGAGGTGGACAAAGAGAGTGATCAGAGTAACACAGTCAGTGTAGAACGCTGTACCGGAACTTCGCTTGTGCACATCGCCGGAGGTGGTTAAGAGAGCAGCTTAAGCATGGATGCTCAGACTTTGGTCGACAAAGTAATAGCGCCACGCGGCGCACACTGAAAATCATAATGCAACGGCCGAGCACTAATCCGTGACCTCACAGGGCAACCAAGCAGTACAACCGGACTCGGTAAAATGTGGAGTGGATACTCGGCCGGTGCAGCTAGCCACGGAGCGGTACACAACCGGATACGGTCAGCTATGGAGCAGGTTCTCAGCCAAATATGGTCAGCAACGGAGCGGGTTCTCAGCCAGATACAGTCAGCAATGGAGCGGGTCCTCATCCAGATACGGTCAGCAACGGAGCGGGTTCTCAGCCAGATACAATCAGCAATGGAACGGCAGCACACAGGAACTCAGGAACATCATCAGGCAGGCCAGGTCATACACGATAAGCGATAAGCACAAATACACGTCAGGAACTCGTACACCACGAAAGGCACCATAGGTAGACATGACAGGTTATTTAAAGGCCATCACTGGGCAGTGACAAAGATGCCTAGCCAATCAGCATGCAGTAATGCAAAATAGAAGTCATAATGTCGCCTCCCGTAGCCCAGAGCACGGGCACCATGATAAGAGTAGAGGATGTGCCTAACATATTGGAGTTGGATTGCCTGTGGGTGGGACTAGTTTGTTATGGACATGGAAATCACTTCTCTGTAGTGACACATGGGAGCAAAAAATGTGACTTGTAGCACCACTGAAAGGCAACACTTTATTTTGTTTGTTCTCGGTGGTTGCTCGTCACAATCTTTCTTTGTATGTCTCCCTAAGTTGCAATGATATCCCTGGCATGGGCTCTTGCCCTCAATGTTCCTAGAGGGAATCAGCTGCACAACAGTAGATGTAGATCCACTTTCCACTCCTGCTTCAATCACTAGTGATGATTCTGATGCATCATCATCATTAGCAGCAGCAGCAGTAACATACCTGCCCAAACCATTAGAGGTACCTCCCCACTAAAATAATTGGTGTGTGAGACCAGTTTTCCCACAATGTGAGAGAAGATAGTGAAAAGAGGAAAGGAGGAGATACACCTTGACACATATACTCCTATTAACCCCTTAATGACCAGTGACATGCCAGGATATTCACTGTTTTTTTTTCTTGAAGGACCAATGACAGTCCTTGCAGGTCATTCACTTTGTGCTTACAGCGCTCTTGTGGGAGCACTGCAAATACAAACCCGGTATGAAAATGAGCACTCCAAGATTGGATCTGTCTCTCTTAGTTCCCCATCAACGAGCCAGGTACATGTAATCAGTCATGTGTGCCGGCGTGCTGACAATGATCAAAGAGGTCCTTAAGGGAAGATAACTTCCCTGGGCCACTGGTCATTATGGGGTTAAACATCTGCAAGATGAACATCCTGATATTAATGTTAAGAATGTGAAATTGAGTGCTGATGTCACTGTTACATTTGTCCCTCCCCAAGGATGCAAAGATGAGGAGAGAAAATCCCACAGAAAGGCAAGCTAAATAACCCACAATCTATGTTGTCATTGTTTTCTTATGCCAGGGACTGGATGAGGGAAAATATCCCCATTGTTCCACCGGCACCCTCAGGGTCCTTTTCTTCTTCATCAGTACCACCATTGCTTCCGTTAGCACCACCAACTGCAAATGTGAGGATCTGGCATTTGGTCTTCACCCATTGCATTTTGTGTAGTGCATTGACCACACATGGCCATGTGGTGGAGAGCAATCACATGCAAGGAACCGAGTTGCATCTGCTGACATTCCATCCAACTAAATATGCCAAGTTGGTGGAAGGGAGAATTCATTGTTTTTATTAGGTGTGTGGTTGGCTTAAGGTGGGCTTTCAATTAGGATGTACCTAGGTATAGTTCTGATTTCACTCTGTTGATGAGCTTTTTTAAACAGACAACACACAGCAACATATTTTGGATCATTAATTATCTTCACACTGTAAACGTCATGGACTGAGGGGTTCCTGAGGGGTTGCTTTAATACTGGGGCTAGATGTTACAATTGTACTAGTAGGTATCAATGGTGCTGCAGTTGCAACAGCAAGAGAAGAACTCTTCATATTTAGTACTGTGGATGTTGATGACCTGTGTTGCTGATTGCTCATCAATAGTGTGTGGCAGGAGTTTGAACTTGGAAGTGGTGACAATGATGATAACTGGATGTGCCTGTGTGTGATCTTACTTTCCTCCTGCTTACATGCTTCTCACACAGACAACAGACAGCAACATGCTTATTTTTTTAGGTATCACTGTACTGTAGGCTTCATAGACTGAGGTGTTTCTAAGGTGCTTCTATTGTTACTACTGGGACTAGATGTTGCAGTGGTATTATCAGAAAATGTCAAGTTGTGATGCAATTCCAACAGCGTCAGAAGCACCCATCATAGGTAGGGTTGTGGCTGTTATTGACCTTAGTTGCTGATTACTCAACAATAATGGGTGGCTGGGTGGGTGTTGGATTTGGAAGCGGTGACAATGATGATGATAACTGACAGGATGATTATGTGCTTTATGGATTTTTACTTGTCTAGAGTCAGACTTTCCAACTGATCTCTCAAAGAGTTTATAAATAGGCGTATTGTTTATTTTTAGTGGTGGGAAATTAAGCCTTTGCCTTTCAGCTTATTTTCTGGCCATGACATCATCTCTCTCACTGTCATCTTCCTCTGTATCTGAAGAAGAGGAGGATGCTGGAGGGATATAGTCTGGATCAACATCATCATAAATAATTAGTTTCCACATTGCCCACTGCTACTTCCACACTACTTTCATATTCCTAGGCTTTTGAAGTCTCGACCAATTCACCATTGCTAAGATATAAAAAAAGAAAGAAAGAGGGCATCCAGTAGTGCAATGCTATAGTCAATTCAATGCAATTAAATGATAATAACGATAATGTACTCTCAAGCATTGTTGTGAGGACACAAGTACTTCCAAGTACCTGACAGAATAACATAAGGAGAATGTCCTCATCTCCACTTGGGAGTCTATTACAGATCTTCAGTGAAAACAGAAAAAGATTTAAAAAATTATTAAAATAGATAAATAGATGTGTGATAACACACTACTCATATAAAAAGGAAGGCTCTTTATTTTTATGTGTTTTGTATCAGAAGGCCGCTTTATCACAAATAATGACTGGATATTTAGATTTTGAGATTGAGAACTGGTGTTTTTACTCTTATTGTCAGGCAAAACAGTTGGTTTAACTTATACACCCTCCTCATCAACACTGGAATGTACCGCATTGCCATATTCAGTGTTCTTAAATGGTTTATTAATGCTACTGGTGGTGGAGGAAATGCTAATGTCACTTTCACAAACAGTCTTATCAGAAGGAGATGGATCATCATCATTTATTGCACATCCTCAGAAACCATGTCTACAATCAGGTTTTGGATTACCACTGTACTAACATATCCAACTCCCTGCACTAAACCATTTCCCTTCCCTGCTCCTCCTTGAGTTGACTGAGCCTATGTGATAGGTGTGTGGGCGAGTGTAACAGAAGAAATGAAGTTTACCCCAAAATCATATTTGACAGAGAAGACAGGCAGATGATTCAAGTTCCTTCCTGAGCTGGCTTACTGATAGAATAATTTGCAGGGTGACACTCACTAGATAGAAAAGTGCAAGTGACACTGACACAAAAACCAGAAGAAGAGGGGCTAGCATATTTTGTGAGGTCTATCATCATCTGTACTGTAAATAAAACTTAAGATTGCTAGGACATTGAGAGAGAGAGAGTGAGAAAAATCAGCAGCTGAAATCCTCTTGATATATTAGCTACAGGCAAGAAGCAGTTGCACATGGAGTGTGTGTATGTTTGTGTTTGTTTATGTAGATGATGATAGGGAAAGTTAATTAAAAAACATAATAAAAATGAACAAAATATAAAAAATAGCTTGACTGAAAAGGTGGCAGGGACTGTAAGCTGACAGATACTAGAAGAGGCAAAGACATACAGTATATAATAGTATTTTGTAAAGGGCAAGAAACCATCACACACAATCAGTTATGTATATTTTACTATTAAAAATTAACATTTTGATAAGGTGCAGTTTGTG
The DNA here is from genome assembly GCA_037306005.1 of Rhinophrynus dorsalis. NCBI lineage: Eukaryota > Metazoa > Chordata > Amphibia > Anura > Rhinophrynidae > Rhinophrynus > Rhinophrynus dorsalis. The sequence continues at coordinate 63,348,338 of CM074721.1, read as the reverse complement.
CAATAAATGATTATGATCGTTCTCCTCCTGAAGAGGCTGTTTGCATAAGTGACATAAAAAATTCCTCTAGTAACACCACAAGCAGTATTAAGAAACCATTTAAAACACTGAAAATTATAAGTCATATTCTATTGTTGATGGCATAATGGATTAAGGGGTTGCAGTTCAACCACCTGCTGCATATGACACAGTGAATAGTGAATATTCTGAAAATCCCCGTAAATCGAAAAGTAAAAAGAAATTGTTTGAGACTTCAAAAAGCCTAGAGGAATATACTGATGCTGAGGATGACCTAATTATTGATGATGATGAAAATGTTGATCTAGAATATCTCACTGCTGCACCTCCTCTTCTTCAGATACAGATGAAGTTGAGCATGAGGGAGATGATAATGTGGCCATAAAATTTGCTGAAAGGAAAAGTCTTATACTCAATGCAAAGGAGAAATGTTCCTGTTTATAAACATTTTGAGAGATCCGTTGGAAAACCAGTCTCTGGACAAGTAAGGATGCCTAAAAATACACAAAGATCCTGTCAGTTATCATCAGTATTGTTAACGCTTCCAAGATCAACCCCTTCCTAGTCACACACTATTGTTAAGTAAGCATCAACAGAGAACATCATAAACAACTGCAATCCTAATTATGATGAGTGCTTCTGCTGCAGTTGGAAGTGCAACACCTTTGATACCTACTAGTAAAATTGCAACTTCTAGCCCCAGTAGTAGTAGTAGAAGCCCCTCATGCACCACTCAGTCTATGAAGTCTACAGGCTAGAGATACTTCACACACAATCCAATTATTCTACGCTCCCTCTCAGCTGCCACTCCCTACCAGGAATTACCCATGCCAAGAACTTGTCAAAAAATAAACATGGATTGGTTTATATAACCAAGCACTGTTGAAATATTTTTCCACTCTCTCATGGCCTGGGAGGTGGGGTTACACAGGACACTGAACATGCTCTGTTGTAACATCACCTCCAAGCCAGTCAAGGGATCACTGCTTGGCTAGAGTCAGTGATAGTCTAAAAGGTGAGATTACTCCTGGGCGAGATCAGTGGGAAAAAATGTCAACAGACATTGGCTGTATGTAAGCCAATTGCTAAGTCTTTTCTTTTTTTTCACAGTGGCACTTGGTGGCAAGACTTTTTTTCCCAGAAACTACAGCGGCAGGTTTTTTATTCACTTTTATTTTTTCTAGGTGTCTGTGTGTGTGTGTGTGTGTGTGTGTGTGTGTGTGTGTGTGTGTGTGTGTGTGTGTGAAAAGTGAAGTTTAACCCCCTCCTATGCCAGTACACTGAGATTGCATTAATATGGCATCAAAAAATTAACAGTACATAGCAAGGATTTGCGTTGGTTCTCAAGAGAATAGGGGGGTCCACTACCAAACAGGCTATTGATCCCCTGATTTCCCTGCCTGATACAGGCCAAGGGAAGTGACTGATGTCACTTATTCTGGATCATTATTAACAATCAAAAAGGATTCCAAAGGGAGCTTGTTTAAAAAAATATAAGTCTACAATATAATTCTGATTATCAGTCAGAATGTAATTGCAGAATTGAATGTAGCAAAATATCTGTTATAGCTAAAAATAACCATTTGTAAAATACATTCATCTAGAATCCACCTTGAAATTTGAAACCATAGTGTTCCACCAGAGCAAAACATGAGAACCAATGAGCAGTGACAGTTTCATTCAGATTCCCTGTTCTTACTTTCAGAGATATTAAAAAATAGTTACATCTGCCTGGAAAACATACTAATGTTTCAAATAAGTAGTTTACATAGAATTGTATTTATTTTGCATTTTGTATTACAGGTAAATTAATATTTTATTGGTAAACATATACATTGTGTTTGAAAATTTTATATTGCCTACCAGGGACATTTTTCCCAGTAGACAGGGTTGACCTAGAGTACCTCATTTTGAGGATTGCCTCATGTGTGCTGGCCATTCACATTTTTTCCTGCAGGAATTTTCACAGAAAGCCTGCAATGTTCTGCTTTTCCTGAAAAATATCAACCTATAGACCCCCCATATATTATCCTTTTTTTAAAGGATGTGAGGTTCTGTTGCTACATTGGGGTTAGTATATGTGGATATATGGCTGCTGTGGGAGAAGGCTGGGTGGTTTTGGTATGCTATAGTCACAGCAGTGGGCCACGTGAGGACCTTTTGATATTGATAAACTACCACTCCTATCATTCTGCTGTTGAAGTCCAAAGAGAGTTATAATCTGGGAGCAGCTGGAGGGATGCACTTTGCCCATCCCAACAGCTACCAAACAGAGGGACACGGCTGTGTAGTAAGTATTTGTGTTCTCTTGCGACTGTGGGACAATGCTGGGGGGTTAATATGTGTAGTTCTATGTCTGCCATGGGACTACGCTTGGGGTGGTCACTATGTGTGGATCTGTGGCTACCAGTGCAGTAGGTCAAAACTGGGTATCAGTATATGTGGTTTTATGGCTACCTTGGTTTTGGTGTGGAACAAGGCTGAATGTAGTGGTGAAAAGTGCTGTTTTTCTCACTTTTCACTTTATGAGTGAAATATTTCACACATCCCTCCTGGTCACACTGACATTGTAGGTTTTGTGTGTGAACAGAGCAGTCTCACTGTACTAGGCACCAGAAGCCCATTCCTGCTTTATGTTGGCTAGTTTTATTTTTTTATATGTTTATATACTAATTTGTCTACTTTACATATCCCTTTACTAGCATCATTCAACCTCTTGGATGGTCAATCTCCAACACATTGCATGGCAAAGCTTTCGGATTCTACAACAAATAGGGCCATGGTCAGGGCCATGGAAAGAGTTGAAGTGGTAATAAGTGAGTCTATTTTCATGTCTTTCTAGGCTTGGGCTTAGATGCAAATCCATCTCTATTTGCAAGAGTTCCCAACATTTTCTTGATTTGTATCCAAAACCTATAAGCCATCACACCAATACTTCATGTGGGTGAAATTGGATGTTGCAATGCTGTAACCCACATGAACATCAGTCAATAGCATCTTGCTTGCTATTACACATACCCCCAGTGTATTGGTTCTGCCTATATCCATTCATATCACAGTCTGAGATAACATTGGCCCAGTAAAGAAACTAATATGCATAGCGTCAGGCTGTGCCAGTGCCACCAACAAATAACAGGTTCATTTCTTAAAAACTATTTCTATTATGAATAAATGGTAAGTACAATATAAAGGCATTTTTAATTCACTTTAAAATTAACTACAAATATCTTAGGGTGACAAATCTACTTTCAGAGAAATTGATAGTTGAGAACAGGATACAGTGCATGTAATTAGTGTAAGTGCTAGTAAAAAAAGGTGAAAGCATTACTTCAACCAGATTATTGTAAGGTCAGTAGCATTATGGCACAGTGACAATGAAAAGACAGTTAAAATGCTATATCATGTCAATTTAACAAAATAAAGTAGCAAGAAGAAAATATAGTCAGCCTGATTCACATAATGCTTTTCCATATATAACAAACCAAGTTTATTACAAACATCACCCAACCCCCCAGCACAGGGCCGCCACCACCATCTGCCAGAATTAAAGGGCCCAAGTTCTGCCTCAGCATGAGGGGCTCCGTGTGGTTGCAGTGTTTTTATTATGTATTGGCTTAGGAAGGGGATTTGTGGCTGGCAGCATATGTTATTGACTTTTAGCCTGGAGATGACCGTGGCCCGTATTGATCACTTTGTGATTCTAGCTGAGCAATTAAACACATGCAAATAAATACACACATACACGCAAACACACACACATTTTTTATATATACACATATATGTATATATGAAACGTGAGTTATTGAACAATTCAATAACCTAGGGAAGAGCACACAACAGGATTTATGAAAAGATTAGTGTTTTATTTAGTCAATGTTTCAGTGAAGTCTTTTCATAAATCCTGTTGTGTGCTCTTCCCTAGGTTATTGAATTGTTCAATAACTCACGTTTCATTTAAACTTTTTAAGCAGCACCCAGGTATTATATAGTGTATTTTTTACTCAGAGTAAGGAGTGCCCTGTAATACCGAGTTCCATATATGTGTATTATATGTGTATGTGTGTATATATGAACAGCACAACAAAAGATCTAAGTACATAAATAGATTAACAACTGATAAAGGGTATAATTTAATGAGCAGAGGTGGACCAGTAAAGTATTAGTAGTCACATAGGAATAATGTAACAAAAACAGACTATCTAAATAAAAACAAGTGATTATATTTCTTAAATAAATAAAGATATAATAATCTATATAGCTAATGAGGAACTATAGAATGCATAAGGATGAACTATAGGACACATACAGCGTGGGAATGTAATACATGCGGGTGAAAAAAATATTAATGGGAATATCTCCTTAGATTGTATGACAAAATGACACCTCTTGTTATAGTGTGTTTACAGGAACGACTACCCCCACCCCCCGTTGTTGTGTGCTTAAAGATCATTCAATCAACATGTTCTCTACTATAGAAATAATTCCATGATACAGCTCATTAAAAGTCTCTCTTCTTGGTAAATTGCCTCTGCTCACAGCCAGTATCCTCCAGTGTGTATTTGTCTTTGTCCCCATCTTCATCCACCTCAGATGCTGTTGTACATTGCTATCAATATTTCTTTCCCCCTTTTGTATTATATTGACACACACTTAGAATTTCCCTGAAAACTGGCAGGAGAAGGCATCAGCCTTCTATTTCTTGGAACCTGATTTGTTAAAAATAGTAAAGCTCAACCAGCTTGAGGTGCATTTAATCTTTTGGCATTACTGAGATATTCAAGGTTATGGTGATCCATTAAAATTGTTATAGGAGTAACAACACCCTCTAGCTGGTAGCTACTTTCCTCCAAGGCCATCTTGACTGCAAGAAGTTCTTGGTTACCCACACTGTAATTTCTATCAGCTGTAGAGAATGTCAGCTGTAGAGAAGGCACAAGAGTGGTATTTGCCAGCATGGGGAGACCTCTGGGAGATGACTGCTCTGACTGCAATTTCCGAAGCATCAGCTTCTATGACAAATACCCATTCGGGATCTGGATGCAGACTGATAGGTGTTGAGGAGAAGAGGCTTTCAGCAAATCATAAGCTGCCTGTGCTTCTGTCGTCCACATCTTTACAGGTCATTTTGGTAATGGGGCATCCCTCTTTATAACTCAGATCCTCCAATTCCTTTATCACTTTTCCAGCAGCAGTGTTTGTGGTCATGTATTTTTAAAAATTAAGCAACATCTAAAACCATCAGAGTATCATACACCTGAAGTAGAAACAAGATGGAGAAGCCCACAACACATGTAATACTAGTAATAACAAGGACAAAAACAACAGTATCAACAACACTGAAGAAAAGGGGAAGGGGGATTTCCACAGTCTACCACAGTTGGGACCATTGCTATGACCACTCTTGATAATTATAAATTAATAATAATAATAATGCAAAATTATATTGCAATCATACATGATACAGAAAATATTTTGTCTGGCATTCCTATGCTAGAAAAAACACACAAGATAGAGAAGTCTACTGCACATGTAGTAATAACAACAGCACTAAGAGAAAGGAGGAAGCTATCACAGTTGGGACCATTGCTATGATCACTGATAATAATAATTTAATATCATATTAATAATAATAATGAAAAGTTATATTTGAATCACACATGATACAGCTATGTGCCTGTTTGTGTATGGTTAGCAGCAGGCTTACAGAAAGACAACACTTCAAAATAATTGTTAGCAGGTTTACACATAAGTCTAAAAAATATTACAGCAAGGCTAAACATAGAAAAAATTGTCTGCAGACTTGCAACAAGGCTAAGCTTAAAAATACACTACAGGCTTACAGGCCTATAGCCAGCAGTACCAGCTGGGGGTGGTAAGCCACCATCAGAAACATTATGCCACTCAGTGGCACCCACCTGTAAAACTATGATGTTTCCTAATTTACTCCTGCTGCCGTGCCATCTGACAAATAACTGCACAGTGCCTATCCCCATTGAAAAATATTCCCACATCCTTGATTTTAGTATTTGGGGAGGTGAATAAGGAGGTTCTTCATCAGATGAACTTGCAATAGCTGGTGGTGCTGTTGCTGTCTCAGTAGCAGCACAAGTGCTAGAAGGATGAATACTAGTAGCAAGGGCAACTACATATATAGCAGCTACTCCCACTACAAATAACTGTGGACACGTTGAATAGTGGCCCATTGGCATGATGATCATCATTTTGTTGCTGTGACACATGATGTAATTCTGTCTCGGGTGATTCAGCATCAGGAAATAAACGCTATAATGTCAGTACTGGTGGTGGTGATGACCACTGTCAGCTATATCTCGCATTCCCATTCTTCACTGCTTTTGAGCTCAGAAAGCTCCCATGTTATCTTCTACACCATCTTCTGAGCCATCACCACTACCACCAGATTTTTGCTTCTCTCTTGCTGGTGACAAATGTGACATAGAGGGTGGCTACTGTTGTCACTCATATCATCATAGATTTAGCCGATGCAGCAGGTTCAGGCAGCTGCAATGTGCTGCTGCTAGTGCACACAGCCATGGCCTCCAGTATTACTTCCTTAAAATATTTTCTCAGATCCTTGGGGATATTGTGGGCCTGTGGCCATCATCTGCTGGACTAGATGTGTTCCCTTAATTATTCCTGCTGCTGTATTTCTCCACATCATCAGCAGTATCGGCAAGCCTCCAGCTCCTTTAACTCCAGCAAGCAATACAAATCAGCTTTATTTCTTTTTTATTTCTGTCTCCTTATTTCCCTTCCAGATTCACCTCTGCCTAATCTAGAACCATGCAGCATGGAACGTAGTTACAGATTTTCATGTTATGGTGGTGAGAGTTCAGTCCACAGTAGAAAACTTAAGTGGAAAACAGAAAAGTTATTGTGGGAAAATCAGTGGTGTTAGTGAAAAGGTGGAAATACTTGGTTTCTCCATAGGCGGGAAGTCCCACAGAAAAATAATCAAATTGTGTACTATTTGTGGAAATTCCCAAGTGATCTCTAATTATGAGTAATTTGAAACATATCCTATTTCTCTAAATGGCATTGTGGAACCAATTTCCAATATGCTATCATTTTAAAAAATGTAATTGAAATAAACATTATGAATTGGGCATATTTAATCATTCTGAATTATAACTTTGACTTTTTATTCTTTATCATCAATGATGTAGTTAGTCTAAGGATAGAGCTGCATTAGAGAACTATCTGTGACATACTGTTGAAGCAAACATCCCTGACTGTTAATTAACTGCTCTCGTGAACCATAATTGAAACCCTTTTCACAACCCCCTTCTGCTTTATGATTACATTCCAAAATGCCCTCAATTCATGGGGTGAATGCCTTTTAAACACATTTTTTTAAACCTAGATGACTAATTTTAACATGGAATGAAATGTCACCAAAATTCATTTCTGTCTCGATTAGCAAAACTCCCAAGGAAGAAAATGTCTATAAAAGATAAAATCCCCTTTTTTCTTTTTCTTTTTTTTTAGCAAATGTCAGAGGTGAACAGAGGAAGATCTCCAAGCCTGCCACATGAGCTCATTTCCAAAACTTAAAAATATAATTAAGCCTATTGTACTTGATCAGTCATTCCTGTAAAAGAAAATTGACATGATCTTCAAACACCCTATATTAACTCTTTAAGGTCCAGAGGTGTATGCAATGTGTTGCGATGCAATGTGTTACATGCCTCTCCATTACTTAGGGCTGTCTATCCAAAATAAAAATGGAGGCATTCTGGTGCAAACTATTTGCACTTTAAAGGAGAACTAAGAAGTCAACCAATTCCCATTGATTTAAATGGGGATTTTAACCTCATGAATGCTAGAGAGGTTTCCAAACCATTGTGATGTTAACCAAGGGGTTTCTATCCCATTTAAATGAATTGGAGTTTTTAGTGCAAGTGGTTTGTGCCAGAATTCCTCCAATTTTCTTTTGAGCATATAACCCTTAGAGTTCAAGTGGACCTGTCATCTTAAGATACATTTAGTTTGTTTTAAAGAGAAGTAAAATCTGTCTCTGTTTTACTAGAGATTTTTCTGTAAAATGAATAATTTTTGAGAAATTAACCTTTATATTACAATGGCACATTTATGCTATGCGCAGCATTCTAATTGATTATGCTTGAGGTCAAACCTACTGCTCATTTTCTTTTGTGTTTAGGCCCTGTATAAATACTTTTATAGCACAATGTATGGCTATATTGACCCAGCACATACATTAATCATCATAAAGTGCCAGACTAGGAGGCGGGGCCAGCGCTTGATGTGAACAGATGTGCATAAGCTTGGCTCCCGCTCCACAAACACAAAACCACAAGCAAACCCACTTCTTTTTGCTACAGCAATGGTCAAATCGGCCAAGAAATCCTCCAGGATGCTTGGTCCCTTGAAGGAGTCAGGACCCTGTTCCTCCCAGCCCATGCAGAACTACTTAATCCCTTTGTTGGCTGGCCAGCCGCGGTTACCTAAAATGGCGCCTGTTTGCCCCGACATGACTCTCACCCCTGCTCCTCTGATGGTGAGCTTGGAGATGAGGATGCTCACTCGATGGATGTCCCGAAACCAGCGCCCGGGGAAGGTGTGACGAAGGTGGACTTTGCTGCATTCACCCTCCAGATCAAGAAGCAGTTTGCATCAGTAGTGAACCAGGTGCGGTCATCTGTTCGTGATGAGCTATCGGATATCAGAGAAGATATCCGGCACCAAGGAGCCAGAATTCAGACTCTGGAACAAGACGAGGCCTCTCTTCAGGCCTCCTTTCAGGCCTTGGATGCTAAGCTGATGACTCAATGCCGCCAAACGTCCCAACTCGCATACCTGTTCATAGATTTGGACAACAGGGGACAAAGAAATAACTTGAGGATCAGGGGACTACCAGAGGTGGAGGGTCTGGAGGACACGAGGCAACTGGTGACTGAGGTCTTTAACTCGCTCCTGGGCCGGGACCCCTCATCAGCCCTTACAGTGGACCGAGTGCATAGGGCGTTGCCCCCCAAGGATTTTGTTAACGCTATCCCTACAGATGTTATTTGCTGCGTACACTCCTTTGGTTTGAAAGAGGATATTTTGCAGGCTGCAGGCAGGAAATGCACCCTGGATTATAATGGGTCACTTATCCATATTCTCCCTCATGTCGCCTGGGTGACATTGCAAATGCGGAAATTCTTGTCCCCTTTAATGGATCTTCTAAGATCGGTGGCCAACCCCTACAGTTGGGGGTTCCCACTGTCGCTCTCTGTCCAGAGGGATTCCACCACCTATCTGGTCTAAGACTCGGGCGATGTGCGGGCCTTTTGTGAGGCTCTGTGTGTTCTGGACTTGTCCGATTGGAGGGAGTTTCTAGCGGGAGACTCGTCTGTGCAGCTTTTGGCTTTGAGGAAAATGCCCTGGCAGCAACGACCGCAGAGAAGGAGGCGACATCGTCCACACAGGGACGTGGCGGTCCCTGCCCAGGATGGAGATCGGGCCTCGGTGATCTAGGGTTGGATCAGGTAAATATTTCCTGGTGCTGAGACCCCGCTTATCTGATGCCCCATACTTCTATGGTGTTGTATTTTAGCCCCCCTGGTGGACTGTGGTGACTGTTGACTCTGTTGCCTGCAATTTGTGTGCCCCTCGATGTTGACACAGTTTGCGCGCCCTATCACCACTAGCCCTTTCTTTCCCTAACTTGGACACGTATCCACCGAAGTGTTATGGGACGCTATGCTGGTCAGGGAGTTGTTCCCCGGGTATTGGGCATATATTTTGGCGGGTGGGGCACTCAGATTTCATGTGGTATGCCCTGGGGGGAATTGTAAATGTACATGTACTTGTAACTGTAATATTTTATGCAATGCGTGACTGTTCTACTTCGAGTTATTTTTTACTATACAGGAAATGTTATTGGTTCTCTTGTATCCTCCTGCCCCGGACTGCATCCCCCTGCTCCCGGCCCATACTCAGCCTGTGTAGACGGTTACACACCACACATAACTGGGGGACGGGGGGATCTCCATCACTTTCGCATCGGGTCTTTGCTGCACACCTGTTCTTGGGCCTCTTTTGGTTTCTGCTCCCCTGATGGGGTGCACTCGGTGTGGCCCGGTCCGGGTCATATTACGGTGGTCTGTTGGGATGGGACTGTGTCGTTCCAGCTTCGTTGAGGGGTGCTCCCCTTGTGGGGGGCCTCCTGGGGATGCCGGGGGGTTTTACTCGTCTCTGGCCCGTTTGTTTCCTCAGACCTGGTTCCCCTCCATACCCTTCTCCTTCCGGACTCTGCCTAGTATCTGGTTCCCAGTCTGGGGCTTCCTGCTCTAGGGTCTCCTTTTAATATTGACCACTTGGGAGACAGACGTAGTGATTGCCTGGGTGCTGGGTGGGGGTGTTCTGGTGGACTGTTTTGGGACTTGGGCAGGGGGAGGCTGGTGAGTTAATTATCCATTCCAAAACCAAATAAAGGATTATTTTAAATAAATAAATAAACAAATAAATAAATAGTAGTGCCATATTATGGGTGGTACGGAGCACATGTGTTTTGGTTGCTCTTTTGCTGCTGGACTCTGGGACTTGGGTCCCCCTGGTCCGCCGCAGGGTCCTGGGTGCACTGGTATTGGCTACTTCCGGAGAGGCCTTTCTCTGATGTTGTGAGGGGCCTTGGAGGTGCCTGTGTGAGGCGTGCCTCTGCTTCATTGTTGGTGCTTGGGGTCCTGACCGTGGTTCCTCTTTTTCCTCCCATACCTGTTGGTGCCTTGAGGCCCTGTGGCAGGGAGGTGGGTCTACTCCTCTTGCTCCCTCCTTGTGTTCCTGGTTTGAGGGCGCAGAGCCTTGTCCTGTTGGGAGGGGGCTGTCTACCCTAGATTATGGGTTTGTTGCTGTGTTATCTGATTATATTTCTTCTTGTACTGATGAGGTTATACCATGTTTTGTGGTTTATAATATATGTCTTGCCTGTGTGTCTCTTGTTACTTTTTTGATCGTGGAGGGGAGATGGGTGTTCGCTAAATGTCATCTGTTTGGTGGTTGACGTCTGCACATCTTTGCTGTCCTGACCCCGCGATACAACTGTGTCGCTGTATATCAGGTGCTGGATCTCCCAGTCTGCTGTCCTGGGCGGTCTCACCCTCTAGACATTCCTGTTGTCAGGGATCCATCCCTCATGGATATGGGATCCCTTCTTTCCCTGGTCCTTTTTTTATATGTGTCTTGTTTTCTTTTTCCTGTCTCTCCCTTTTCTTCTCCCACTTTCTTCACCTCGCACTTATCTCTGCTGTCCTGTTCCCTCTCTTTCTCAGTTCTCTGTTTTGGTGTCTAATACTGATTTTAGCTTTGATAAAGCAGCTTCTTTCGCTGCAAAATATATATTTTTATTGATTAAAAATTTACATCTTGGGCTTAGCCATTTGTCTGGAGCTGTGTTTTTGCCTTGTCGCTGATCATCAGGTTTCCGAGTGGAGACAGAGCAATTTCTCCACCAGCGCACTAGTCAGATGGACTGATAACAGTCTTCTGACCACAGAGTCATGTGAGTGCAATACTTTAATATTTATTTCACACTATTTGTGTTACATACTATACCACTGGGCACTCTCTTGTCCATTTGTCGTTTATGTCACTACATTTGCACGTTTTCAGCCACTCAGGGGGAGCGTGTTACTGACTGCAGCCCATTACAATAAGATTGCTGTTAGAATCACTGTATCTGGGGGCAGTTCTTTATCCCCAGTTGTTTAATTGCTGGATTTGGTATACACTAGTGTTGAGCGAGCATGCTCGGCCGATGCTCGGATCGGCTCGAGCATCGCTCTGCTCGGCACATGGCGGTACTCGTACGAGTACCGCATGTGCTCGCCCGCCATGTTCGGGTCTCCTCCCCGCACGTTTTGCGGCTGCTGCGCAGCCAATAAACGTGCAGGGAGGCTCTGACATCGGTGTAATGCCAGCAGCCATGTTGGCTGCTGGCATTACACTGATTGGCTGGCCAGAACCCGTGGTCAGGTGCTGTATAGCACCTGACCATCGAGTTCGGCTCAGTCTGAGCCAGGGAGAGCTGAGGATAGGAAGGGAAAGGCAGTGTAGGGAGGAAAAAAACAAAAATTGTGAAAAAAAAAGAACCAAAAGTCCTTTTTAGGACTACTGTGTGTGGGGGCAGCAGGTTATTTGGTGTGGGGGGAAAAAAACAAAAAAAAAAAAAAAAATATATATATATTCTGTTTAGTGTGCAAAGTTGCAGATTAGAGCACATTCTGTTTAGTGTGCACAGTTGCAGATTAGAGCACATTCTGTTTAGTGTGCAAAGTTGCAGATTAGAGCACATTCTGTTTAGTGTGCAAAGTTGCAGATTAGAGCAAATTCTGTTTAGTGTGCAAAGTTGCAGATTAGAGCACATTCTGTTAAGTCTTCAAACTAAAATATCAAAGTCACGTATTCCATTCAGTGTGCGTCGCCGCAGTTTAGCAGCACATTCTGAGTACTGTGCAGAGTTGCAGAATAGGAAGAAATACTGTTAAGTCTTCAAACTAAAATATCAAAGTCACATATTCCATTCAGTGTGCTTCGCCGCAGTTTAGCAGCACATTCTGTGTACTGTGCAGAGTTGCAGAATAGGAAGAAATACTGTTAAGTCTTCAAACTCAAATATCAAAGTCACATATTCCATTCAGTGTGCTTCGCCGCAGTTTAGCAGCACATTCTGTGTACTGTGCAGAGTTGCAGAATAGGAAGAAATACTGTTAAGTCTTCAAACTAAAATATCAAAGTCACATATTCCATTCAGTGTGCTTCGCCGCAGTGTAGCAGCACATTCTGTGTACTGTGCAGAGTTGCAGAATAGGAAGAAATACTGTTAAGTCTTCAAACTAAAATATCAAAGTCACATATTCCATTCAGTGTGCTTCGCCGCAGTGTAGCAGCACATTCTGTGTACTGTGCAGAGTTGCAGAATAGGAAGAAATACTGTTAAGTCTTCAAACTAAAATATCAAAGTCACATATTCCATTCAGTGTGCTTCGCCGCAGTTTAGCAGCACATTCTGTGTACTGTGCAGAGTTGCAGAATAGGAAGAAATACTGTTAAGTCTTCAAACTAAAATATCAAAGTCACATATTCCATTCAGTGTGCTTCGCCGCAGTGTAGCAGCACATTCTGTGTACTGTGCAGAGTTGCAGAATAGGAAGAAATACTGTTAAGTCTTCAAACTAAAATATCAAAGTCACATATTCCATTCAGTGTCTTTCACCGCCGTTTAACAGCCTATTCTGTGTACTCTGCACAGTTGCAGAATTATAAGAAATACTGTTAAGTTTTCAAACTCAAATATTAAAGTCACATATTCCATTCAGTGTCTTTCACCGCCGTTTAACAGCCTATTCTGTGTACTCTGTACAGTTGCAGAATTATAAGAAATACTGTTAAGTTTTCAAACTCAAATATTAAAGTCACATATTCCATTCAGTGTCTTTCACCGCCGTTTAACAGCCTATTCTGTGTACTCTGTACAGTTGCAGAATTATAAGAAATACTGTTAAGTTTTCAAACTCAAATATTAAAGTCACATATTCCATTCAGTGTCTTTCACCGCCGTTTAACAGCCTATTCTGTGTACTCTGTACAGTTCCAGAATTATAAGAAATACTGTTAAGTTTTCAAACTCAAATATTAAAGTCACATATTCCATTCAGTGTCTTTCACCGCCTTTTAACAGCCTATTCTGTGTACTCTGTACAGTTCCAGAATTATAAGAAATACTGTTAATTTTTCAAACTCAAATATTAAAGTCACATATTCCATTCAGTGTCTTTCACCGCCGTTTAACAGCCTATTCTGTGTACTCTGTACAGTTCCAGAATTATAAGAAATACTGTTAAGTTTTCAAACTCAAATATTAAAGTCACATATTCCATTCAGTGTCTTTCACCGCCGTTTAACAGCCTATTCTGTGTACTCTGTACAGTTCCAGAATTATAAGAAATACTGTTAAGTTTTCAAACTCAAATATTAAAGTCACATATTCCATTCAGTGTCTTTCACCGCCGTTTAACAGCCTATTCTGTGTACTCTGTACAGTTCCAGAATTATAAGAAATACTGTTAAGTTTTCAAACTCAAATATTAAAGTCACATATTCCATTCAGTGTGTTTCAACGCCGTTTAACAGCCTATTCTGTGTACTCTGCAGAGTTGCAGAATTATAAGAAATACTGTTAAGTTTTCAAACTCAAATATTAAAGTCACATATTCCATTCAGTGTCTTTCACCGCCGTTTAACAGCCTATTCTGTGTACTCTGCACAGTTCCAGAATTATAAGAAATACTGTTAAGTTTTCAAACTCAAATATTAAAGTCACATATTCCATTCAGTGTGTTTCAACGCCGTTTAACAGCCTATTCTGTGTACTCTGCAGAGTTGCAGAATAGTAAGAAATACTGTTAATTTTTCAAACTCAAATATTAAAGTCACATATTCCATTCAGTGTCTTTCACCGCCGTTTAACAGCCTATTCTGTGTACTCTGTACAGTTCCAGAATTATAAGAAATACTGTTAAGTTTTCAAACTCAAATATTAAAGTCACATATTCCATTCAGTGTGTTTCAACGCCGTTTAACAGCCTATTCTGTGTACTCTGCAGAGTTGCAGAATTATAAGAAATACTGTTAAGTTTTCAAACTCAAATATTAAAGTCACATATTCCATTCAGTGTCTTTCACCGCCGTTTAACAGCCTATTCTGTGTACTCTGTACAGTTCCAGAATTATAAGAAATACTGTTAAGTTTTCAAACTCAAATATTAAAGTCACATATTCCATTCAGTGTCTTTCACCGCCGTTTAACAGCCTATTCTGTGTACTCTGTACAGTTCCAGAATTATAAGAAATACTGTTAAGTTTTAAAACTCAAATATTAAAGTCACATATTCCATTCAGTGTGTTTCAACGCCGTTTAACAGCCTATTCTGTGTACTCTGCAGAGTTGCAGAATAGTAAGAAATACTGTTAAGTTTTCAAACTCAAATATTAAAGTCACATATTCCATTCAGTGTGTGTCACCGCAGTTTAGCAGCCTATTCTGTGTACTCTGCAGAGTTGCAGAATAGTAAGAAATACTGTTAATTTTTCAAACTCAAATATTAAAGTCACTTATTCCATTCAGTGTGTGTCACCGCAGTTTAGCAGCCTATTCTGTGTACTCTGCAGAGTTGCAGAATAGTAAGAAATACTGTTAAGTTTTCAAACTCATATATATTAAAGTCATATATATCGTGTAAGATGAAGAAGGCGGGTAAAAAGGGACGGGGAAGTGGACGTGATCCTGAAAGTTCAGGGCGCGGGTCAGGACGCGGAGAAACTGTGCCTGGTGCCAGAGCACAAGAAAGAAAGACATCCACCATACCTAGCTTCATGTCTGATTTCACAGGGCGTCGCAGGACATCACTCTCGAGGTCCGACCAGTGCGAACAGGTGGTCGGTTGGATGACAGCTGATACTGCTTCCAGTCGGTTAAGCACCACCCTGTCTTCCACCAAGTCCACTCTCAGTAGCCAAGAGTCTGGTCAACATAATCCTCACTCTGATCATCCTTCCTCCCACCATACACGGTCTGGTCAAAGAAGTGATCCCACACTGGGATATAGTGATGAGCTCGTCTCATCACCAATCCTTCATTTGACCCTCTCTCCAAGCACGCTTGCAGAGGAACATGACATCTTGTGCCCTGATTCACAACCTCTAGAGGCTACCCAATCACAAGAAGATGACAGATGTGAACGGCATTTAAGGTCAAAGGAAGTAGTGGATGATGATGATGATGATGATGAGACACAGTTGCCATTAAATCAACCACTATTTCCGTCTCAAGACCTTGTTGAGGAGAATGTTATACAGTTGTCAATGACTGAGTATGTGGTGGGATCAAGACTTGAGGAGGATGATCAGAGTGAGGAAGTGGAGGAGGACTTGGTGGACGATGAGGTGACTGACCCCACCTGGGAAGGTGTAGAGCCGAGCGATGACAGCAGTCCTGAGGGTGAGCCATCTGCAGCACCGCAACAGGCTGGAAGAGGCAGTGGTGTGGCTACAGAAAGAAGGCGGACCGCACCAAACCGGCCCGCAAATGTTCCACGGAGCACCCCCTTGCGTAAATCTACCTTGCCAAGGGGTAGGTGTTCCGCGGTATGGCGTTTTTTTAAGGAAAGTGCGGACGACAAAAGAATTGTAGTTTGCAACCTGTGCCACACCAGAATGAGCCGAGGCATGAACACTAGAAACCTCACCACCACCAGCATGATCCGACACATGGCATCCAAGCACCGTAGTAAGTGGGAGGAACGCCTGGATCGCCCATCTGTGTCTGCAGGCCACACCACTGCCTCCTCTTCCCCTGTTTTCGGTGCCGGCCAATCGCCTGTCGAAGGCGCAGGCCCGCATACCTCCCGCCCTGCACCTGTACCATCTGAAGCACCATCAGCGACCACATCCACTTCCCTGTCCCAGCACAGCGTCCAAATGTCGTTACCCCAGGCATTTGAGCGGAAGAGAAAGTACCCAGCCACCCACCCACAGGCCATAGCACTAACCTCACACCTTTCCAAATTACTGGCCATCGAAATGCTGCCATTTAGGCTTGTGGACACTGAGTCCTTCCGCAGCCTGATGGCAGCAGCTGTCCCTCGGTACGCGGTCCCCAGCCGCCACTACTTTTCCCGGTGTGCCATCCCCGCATTACACCACCATGTGTCCCGTAACATCACCCGTGCCCTGACCAACGCAGTTACTGGGAAGGTCCACTTAACGACTGACACATGGACAAGTGCTTGTGGCCAGGGACGCTACATTTCCCTGACGGCACACTGGGTGAATGTCGTGGAGGCTGGGAGCGACTCGGACCCTGGGATGGCACGGGTGCTACCCACGCCGAGGATTGCGGGCCCTACCTCCATCAGGGTTTCCACCAGCACCTACGTTATTGGCTCCTCCTCCTCCGTTTCCACCTCCGAATTCTCTACACACACCGCCACTCCCCCATCAGCCAGTAGCTGGAAGCAGTGTAGCACTGCAGTGGGGAAGCGTCAACAGGCCGTGCTGAAGCTGATCTGCCTTGGGGACAAACAGCACACGGCCTCAGAGCTGTTGCAGGGGATTAGTCACCAGACCGAGCAGTGGCTCTCGCCACTCAACCTGCAAGCAGGCATGGTTGTGTGTGATAATGGGCGTAACTTGGTGGCGGCTTTGGAGCTCGGCAAGCTCACACACGTACCATGCCTAGCGCATGTATTTAATTTAGTGGTGCAGCGATTTCTAAAAACCTACCCCAATGTGCATGATCTCTTGACCAAGGTGCGCCGCGTGTGTGCACATTTCCGTAAGTCATCTACAGCTTCGGCCGGCCTGTTGAAGCTGCAGCAGCGCTTACAATTGCCAGCTCACCGGCTGCTGTGTGACGTGAGCACGCGCTGGAACTCCACCTTCCACATGTTGGCCCGGCTTTGTGAGCAGCAGAGGGCAGTAGTGGAGTACCAGCTGTTACACGGTCGTCGCCTCTCCGTTCAACTTCCTGTAATCAGAAGTGAGGAGTGGGAATGGATGTCAGACCTCTGCGAGGTTTTACGCAATTTTGAGGAATCGACACAGATGGTGAGCGGCGATAACGCTATTATCAGTGTAACCATCCCACTTCTGTGTCTACTGAAACGCTCGCTGCTCACAATTAAAACCGACGCTTTGCATGTGGAAGAGGTGGAAATGGGGGAGGAAGAGCTTACACAAGGTGATAGCCAGAGCACCCTCACTTCGTCTTCTCAGCGACAATTGGAGGAGGCGGAGGAGGAGGAGGAGGAGGAGGAGGAGGAGGAAGACACGGTTGCCTCCGCTACAGAGGGTAGCCATGGAACTTTAGTTCCATCTCTTCAGCGTGGGTGGGCAGAAGAGGAGGAAGAGGATGAGGATATTGAGAGTCAGCCTCCTGGTGAGGACAGCGAAATCTTGACTGTTGGTACTCTGGCACACATGGCTGACTTTATGTTAGGCTGCCTTTCCCGTGACCCACGCGTTGTACGCATTTTAGACAACACGGATTACTGGGTGTTCACCCTTCTGGACCCCCGCTACAAAGAGAATTTCTCATCTCTCATTCCTCCGGTGGAGAGGACAAGCAAAATGGTGCAATACCAGAAGGTTCTTGTTGAAAAATTGCTCCAAAATTTGCCATCTGACAACGCTGGCGGCAGAGTACGTGCTACCTTGGCCAACCGAGAAGGGGAGAAAAGGGGAGCACACAGCAGTTCCGACAAAGGCAGGGCAACACTCTCCAAGGCGTGGGACACCTTCATGACACCCCGCCAGCACCCTCACCCTGATGCGCAGCCTAGTGTCACAAGGAGGGAAAAGTTTTGGAAGATGGTGAAGGAGTACGTAGCAGACCGTGTCAGCGTCCTCAATGATCCCTCTGTGCCTTACAACTACTGGGTGTCCAAGCTGGACACGTGGTATGAACTGGCACTCTACGCCTTGGAGGTGCTGGCCTGCCCTGCCGCCAGCGTTCTGTCTGAGCGGGTATTTAGTGCTGCTGGTGGCATCATAACAGATAAGCGTATCCGCCTTTCCACCGACAATGCTGATAGGTTGACACTTATAAAAATGAACAAGGCCTGGATTTCCCCTGACTTCTCCACTCCACTGGAGGAAAGCCCCGGGGGAACATAAACTCACTTTATATATGTTATTTACAATGATGGGAATACTCTGTATTCCCATTCACCCCTTCCACCCCAAAAACGGGTATATGGTTGACTCTTAATGTTCTCATCCTCCTCCTCCTCTTCCATATGCCCTGGGATATAATTTTTATATAGGGCCAGCTCACCAGCGTGCCCTGGGATATAATTTTTATATAGGGCCAGCTCACCAGCGGGCCCTGTGATATAATTTTTATATAGGGCCAGCTCACCAGCGGGCCCTGTTTGCCAATTTTTATATAGGTCAGCTCACCAGCGGGCCTTCTCATATAATGTTTTATTGGGTCAGCTCTCTAGCGGGCCCTCTCATATAATGTTTTATAGCGTCAGCTCACTAGCGGGCCTTCGCATATAATGTTTAGGATGGTCAGCTCTGCAGCAGACCCTCACCCATAATGTTTTAGATGGTCAGCTCAGCGCACGTTTCCCTCTTAATCATGGCCTCAGTTCTGAAAATCAAGGAAATTTTTGGGAGAATTTGCCTCTGCGCACGTTTCCCTCTTAATCATGGCCTCAGTTCTGAAAATCAAGGAAATGTTTGGGATAATTTGCCTCTGCGCACGTTTCCCTCTTAATCATGGCCTCACTTCAGAAAATCGATGAAATTTTTGGGAGAATTTGCAGATGATATACAAGTAAATATACAGCAAATACTGTTTGGTAACAATTTTTCGCCTAAAGTCGTTTTTATTTTCCTTTTTGTGTGTTTTACGGTCAGTCTGTAAAAATGGCGTACTACGGGCGAAAGATCGTTCCCAGCAGCGATGTTGGAGTCCAAGGTGCATCCAGACATCCTCCCTATGCTGTCCCTGAACCATTTCTGTAGTGTTTCCATCTTTTTCTGCCCTTTTCCTATGGACCAGGCACCCTCCCCTCATCAGAGCAGGGGGTGCCTGGTGTAATGCTCGAGTCCTCCCATTGACTTCAATGGGGCTCGGGTGCTCGGCCGAGCACTCGAGCCTCAGGGGGTGCTCGGTCAGAGCACCCGAACATCCGAGCATTGGGGTGCTCGCTCATCACTAGTTTTAACCCTTGAATGCTGGATTGGTCTCTCACACAATGCTTTTGCAAAGTGTTGGAGACCCCTCTTACATTCAATTGTGTTATAAACTCTTTTTAACGGAAACATTATTTGTTTTTCTTCCCTTTAGTGCAGTTGGGTTGCTCCAGAATTGCACTACTTCTTAGTACGTAAGCGCCAGATTTAATTTTAAAAATAAATTCACTTTCAGTGCCAGAAGGGTGAGCAATTCATTACTCCGAACAGTGTATCACATTCCACTGGCACTCAAAGGGTTAACAATTGCCTATATATGGCACTCACTATTTGATTGTATTATAAACTGATTGTGAGGGATTAAGATTTATTTGTTGGTGGCACAATCTGGCTGTGTTTGAGATGATGGTATAATCTGACTAGCTGGGGGATGATGAGAGGTGTAGTCAACAATAGCTGTAGATTTAACTACCTCTAATAGAAATAAGGAAGAGTGATATAATAATACTAATCATCAGAGCAATGCTGGAACATATCTACCTCTTATACCTTGCTGTAGACTCTAGTTTTCTGAGTTAATTAGCGAGTTTCAGGGTGCAGAGGGTGATTATTCTGGTTTGAAAATTCCCTGCTAATCCTGCCCACTTCTCTTCCCCATTCCATTCACTCTTCTCTCCCATTCCACTCATCTTAAGACAAACCTGTTTTTATTCCTGCCAATTCCATCCACTGATATAAAGCCCCACCTTCATCCTATATAATAATTTGCTAAAACCTGTGTAATGACACAGTCATGCACAGTAGAGACTGCTGTAACAGGTAGGGACCCGTTACTGGAGCTGTGCCCTGGAAATATCCAGGGAAATCTGTTCAAAGAAGGAGTGGGATTCACGGGGGTAAGGGGAAGACACCTTACAGTGGGACTTTTGTGCGGCCGGCCACCGTCCCATTGGTGGAGCCGGAGTTAAAGGGACGCCATAAGGATAACATAGCGAATGGTCGGCCGCCATCTGAGTGGAGGACTGGGGTTTAAAGGGACGCCATAGAGTTAACATGGCGAATGGTCGGCCCCATTCTCATTGGCTGTCGAACATCGAGCCTACAGAGATTTTTCCCATTGACTTAGAATGGGACCGTCCCTTGCTCCCTGATTGGCCGTCGACCCAGAGAATGAGTTAAAGGGACACCATTGACTTAACATGGGAAAATGTCAGCAGCCCAGGAATTGGCTGAGAGGACTCCATAGATCGGTCTCCTATTGGCTGAGACCCCAAAGCTGAGCTCAGACCCTGGCGTCCCCAAGTCTACTACCCATTGTCCCAAACCATCACCCCAGCCCATTGTATGCCCCAAACACCCATTGTATCCCCAAGTTCCCATGACCTTCCCTTTGTATTTGCTAATGAAGTTATCATCATGTTATTGTTCTGTGAATTCAGTCCTTTGTAAAGCTGAGTGATTAAGTTATCCTAATGTATTTAACTGGACATAAAAAGTGCTGAATTTGCGTGAATAAAGTGTGTGTTCTTGGTTGACCAAGAAGCGTGTCCTGTCCATATCTTGAGGGGTGGTATCAAGGGTCTTCTTGTGACCCCCATCCTTGGCAGAGAAGCTGATGAGGCGACCGAGGGTTCTGCTGACTTCAGGCGGCTACAGAAGGCTACTAACCTGGTACCAGGTCTGGGATCTCCCCAGGAATGTTGAACACCGTTACACTGGTGGCAAGCGGTCGGATCACCTGGAACCAGCCCAGCTGGGGGAAAAATAGCCATTGGCTTGACCCCAGGTTCCAGCAATGCTTCATGGCTGTGGATTAGCTACCCTACTGAGAGACCAAACCTTCAGACAGAATATGGCCGAGCTCTACAAGCAGAAGTCGGTGGCCAAGTTACAGCAAATGGCAGAGGAACGAAGACAGGAGGTGTGGGGTCTCAAAAAGACCTACTTGGTCAGTTTGCTGCAGTCCCTGGATGAGGACATTGTGGAACAAGCCAGGCACATGGATTTGCCACCGGAGGATGGGTACAGCAGGGACTCTCGGCAGTCACAATCGCCCAGAGGGATGGTGAACCTTCCGACCCGTGTGGATGTGGTGGCAGAGAGAGTGGCAAGCCATCTGGCTTTTCTGGGGCCAATCCCCCCACAGGACTTTGTGGCTAGGGCGATTGTGACAGTGGAGCAGGAATATTTGAAGGAGATGGAACAAACGCGGTCCAGCATACACAGCCCGGCCACTGAGACCCGCAGTAACTCTGCAGAATATAGCTATAAGTTACTGCACCAGCTGTTCAAAACCTTTGATGACTCAGTTGGGGACATTGATGGGTTTTTGCAGGACTTTGAGAGACAATGCCGCCAGGACTGACTGGACCCACAGGACTGGGTGCCCATCCTGGCTGGGAAGCTGACGGGATGGGCAGCGGATGCGTACAGGGCTATTCCGGAGGAGTGGAGCTCCGATTATGCTGAAATTAAGAGGAGACTGTTGCACCGCTATGCCATCACCCCGGACACTTATAGGAGGCAATTCAGAAAAAGCCGACGGCAGCACAAGGATACCCACACAGAATGGGTATATACCCTGGAGAGGGCTTGCAAAAACTGGATGCAAGGGTGCGGGGTACGGACTGTGGAAGACTGCTGCCAGCAGATTTTATTGGAACAATTTTTCCACCATGTCACCCCCGAGGTGAGAGACTGGGTACATGACCACAGTCCCCGCACAGTCACTGAGGCGGCTGAATTTGCAGATAGGTTTGAGAAGTCCCGGCGCATGGGGCCACAGGCGGCTACTGTTCATGGGCCAGCAGGCCCAGTGGGGACCCGAGTGATGGGGAGTTTGGCGGCTCCATCCCGTCCAACATATGCGGGACCGCCTAAAGGGCAGTCTGGTAACCCAGCAAGGAGCAATGCGGGACCTGAATGTTATTTATGTCACCAGCGAGGGCATCTGTGCCCTAACTGTCCACTAAACAGGGCTAACAGCCGACCCCAGGCAGCACCATCCCGATGGGGACCCCCACCTACCCAAAATCGGATGGCACCAAGGACTGTTAATTGTGTTAGCACCGCAGAAGAGGAGGAGTATTGCTGGCCGGCCCCTAGAGAGATCATGCGGAGTATGGACGATCTCGCTCCCTGGGGGCACTGTCCTGGATAATAGGAGCCACCATCTACAGAGGATACAAGTGGACGGCTACCCGGCAGAGGGGCTGCGGGACTCAGGAGCCACGTTGACCTTAGTTCAACCACGGTGTCTACAGCGCCAGCATCGCACCAACCAGGCGGTGGAAGTGAGAGTGGCCGGAGGAAAAGTGTATCAGCTCCCTACGGCCCGAGTACATTTAGACTGGGGCACCGGACAAGGCTATAGGATTGTCGGGGTCATGCCAGGTCTCCCGACCAACGTCCTACTAGGGAATGACCTGGGGCGAATGGAAAGCCAGTTCATGTCGGAGGACTCTGTCGAAGAATGCCAAGCTGTCACCCGGGCGCAAGCCAGATCACCAGCGGTGAGTTCGAATGATCCAACCCCAGCTTCCCCTCTAGATCCTGGGGTATCTCAGTGGGCGCCACCAGCCGAGTTTAGGGACACGGTACAGTCAGATCCCTCTCTAACTGGGTATAGGCGCAGGGCAGACAGTGAGGATCTTGGCCCTAGTGGGGAGAGGATATACTGGGAAAATCGGCTCCTATAAAGGCAGACGGTTTCCACGGGACGGGGTAGTGTGGAGATAGCGAAGAAACAACTGATAGTGCCCGCCGGGTATAGGGCTGCTCTCCTGGCCCTGGCTCATGAGGTCCCTTTAGCTGGGCACCTCGGGGCTAGGCACACAGAAGAGTGGCTTACTAGAACCTTTTTCTGGCCGCAGATTTCCAAGAGTGTCCATACGTTCTGCCGAACCTGTGACACTTGTCAGCGGGTTGGCAAATGAGGGGATCACCCTAAAGCTCCCTTGCAGTCCCTGCCCATAGTGGGGGTACCCTTTCAGGACATGACAGTGGACATTGTGGGTCCCTTGGCTAGATGCAGCCACTCAGGGAAAAAATTCATTCTTACGGTGGTAGACTTTGCCACCCGCTACCCTGAAGCGGTTGCCCTAGCCAACGTGACTGCAGAGTCCATAGCTGACGCTCTGGTTGCTATCTTCACAAGGGTAGGATTTCCCCAAGAAATACTGTCAGACAGGGGGACCCAGTTCACCTCCGAACTGCTACAGCAAGTGCGGAAGCTCTGTGGGGTGAAAGCGGCACACACTACCGCTTATCACCCTCAGACTGACGGCCTTTGTGAGAGGTTCAATGGGACCCTCAAGCAAATGCTGTGGGCTTTCACTGACTCCTGTAGGGTCTGGGAAAAGTACCTGCCACTTCTCCTCTTTGCATACCGGGAGGTGCCTCTGGAGTCCACGGGATTCTCGCCCTTTGAGCTACTGTACGGGCAGCGAGTCCAGGGACCCCTGAACATCCTTTGGGAATACTGGGAGGAGAAGTGTGACACAGAAGAGACCCCGGCTGTCACATATGTGCTGGAACTGAGGGACCGTCTGGAGACCCTGATGGGTATGGCCCGTCAGAATCTCCAGCGGGCTCAAGACAAGCAGAAGGCATACTATGACCAGCAAGCAAGGGTCCGGGAGTTTGTAGTGGGATAGCAGAACAAGCTACAGACAGCTTGGGAAGGCCGCTATCAAGTGGTGGATCAACAGGGGGAAACCACACACCTCATAGCCAGGGGACCCCAGCTAAGGGATAGAAGGATCTGCCATATAAATGCCCTTAAGGCGTATGAGCAGAGGCCAGAGGAGATCTTAGCGATCTACACTCCCACGTCTCAAGAGGCAGAGGAGCGGGAAATTCCAGATTTTCTGCCCGACGCTCAGGGGAATGAGTCCATGGGTTCCCTTTCCCTTGGTAGTCACCTAGGTAGTCACCTCCCCGTGGACAGACAGGAACAGCTGCGGGAAATCGTGGAACGATGGCCCAGGTTTATCATGGTCCCCGTGATTCTCTGTCAATCTTTGCTGTTGTGACTGTGCATTGGAGGAAGCTGATTGGTCCGTCCAGGATGTTCCTTTATATACTGGGTTTTGGGCACTTGTCAGTTGCCCTTTCGTGGTGTTCCTGAGCCTGCGCCTTGTTGCTGTGTTTCTACATTCCTGTGTACCGACCCGGCTAGTTTGACCATTCCGCTGTTTCTGTTCCGTGATTGACCCGGCTCTGGCTGACGTTCCTGCTCCGTTATTGACCTGGCTCTGGCTGACGTTCTTGCTCCGTGACTGACCCGGCTCTGGCTGATGTTCCTGCTCCGTGATTGACCCGGTTTTGGCTGACATTCCTGTTCTGTGATTGACCCGGCTGTGGCTGACGTTCCTGCTCCGAGTACCGACCCAGTTCCGGTTGAAGTTCCGCTCCGTGATTGTTCCTGAGTTCCAGTGTGATCCTGGTCGCTGTCTGGCGACATTCTGAACTGTGTTTGTGTTGCTCTGGCTAATCCTCTCTCTAGTCTACAGAGCTGTTGCCTGAGCCAGTCCTATAGCGCTGCTGAGCTGTAGTCTTCCTTACCGAACCTGCCTTAACCCTTGCTGTGCCGGTTGCCTCCGTTATTTGAGCCTGTTCACTTTCACTTGCCAAGCCAGTGTGTTCCGCTTGAGCCTATTAACACTTACTGAGCTTGTGCCTTATCGACCTAGCCTACCTATTCACACTAGCAGAGCAGTTGTCCGCTCCGGTGTTTGTGCAGCACCGCGACCGCACCGGTTGGTGTTGGTACCTCCATTGGCTCTTGCAGTGTGTGCTCAGTACAACACCGGTAGGGTGTCCCGGCTCTGGTCATCAAGTGCTCAATGTGTTAATCTATCTGCCGTATTACTATTTACTTTGGCTCACTATTGCTTGTGCAGTGTCTGCTCCGTTCTGGCACCCACGGGGTGTTTATGGCTCTGGTCCCGTTGGCACACGCAGGGTTACATCCGTGAGAGTATGAAGGGCGATTCAGGTTCTGGTCCGTTTGCTCCTGCAGTGGCTTTACTCCTGATTATCCCACTACGGTGGTATAGGCTCAGTTCTGGTCAGGCGTTGGTCAATTTGGGCATTCATGTGCAAAGGTATCTGAGAGTGATTAGTTCAGTCACACAATACACCCTTTTCTGCACCATCAAGAGATTGATATTAACTTCTGGGCATTGGTCAATCAGCTTACTAAACTAGTCTATCACTCCACATTTAACCCTGTATATTTGGGTTTCCTGTGCTGTATATTTACGCTATACTTATCTGAGCCTGTGTCTTGCCATTACCATTCTTGGCCCCCAGGGGCGCTGTTCATTTATATTTATTTCAATAAAACTGTGTTTTTACTCTACCAGTGTCTAAGTGTCAGAAAACCGTAACAAGGTTGTTCTCTCCCCTGCCCGGTCGAACATCCCTGACTGACCACCGGGTGGAGACAGGGGACTAAGCCCCGCTTCGACAACCTGCTTAGCGGGTACCGGAGGCTGTTAAGTCCCATATTCAGAGGGAGCTTCGAGAGATGCAGGAGTTAGGGGTGATCGAGGAATCGGACAGTCCCTGGGCTTCCCAGTAGTGCTAGTCCCCAAGAAAGACGGCACTACCCGGTTCTGTGTAGACTATAGACCCCTGAATGACAAAACAGTCACCGATGCATACCCCATGCCCCGGGTAGATGATCTCCTGGATAGGCTCGCTGGAGCTCGCTATGTCACTACTTTAGACTTAAGCAAGGGCTACTGGAAGATTCCCTTGGCTCCCGCCCCAGGAATCCCAGACCCTGGCTAAATTCAACAATCCGCATGCTACGCACCTGCTGTTGAGCTGCAGAACGTCTCTGGCGAAAGTCTCATTCTTTTACCGACTTCCACCATTACAAATTCATGCTATCCTGTTTTAACACAGCTCTCACCCAGACTAAACAGAAATACTTCTCTCAGATTATCACTACCCACAAATCTAACCCCCGTGACCTCTTTAAAATCTTTGATTCTCTTCTCAAACCCCCAACCTTGAACTGCTCCTGCTGACTTTTTAAAAACAAGGTACAGTCCATCCAACAAACGATGGGCTCTACATCTTCTCCTCCTATGCCTCTGATTCCTAGTCCACCCCGAGCAACCCTCAGCTCATTCTCCCCTATAACAGAGGAGGAGGTATCTCTTTTACTATCCTCCTCTTCACCCACTACCTGCCCCTCAGATCCCATGCCCTCTCACCTTCTTAAGGCTCTTGCAAGTACTCTTGCTCCCAGCCTTACTAATATATTTAACTCCTCTCTCTCTACTGGAATTTTTCCATCCTCATTCAAACATGCAATAGTCAGACCTATAATCAAAAAGCCCTCACTCGACCCTTCCTGCCTTTCAAATTACCGTCCGGATTCTCTCCTTCCCTTTACATCTAAGATCTTGGGACGCCTGGCATTCTCCTGCTTAATCTCTTTTCTCAATAGGAACTCTCTTCTTGACCCTTTACAGTCAGGTTTCCGTTCCAACTATTCCACTGAGACAGCTCTAACAAAAATCACAAATGATCTACACACACAGCAAGGGACAAAGGACACTTTAGTATACTAATCCTACTAGATCTATCTGCTGCTTTCGACACTGTTGACCATGCACTCCTACTGGGCACACTGCATACACTTGGCATCCGTGACACACCTCTAGAATGGATTTCCTCCTATCTCTCTAAACGTACTTTCAGTGTTTCTTTTTCTAACACTTTCTCATCTCCCCTCGACCTCTCGGTAGGTGTACCTCAGGGATCAGTCCTGGGACCACTTCTTTTTTCACTCTACACACTCTCACTTGGTGACTTTATCTCATCTCTTGGATTTAATTACCATCTGTATGCAGATGACACACTAATCTATCTCTCTGTCCCTGACCTCACTCCAGCTGTGCAGGCTCAAGTCACTCAATGTCTCTCAGCCATTTCATCATGGATGGCCCACCGCCACCTTAAACTTAATATGGCTAAGACAGAGCTGGTGGTGTTTCCTCCTAAAACCCATCCACCAACCCCCTTCTCCATCACAATAGAAAACTGTGTTATACACTCAGCATCCAAAGCACACTGTCTTGGGGTCATACTTGATTCTAAATTAACCTTCATCCCCCATATCCAAGCTGTCACTAGAACTTGTCACTTCTTCCTGAAGAATATTGCAAAAATACGTCCGTTCCTCTGCTTATCAACAGCTAAAACACTATCTCAGGCACTTGTTCTCTCTAGACTTGACTACTGCAACATTCTACTCTCTGGTCATCCTGCTTCTCATCTCTCTCCACTTCAATCTGTTATCAATTCAGCCGCAAGAATCACCACATTTGCTCCCAGATACCTTCCATCTCATCTCCTCCTGAAATCCCTCAATTGGCTACCTATAAAGTATCGTATTTCTTACAAGATTCTCCTCCTCTCCTGTAAGTCACTCTGTTCTTCAGCACCCTCTTACATTTCTGCCTTTATCTCCCGCTACACCCCTTCCCTTCCCCTACGGTCTTCTCAAGGGTTCTTCCTGTCCTCTCCCTACACAACTCGAGCCATCTCTAGACTACAATCTTTCTCACTGGCTGCTCCTCGACTCTGGAATGCCCTCCCCATCACCGTTCGCCAATCATCCACAATCATCACTTTCAAGCAACTCCTCAAAACCCACCTGCTCAGGGAGGCATCTCAATAGCAATGTCCTCCTTCTGCACACTGACAGTCACATCAGAATCCTTCTGCACTTCTTTCACCACACCTTGTACCTGCACTTATAATACTCCTCCTACTGTCTCTGTTTGTCAATATGAATTCAGCCTAGATTGTAAGCTCCTTGGGGCAGGGTCCCTTTCCTAGTGTATGATTCCCTTGCTGCACTTTCCCTCACAAATAATGTAATGATTGTACTTAACCTTAATGCTCTTAACCCCAGTTCTGTCGTTTTTTGTATTGTATTATTTCAACTTCTGGTAAGCGCTGTGTACATGTATGGCGCTATATAAATAAAGATACATACATACATACAGAGGCCAGGCGTAAGTCAGCCTTCATAACCCAGTTTGGCTTGTACCAATTCACAGACATGCCATTCGGGATAAAGAATGCACCAGCTACCTTTCAGAGGCTGGTGGACCTCCTGCTCAGTGGGGCCCAGGAGTTTGCCTGCGCCTACCTGGACGACATAGCGATATACAGCGAGTCCTGGGAGGATCATCTGCTCCACATAGCAGCAGTACTAGGGAGAATCCACAACGCTGGCTTGACCATCCGCCCTGATAAGTGTCAAATAGGATAGGGAGAGGTGCAGTATTTAGGTCATCGAGTGGGCAGCGGGTGCCAGCGACCAGACCCGGCCAAAGTGGAAGCCATAGTAAACTGGCCCCAGCCCCAAACTAAAAAACAGGTGCTAGCCTTCCTGGGGACAGCTGGGTATTACCGCCGGTTTGTGCCCCGATACAGCGACCTGGCTAAACCCCTGATGGATCTTACTAAAAAAGCCTTGCCCCGACTAGTGACCTGGACCCCACCTGTACCTAGGCTTTTGACGCTCTTAAAGCAGCGCTAGGGAAAGCTCCTGTCCTTGCTGCTCCAAATTTTAGTCTTCCTTTTCTGCTCCACACAGATGCCTCCAACATTGGCCTGGGAGCAGTATTGAGTCAAATGGACGAGGCAGGAGAGGAGCACCCCATCGTCTTCCAGAGCCGTAAGCTAATGGACAGAGAAAAAGGGTATGCGTCTATTGAAAAGGAGTGCTTGGCTCTGGTGTGGGCGATTAACCGGTTCCAACCCTACTTATATGGACGCGAGTTCACCGTGCATACAGACCACAATCCCCTGGTGTGGCTCAACAAAACTGCTGGGGATAATGGACGCCTGTTACGCTGGAGCCTGGCACTGCAACCGTATACTTTTTCTGTATAGTATCGCTCCGGGAAAAAAAAACGCTGATGGGCTATCCCGGCAGGAGGACACCTAAGGGCATACGGGGACACTGACTGGCTGACTCCCAAGTCCTCCTCCGTGGAACTATGGAGGACTTCGGCGCTGGAAAGGGGGGGGGGTTAACAGGTAGGGACCTGTTACTGGAGCTGTGCCCTGGAAATATCCAGGGAAATCTGTTCAAAGAAGGAGTGGGATTCACAGGGGTAAGGGGAAGACACCTTACAGTGGGACTTTTGTGCGATTTGTCTGATTGGAGGACTGGGGTTTAAAGGGACGCCATAGAGTTAACATGGCGAATGGTCGGCCCCATTCTCATTGGCTGTCGAACATCGAGCCTACAGAGATTTTTCCCATTGACTTAGAATGGGGCGTCGCTCGCTCCCTGATTGGCCATCGACCCAGAGACTGAGTTAAAGGGACACCATTGACTTAACATGGGAAAATGTCGGCAGCCCAGGGACTGGCTGAGAGGACTCCGTAGCTTGGTCTCCTATTGGCTGAGACCCCAAAGCTGAGCTCAGACCCTGGCGTCCCCAAGTCTACTACCCATTGTCCCAATCCATCACCCCAGCCCATTGTATGCCCCAAATACCCATTGTATTCCCAAGTTCCCACGACCTTCCCTTTGTATTTGCTAATGAAGTTATCATCATGTTATTGTTCTGTGAATTCAGCCGTTTGTAAAGCTGAGTGATTAAGTTCTCCTAATGTGTTTAACTGGACATAAAAAGTGCTGAATTTGCGTGAATAAAGTGTGTGTTCTTGGTTGACCAAGAAGCATGTCCTGTTCATTTCTTGAGGGGTGGTATCAAGGGTCTTCTTGTGACCCCCATCCTTGGCAGAGAAGCTGATGAGGCGACCGAGGTTTCTGCTGACTTTAGGCGGCTACAGAAGGCTACTAGCATGGTACCAGGTCTGGGATCTCCCCGGGAAGGTTGAACGCCGTTACAACTGCCCGTGCCACGGCTAATACAGAGCTGGGTGCTCCGAAGGAGCGTCCAGCTCTGTATCAGCTGCGGTGCGGGCAGTCTCTACTGTGCATGACTGCCCCACGACCGGCTGACAGTGGCACTGTGGCCCGTGTAACATGCTCTTCAACTAGTTATGATATAAATAAATCATATAATTTGGACACTATCACCTCCAGCCCTTATTGTTATGTTGGGGGCTGGGGACAAGAAGGTTCCCAGATATTCTCTTATGTCATCTGTCTATCTAAAGATATTAACCAGGTTTATGTCCCATTGAATTATTGAAGCTTTTTTACTACTTGTTTGCCCTGCCGTGATAAATGCGTTGATGTTACAATTTAGCAAAATGACAAATAGCACTCTCTTCACTTGCCTTCTGTGTCAATAATTCTGTTAGATATTAATGATAACTTTTAAGCCTCTGGAATGTTATGCATGTTTGGGCCATTTAATTTTTAATGTAACTAATTTAAAAACTGTGCTTATCTTACAAATATTGTCAGATAAACACTATGTTAAATAAACATTTTTTAAATTTTTGTCAGCTAATTAATTAGACACTTCTCTTCAGGGGTCCTCACATACAACAGATGGCTTGGGTGTTTTTGTTTTAAATAAACTGTAAATTAGAAAAATAAAATAAAACAAAAAACAAGCAAACAGATTTTTTTTGTAGAGTTTGACTGGTTTGTATTTGATCTCTTCAATTTGTATATGCTAAAATAATCTGCACTGAGCTCAAAGCAGATTTGGGAACAAAATAAATATATTTGCTAGCTCTTCACCATAATTGCTTTTTAGAATCAATCCTTTTAATGTATTTTCTGCCACTGCAGTTAAGAATGCCCATGTAACTATAGGTCAACAATACTTTGATAACACCGTTAATTGATTTTTCTTACACCCTTTTCACATGGGTGACAGAATCAAAGCATCTTTTATAATCTTTGAGACCTATTTACAGAAGTGACTAATGCAACACTTTCCCAGGGCATGTTGCAAACCATTGCACCATGCTGCAACTTTCATGCATTCAGGGTATATGCATCCAAGTTACAGCATGCCTGACTGACACAGCAGTCCATGGGGCTACTATGCAGATCATTCAAAGCGTTGATAGCATTTATGGTTGTGATACTTTTTACAACCTTCAATAACTTATTGACCAACACTGACACCACCCAAACTTTTACAGATGATATCAAAGTGGGCTATCCCCTGTGACTCCCTCTACATGAGATGATCATCAGGGGAACACAAGATATTGGTGGAGAGAAAATGGGCAACTTGTCATGTTCTTCCCCTTTTTATTTTTTTTTTGTGTGGATTTACATATGTTTTTCCTTGTTATCAGGATCTTGGTTCCCCTTCTTGTCTTGTGTTTGCCCTGAGCCTTTATAGAACCTCAGTGCTTTTGGGACAGACATGATCAAAACATTCCAGGTTGTGACCCTTAGTTTCCTGTCTTGTTCCTTTGTCTGCTATATTGTACTATGTTGCCTGCCCTTTCCTGATCTGGCATGTCTGACTTCCCATTTGTCTTGTCCATAGTAGGCTTCTATTCAGTTACCTCTTTGACTTCAATGAATAGCTGCTGTTCTATGGGTTGTCATTCGGAGTGCGGTCCAGCTCCTCCAGTTGGCACTAATCTGGCCTTGTGGCTCGCATTTCTAACTTGGCCTAGGCTTCAGCAAGGGAACCCAGAGAGCAGCCACCACCATCTAGCTATGTGATCTAGTCTTTGCTCCCAAGCATTTGTCTCACTGGGGCCCGCCTTGCAGTATACCTGTGTTGTCTTTTGTTGTGCTCTTATCATATTTTTTATATCAAATATAACCTCTGTGGGGAATCTACTTCACAGAGTCTAACCAGGTAGCTTATATTGGGCTCATTACATTTTAATCGCAACATGACAACTGATTCGGCTGCTGTCTCTTGAGTCATACTCCAGCAAGGGGATAGGCTTGAGCAGCACTCCACGTAGATCAAACAATTGGATTCCAAGCTGGATTCCATTGCTTCTTTGTTACAACATATCCAGCAATGTTTTGTAGCTGCTGCTAAAAGGGTATTGGTTGCTATTACTCCTGCTGTTTCTCCTGTGCCTTTCAGATGGCCATTACCAGACCACTTTGATGGCTCTCCTATGGAACTATGTGGTTTCCTCATCCAGTGTTATCTGCACTGTTAGCGATCTGATTAAAGATGAGATGGCAGCTCGTGAGGTGCCTGAGGAGCTTGATGAACTCGTCTCCTTTACCATACTAAAAGACAAAAGGATCAGAGTAAGATCCTCTTTCAGGGAACGGTTACGGAGGCCTTCTTCCCGATTGGTGCATAACTTTGTGTTCCCACCCAATCCTCCCTCGCCTCACATGCATCCTAGTGCTAAGACCGAATCAATGCAAGTAGGGTTCATGAGCCTTTCGGGGGAGAAGAGGGCCTTCCATCACAGAGAGGGCCTATGCCTGTACTGTGGTAAGACAGGGCACTTATTATGCACTTGTCCTACCCGTCCGGGAAATGCTAGCACCTAGGGTTGAGTCTGGGACAGACCCTGGGTGGAGTTTCACAGTCCCCAGACCAGATGCAGACGAGACCTATCCTAGAGGTGATAGTATCTTGGGATACATCATCTATCACAGCTCCGGCTTTGACTCTGGAGCTGCAGGTTATTTTACTATGGAGGTGGATGCATCTGAAACAGGAGTGGGAGCCCTTCTGTCCTAGTATTCTGGTCCTGGTAAACCCCTTCTTCCTTGTGGGTTTTTTTTCTAAGAAACTATCAAGAGCCCAGAGTCTGTATGATATAGGTGACTGCTAGCTCCTGGTTATTATGCTTGCTCTCCATGAGTGGCGGCACCTACTAGAGGGGACGGATCATAAGAATCTAACATATCTGTCCAAGGCCAAGAGACTGTCTCCTCAAAAAGCCACATGGGCATTATTCCTGTCCAGATTTAATTTCATAATCTCGTACCATCCTGGCTCCAAGAATGTCAGAGCAGATGCTCTGTCCAGGCATTTTGGGTTTGACCCAGAGGCTCATCTGATATCCTGTTACCGACTTTGGCTCAGTTGATTTGACCATTCCTCTGTCTGCTGTCTTGTACTGTGTTGCCTGCCCATTCCTGATCTGGCTTGTCTGATTTCCTATTAGTCTTATCCCTGGTGGGCTTCTATCTCTTCAACCATCAGTTGGACTTCGACTATCCTGTTTTGTTTTCTCAATTGAACTCCAGGCATCAGTGTTCCTGTACAAGAACTATGACTATACTGTAGGTGGGTTATTTGTTTAGTATCTTCTTCAACTTCAATGGATAGCTTGTTGTGGTTTGTGGCTTTAGGTGCATTAATCTGGTGCAACGGTTTTCACAATAGCAACTGTGTTAAAATTAATATACTCACATACCATGTGCTTTCTACAAAATGGCGTCCACACCCATGTGGTTTGAGAACAAAGACACAGAGTTAGGGCCTAAAAGATCATGTAGCTTGAGCTCTCTGCAAAATGGAGTCCTCAACCATGTGGCTTGAGAACAAAGACATGAGCTGAGGCCTAACAAGATGGCGGCAGACCATGTGGCTTGAGAACAAAACAGAGAGACACATACTATGCTCACACTAACAGACACTAGCACAGTTATTGGAAACAATACGCATTTGCCAATACCCCAAAAGCCAACTCATAAATTTAGGATATACCCAGAGAAGTTTGTTCTACTGACCAATTCCACAATGAACACAATAACACCCCAGTACTAACAATAAGCAATAATATTTAATAACAAAACAATAATATTAACTAGACAATTACTTACTGCAGTGCAAATAAGACACATATACAACAATTATAGTAGAAACACTATAAGTTGGTTACTAGGGTCTTTTTCCCAGAAATATTGTTTCAAAGAAAGAGAGATACTTAGCTAAAAAAATCCTGGGACAGGAGGCAGGAAAAGCAGGCCAGGGGAATCGGATACATATGCTGGAGATCTGGGTCAGGCTCTGCTCTGGAACAGTTCTTGGGCCTACATGGACTGGCTGGAATCTATTCCATTCATCTCTCTCCTGCTCCATTCCAAACTGCTTCCTCAAGGGCTCACTGCACACCTCTTTTATTGGTTGCAAGGCCCGCCCATCACCAGCACACTTTACCTGATTGGCACACCCCTTCTCCCCTCTCCTAGAAGCAAGGGAGACAAAAGGAAGCTGGTCCTTTCTTTGTCCTTTTCCCTCCCAAACATACCAGGGAAAAGACAAAGAGGCAAAGGAAAATGGTTGTAAGCTAAATGTGTGATGTAGGACATGGGAACATAACCATGCAATGGATGCAGTTTTTTTGCAAATTTTGCTGCAACTTACCTGTTTCCATAACAGTAACTGTTATTCCCTGAGTTGTAATGCAGGGTGTGGGCCAGCTCCTCCAGTCAGAACTAATCTAGTCTGGTGGCCAGCATCTCTAACTCAGCCTAGGTCTCAGTAAGGAAACTCAGGGAGCAGCAACCACCAGCTGGCTATGTACTCTAATCTTAGCTCCCAAGAATCTAGCCCACTGGGGCCTTCCTTGCAGTATACCTGTATTGTCTGATGTTGTGCGCTTATCATAATATTTATATCAAATAGCAATCTATCACCTTTTTGTGGGGAATCTACTTCGCAGAGTCTAATCAGGAAGTTTTCATTGGGCACTTAGGGCTCTATTTAAAGGCAGCCGTTAGTAAAAAAAAAAAACACTAACGGGTGTGTTAAGGTGCAGTAAGCCATTCAAAGGTCCGTGTTATGTTCAGCTAACGGCAGAGCACAAGTCACAACAGCCAATACACTTACATGCACTGGGACCTGTACAACAAAATTCTCCAGAGCAATTCAAAGGAGTGCGGGACTGCTAACGGCAGCGAAAAAGATACATTTAACGGCCAAGAGTTAAGACCCAGTTTTGTTAGGCATTAGACATCTAATGGACAAAAAAATAACCCGCTACATGGTAAAACAGACGAACTGCTCCCCGCACAAGAATACAAATGAGAAAATTAACCCGTGCAATGCCAAAATAACACAAAAAACATGTCCACACACCACAGATCACTAGCGCACATAACACAACAACCAAGCAACACCACAAGCACATGGTCCAACAAAAAAACACAAACACAACATGCCACGGAACAATGGGGGTTAGCACACAACACGGACACAAAACAAGCTCACCTGGGCAACATCACCACACGATCCAGACACAACCTGCAACACAAAGCTCCACACCTGCAACCAACAGGGACACACCAACCACAACACAGTACACTTGTAAACACAGACACACCTGCAAACATTTACCTGGACAACAAACACCTTCCCATTCATCAGCACTCACCACATCACCGCACCTACACAATGCCCCACCTCCTACTTAAATGGACAGCTAACCACACTCACTTGAGGCTTGTTTTCCACTCAGGAGAGATAGAGAGAGAGATAGATAGACAGAGAGAGAGAGTGAGAGCTCAATCAGTATGTTGGGTTACATATTGTTGCAAAGACTGCGGAGAAGGCGTGTAAGGGAGAGAGCTAGGGAACACCAGCAACCCCCAGGCACACCTGATCAACAGCCTTCACCTGTTGCAAGTGAGGAGGCTCTGGCTCATGAGCCACACAGGAGCCCATCCCCACCTGGTGGACACCTGCCTGCAGATGCACAGCTGCAGCAACAGGATGCTCCCCAGCTGCCACAGGGACCCCTGGAGCAGCCCAGGATGCATAGACAACCACCAAGGCCCAGGGTATACCGCCCAAGGGTCACTCTCTTTGGAATGACCGATGACGAGGTCATTGATCGCTACAGGTTGAGGCCGCATAGCATCATTGCCCTGTACAAGGTCATCAAGGATCAGGTGGATCCCGTATGCACCCACAACCATGCCCTAACTGGCCTGCAAAACTCCAGTGTGCCATACACTTCATGGCAAGTGGGGCCTTCCAGTCGACAGAGGGTTACGCATCTGGCATGTCCCAGGCCACATTCTCCAGGGTGCTGGTCCAGGTCTTGCCAGCCCTCAAAGGCAAGGCTAGTAGGTACATACACTTCCCCACCACCGACATGGAGTGGACACACCTCAAGCAGGGCTTCTACGAAAGGGGAGGCATGCCCAGGGTCATGGGTGCAATAGATTGCACCCATGTCAGAATCAAAGCACTAGCACGTCAGGGACATGTGTTCATCAACCGAAAAAACTTCCACTCCATGAATGTGCAGATGGTGTGTGACAGCAACTTGGCCATCATGAATGTCTGTGCAAAATATCCCAGAAGCTGTTACGACTCCCATATACTCAAAAACTCATCTGTGCACAGAGATTTCGAAAATGGGACCTATACAGGCGGATGGCTTCTGAGTGAGTTAACAATACCAAATCACACCACATACACACGTGCTAGTACGTTCACCTCATGAAACAGCATTCACACAACATGTGCTCCTTGTCTCACCATGTCAATCACTTCCCACAGGTGATGCCGGCTATGGCTGCAAACCATGGCTCCTCACCCCGCTCGCCAATCCCCAAACCGATGCCCAGGAAAGATATAAAAAGGCTCATGCCAGAACTCGCAATGCCATTGAGTATACCTTCAGCCTCCTCAAATCCCGATTCCCATGTCTGGACCACTCGGGGGGATCATTGCAGTATGCACCTGGCAAGGTCTGCGACATTGTCATGGCATGTGCCATCCTCCATAACATTGCGGTTGCCACCAGACTCATCGATGATGTACAGCCCCCACCCAGTCCTGATGACCCACTCAACATTGTCCAGGGTGAGGAAACCCTAACAGGGATGCAGACAAGGGACAGATTGATCAGGGATCACTTCAGCTGTGAGTATAATGCATGTATGAACACAATCCATGCATGCACACCCACCACAACACACATCTTCTGTTTCACCCCACAGGATCAGTGACACAGCCCTGACAGTGGATGCAGTATGGACCACCACCATCAACCATTCCATGGACCAGTCAGATTGGGCCTAGAGATTTCGATTACATCTGACACCCTGTCGTCCATGTTGATACTGCCACCCCAAGGATATCAT
Source organism: Rhinophrynus dorsalis (assembly GCA_037306005.1). Taxonomy (NCBI): domain Eukaryota; kingdom Metazoa; phylum Chordata; class Amphibia; order Anura; family Rhinophrynidae; genus Rhinophrynus; species Rhinophrynus dorsalis. The sequence continues at coordinate 63,310,585 of CM074721.1, read as the reverse complement.
GCATGTTCCCCTGGAAACCAAGGTGCAACACTTTAACCTTGTGCAACATATTCCACACCTCCCCAGACACCAACTAAAGTGTTTTTTCTAGGATCACACCCATAGCAACTGTGGTATCCCTGTAGTGATAGAGTCTCTTCCAATGCAATGCATCAGATAACACTCTATCACATCAGGGGTTAAGGGGACATATGAGCGAACATGGAACCTGTAGTTTGCCAGAGCTAAAAAGAGCTCATTACATGTGGATCACGTCTCCAGGGACACCATGTTGACCTGTGTGTTTGTGCATTGATATGTGCCCCAGACAGAAATACACACATCAACAAATATGTCCTGATAGCTCCATGATCCAAACATATTTGAACTGTCTCTAACAGTGGCAGACCAAATATATTGTTGTCAGGAAGCTATCAGGACAAATCTGTTGATGTGTGTAACCATGTCAGGGGCATATATCCCTAAAGATGGTTAACATCCCCTTAGTTATCCCCGTGATGGTTCATAGACTAGTACACAACACATTCCACAACAATGGTTTGTGTAGCCCCATGTCAGGAGAAAGATGAAGAGGATCATGATGTTGTAGCTGTTGCATGATGAACACTTCGAGCATGAGCAGTTCCCCAGTGTTACTAGAGTATCCCTATTTAGTTCAGATGTACCTCTGTGTGCTCATACAAGTGTTTCATGCATATAGGCTATATACCCAGAAAACACATGTATGTGTTACTGTAGTTTGAGACACAATAAAGGAGTGCCATCACTATTCAGTATGTGTCTGTATGAATAAATGTTGGATTTGACATCTCTCTATTATGAACCATACTCAGGGCTAGAGTATACCTCATATATAGGAAGGCATGACCCACATCACAGGAGTCCATTGGTTGTTTTACCATGAGTGAACATTGTGATGTATTCATGCAATGGGATGATGGCAGAGATACACTAATGGGTGTTGTGGTGATAGCAGGTGATACAGGGGACATCATTACTTTCACAGTTATGTCACGTCCACAGTTTGTGTCTTGCTCAATATAATCAATGTCCTGAGATTGCTGTAGGTTGACATATCTCAATACATGGGCTATATAAAAAAAAAAACAAGACCAAGTGGACAAGTGTTATCACTAGTGAAGTGTGTTACAACCTCAGTTAAACAACAACACAACTTAGTACATAACCTAATGCCCAGCCTAAATTTTTAATGTGTTTGCTACACATTGACATCTTAAGTTAGGCTGTGATTCAAACACCTATCGTGAAACTGACTTACTGGAGAACACAATGCTCCCCCTAGGATCCCAATGTGTAGCACATAGACTGGTATCCTAGGGTGTACATTGTGTTCACCAGTAAGTCAGCAGCACAATGGGAGTTTGATCCAAAGTCAATAGTGAAGCATGTTCCATCTGTCCTGCTTGTTACATCCCTGCTAAGTCACATAGCTCTTTGTTTGGTTTCCCCTTCAAACACAACAATTGATGCAGACGAATGTTAAGTGTTGCATCAGTTGTTTTGATGAGGGGTATGTTCAGAACAATTCTAACACACAACATGGCCATGTAACACTGTTGTGTTACATGGCAATAAGGATGGGTTGCCAGGTGAATTTGGACAACGGTGTGTGTGTGTGTGTGTGTGTGTGTGTGTGTGTGTGTGTGTGAACCCATGTTGTAGCATCCCACAAACATTTCACCCAGGCAGAAGTTGTGTTCACTGCATTGTATGGCAATGCATTGGAGACAACCCTGCCACCCAATCCATAACTGAAAACACAGCAGATCAGACAGGAATCAAAAGCACAATGTTTCTTTATTGAGGGGGCAGTTAACAGGTTTGGCCTTTCATTTTTTCTTTTTTGGGGGGGGGCCTTAGACTGGGTGCCAGAGGTGGATGCCCTTGTTGATCGCCTGGTCACCCTCTGCCCCCTAGGTGTGGCTTCAGGGGTAACACTGGAGGGGGTGGTGGATGCAGTAGACCCCTCCGTGGAACGCAAGTTCTCCCTCTCCATCCTCAGGGTCTCCCTGCGGTTGATCTCTCTGAACTCCACAAGTACCTGTGTGAACATGTCCATGATACCTGTCTTGAGCTGGTGGAGGTGTGTGTTCACCCTGGCCACCTCCGACTCCAGGGCTTGGATTCTGGTCTCCAATCTGGCTGTGTTCCTCCTGGATTCCCTCCTGCTCCTGTGATGTTGCCATCTGTGCTCCTGCTCGACCGAAGTAGTCTCCTCTGCAGGGCCATACACTCCGCCACCATCCCTGTGAGGCGTGCAGTGCTGGAGGTGGATGTGCCCGGTGACCCTGGTGCTGCTGTTTCCTCTGCTGCTGTGGGTGCTGTTTCCTCTGCTGCTGCTGGAGGTGCTGTGGCTGCTGTGACAGCTGTTGGAGTGGCTGGTGCAGATGATGGGCATATGCCCACAACATCAAGTGACTCCGAGCTGCTGGTGGAGGTGTGAATATGTCCCTGGGTAGGGGGCGCTGGGGCTCACCAATCAGGCCCAGGTGTGGGTAGTCCAGTGGCCAAGGGTCATATGGTGGCCACTGATAGGTGCGTGGACCCCACCTGGGATCATACCTTGGGGCATGCTGTGGAGCCATCCAGGAGGGTGGGTTGATCTGTGAGGCATATGGCCCATATTGGGTGGTGGCCACTGTCCCTGGCAGCCATTGCCTCCCTGGCGGTGGTGGTGCTGCTGCTGGAGGGTAGTAGCTGGTGGAGGTGGCTGGATACATCCACCTCTCCTCTTGTTGCATCCAGCCACCGTACTGGGGAGGTGCAGCTTGGAGGGGTGCAGCCTGTGGTGGTGCAGCTTGTAGGGGTGCAGCCTGTGGTGGTGGTACAGAAGGTGGTGGTGCAGCCTGTGTTGGAGGAGATGGGGATGGTGGGTATGGTGACCACCGGCTGGTCCCCTCCTCTGTGTACTCCTCACTGGGTGACGTAGCCTCCTCCACGGGCTCCCACTGGGCTTGAGGGCCGTAAACTGTTTGGAGAAATGAAATGTTGTGATTAGTGAACTTAGCCATAGGTTTGGGGAGACAGTTATACTTTGATATGTGGTGAAGAAAAATATATGTGTTTGGGTTAATCCCCCTGGGTAAACAAGGGTACTCCCACTGCTGAAAGGTGTTGTTTGAGTTATTACGGGTAAAGGTTTCATTCTGAGGTGCAATATCACAGTGGCCCTAAATAGTAGAGTGGGGCTGTTGCAACACCCTCCCATGTAGATATCTGGTCCATGTACCAGAGCTGTCCATATGACAGTGTAGTAACAGCACCACTGTACAATTTCAGGCCACTGGGATATTGCCCCTGCCATATCCATGTCTGAGCTGTGATACCTTTTGAATCAACACACCTTTCAGCAGTAGGAATACCACTGTTTAACTCAGGGGGTGAATCCTACAACATTTATTTGTCTATACAACTTTTAGGGATGGTTATCCCTCCAAGGGGATAGCAAAGCTTAAGTCCACCTTGATGTCATATTGTAGACATTGTGAAAACTGATGTTGTTCGCTGTTAGTCCTATCCCTCCTACCCTCATGGTTATTCAGATATTGCTCTATGTGACAGATGGAGATTTCAGTCATTTGTCCACACGAGGGCTCTTCAGCAGAGCCAAAATCGCCCCATTTAGAGAACAATACTTAACTGGAATGGTGTACAGAGTGTGCATGGTTTGCAAGCACACTCTGTGGACCATTCCAAAGAGGTATTTATCTCGAAATATTGTGAATTTGGCTCTGCTGAAGAGCCTCCGTGTGGTCAAATGACAGATATCTCCACCTGTCACATACAGCAATATCTGTATAACCATGAGGGTTGGAGGGATAGGACTTACATCGAGACACATCTTTTTACGATGCCAATGATATTACATCATGATGACATTACCCATTGCTATCCCATTACAGTCATACACAAGTAGAAATGGTCATAAATGTATGTGGATATGTACCCTTCATATGGATACAAAAATATAGTAACATAGTAGTAACATAGTAAATTAGGTTGAAAAAAGACACAAGTCCATCAAGTTCAACCTTTGCTTCATACCTCAGTAACTGAGAATTTTATAGCTTTCCTGCTACCAATTAAATTAGTCTTTATCAGACCTTCCTGATCAGCCTACTGATAAACAGTATAACTCTGTATGTTCCCTTTTGAAAGAAATGTATCTAATCTTCTCTTAAATGTATCCATTGTATCTGCCATAACTACCTCCCTGGGCAATGAATTCCACAATTTGACAGACCTTACCGTAAAAATACCCTTCCTCTGCTGAAGTTTAAACCTCCTTTCCTCTAATCTCAAGGGGTGTCCCCTGGTCACCTGATCAGGCCTTGGAATAAATAGCTCACCGCAGAGATCCTTGTATTGACCTCTCATATACTTGTACAATGTGATAAGTTCTCCTCTTAGTCGTCTTTTCTCTAGAGTAAATAAACCAAGTTTGTTTAGTCGTTCCTCATATGTCAAGTCCTCCATTCCCTTAATTAATTTTGTTGCTCTCCGCTGTACCCTCTCTAGTTCTAGTATATCCTTTTTCAGAACCGGTGCCCAAAATTGCACTGCATACTCAAGGTGAGGTCTTACCAATGATTTGTATAATGGCAAAATAATGTTATCCACTCTTGCTTCAATACCTCTTTTTATGCAAGACAGGACTTTGTTTGCCTTTGCTACTGCTGTTTGACACTGGTCACTGTTTCCAAGTTTGTAGTTGACAAGGATACCCAGGTCTTTTTCTAGCAACGAGTCACCTAAAATTATTCCATTAAGTTTATAAGTAGCCTTGGGATTGTTTCCTCCCAAATGCATGACTTTACACTTCCCCACATTAAACTTCATATTCCACATGTTTGCCCAATCTGACATTGTATGTAAGTCCCTCTGAATTAATGACTTTGCATAATTTAGTATCATCTGCAAATATTGATATTTTGCTTTCTATATCTATTTCCAGGTCATTTATAAACATGTTAAAAAGCAGCGGACCCAATACTGAACCCTGAGGTACTCCATTCTCCACTTTAACTGTACTGGAGAATTTTCCATTTACAACCTTCCAATGTGTGAAGCCAGAGAGCAGTTCAGTAAGTCTGATTGCCTTACTGGCTATATATGTGCACCCATCCAATAATACATTGGATTGATATGATGGATATGAACATACCTCGTATATCCCATCTATGTAGAGTGTGATATACTATGTATGTGTATTTGTATGGTAGCAATGTAGGTTGATTTTTGATAGGTGCACATATCTGGCCAGTAAGGCAATCACATCCAGTGAACTGATCTCTGTGTTCACATAGTGTTGGGACATATTTTGAAACATTTGAAAGGTACATATCTGAACATTTTTATTAGTGTCCATATCTCTTGTGAATAGATCTGCAGTGGGATTCAAGTGTTATTCAACCCTATCTTCTTATTTGATCCCATACAATGCACAATTTTGGATTACTTGACAGGTGCCTCTCTGGTTGTCATGATGATATCCTGTGCATTACATTGTGATGCATGGGATACCACCCTGCCAATCATAGATTGATGAATTTGACAATATCCTGTCCGTGTTGTATGTTCCAGTTGAATCCTAAGGGCAACAATCAAGCCAGTAGTGACGGATATCTTTGATTGAGGCCTGTTTTTTTCTCTGTGTATGAGCCCATCCATCCTTCTGTGTGAGGCAACAGTACTCAATCCGAGATACCCATCAGTCATGACCTGTTGGTGACCAAGGTACAATGGTTGATATTTGGTTCCCATGTGTATCCTGCAAACAGCGGCTAGTGTACCATCCATCCATGGCATCAGCACCCCTGTGGATCCATGTGGGAATCAGATGTGGGATATGTCATTTCAAGTTAGAGTAAATGATTGCAGCACAACACCAAGGCCTACTTCATACACCTTTAATTCTGTGGAATAGTTTTCGGCCTGTGTGTTGCACATACAAGCAGTTATTATCTGGGACACTGTGATGTGTGACCTGATGCCCCCTTTTTGTGATTCAGAAAGCGGTGATGTTGAACTGATGAAGTGAACACGATGGTGACTTCTCCAGTGATCTCCTTTCCCCATTTCCATGGAGTCTGTACAATGGGACCCTATCAACTTGATTCTTGTTTTTGCATATTCTCCATAGACTAACACTGGTATTGGTGAAGTGAGGGTGTGTGAGGGTTACTTTGTCTCCACCATCTCTTTGTCATCACTTAGTGAATGTACCCTGTGTAGCATGTGATTGTTGGCCTATTGACTTGTTTGTTGTCTGGTTAACCTTTTGAGTCCCAGAGGGGTTGCCAAAGCATTGTTGATCGATGCATTGATGATCCCTCTAGCACTCAAGGGGTTAGGTGCTGACTTCCCTGTGGGGACATGGCTGACATTGTGTGTGAACAGTGATGATATTTAACAGACGACATTTTGAACATCACGGTTTGTGTATTGTGTGTGATGAGCACAGCGACAGGAGGGTTGAAGTAGGACTTTGACAGGTTTGTCCCAAGTTGGACCTTGACATTTGTCCTGGTGTTGTGTCCTGTTTTTAACCCACAGGATGCTGTGTTGGTGCAGTTGTATGGATGAATGATGGGCATGCTTCACCATCACTATTACTACTACTACTACTAACACCAACCATATCAGTTTCATCTCCTTAGTCTTCTTCCTCACAGTCACTGTAAGAAGATATTGTTGATTACCCCCTCCTTCACTCCTAATGCTAACAAGCTTATAGACCTCATTAGTAGTAGTACTAGCACTTGGGGATGGCAAGTGTGACTTAGGGTCCCCTGCTGTCACACTTGGCATCATCTTCTCCTTCCCTCCCTCCTGAGTATTACACGACACACTATCAGCAGCTTCAGAACTGGTGGCAACAGGTTCAGCACTGGCAGCAGGCACAGCACTGGTGGAAGCAAAGGCAGTACTGGCAGTAGGCATAGCACTGGTGGTGGCACTGGCAGCATGGGCAGCCTGTCTGACAGCAGGCGCAGCACATCTTACAGCAGGCTCAACATTTCTGACAGCAGGCACAGCATATCTGGCAGCAGGTGCAGCACGTCTTTCAGCAGGCACAGGAAGCTGACCTGTCCTGCTCACTCCTAGTACTACCCTTTTGTTCCTCCCTTGACAGTAATTTCTCCAAAAACCCTAGGGTTGATTTAGAGGGACTGGTCAACATTGCTTCTGTAGTGCTCACTTCCTCCTAAGACTCAGACTCAGTGGACACATAATGGTCCTTCCAGTTTCTCCTTTTATTATTTTTAATCCTGCTCATAGTGATAGCAGTGAAGTTCTCCAGCCTCAATTTTGCCTAAAAAATCACAGTAGAACAGCACAGCATGTCTACCTCACTCTGTAGCTGCTTCTGTTGTGTTTGATTTCCTCAGATATGTCACATTTTTATAGCGAAAAGGTGAAAACAACGTAAATCAATGGGCGAACACTTACTAGCCATTGGAAAAATGGAGAAAAAATTTGGTCAATGGGCGAAAAATGCTAACATTTTAATTGCTAGTTTTAAAGTGGATTTTCCCATGAAAAGCGGACAACATGGTTTTCGTGGAATTTCCCACAGGAACAAGGCATTCCAAATTGGTCTAAAGTTAGTGGGGTTCCACAGGGTTCAGTCCTGGACCTAATGCTTTTTAATTTGTTTATTAATGATCCAGAAGTGGGAATTGAAAGTAGTATCTCAATCTTTGCAGATGACACTAAGCTATGTAAGGAAATCCGTACAGAGCTGGATGTTTTTTCTCTGCAGAAGGATTTAGATAAACTGAGTGAATGGGCAGAAAAGTGGCAGATGACATTTAATGTAGATAAATGTAAGGTTATGCATTTGGGCTGTAGAAACAAACTTGCTACATATACTCCAAATGGGAAACAACTTGGGGAATCCTCATTTTAGAAAGATTTAGGAGTGCTGATAGACAATAGACTTCACAGCAGTGTGCAGAGTCACTCAGCTGCTGCAAGAGCAAATAGGATACTAGCCTGCATAAAAAGAGGTGTAGATGCAAGGGATGCTAATATTATCCTACCTCTGTATAACTCCTTGGTTAGGCCTCATCTAGAATATGGAGTACAATAAAAAAGACATTGTTGAACTGGAAAAGGTGCAGAGACATGCAACAAAACTGATAAAGGGATTGGAGGAGACTAGCCAAACTGGGTTTGTTTACATTAGACAAGAGACGTTTAAGGGGTGATATGACTACCATTTATAAATACATTCAAGGTCAATACAAAGAAATAGCCAATTAATTATTTACGCTAAGAGCTGAGCTAAGAAAAAGAGGTCATCCATTAAGACTAGAGGAAAGTTACTTTGATTAAAACAAAGTCAGGGAGTCTTTACAGTAAGGGCGGTAAAGCTATGGAATTCTTTGTCTCGGCATGTTGTAGATAATGCAACTGCTTTCAAAAAAGCAATGGATCCCTATCTAGCACAGAACAATATTGAAAATTATGAAATATGGCTTCAGAGCAGATAGGATGTTGATCCAAGGAAATATCTGATTGCCATTTGGAGTCAGGAAGGAATTTCTTTTTACCTACTTGGGGCTAAATTAGAAATTGCTCCAGAGAGTTTTTTATTTTGCCCTCCTCTCGATCAACAGGGGTGTTTTTGGCATGGACTGGACTTGATGGAGACGTCTTTTTTTCAGGCTCATCAACTATGAGACATTTTGCCCACCCTTACTCCTGTCTTTATAATATTTGGAGCACAATATATATGGATGCTCAGCACTTATGCATGTAAATAAAAATAAAATGAATAAAGTTTCAATGTTCCTATGCATTTTGTATCACTTGGATACTTCCTCAGGGAATTCTGTTTCTAATATTACATTAGGTAGTGTTAATTTCAGCAGCCTTTTCTTTCTTTCCTAAGCACTTCAGTGTAAAATTTGATAGTACAGTACAGGATGGACCTGTTAGCTTCATAATCAGTGACTTATAATGAATGACAAACCGCAGAACAGCAGCAGGTACAGCACCATAGTCAACCACACTACAGAGTATGCTTGTCCCTCTTGTTTTTTCTGTATAGATGTAGGAGTCGGTGATTGAGTGTGAAATCAATGTCAAGTTGTACCTGTTGTCTGTTTGCCTTTTCTTGAATGAACAATGTATTAGGTCCATTTGTGTAACTTCTGTCACTCTCAGTGTCATTTAAAGGGATAGTAATACTTTGTTTTATCTGTATTTTATTTCGTAGGCATTAAAATAGCATGAAGAACGATATGTCTTATCTATCAAACCTTTATGGTTTGAGAGATATTCACAAGCAAAGTCTCCATTCCCGCCCCTTTTACCTAGTGTAAGCCATCTCTTCTCAGATGTGGAATCTGGTTGTAAGACCAGACAGATAACAGCAGTGGACAATTTTCTTTCTATGAAAACAATGAAAACCCTGCCCCGCCTTGACAAGTTTTTCAGGTTTTTCCCTTATCGTAATTGAAGATTGTCCCTCTCTGCAGTCTACCTGGGCACCTCCCTTCTGATCTGGCTGAACAGTGTTACATCAGTAAAATGGGCGGGAGGGGGAGACTTTGTCATTGAATTACTCTTGAGCTACAACTCAGACAGAATTGAAATAACACTCTCCAAAGTCCAAATACTATGATGATTAATTAGAGCTGCTTTTATTATGAAACATTACTATCCCTTTAAGTCTCAGTTCAGGTAGGATCACCTGCCTGTTTTTCACTGACACCAATCAGTTAAAGTGTTTTGTTTATTTTTTTTTAAATCTCCTTTCTCTTTTCACACCCATACTATCCACACCCAAATGGCTTCTAACAATACTCCTTAAATCAAGCAACCCCATCTCCCTTTCACTGCCTGCCTCTACAATAGCTAGAGACAACTGTTCAGCAGTTCTCACTCTCACTCTCCAAAGCACAAAATAAAGAGATAGTAATGCTTAATATATATATATATATATATATATATATATATCAGGGTTTATCCTCCTGAATAAAACAGGGGCAGCCCCCACTGCTGGAAGTTGTTTTATTCAAACATTATTGCAGCTCAAAGTTAATTTTTTTAGGTACAGTATAATAGCAGCCTGAAATGTTAAAGTGGCACTGTTGCTACTCTGGCCAGTTGACCATAAACCTCCATAGCATGATGTATCAACGGTGCTACTGTTACATTTCAGACCAGTGAGATATTGCACCTAAAAAATTCAAGTCTGAACTGCATTAACTTTTGAATTAAACAAATCTCAGCAGTGAGAGTACTTTTGTTTTACTCAGGAGGATAACCCCTACAATATATACATTTTTTTACATGTTAAGCGTTACCATGCCTTTAAAAATATGTGATCCCTTTTATACTTCCAAGTTAGCACAGAGGGAACACATGGAAAAAATTCTTCTTGTGTGAGTAAATTATGTTATTGTCACTGATTTCAATGCAAAGAAAAAAGTGGAAAAACTGCACTTCTGAGGTGAAATCTTTTCCCCAATCCCTATTAGAGAATGCCTCCTCCACTGGCAGGTGATGATGGGGGTTGTAGTATAGCAGCAATTGTAAGGACTCACATTGTCAACCCCTTATCAGCATCATGACAAGCTCAGACTCTTGGTGTAAATGTACACAATGCACAAGTCTGAAAGAGGATGATTGCTTGGACAATTGTTTGTGTTACAGCATAGATATTAGGATATGGTACAAATCGTACCACAAAGCACCAAATAGAATACAGAAAGGTAGCAAATTATGGCATCATCTGTTAAATAGAATGAACAAACAATATTGTGTTCAAATAATCAGAATGGTTATTTGGTTCTTAGAGTTAAGGTGATCAATACGATATGGACAAGATTACTTTACGAAAGCTAGATGATACAAAACATTGAGGTTGGAACAGTTCTGGGGCACATCAATTGCGCTATAGGGGATATATGAAATATCACTGTGAAGCAAGGGATTAATATACCTATTTAAAACAAAGTGTTGGAAACCATTCTAGCATACAAGGGGTTAAAAGTCCTTTTAAATCATTGTATAAAGACATATGTGGATGCATTCTGTGGGACTTTTAACTCCTTGAATATGATCCCAGTCTTAAAAAATAAACATTCTATTTCATAGTTTTATATTATGACTTAATCACACATAGACATCTGCACACCTAGTATTGACTCAAAACAATGCTTTCATCCCTGACCTGAAATGCTGGTAAATTAATACAACTGTTGATTTGACATTTTAACACAATAGCCACTGGTGTGAACTGGGAGAAGGGAACCTTGTAAGCAAACACAAGATCTTAGCTGTGAAAGTTGACAGAGTCAGGAAGGGAAACTGTACACAGACACTGTGCTGCCTGTAGATCAGCGGTTCTCAACCATCCTAGTGCCGCGACCCTTTGATAAAATTTCCCAGGTTGTGGCGACCCCTAACAGTAAAATTATTTTTGTTGCTCCTTCATCGCTGTAATTTTGCTACTGTTATGAATCGAAATATAAATATCTGATGGTCTTAGGCGACCCCTGGCAAATCATCATTCGACCCCAAAGGGGTCCCGACCCACAGGTTGAGAACCACTGCTGTAGATGATGGGAACTGCAACACTGTAAACATGTTTGCCTTTTTGCTAACCCCAATACCTTTTGGGGTTTTATTCTACCTAAAGCTTTCAATGGCCAGATCATTCTTGCAGCAATACTGGGGGTGGGGAAGCAGACTCTTTATGTGTGATTCTATGGCTACCAGTACAGTGGGACAAGGCTGGGAGGGTCAATATGTATATGGTATGGAGATAATGTGTGGTTCATGGCTAACAGTCGGACAGGGCTGGGGTCCATGTTTTCAGCAAATTTCTCTCTATCAGCACAGACAAACAAGTTGAAATACATGGGGGAAACTTTACACATGATAGGGAATTACATCATATAACTGATTTCAATGAGAAGAGAAAACCTGAGAAACTGCACTTTTCTTGAGAATTTCCATGAGAAGTGCCATGTTTTGCATTTTGCTTTTTCAGCTAGAAATATTCATGTATCCCTATCTGGAAGAGCTGGATTAAGACTCTGTAGGGCCCTAGACAGGATCCAACGTTGACCCCTCCCCACCCCTCCACAAATCTTTCTTTGTTTGACCTATGTTCTTGTGTTTCAAGTTGCTAGTATACTAAAAGACTAAATGAATGATTTAAATATAGTAAAAACGTACCACAGAGCTTATAATTGAAATAATACTACACAAGTGATTCTACAGAACTTACAATTGAACTGGAGCTACATAAGTAATGCCTCAGAGACTCCAATTGAAATGGTGCTATACAAGTAATATCATTTACCTTGCAACTGAAAAGGAGCTGGCCCATAGAGTGAGTTAGAAATAAAGCAATCTCTCTGCCCAGAACCCTCTGGCATATACTGTTCTACCTTCGCCTTCCTTCCCTCCCTTTTCTACGTAAACGAGCCCTCCTCACAATGCTTAATGTGACCAAAAGCTTGATCCCTCGGCATTGGCGAGACGCTGAGCCCCCTACAGTTCAAGAGTGGCTTGCGACCACTCGCGACCAACTTACTTGCTCCGGTTGACTATGATCTCCAGAGGTAAGGACCCTGAGGAAGCGACTCTTCTACTTTCCTTCCTTCCCACTTCTGCTTAATTTATTAATTAGTTATTTGCTGTTTTTACAACCTCACCATACCATTTACCACTTGTACTGCCCTACTTATATATCTAAGCCCCTTCGCGCCTGAGTAATGGGATAGGTGATTATTATCTCTCTCGACCCATTTAGATCCTTTTTCCCGCCTTTATTTATTTATTTACAGATGTTCCTCATTCAACTCTTATACTACTATTGATACATAAAGCAACAACGACTCTACTGAAATGAGCTGTTACCTTAAAGGGATAGTAATACTTCGCTTTAACTTTATTTTATTTTGTAGGCATTAAAAAAACATGAAGAATGATATAAGTCTTATCTCTCAAACCTTTATGGTTTAAGAGATATTCACAAGCAAAGTTCCCCCTCCCGCCCCTTTTTCCTAGTGTAAGCAATCTCTTCTCAGATGTGAATCTGGTTGTAAGACCAGACAGATAACAGCAGGGGACAATCTTCTTTGTATGAAAACAATGAAAGCCCTTCCCCCCTTGACAAGTTTTTCAGCTTTTTCCCTTATCTTAATTGAAGATTGTCCCTCTCTGCATTCTACCTGGGCACCTCTCTTTTGATCTAGCTGAACGGGGGGGGGGGATACATTGCTGTGAATATCTCTTAAACCATAAAGGTTTGAGAGATAAGACTTATATCGTTCTTCATGTTTTTTTTAATGCCTACAAAATAAAATAAAGATAAAACGAAGTATTACTATCCCTTTAAAGAACACAGGCTTTTTCCTGAGGATGTACACCTGGAAAATGGTATACAAACTCCAAAAGGCCATTGTCATCTTATACTCAGCTTGTCCCACATGAGGGCCCTCAGGAATGACAAAAGCAAGTCTGAATTTCAGAAAAAAATTGAGTGATGCACGTAGGATGTTAAACATCAAACTACTCCCAAATAATGAAGCTCTTGTCCATTAGAAAGAGCTGGACAAAAAGAAGGAAGGACAATTTTCTGGAAAGAGAAATTCTACAGGAATTCTCAAAGCCATCTTATAAGAATGAAAGATTAGAAAGTAAGGTGTACAGGACAAAGACTGAAGTTCGGAAAATCGAAGAACAAACAAAATCACAGGCAGGAAAGTTGTTTTAAGAAGCAATGCTACCCTTAAAGGGATAGTAATGTTTCATAATAAAAGCAGCTCCAATTAATCGTCATAGTATTTGGGCCATGGAGAGTGTTATTTCATTATTGTCAGAGTTGTAGTTCAAGAGTCATTGAATGACAAAGTATCCCCCTTCCTCCCCTTTTACTGATGTAAACTTCTCAGCTCAGAGCAGAAGTGTGGTGTTCAAGTGGATTGCAGAGAGGGACAATCTTCAATTAACATAAGGGGAAAAACCTGAAAAACCTGTCAATGGGGGCAGGGCTTATATTCTCACAGTAAGAAGATTGCCCTTTGCTGTGAGCTATCTGGTCTGTGGACCAGATTTCACATCTGAGGGGAGGTGGCTTACACTAGGTAAAAGGGGCAGGAGGGAGAAACTTCATCATTAAATTACTCTTGAACTACAGCTCTGACAGTATTGAAATAACACTCTCAAATATTATGAAAATTAATTGGAACTGCTGTTTTTGTGAAACATTACTATCCCTTTAAATTAGCTAAGACTAAACCCTTTCTGAAAACCATGATTCCTGAAGAAAGGCTAAGATAAATGGAGGACTTAAAGGATGTTTCCACGACCCCTGACATTCATACCACTATGGTACCCCTTGGATGAAACTAGCATCACATATAATAATATTAAAATAAAAGCAGTGCCAAATCAAAATATACATGCAAGGCAGTATTCATTCTGTGGGGTTCTATATAACAATTGAGAAATAAATAATAAAATGGCTGAATATACAAATGGAGAAAGCAACAATGTACTATATGGACAAAAAGGAGACCAAATGTTGGCATAATGGGCTACAGAAATTGGAGAGCACAAGGTCTGAATAATATTAAACAATACAATAGTGATATAGAGTAAGCTAGTAGCATAAGGGTGCCTTAGAGTCAGAGTTTACAAATCAGCATATGATGTGAACAGATGCTGTTCTTTGATTATTTGTGCTGAAGTATAGATGTAAGCTTATTTGAATTGTGTGCTGTAAATCCCCTTTCCTCTTTTGTCTTTTACCAAGAATCCTATGACTCATCAGTGCATTATTTGACTGATACGTTTGGACAAGAGGCAAACAAGACAAAAATATAAAAAAATAAAGCTCTTTTTGGGACATTTCCTCTAGGGTCAGGTAGATCCACAATATGTGTACTTCAATGTAGGGTCAGTTTGTATTGTATACATTAGAGCCTGCCATTTATTTCCCTAAATTCCAACTACAGTGCAGTCAAGGTAGAAGTGCTGACCTTTCATTTTTTCCTTATAATGATAATGGCAATGACAAAACCAGAGAAACTTTTCTTCCTGAAGATGCTGGCTTCAAGAGCCAAGCAATCAAAGCCAACTTTTCCAACCCCGAGTCACATACAGGACCCTGAGTCAAGAGGTCCAGAAGGTGTGGAAACTGAAAAGTGGTTGTAACAGACAGATTGAGATTTGAGAACCAGGCCTGTTGAGGCCAGTATTGGGTAATCCAAATTACTAAGCCTATCCCATCCTGACTTTCCTCAATACCCTGGGAATCAGGGGCAATGGAGGAAACACACATGCCATGGGAATCTGCCATGGAATGACCATTGCATCCAAAGCAGTAGCAGAAAGGTCCTGGGATCTGGAGCAGAACAGGGATACCTTATTGAGAAGGCATTAGAACCATGGTCAGAAGACTGCATACATGGACTGTGGAGTCGAACACTATGTGGTGGAGTTCTCAATTTCTGATCATTTCAGTTCAATTGGTTACATTTGGTATGGGTACAGCATCTTGAGGGGTGAATATTATAAGCTTTGTTTATTTTTAGGTGGCATTCGTACATCTAGAACAGGAATGTCCAAGTTCAAACATCAAATGTAACCAAATGGCCAGGATTTAAGGATGGATGAGAGGTTGGCAGAGAATATTTAAATTTGAGTGTCATTGACATAAAGTTGATATTGATGGAAATAGAAGGTTATAAGTAGGGCTGGATGAAATGTTTGAACTCAAAACTGAAACAGGAGAAAAAGCGCCATTTCCTGTACTATGGAAAAGTTCCTGCAAAAAGTGTTGTTTTCTCATTCCCCCCCTTGTCATTGTATTAAAATATTTGAAAATAATGCCCCACCCTGATGAATTCCTGCCATGCTAGAATAAAAGTGGTGTCAAGTTTGCTCATGTTTTCAGTCAGGTCTGTGCTTGCAAGAGAAACAGAAATAACCTGTATTTTGATGCTTGATGAGATAGGCAAAAATAATGGAGCGGGAGCTGATTTTTAGTCCTGATGGTAGCCAATTTATTTTCTGTGTGTAAAGTGAGAAAGAAGGGTAGAACAAACAGAAAGGCAGCTGATCCAAGTTCTTGCCTACTATGGCTAAGCAGTTACTGTGACTGACTGAGCGATAGTCTGATAGGTATTATTTACAGAAATCATACACCCAAATGAGAAGAAATGGGCACTGTTTGTGCAATATCACAGTGTTGTAGGACCACCACCAAAGGCAACTGTCGGTACAGTACTCACAAGGGTAATGACGGAGGTCTTACATATGCAATCCTCAGCAAGTCACACTTTAGAGATAAATTTCTCTCTCAAATAAAGCAAACTAATTTCTTCCAGCACTGATCTCAGGGAAACAACTCTCCAAAACACTCTTTCCAGCAGCAGAGAGGCTTTTTTGTAAAGTTTTAAAAGTTCCTCCTCCACCAACAGCAACATCACCAGAAGTAGTAGTGAAAAACTTTTTAATAATACTGAAAATGACAATGAGTCACATTCTAGTGTTGTTCCTATAGCAAAGGAGGGTTTAACAGTTAAACCAACTGCTGCATCTGACACTGACAGTAACAACTGTCAGCAAAGTGGTAGTGAATGTTCTGTAAATCCCCTCTAAGGGAAATAGTAAAAAGAAAATATCTGGCACTTCAAAAAACCCTGAAGAAAAATAAAATAGGGAAGAGGAGGCATATGATGCCCTAATTATTGGCAATGGTTTTGAGTAGGATACATCCCTTCCCTTCACTGTTCTCCCCTTCATTAGCTGAAATAAAAAGGCTCAGTATTCCACTACTGAAGGAACACTATGCCTCTTTATAAACTCTTTGAGTTATCAATTGGAAAGTCTTACTCTGGACAAGTAAATAGGCCTAAAATGCACAATCACCCTGTCAATCATCATCTTCTTTCATTCCAAGTTCATCCCCCACTCAGTCACACGCACACTACTGTTGAGTAAGCATCAATCTCCACAACTCTAGCTATTATGAGGGCTTCTACTGCTATTGGGAGAGCAGCACCATTAACACCTACTGTTAGTACAATTGCAACATCTAGCCCTAGTAGTAGTAGTAGCAGCAGCAGCAGCAGTAGTCCTTCAGGAACCCCTCATTCTGCAAAACTTGCAGTATTGAGAGACTTCGCTTATGATTCAAAAGCTAAACATGTTACTATAAGTTTTCTGTGTAAAAAAAAAAAACAAGCAAGCAAGGGGGAAGCATAATCTCATCTAGGCACATACTCATGGAGATCCCACCTGCAGGACAACCACAGGTCTGATTGGGAGACCCCAGCAGCATGCCATAAATAGCAGTAGTAGAAGCAGTCCTGAAACTACACAGGGTTAAAATGCATGCACCAGTATTCTTGTAGATGTCTCAGGAAGTGGGACAATATTTCCCTCTTTGACAGTAAGACCTGGAGGAGTTTGACATTGAGTTAGTTGGAGGTGACAAGAATAATATAGTCACCAGACCCATATCCCCGACCATAACCACCTTCACCACCACTACTCATGTTGTTAAAATAATTGTTACACAATTATTTTATTTGTTGGAAAGCCACACTTACTGAGTTCCCAGACTGAAGTAAAACTCCACAAAAATCATCCAAAAGTGGACATGTTAAATGGCAAGCTTGCCAAGTGTTTGGAGGCTGACATGCAGCTCTTTTCTTCTGTTGAAAACAGAGGTTTTTACAGAGCTTATATCATGTTGTGCACCCTGCTGGCACATCCCAAGCCACTTTTTTTTTTCAAGGATGGCTATGCCAG
The DNA here is from genome assembly GCA_037306005.1 of Rhinophrynus dorsalis. Classification (NCBI taxonomy): domain Eukaryota; kingdom Metazoa; phylum Chordata; class Amphibia; order Anura; family Rhinophrynidae; genus Rhinophrynus; species Rhinophrynus dorsalis. The sequence goes on along the minus strand of CM074721.1, from coordinate 63,292,774 downwards.
AGCTGTACAAGCAGGTGGTTAGTGTGATGGGCAACATGTTGCTGTAGCAGGACTAATGAGTTTTAACTGTTGATTTTTCCACTTAAAGCTTCAGCAGCAGTGAGGTAGAAAATATTGCATAAAAAGGATAGATGAAAATGGCAAATTTCTCAATGGAAATTGTTTGCCAGTGGCTAAAAGGAAGAAAATGTATGTAATTTCTGTGGGCAAAATTTCCATGGGGAAAATTAACGTTTCACCTATCCTTACCTGTCAGTAAAGAAACAATAATTACAATTTAACAGCAATGAAATAGCTAACAAGCTCTCAATCATAACCTACACAGGACAAGACAGCAAAAGTCAGATAAAGTAAGAGGACATATATAATTAGGACGTGTTTTTGTTACTTTAAAATTGACATGGCAATTATGTTTCACTAATGAGTAACATTTTCTTTCATAAATTAATAATATAATGAAGAGTAAACAACAATTTAACTTTATTCACCAAAGTCCGGTGCAGTACAGCTAAGGTTTTTTTGAATCAAGATGGCAAAAAGGTATATTTCATGCATAGCACACCATTCCCTGAAGCCTTTTGAAGTGTTTTAAAATGAGTATTGAGATACAGAAGATTATATTTTATTATTACCAAAGCAGCTTGATTACAATTGACAATTACTGAACCCTGCAATGTCTGAAAGACAGACAATCAAATTACTCCCCAGTACATTAATCAAGTCACCATAGAACACGGAACTCTCAGTTCACATAGAATGTCAGTAACAGCATGGACAATGTTAAATCTCCAGTTTCACATTGGTCCAAACTAAACTAATCATGACAATTATGTAGCGGAACCACTGCAATGAATATATATGTGATTACAGAATATCACAGATATTGGCCAGTTTATTAAGCAAACCCTCCTCATGTATTTACATAAGCACTTCTGCATGGACAGGTAGTCAGAAAATAAGGGACGAAGTGTGTGCAGAAAGGGGGGCTGAAAGAAGTCCCCCAATGCTCACAAGCATTTTGTTTCTAAACTTAGTTTGCATTTTTAACTGAATCAGAAAACTGGAACTGCTCTTATTTTTGTCTGGGCCAACTATTTGAACAAGGTAGGAGAACATTTTTGGGTAGATTTGTTACATGTCATCCCCCTCCCCTTCTCTCTCACCCTCACATTTTTCACCACTCTTTCCCAATCCTTCTTCTTCCCTTTTCTGCATTCATAACCCCATTTGGTGTAACTGTTTCCTCTCTCCAGTGATGTGTCATAACACTTTCTTGCACCCTACCTGCTTTTTTCCTGACCTTTTTCTCTAGCTCTCTGTGACCTCTCTGTGACCTCCTCCTCATCCTTCCTTCACTTTCCAGCTCTCAATTTCCCTTATACCTCACCCACCCTGTCCCCCTTTCATTTTGTTCCTGCATTGTTCCAGATCGATTTGGACTGTAGGTGGTGCAGCTTGTTTCCAATGGAATATAATCAAAGCTCTGGCTTCAAGCAGAAGTTAGATCTATTATTTTTATTTACTAGGAGAGGGGTATGGAGTTGTAATTAAGGAATATGAGCCAGGGATCTAGAGGAATAGTAACCAGTGATAACTTGAATCAGATGAATAATCCATTTCCAAAACAGGCTACAAATCCACCAGATATGCTAACAATGGTCAGTAGAGTGAGGAAAGCTATATGAAGGGTAACTGACAATTTAAAATTGTCTCTTGTGTTTAGTGCTTATACAACATTTCTGGGTGATTTAATGATTTTGTGACAGGGAGTCATCTAGCTCCCTTTCCCTTTGATTCTTATAGAAATGTAAAGTGTTCTTTGGGGGTCTGAGAAACTGTGACTGAAGAAATTAGATATTTGAAGAGATGGGGAGTAAAGGAGACATTTTTATTTGAATAATGTGAAGAGATTAGTTATGTCTGAAAAAGAGTGCATAAAATGTATTATTTGGGACTAAAGCCAAATGTCCTTAGGACCCCAATGTTAGATTAAGTGAAGGTGGAGAAGGGGACAAGTGAAGAGTTTTCCATCATGTCTATAAAGTAAAAATTGTGGCCTATATTCAACATGGTGAAGTATTACTTGGCTCACCCAGGGGAAGGCCTGGGTTGTTTGTAATGGGTGACAATAGGGAATGAAAAAGTGGAAATATATGCCAATAAATGAGTCTGTGGATATCCAATATCATAGAGTGGATGGTTGGGATGGCCTTCAGAGGTTTAGCAAAAAGACAGGAGAGATGTCTAAGAGGCAATGAAGAGTAATTCTGCTTCAGTCTCAACCATAATTTGTGGAGTGAACTGTGAATCCAGTCAAGGATCCTAGCACCATGAACTGCTAAGCAACAATTTCTGGCTGCAGCAATATCAGGCCTCTGGAGTATTTTCTCATAGTTAGCAAGGAAAAATTAATTCTAGATGATTTTTGAGCCCAGAAAAATTGATAAAGGAAGATTTGAGAGAGTAGAAGAAATGTTTAGGAATGTATATAGGTAGAGTATACATCATTTACTGCAAAAGTGACAAAATGTTAGTTTTGAGGGTATGAAACTAGGTAAAAAAAAAAAAGAAACATTCCAGCTTGAAAGCTCTTGCTTAATTGTAGAGAGTAAAGCAATAATATTAAGATTGTAAGTAAGTGAATGATTGGAAAGGATGGCTAGCAAAGTAGGAAGGGAAATGCTGATGTCTTATGACAAAGTAATACATTTTAAAACTGGATAAAGCATGGCCTTGCTATAACTCCTTCATATGGTTAGGCAAGGAGGTAACTAGGGATAAGACAAAAAGCAGGAACATTGTGTGGTATCACAATACCAGACACCTGTTCATGTGCAGGATGTCATCACAGGTCATTCCCAAATGAAGGAACACTGAGTTTCACCTGTCCCACCTTGACCCCCACAGATACCAGGATAACCTGATAATGGTCTCAAATATCACCGTAAGAAGAAGAAGAGGTGTATCATTAGTGAGACAGAAAGCATCAAAGAGGGTACCATTAGTGTAGACTCTAGCAGTCAGGGAAGAATAAAGAACTAATATTTTGCAGATAAAACCACATTGGATTCCAAAACATTGAAGAATTAATGTTATAAAGGTTCATTCAACCAGTGAATTGCATCCTCTGCAACAGTAGATGGTGTGATGGAGTTTAATGCATGAAACAATGATAGGACAAGTATCCATCAGGATCTCCTTCCAGGTGGGATACCTAATATCAAATGAGATTAAGTTATTAACAAAAGGTTTGCTCCCATAAACAAATCTAGTGAGTTCCACTTTTTGTTACCTTCAACAGATTTGTGAGGAAATTGACAGTAAAAGGGTATTTTAAGGATCAATACAATAAAGATAAAGGAAGGGGTACAAAATGGACACTGAAGTTATACAAATCCTATAGGAATTACTACAAGAAGGACATACAGAACAATTAATTAGTAGTAGGAGAAAATTTGCAATGATCAATTTTTATTTATTTCACAAATTATTAGGACTAGGACAAAGCACAACTTATTTCTGGCATCTCATGAGGGACCCTATACAGAGTAATTTAGTAAGACAGATATGAAAGGCTATAAGAAAAATGTTCATCCAAGTCTTATATATAAAATAAAAACTTAAGCAAGGAAGAGGAAAGAGTCATGTTGAAGTTAGCCAAAAGATAGCCAAAAATCATGATATTACTATTCGTGATGCTGACAAGGAAGGAAATAGTCCAGAATACCAAAACCTTTTTGAGAGCGGAGGAGAGACTTTTGCGAGACCAGAAGTCATACCAAGAACTGAATTCTAATTCACAATTAACATACCAAAAACAACTGGTAGACTTATTAGAGGAGGCACACAGGATGGATCTAATAACAAAACAAGTTAAATTTTTTGTGTTTCCAACATGCGGAAGTGTTATTTATTTTTTTGTCATTGTCCCAAGATACACAAGAATGTATTGGATCCCCCTGGGTGCCCCATCATCTCAGGAAATCATAGTTTACATCCAGTCTCTTGGCCAATATAGATTCCTTCCACCATAAATATGTAGTCCAACTACCGCCTTATATTAAGGATTCCCAGCAGATTTTGGATAGTTTCCAAAATATTAGGTAGAAACAAGGCAAATATTTATAGGCAACATTGGATGTTTCCTCTCTATACACACCCATAGACCACAAGTGGGGTCTCAAGGCAGCTGCATATTATCTAGATTTAGTTGGGTCCACGGTGGATCAACATAAATAATTCCTTTTACAGTGTGTATCACAACTTTTTCAAGTACCAGGGGAGATACTTTTTCAGTTGTGTGGAATGTCCATGTGTACCAAGTTCGTAGCCAGCTATGCCAAATTGGCAATGGGATATAGTGAGAGTTCCCAAATATGGACGGGGAGCTGGAGGTCTAACTTGGTATTCTATGGCCGTTACATTGATGACATCAACATTTGGGAAGGATCTCATGATTTAGTCCATAAGCCTAAATCAATCCAAAATAGGGTTGCAATTCATATGGAATATTTAAGAAACATCTGGAGAATTTTTAGATCTTCAACTGACAGTAGGACCAGAGAGCCAAATTAACACCAGTGCCTATAACAAACCAGTGGCATGCAATTGGTATCTAAATGTGAGTAGTAGCTATGATCCACATTGGCCATGAAATATCCCTTAAGGCCAACATTACAGATGCAACTGCAATTAATTAGCTCAATATGAAGTAAAAGGGCAAGAGTTAAAGAAAAAAATAATAGAAAAGAGATATAAAGGAAAAAACTATAGATGAAACAAATAAGGCCAAACTAAAAGACAGAAGTGTCATCATAAAAACAAACCTAAAGCCCACGAGGAGTATGAATAAAAGTGGTTTGATGTCTGTTTTATAACTCAATATAGTTCCATTGCAGACACAATTTGATGCCTGATTCATACACACTGGGATATCTTGTGCCAAGACCCATTGCTTAAATATAATTTAGGAGAATGTCCAGTAGTAATATTCAAAAGAGCTAAAAAGCTGAGATCTTATGTGGCTAGAAGCAAACCCAAGGCAATCAAGAACAAAAAATAAAACAATCCAATATAGATGTGGATGACACTTTATGTTCATCTTAGTCCTTTGGAAAAAACATATTATGTGGGAAATATAAATGTAATTCAGGCAGGTGTTTCATCTGTAATGCAATGCAGAATCACAACAAATCTTGTAAAAGAAATTATAGAAGCAAAGAGTATAAAATTAGAAATGTTATGAATTGCAATAGTAAATTTGTAATTGATTTTATCCAATGTGGGTGTAGGATGCAGTATGTAGGGAAGACCACTAGATACCTGCATGACAGAATAGAAGAGCATTGCTGGAATGTTATCATTAGTGACCCCAAGCATGCTGCATCCTGTCACTTCACAAAGTGCCCCAACGTGCCCATTACATTTAAAAGAAACACAGTGGATCTATAAATTAGATACTTTAGGGTAGATTTAAAGGCGGCCATTAAGCTCAAAAACACCAACTGGTGTTTTAACGTGTAGTAAGCTATACAAAGGGCCATGTAATGAACTGCTAACATTCATCTAGAATGTCGGACGATACATTAACATGTGTTTTGGCCCATTAAAAAATAACGAAATGCTCCATTTTGCCATTTAAAGCACTGCGTTAGCTGAAAAAATCCAATAAGGGACTCACTTACCGCACAAAACTTAAGATCCAGTTTTGTTAGCCGTAAAGTCCCTTATCGGATCTTTTGCCAGCTAACTCAGCTGTTAACTGGCAAAAGAACCCAATGTCCACAGTGGATGTATTGATATGGGGCCCTAAGCCCCACATCAATACATCCAAAGTGCCTAAAACCTGTCCAAAATTAGTAGGATTAACCCTATTAGTGTCGGTGGGGTATAATTACCCCGTGGCATTCATAGGGTTAACCCGACTAAGTAAAGCAACATCGCATTAACACTTAGCATTAATCCTGATGTCCAGCGGAGTCCTCAGCTTGCTGGTCCTTCTCTTCTGTCTTCTCATCCTTCTGTCTTCTTTCTTCCATCTTCAGGCTTCTCTCTGTAAAATAAAAGAAATGAATTAACACCAAACATGAATGAAGACATTCCTGAACCCTTTAAGTAGCAGACGGGTATGCAACGCATTGCAAAGCACAATGCTTTGCGTACCTCACTGGCACTCAAAGGGTTCAATAGTAGTGCGTCATAAATATACCCATATGATATGCCTCCATGTAATGCCCCAAAGAATAAACATGCCAATAAATAAAATGATCCACATAGACATAAATAAATGCCATCCATTAATGCCCAGTATGTCTACTTAGCTTTTTTTCCGTGTCTCCACAACTTGGAGTGGCCGTGAGGGCGGCAGCAGTGGAGACACAAATGTCCCACGACACTCCCCTTCATCTGTGTACGGGCCGATGCCCGTAACACACTGAGAGCATTTGAAGCGAACCTGCCTTTATATATGGGCAGGGTCACTTCCATTGCCCTCACAGCCATTGGATGGAATGTTATTCACATCCCAGCCAGTCATTTTCAAGAACAGCCTCTCGAATCTGATTGGCTGATTTTAAATGTATGCCTCATAATCTAACCCCAGTATTATTGCCTTGGAATGATTTGGCAAGTGCCAATGTGGGATGGCACTGTGAGGTAGGTGTGCTTGGGTTTCTCCATTATTTGTATATGGAACAAGCAAAGGTTTTAACAGTACAGCCATATGTGATGGATGATATGGCATTACTATGGATACAGAATGCTTGTGTACAGTGACTGGTGTGTATTCCTTTATAGCTGGTCGGAAGGAAGTGGTAGTCAGACAATATTTCCGTTTTGTATAAGCGGGAGGTCTGACTGTTTGCGATGATTAGCTCTGCATTAGGGAATATGGGAGTAGAAGTAGACACCGCAGAATAGAGGTAAGAACTGTATAAAAGCAAGCTTTTGAGCAGTGTTGTAGTTATTACTACAGTTTTTATTTTTATTTTACTGTTTGAATCTTTGCATCTTATTGTATTTTACATGTGGCTTGAATAAATTAAATAAATTAAACAAGCAGTAGATGTAGTCTTCGAGAGAAGAGGTGAATATGTGAATAAAGACGGATGTTGGTGTGCTATCTGCAATTATAAATTTGAAATGCCTTCTAACCCAGAGGCTAGTTAAGCCTTTGAATCTTGTGAGCGCCCACCTTGAAGGGGATTCTGGATACATGCACTTTGGTGTAGACTGAGTGCAAAAAGTCTGCCCTTAGAGGTGCTGTTGCACTATTTTTTATTTTCTTCTTTCCTATAGAAAGACTTTAGGATGAGGTTATAGGACTAGTGTGAAATGTGGAAAGCCAGTATAAATGATTAGGGCTAAAACAATAACACTTTGCGGAGGTGAGATAGAATAAACCACCCAAATAATCAGGAAGGGTTAAACAAATGGCGTTTGGGGGGAAGTGGAAGTCAGGTAGAACCATGGAGGGATATCACCACTCAGGGTGTGTATGACATCTTTTGAATGGAAAAGATGTAAAAGAATTTTCAACCATTAACTTTATGAACAATTGATAGTTATGGTACTTAAAATGACCCATGGTGATAACGTTTTCAGATTAAAAAAGTAAACATCTTGAAGAATTATATAAAGCAAACCACTGGACAAAAAAATTATAGAAGAATTATAGAAAAATGTAGAATGTTTGAAATAAGAATATCCTGGGTGACAGAGGAGAATGAGAGACAATAGGGATGTACTGATACAATCCCACACTAGAGCATGTACTAAAATTAGTTTTCAAGTGCTACACATGCTTAACATCAATTTCCTAGTCCTAGATTCACTAAAGTTTGAAGACGGCTCAAAATGTTTATGTCCTGTCAGAGCAGCGTCAGCGGCACATGGACAGTATTTACTAAAATGTCTTCGACATCATATCACCATCAGTCCAACAAAAATCTGCCCACATCGACATCCATCCAACAGGTTTACGAATTTTCACTCATCACGTCAACAATGGCCTATTTCCATATTGAATGTGAAAATGCAGGATAATGAGCCATTCATGGAGGTGTGTTTATATGTTAATGTGGCACTTCACCACATTCACTAAACTGTGATAGCAGCCTCTGCTGTCAGAGTTCACAGTCTCAGCTTCGACTACCTGAGGCTGGCGGAATTGGGTTCTATACATTTTGAAAAGAGGAGACAGAACAGAAAGTGATGAAACCCAAATTAGGTGGAACCAAGATAATTATTAATCAGGTTCCCCTTGGGCTCCAAGGACACTTGTTTAGTGCTGTGAACAAATAACAGAGGTATAGAGAAAGCAACTTACAAAGTTTTTGTTTACTTATGTTATTTAAAATAAAAAAATTAAAATAATGAAAAACACAGAGTAAGCCAACCACAAATGATGCTAATCATATGTGATATAAATATCATCACATTCTGGATTAAATCATAATGAAATCCTGACTTTGATTACTTGTAGAGTTCACTAGTTATCTGGGAGCAATCTGTCATCTGGATCTCTAGTAACTCATATAATATTATCAAGTATATATTCTTATTAACCTTTTCTTTTTGTGAATCAACTTGGAACATACGTTTTTTTAATTCTCATTGGTTGTTTATGAATCCCTTTGATCCCTGGCAAGCTGAATGAGAGGCATCCAGAGATGTGGATCAGAGTATCGCAACATACCAAGTTATACAAATAATCTCTTCATAAAACAAAGATAGTGAAGGGAGTCATATGTCTCAAGCTGATTCATGAAAATAAAGGGTTAATACGAATATGCCCTTGATAATAGTATGTGGGTTACTAGAGATACAGGTGACAGATTGGTCCCAGATAACTAGTGAACGTTACAAGTAATCAAAGTTAGGATCTGAGTATGATTTAATCCAGAATGTGAGGATATTTACATCACACATGATTAGCATCATTTGCTGTTGGCTTACTCTGTCTTTATCATTATTTCTTTTTTTAACACCAATAAACTGATAAGTTTTAAGTTGATTTCTCTATACCTCTGTTAATTGTTCACAGAACTGAATGAGTCTCCTTTATTGGCCCTCAAGGGGAACTTGATTAATAATTATCTTTGTTTCACTTAATTTGGGTTCTATCACTTTCTTTTCTGTCTCCTTTTTTTCAAGATTTATAGTTTATATATTTTTTGAGCTTGTGGTGCGGTAAACTTCCTTCAAAGGGCACATATTACATAGAAGTTGGGATCTCCTTATACTTTCCTATGTAGTAACAGCCCTCAATCAGAAAAGGGAGAGTTGTGAACTGCTGTCAATGTGGAAGTTTTGTTTTCCCTCACACATCACCAGCAGTATTGCAATCCTGAAGTTTGACAGCATTCTCTCTACTGCTCCTCTTAGTCAGTAGGGGAGTGGAGGAAGTCCTTTCAGCACCATGAACAGCATCACTCCTTTTAACCTTTGAGTGCAATAAAGATGTGCATTTCTCAATGCTGTGGTACTCAAAGGGTTAAAAAAAGTACACCAAGCTCTACAAAATTATCACCTCAATGCTGTATCATATTAGTGCATACAGGGCTCAAAAAAAAAAAGTCCTGAGCTACCAGCCGGGTCCCCTAACTACCCTCATTGTTCCCGTGCCTGCCATCAGTCATGTGTAATAATTTGATAGACACTGAAATGGTTAATAGAAGAAGTGACACAGTGATTGACCCAACGAGTCCTCCTAAAGCACCCGGACACACTTAGACAGGGTTTGAAGGGGAAGAGGCCCTTTCATGCAGGGCTTCAATTTCCACTCGCGCTCACTCAATTTCTCCTCGCCAAATGCGAGGGGGTGAGTGGATATTTTGAGTCCTGAGTCAATACATGTGGATTTGTGGCTACCAGCTGCCCCCAACCTTGTTCTCTTGCCCACTGGTAGCCACAGAGCTGCATGTACAATGTCTGAACCCCCAGCCTTGTTCCCTTGGCTACTGGCAGTCACAAATCCAAATGTGCATTGCCTGAGCAAAGGGAACAAGGCTGGGGGTGTCAGGCAGTGTATGTGGGGCTAACACACAATAATGATATTCACCATGTTGCCCCTCAATATATAAATCTGACTTTCTGTCCACAATGTCAAAATCCAACACACTGCACTCAACTCCGAGAGCATCCCTTCAATGTCAACAGCACTTCAACAATCCTATATGCTAATGAGGAACTTCTCCTCCCCTCCCCTTGCATTCCTAAATATTAATGAATATGCCGATGTGTGTGTATATCAAAATGTTGAAGTGTTTTGAACACATTGACAAAATGATATTGCCACAACATCAACCTTTAGTGAATCCCTTACCTTAACAATTCTCCCCCTAGCCCCACCTTCACCAAGGAAAGGGTAATGTGGGAGTGCATAAAGTCATTTTTGGGGCATTCCTTTCCTCTGCTTCTAATATTATATTATTTATGAAAGAAGGCACAGAGAATATTGAGTATCTTTATCCCATTCCTCATCACATGCTATATGTAAAGAAAGGCAAAACTTTCAACAGAAAAAGAAACATACTAAAATGACTTCCATTAAACTCCCTAAAAAGGTAATTTTTTTCTTCATTTTGGCTGTATAAAAGGGAGTATAAGTTCAATGCATTATCAGCCTGTACTGCAAGAGAGAAAGCTGCTGAAAACATGGATTCCCCCAACCTTGTTCAGCTAGAAGCCACAGTACCAAACATTCCGACCCCCAACCTTGTCCCACTGCACTTGTATCCATAGAATCACACATACACTGATCCCACAGCTTTGTCCCACTGCACTGGCAGCAATAGCACAAAGCACACTGCCTGACACCCCCAGCCTTGTCCCACAGTAGCCACAGAACCACACATTTTGGCCTCCAGCCTTATCCCACAGCACTGGTAGCCATAGAACCACACATACTGAGTTTGCTATGCTGATGGAGTCACACAAGGGAGTATTTCTGAAGTAGACTAACCACATCATAGAATGGAACTGAATATATCCAATGATTTAAAAGGGAATTTTAACCCTGTGATCCATGAATGCTGCAGAGGTTTCCAACTCATTGCAGTCCAATGCATTGGAGACCTCTTTAGCATTAAAAAAAAATGCCCCGTTTAATGTATGGGAGATTTTTTTTTTCGTTTTACAGTTTGCCCCCTTAATTTCTCTTCTGAGGTTAAGCACTACAGTGTAATAAATGGAGATGATTTTTAACCATGCCATGACAGGTCAGTGACCCTGTGCCTTTTATTGTTTACCTGATATCTTTTGTCAGTGTCATTTTATCAGTGACTCTGTACATGTTTTGGCACTTTGTCCAGTAAGAATAACGTGACCTGATGCAATTCTTTTAAGAATATCACCCCTAGTGATAAACTAGTGATAAAGAGTAGATAATGTCTCCATTGTTATAAACTCTCCCTTCAGGTTTCTTTGCCTGCATTTATAATTCAGTCTTAATATCTTTACCAGACAGGTCATTTCTCTCTGGAATTGAATGAGAACTGAGTGACCCCAACCTTGATACAGCAGTCATTCAAGCTTCATTTTTTCTACTGGATTAGTTTGCTAGTAGATTCTAAGCACTCGCACATTATTAGAAATCATGGCAAAAATGTCAGTTGAAAAACACAAATGCATTCATAAAAGCTAAATCAGTTTTATTTTGGTAACCTTTCAATTAGCTATTAATTTCTAAATTTATGTGACTTCAATTATATAATTATAGAAGCTTCAAAACCAAACAGGAGTTAACCAATCAGAATCTAGAGAAGTTTTCACTCACTGGTTTGCAATGTTTTGGAGATATAACTAACATTCAATACTTCATGATAACATCTCATATATGGAGTGTTAGGGTGAAATATGTTATTGTAGAAAATGTGTTGCTTATTTATAATAAGTATCTGTATCAATACATTATGACATGGCTAGGGATGGGCGAAAATTTCACCTCAAACTGAAATCGGTGAAAAATGGCACTTTCAGCTTGGTGAAAAATTGCCCTAGAAAAGAGCAGATTTTCTGCTTTTTCATACTTTTTTCACCTAGCTCATTGTGCATTGACATCAATAGGAAGAAAAATGTTTCTCCATTACACAAAAGTTTTCTACAGCCATATTAAATGATGTAATTATTCTGTGTTTGCGAGAGGAGAGAGCAACACGTTGTTTGAGCTAGAGAAGATAGGGGAATTGAAGTTTAGTTTAGGGAACATTTGTTTAGGGACATTTGTTCTCTCCTTTAGGAGAGTCAGTGGGGCACTCTGGGGAGAAGAAGGTAGGAAGGAGGTTGACCCCAAATACTCCAAAATACCATGGGACTGACTGCCAAGACACAGGCAGCTGGGGACCTGTTTGTTTACTGTTATTGTATCTGTGCTGGGTGGGGAGGTCTGGGGAAAGAAGCTGCTGTTTATTTTTTTTTTTTTTAGTTATAATTTTTTTTATTGGACAGACTTTGACAGTGATAAGGCAGGTTGCACAACGTAAAAAAAAATAAATACCAAAAAAGAATAAAGAAATAAAGAACTAAATATATTAGGTGACAGTGACTGACAACTGACTGGGCTTAGGCAAAAGATTATACTCCATTAGTTGTGTTGTGTAGAGTAAAAACATAATAGCCGAGTAATGTCCAGCAAACGCACTAGGGTCAGGTGGAGAGGGAAGGGTGGAAGATTGCAGGGATGTTTCATAAAGTACTAGGTCAAAACTGACTGCAGCAATAGTTGCTGCAGCGTGTGCAATAAATGATGATGATGCAGTTTGTGGAGGTCCCAGCAAAACTAGTTCCAGCACCACCAGTGCCAGTAGAAATAAAGAACCAAATAACAAGAACAATGAAGACGACAACAGGTCAAATTCAAGTGCTGATGATGCTGGCAGTAGCATAATAGATGAACGTGTAGCAGTTAAATCTAGTGTTGAGCGAGCACCCCGATGCTCGGGTGCTCGGGTGCTCTGACCGAGCACCCCCTGAGGCTCGAGTGCTCGGCCGAGCACCCGAGCCCCATTGAATTGAATGGGGCGACACGAGCATTACACCAGGCACCCCCTGCTCTGATGAGGGGCGGGTGCCTGGTCAATGCCCCCCTTCATCTCCGCAATGCCCCCTTCATCTCCGCAATGTCCCCCTTCATCTCCGCTATGCCCCTTTCATCTCCGCTATGCCCCTTTCATCTCCGCTATGCCCCTCTTCCACAATGTCCCCCTTCATCTCCGCTATGCCCGTCTTCCACAATGTCCCCCTTCATCTCCGCTATGCCCGTCTTCCACAATGTCCCCCTTCATCTCCTCTATGCCCCTCTTCCACAATGTCCCCCTTCATCTCCGCTATGCCCGTCTTCCACAATGTCCCCCTTCATCTCCGCTATGCCCCTCTTCCACAATGTCCCCCTTCATCTCCGCTATGCCCGTCTTCCACAATGTCCCCCTTCATCTCCTCTATGCCCCTCTTCCACAATGTCCCCCTTCATCTCCGCTATGCCCGTCTTCCACAATGTCCCCCTTCATCTCCGCTATGCCCCTCTTCCACAATGTCCCCCTTCATCTCCGCTATGCCCCTCTTCCACAATGTCCCCCTTCATCTCCGCTATGCCCCTCTTCCACAATGTCCCCCTTCATCTCCTCTATGCCCCTCTTCCACAATGTCCCCCTTCATCTCCGCTATGCCCGTCTTCCACAATGTCCCCCTTCATCTCCGCTATGCCCGTCTTCCACAATGTCCCCCTTCATCTCCGCTATGCCCCTCTTCCACAATGTCCCCCTTCATCTCCTCTATGCCCCTCTTCCACAATGTCCCCCTTCATCTCCGCAATGCCCCCTTCATCTCCGCAATGCCCCCTACCTCCAGTCCCTGGTGGTCCAGCGGAGCGTCTTCAGATCTGTGCCTCCTTCGGCACAGATCCCCGCCACCCGAACATGCCGGGCGAGCACATGGCGGTACTCGTACGAGTACCGCCATGTGCCGAGCAGAGCAATGCTCGAGCCGATCCGAGCATCGGCCGAGCATGCTCGCTCAACACTAGTTAAATCGCCTGCTGCATCAGATAGTGAGACAAACAAGCACCAAAACACCTGTCCTCAAGTAGTAGTGAACTTTGTTACAGTAAAAGTAAAAAGAAATTGTTTGAGACTTCTAAAAACGTATTGGAATTTAAGGATAGTAGTGGGCAAGAACTGTCAGGTGATGATGATGCTGCTGAGAATGACATAATAATGACTGATCGTGATGATGCAGATCTAGAATATATCCCTCCAGCATCCCTCTTGTTCAGATACAGATGAAGTTGAGAGTGAGGATAACATGGCAATAAAGTTAGCAGAAAAGCAAAGCCTAAATCTTCCACCACTGAAAAGGAGCACTGTGCCTGTTTATAAACTGTTTGAGAAAGCCATTGGAACGTCTGACCCTGGACAAGCACAGGTGTCAAAAGGTACACAGTCACCCTATCAGTCATCATCAGTTGCCTCTTCAAAGTCCAAATCCCGCTCAGCCACACACACTTGTTTTGACTACCCAGCAGCAGCAAAAACAACAGCAACACAGGTTAGTAACATCCACAATGTTAGATATGACGATTGCCTCTGCTGCTGCAAGTGCGGCACCTTTGACACCTAGTAGTAGTGGCAGTAGAATTGTATAAACATCTAAACCCAGCAGTATTAGTAGCAGCAGCTCCTCAGGAACCCCTCAGTCCATGAAGTCCACAATATGGAGATACTTCTCAGGATCCTCAAGCTAAGCGTGTTTTTATCTGTTATCCGTTGTCTGTGCAAAAAGCATGTGAGCAGGGGGGAAAGCAGGCTCACACGGTCACACCTAGGCACCTCCTCTATGAGATCCTACCTGAAGCACAACCACAGGTCTGACTCGGAGACACATTATCAGCAGGCCAATGGTGACGCAACTAGCATACATGTGGAGAAAAGATACCCTGCCTAACTAGCACTCAAGATTAAAACCTCAAAAGCTCTTGTGAATCAAAAGCACAAGGATGGAAAATAAAACTTAACTTTTAATAAGTATACAATAATATAAATAACATGAAGAAGAAAAGCTAAATATGAGATATAAACTGGACTGCAAAGCCGGTATGCCACTAATTGTAAGGAATGCAAGTGTGTGAAATAAAACTACATGTGTATAGTCTACAAATCAATGTCCCAAAAGATCATCATAACTTAACTGTTGTGTTACATACTATAATTGCTGGGTATTGCACTGACCTTATCTGCCTGTATTGGATATTGCACTTTACAGGCATCAGGTCAGGTGTGTTTGCATCTCGTATCTATTTACATGATACTTTAGTATCACTCAGCTGTGTATATTACACACGACCCCCACAACAACACTTAGTAAGACTGTTTTTTTTGCCTTATTCTTTCCTATTGGGGTTTATTTGTGAATATAGGCATACGTTCATCCATGTCCCTCTGACTTCATCATTTAAGATAATGTTAAGTTATGATGATCTTTTGGGACATTGATTTGTAGACTATACACATGTGTGTTTTATTTCACACACTTGCATTCCTTATAATTAGTGGCATACCGGCATTGCAGTCCAGTTTATATCTCATATTTCGCTTTTCTTCTTTCTTTATGTTATTTATATCATTGTATACTTATTTAAAGTTAAGTTTTATTTTCCATCCTTGTGCTTTTGATTCACAAGAGCTTTTGCGGTTTTAATCTTGAGTGCTATTTAGGCAGGGTATATTTTCTCCACATGTATTCCGTATATCCTCCCCTGCAGCACCAGATATATTTGCAATACTCTTGTTGAAACCCTTTTAGAGCAAGTATATGACAAGAAAGAGTGCACTGGAATTTTTCTATTTTTGCCGCAACTAGCAGCAGCAGAAGTACTTTAAAAAGTTCCCAGGGCTCTAGGGCAGAAAAAAGAAGTAGTGAAGTTATTTATGTGTCAGAGAATATGCTACTGCCAGTGCCAACAGTTAGTTCATTCCAAATAACACCTATGACTGTTGCTGCAGAGGAGTATGATGACTTTGGCTTTTCTGTAGATGGCAAGAGAC
Organism: Rhinophrynus dorsalis; assembly: GCA_037306005.1. NCBI lineage: Eukaryota > Metazoa > Chordata > Amphibia > Anura > Rhinophrynidae > Rhinophrynus > Rhinophrynus dorsalis. Next base: position 63,276,737 of record CM074721.1, on the reverse strand, counting down.
ATAGATTGCCCACACATGCTGCCTCTACCGCCACCACCTCCTCTAGTCATGTTGTTAAAGCAATAAAGTTTCAGGCGTCTTCTGCCATGTCCTGCCAACTCACACTGACTGTGTTCCTGGGAAGGAGTCAAATACTTCACAAAAACAATACCAAAGTATGCCTGTGGAATGTCAAGGTCGCCAAGATGTTGGAAGTGGACATGCTGGTGTACTCTTTGTAGAAAACCAAGGTTTCAAAGAACTGATGTCATGTAGCTCCAAGCTGGAATATCCCAAGCCGCAGTTATTTTTCAAGGATGGCTGTTCCTGAATTGTACAAGCCGGTGGTTAATGTAGTGGGCAAAGGGCTGAAAAGTGCATATGGCAAGAAAATCCACCTGACAACAGATATGTGATCAAGTGGGCAGAGCACAGACTATATGACTGTGTCTGCTCACTGGGTCTCCCTCCCAGCATTAAAAGTGGACAACACTAGCTTACAGCATCAAGTGAAAGTCAGTAATCATGCTTCTGGTTGTGCCATTGTGATTTAAAGGTGGCAACAGCAGCAGAGGGTAGTCTATACCATTGTTACACCAACTTGTGCATGCAGAGTTTTGAGAGACAGTCCCACAAAGCTGCAGATGTTCTAAGTAAGATAGAGCAGGTGATAGAGGAATGGCTTGTACCCACTCCTTGAAAGCTGGTTTTGTGTCTGTTGATAACAGCTCCAACATCGCTGCTTTGAGAATAGGTGGTATGGTGCATGTACCTTGCTTTGTCCATGTGCTAAATTTAGATGTGGCAGAATCTGAAACCCTCAAAAAGATGCTCACTATTGCTTGCAAAATCTGTGCTCATTTTAATCTCTGCTACAGTGCATGCAATGCTCTATATTCCATACAAGAGAGTAACAACCTGCTCCATCACCAGCTGAAAATGGAGGTCCCTACCAGGTGGAATTCCACAATATGCATGCTAGAGTGTTTGTACAAGCAGAATAAGGCCATTAGCGAGTACACCATGCAAAACTGGAAGGCTTTGGAGGGAGCCTCTTTGTCACTTGGCCAATGGCAACTAATGTGTGATGTATGTGAGCTACTAAAACCCTTTGAGGAGGCAACCATGCAGGTGAGTTGCATTGGGGCAGGAATTAGCTAAATTCTACCACTAATATTTTTATTGCAGAAAAAAATGAGGAGCATGGCTGAGGATTCTTACCATAATGACAACACAGACATGTACCAGTTGGTAAAGGACAAGATCCTTGCATAGTGTCCATTAAAAGCAATGAGGAATACATTCTTGCCATTTTTCTGGACCCCCCATTTCAAACACAAAATTTCAGAATTTCTGCAAAAAGGGCCATCAGCAGTTTGTCACAACAAGGAATCATGATGATCAGCAGCAACTCTCTGAGGAATCAGATTCTATCAGGGAATATTAAGACATGCTGAAGGGTTGCATTGTGCAGGATGAGAGGGAGAAAGTGAGGGCACAGCAAACATCTAGACAGTATAGTGAAAAGGAAGGCAGCAATGCATTTCAACCAGCAGAAGCAGCTATATCATCAACCAAAATACCCCTTTTGGAACACAGGGCAATTCATGGGTCTCAGCAGGGGAGGCAAAATCCTATCATTGGTGGTGGTGGTAGCACATCTCTTTGGGCCTTGCTCTGAGTATGGGTTGGTAAATGACACACAGGTACACTGTGTAACTCCTAGAAGTGGTCTCACTGCATGTGAGATGGTTTCTGTATACTTGCAGGATAGCTACATTCTAGGCAGAAACAATCACCCATTGGACTACTGGCAAACAAAGCAATGTGTGTGAGACCAGCATTGACACATACTGCAGTGGAAACCCTCAGTTGTCCTCCAGCAAGCTTTGAGTCTGAGATGTTTTCAGTGCAACTGGTTATATTTTCAATTACTGCAGGACACGACTATCAAGCAGCAATGTTGGGAGGCTAGCATTCTTAAAGATGAACCAACATCTCATACCATTTGAGTGTCCGGTAGCAGAAACAACACATGACAGACAAGCCAGATCAAATATATTAACAGCAGCACAGATGATGATGTGGAGTGGGGATGTGAAGGAGGGTTGCCACCATCTACCCCACCTGGAACCACTTCTATGAGTGACAAGTAATATGTGTCAGTAATTTGAGTAGGAGGATAGCGATTTTACGCAAACATGACAATAGTAAAAACTATACACATACCCAAATCCCACCACCAACACTACAATAAACATCTGCCACACTGTAGGATGCATTTTTTTTTAATCTCTTGCCATACATAGTAATTTAGGTTGAAAAAATACTTGTGTTTATCAAGTTCAACCCTTTTACTATTCCTGTTTGCCATCAATGATCCAAAGGAAGGCAAAAAAAAACCCTCAATACAACAATTTCAAATTCTGCTTTGAATGCGGGAAAAAAATTCCCTCTTGATTCCAAATGGCAATCAGATTTCTCCTTAGATCCACAAGTACTAACAAACTATTAATCCCATCATCATCCCAACATCATCATGAATATGTACCAGTGTCACTTTAGAAGGAAGTTAGTGTTGTGGGCAAAGGACAAATGCACTCTGCATGCTAATACATTTTTCAAGGCATATGTTGCTGTAGGACTCACAACTTTGACTTTCAGACCCTTATTTCTAAACTTCAGCCCTCAGAAGAAGTAATATTACAGTGGGAAATGTAGTACCAATAGGAAATACAGGTGAACATTTTTTTAAAATAGGTGGAAAAATTGTTAAAATAGGCAAAAAGGAGGAACATTTTGCGTAGGCGAAAAGGAGAAAGCATTCACAAATTAAGCGAAGAATCTGCAAGTTTTCATGAAAAGTCATGCAGGAAATTTTTCACACTTTTTGGTCACCCTTAGCTGTGTATTTACTAAGAACTGATTTACCAGTATCTCAGTCACAGTGTATCCACTTTTGTTTACTATATTATGGATCCCACTGAGTTTTAATTTGTATATCATTACTCAGAATCCCCCATTGTTGTGTCAGCAGTGTGGGACTAGTACATTCATAGTAAGATGGTTTTTGTACTTAAGGTTTTAAATGGGCAGTACAGAGTCCACATACGACCATTCAATATATTAGGATGTGCCCCAAAGCTTTGCAAATGTTGTTTCCATAACTCTAAGCTACTCCATTGCCCTCCTCTAAGCCTTGCAGATCACAGTGATCAGCATGGCTGCTTTCATCAGCAATACGGAGAGATAAAAAGTAACATTTTGTTACGGTGGGGAATTATACAATTTTTTTTCCACTTTCCTGTGGCAATTTACACCGATTTAAAAGTATTTTTATTCCGTTTTCTGCTATCCTCTTTTCTGAATAGTGTTCAGTGCTCCATAGAAGTATATAGACAAATTTAAAGCAACAGAAAAGAGAGAGAAATAAAAAAGCTTGAGAAGGCTTGTATAATTATAAGAAGGCTTGCAAGTTAAGTTATAACTTTTAAAAATAAGCTAAACCAAGCCGGTATTATGTCAAGAACACCAGTGCCAGCCATATGGTTGTTAAGCAGTGATAGAGCTGAAGAGACTTTGCATTGCAGTACCACCACCACCACCAGCATTAGACCACTGGTCACACACATACAGCAGTATAATATATGAGCTAGAAAAGTATTTTTATTAATACGTACTGGTGGCTGTCTAATAACAGAATGTCCCACCAAAAAACATTAATTGTTCTCTGAGAATAATTAAGGAAGCAGCAGCATCTTTGACTCTGATTCACAATATGGTGGTTACAGGAGGTGATAGAGAGGAGACGAGAGTTTGCATTGCAGTACTACCACTAGCAGCAGCATTAGACTAATCTAGACAGACACATACAGTAACATGGTATATGGGTATATGGGTTAGAAAGGTTTGTTTACTAAGGAAGTACTGGTGGCTGTCGAATAACAGAAAGCCCTAGAAAAGCATACATTGATCTCTGCAACTAACGAAGAAAGCAGCAACATCTTGGATTCTGAAGCACAATATAGTGGTTAGGAGCTGATAGAGGAGAAAGGATTTTGCATTGCAGTGTCACCACCACCATCAATAGACCAATCTGGGCAGACACATACAACAGCTTCATGGCAAATGGACTAGAATAAAAGTCTGTCATACTGCTATATTGGAAGATCACTGCACTCATCATGAAATTTCAGAGCTCAGTATCCAAGCTTGGGCAGATTGACTTTAAGAAGGCCATCTGTTCCGCTAGGTGTGGGAGAACTGTTGAGGTTGAGAACATCAGCAGGAAAGCGGCTCCTGAACCTCTCCTTCCCTGAGCATACCCCTCTTGAGTTTCTTATCATACACCCTGTGTCACTCTGGCTAAAAGGACAGGAGGTAGACTATCAGGGCAGAGAATGATTACTAGGCAGAACAGATACAGAAACAACAACCAGGAACAGTCACTTAGAGATAGGAAGAAGTGGATCAAAAGTGTTATTCACTAGCAGAGAAAAAATGGATGATGGCAGAGAAAAATAACTTTCAAGGCAGCTTCTGCTGCTGGTAGCTGCTTGACAGGGCAGATAGGGTGCTATATAGTGGCAAACTGAATCAGGCCTGGAATGAAGCAGAGGGCAGGACTGACTGCAAAGAAGTGCAATAGGAACAAAAAGCCATGGTCATACACAGAATACAGGAATCTCAGCATGGAACACTTACTCAGTAGGACACTATGCAGGAGCAATTATGTTCTTGTAAGAATGATTTGTATAGGCTTCAGCAGTGTGTCCTGGAAATTAGACTGGAAGACAGTCAATAGCAGAGCTGGATTAGTAGCGCAGGGGTGTTCATAAAACTGGAAGTGATGCAAATAATAGCAGGACAGGAATTTCTGAACTGGGTGCTTACACTACCCATCCTCTGCAGCCACAAGTTTTAGAGGGAATTTCCCAATTAAACTATCTCTTCAGGGCAGAGGCATGGGCATCAGAAGCTGGAAAACAAGAACTCCAGTTCACCAGATACTGAAAGATTCCTTTAGAGAAGTGCTAATCCAGAAACTTATCAATGACAAATTCCTCATGTCCACAGGCACAAGAGGACGAAAAGGTGCAAAGTGAATTAATCTGTTATGTTTACACAGCTTTAGCAAAGAGACATGGAAGGTAGGAGAGACCTTAAGGACTGGAGGACACCTGGTTGATGCACTGGAGTAGCTTATCAGAATGTTGGCTGAGCTTGATGTTCTACACTGAAAGCCAGAGCATGTCTCCAAAAGCATAATAAGGTGCTGCAGAATGATGTTTGTCAAAGGCTTTCCTCTGGCATGACTGGTTTTCTAGAAAGGTGGCTAGGATACCCTGCAATAAGTCTACAAGAAAGACAGCATGCGGTTCAGCAGCAGGTACTCCAGTAGATAGTCTCTTTAGGAAGAAATTGCAGGGATAGTAACCCAAGGCAGAAAAGTAAGAACAGTATCCCAGGGAATTTTGCAACAAGGACTTGCAAAGAAGAAATTATTCAATTTTCTGGTATAATCTCTCTGTCTGACCATTAGACTGAGGGTGATAGGCAGTTGAAAACTGCAGATCAATTCCAAGTCTTTTACAGAAGACCCTCCAGAATTGTGGCACAAATTAAAAGTCTCTGTCAGAAACTATTTGCTTGGGTACACTGTTGAAGTGACAAATTTCTTTCACAAACAGGTAAGACTGTTTTTAAAAAGTAGACAACCTAGGAAAAGGAATAAAGTTACCCTATTTAGAAAAGTTGTCCACTATGGTCCAAATAACCCAAAGGAGGGAGATCTACAATTAAACCATGGATATATTGGGCCAAGGCAGAGCTGGTACAGGAAGTGGTTGAAGAAGACCCATTGGTTTAGCTTGTGGTATCTTGGTTTGGGCACAAACAATCAGGATGCCACAAAAGTCTACAATGTAGGTTTTAAGCTTAGGTCACCAAAAGCTGCAAGCAAGAAGGTCAAAGGTACATTTGAATCTGGGATGCCCAGCCAATAGAGTGTGATGAGCCCAGTGCAGGATCTTGGGTTGTAGAGTAGCAGGCACAAACTACTTTCCAGGAGGAACTTCAGGAGGGAAGAAGATAGTGATGCAATTATTTGGGAGGAAGGTATGATGAATTCATCCAAATATCACGGTGCCCATGATTGCCTTCAGTGGTGCTCTGTGGTACAGGCGACCTTATTATCCTTCGGGTTGTCACTCTGGTCTAATCGCTATTCTTACAGGCCACTGGTGTCTCCAACCACATTCTAGGCCATATAGGCCTCAGCCTCACCATACACCCTTGCCCTTTCATGGTGTACCTGATTGTTGTGGTTCTGTGTTCTGATTGCTGATTCCTGTGTATGACTCCTGGTTTCATTTCACTTCCATTCCAGCTTGAATCCTGGCTTTGTCTGACTACCCGATCCAGCTGAGACTCCTGGCTTTGTCTGACTACCCGATCTGGCTGAGACCCCTGGCTTCGTCTGACTGCACGATCTGGCTGAGACCCCTGGCTGCATATGACCATTCCTTTCTGCTTTGGTTGCCTCTCACTCTGCTGTCCTCCTGGCTTTGGTTGACTTTCCGCTCTGGCTTACCCAGCTCCGGCTGACTGTTCCATTCTTGGCCTGCCCGGGCCTACTGTCGCTGCCACGCTTACTGCCTCTGGGCAGTATTCAGTATTGTCAGCCTTGTCGTTGGCCTCCTGCAGCCTATTGTCTGGGTAGCCTGTTGTCTCCCTATCATTCTAGGGTTGTCACCATTGCCTGTCAGGCTCTTAGCATTCTAGGGCCTGTCCTGTTGCCTGGTTATCCCTAGAGCATTCTGGGAATTTTCGCTTCTTGTAGGTGCTACAACGTTCTGGGGTTTTGTCTTTGTACTATCTTCACACCTGTCTAGTAAAGGGTTGGGGAAGTGTTGTTACACTGTTCCTATACCTGGACTAGTGAAGGTTGGAGAGGTGCTTTCGCTCCCTGTAGGTGCTCCAGTGTTCTGGGGTATTTGTCTGTAGATTATCTTACCACCTGTCTAGTGAAAGGTTGGGGAAGTGCTGTTGTACTGTCTCCATACCTGGTCTAGTGAAGGAGGGAGAGGTAGTCTACTTCCTTTTTATTTTTATATTAATACATTTTCATTTTATTGTATCTGTACTTGTCAAGTGTCATTATTTCACAATTCTTCCCGTGATACCAAACTCAAAACATCAGAAGTTTCCTCAAATTGCTGGGAGAGAGCATGAACCTTAGAATTCTTGGAACACCTTTGCATGAAAGAGTGAAGTTGAACCAACTAAAGCACAACGCCCAACCTGGTTGACTAACATTTACTCTTTTGGCAGTTCTTATATAGTCCAGGTTATGGTAATCTGTTAAAATTGTTATGGGTGTAACAGCACCCTCGAGCAGGTAGCGTCATTTCCCCCAAACCATCTTGATTGTAAGAAGTTCTTGGTTGCCCACATCCTAATTTCTCTCAACTGGAGAGAACTTCTTTGAAAAGAAGGCACAAGGGTGGTATTTGCAAGAGACTTCTAGGAGACTTTTCTGACTGCAATCAAAGCATCCACTTCTATTACAAAGGCCTGTTGGTTATCTGAATGCAGAGGGATAGGTGCTTAGGAGAAAGTGGTTTTTAGAAAATGAAAGGCTGCCAATGTTGCTGGGGATCAATGCTGGTGGCCCACACCTTTACAGGTCATTTTGGTAATAGGTGCCACAATCTTCTTAAGGTCCCTTATGAAACAATTATATTGAATTGCAAAGCCAATGGATAGCTTTAAGGCTTTGAGGAATTGGCCAGTTCTTTACTGCTTCAGCCTTCACAGGATTTATCTCAAAACAATCCGTCTTAACCAAAGATAGCTGGTAGTTCTATGAAAATGTTTATAATATTCAATTCCTCCCCACCCCCTTCTTCCCATAAGAGAGCCCTCCTTAACATTAAATAAAGCTAAAGTTCACAAACTATCTCAAGAAGAGGCCCATGCTTTAGAATCTTACATAATAGAGAACGAGATCATCTCTGCCCACAAATCTCTGGCCTTTGGAAAGAGTCCAGGCCCAGATGAATTATCTTTGACATACTATGAAACTTCATATATGCCTAAAGACTTCAATGAAATTTTGGAGGGTACTCCTTTCCCTAAACAAGCCTTGGAAGAGCACAATTAGGTGATCCTGAAACCAAATACAGACCCCTCTTTATGCAGCAGCTACTGCCCAAAATCTCTATCTGTTGACCTCAAACTGTTAGCCAAGATCTTAGCTAAGTATATATGTCTGTTTCTCCTCATCCACTGGGACCAGTGTGGATTTATACCACACAGAGAGGCAAGACACAACACCTCCACTACAATCTTGCTTACATATCTCTCTTTTAAACAGAATATAATTTCTATTTTCCTCTCCACAGACACCGAGAAGGTGTTGATCGAGTGAACTCGTCCTGTCTTCAAGAGATTTTTCAGAATATAGGTCTTGGAACCTCTCAGAGACCTTAACCACTTTTGAACAACTAATTTCTCACCCTCTACCACCACTGCGTCCGCTCTCCCTTTGCTATTCTATCTCTCTTTGCTATATGAGGTTTCCACACATTTCCCCACCACATTAGACACCTGCTTGTGCAATTCTGTCACATCCATCCTTGAAAAATTATTTGGGATATGCTATCAGGTTGCAATACTTGACATCAGTTCTGTAAAACCTCCGTTTTATAAAATAAAAATAAGGCAGGATGTCAAGTCCCAACATTTGGCAATGTTGCCATTCCACAGGTCTACTTTGAGATTATTTTTGTGATGTTTTTGACTCCTTCCCCAGAACTCAGTAAAGTGTGGGTTGCCAGTACATGGCAGAAAAACTGGGTAACGGGTTGTGGAAATGATGGGGGAATTGGTGGTTTTATGTATGGGTACTCTATGACTCTTGCCATCTCCTACAACTAACTTCAAGTTATACTACTGTGCAGCAGGAGCCATAGGTGTTATTTCAAATTAATGAAATCTTGGCACACTCTCTGTCACATGAATATCGCTTATATCACTTATTCTGATGCTTCTAGTTGTGGCATCTCTGATATATTGATGGTGTGTCTCAGATCCATGGTTGTGCTTCAGCTGGAATTTCAGTGAGGAGATGCATAGGTGTGAGCTTGCTTTCCCCCTGCTCACATGCTTTTTACAGCAACATGTTTAGTTTTTGGATGGTGAGTGAAGTTTCTCCACACTGTGAACTTCATAGATTGAGGGGTTCCAGAGTGGCTACTACTACTACTAATAATACTAATACTAGTACTGGGGCTAGATATTGCTGCAGATGTATTACTAGCTGTCCAAGGTGCTTCACTTCCAACAGCAGCAAAGGTACTCAACATAGCTAAGGTTGGGGATGTAGATAACCTGCGTTTCTGCTGCTTATTTTTACCTTTCACTAGAAAGTATTTTCCCAATGTTCACTACAACTTTCAGGATAGGTGTTTTAATTGTTTGTGTTAGTGTCAGATGCAGCAGTTGACTGAACTGCAAAACCTTCCATTATGCCATCAACACTAGAATATGACTCGTTGGATGCAGTGGGTTTTTAGATTACCACTTTACTAACATGTACCTGCACTTCTCCTTTCATCTTCCCCTCCCTCCTAGCATGTTTGCTGGAGTTTGTTAAACTAGCGTGTGTATTTTTGTATTTTAACAGGGAAGTACACAACATAACTCATCATTTGTAACGTGTTTTTGCTCCAAAAAAATCACACTAAGTGGCATGATAATGCACTGTTTCATGGTGCACACACCACTTTTTTTTTTTTTTCTTTCTTTCTTTGTCCTACTGAAAAAGTGGTGTGTGCAACACGAAACATGTTGAGGGTTTTTAATTTGTTTTAATTTTCTTTGATGCATTTTTGATATTGTTTCTACAATATTTTGCTTTCATTTTGGTCTGCTGTGAGAAGGGTCATTTTACCATTTGACATTCCAAATACTCTACTGGTGGATGCTAAATCGAGGGGTCCTGTTGTAGGGAGGATCAGCATCAACATTCCCTGCTGGCTTTTGATACCAGTGTCCTCTGCTTGGTACCAGTATGATCTCCTGTGTGAGTATACTCTAACATTTTATCCATGTGCAATAGCCCATTGATGGGTTAAAAACGGTCCAGCTCTCCCTCTTCCTTTGCTATCTATTGTTTTCAAGCTCGATCTGGAGTTCATGATCTTTTGGGGATTGAGTCAGTTGGTCCTTTTGTCTGCGTGGAGACAGAGACAATAGCCTCCAAAGGCTCGATTTGTCATTCGGGCAACAGATGACATTTATTCCATGTGAGTGAATATTTTTCAGCCTTGTCAATAATGTTACCATTAGGGATGAGTATAAATGTTCACCTCAAATTGAAATCGTCGAAAAATGGCACTTTCTGCTTGGCGAAAAATTTCCAACAAAACGTGCCTTTTTTCCCCGCTTTTTTTGCTAGCTCATTGCATTGAAATAAATGAGTAGAAAAATTTTTCTCCACCTCACAAAAGTTTTCTACTGCCATATAAAAGCTTTTCAGGCTTTCACAGCAGCCACTCTGTGTTTGTGAGAGGAGAGAGCAGCATATTTTTGAACTAGAGAAGATAGGTATTTAAAGGGGAATTGAAGCTTAGTTTTAGGGAGTCATTCAGGTAGGACATTTGTTCTCTGTAGTAGGGGAGTCTGGGGGCACAATGGGGAGAAGAGAGGAAGGATGTTGACCCAAAATACCACAACATTTGGTGTGACCGACTGGCAAGACATAGGTAGCTGGGGTCCAAATTGCTTGCTGGGGAAGTCTGGGGAAAGAAGCTGTTGATTTTGTTTTTTTAGTTTTATATATATATATATATATATATATATATATATATATATATATATATATATGGGACTAACTGTAAGAAGATGTGGTCAACTTAAAATAATAAAAATAATTAAAAAAAACAAATAAATATATTAGACAGCTGACTGGGGACTCTGTGACTGAGGCAGACTTGATAGACAGCAGGCGACATTGAGAATTTTTTTGAGGGTTCACCACTGTGGCATTCAAAGGGTTTAAAAAAAATACAGCAAGCACTACACAATTATCCACTCAGCTCTGTATTATATTTATTTCATACAGGTTGTGCACTCCCAAGGGAACAAGGCTGGGGTTCAGGCAGATTCCATGGGGATTTGTGGCTACCACTTGCCCCCTAGCCTTGTTCCCTTTCCACTGGTAGCCATAGAACCCTATGCACACTGTCTGACCCTCTCCAGCCTTTTCCCTTTGCCTACCGCTAACCACATGGGCACTACCAGAACAAGGGAAGAAGGTTCTTGAAGGCGAAGTTGAAACTGTGAACTCTGACAGCAGAGGTTGCTATCAGAGTTTAGTGAATGTGTAGAAGTGCCATATTAATATATCAACACACCTCCTTGCATACAGTACTGGCTCATTATCCTGCATTTCCATATGGAAATAAGTAATTATACTTAATTTCCATATGGAAATAGGCTATTATCAATGTGATGACTGAAAATTCATAAACCTGTCAGATGGATGTCGATGTGGGCAGATTTTTGTCGGACTGATGGTGATGTGATGTCATAGACACTTTAGTGAATACTGTCCATTTGCCTTCAACACTGCTCTGACAGGACATTTTCAGCGCTCTTTGAACTTAATGAATCTAAGCCCAAGACTTCTAAAACTGGATCAGCACCTATTACCATCGAATACCAGCACAAGTGGTTAAAAGGGTTAATACCATCTATCACTGTTGAGGTTTAATATCATCTACCAATGCTGGAACCACTTCTATGACCATTCAATAATAAAATAATCTGATAATAATGCAAGTTTAAATTTGATTCATATATATATATATATATATATATATATATATATATATATATATATAAGAAATCCAGATGTTTGGGCACTCTCAAGTTGAAAAAGGTCACTTGCCTGGGTGACAGTCACTATGCATGTGTAGTCATCTTGAAGAAATGATAACACTCACAGGGCTTGATAGAGAATTAAAATATATGCTTTTTAATGACCAACGTTTAGAACCACACTGGGGTTTTTGTCGACTTTGAGAAAGACCCCAACATGGGTCGAAACATTGCTCATTAAAGAGCACAAATTTTGATTCTCTATCAAGCCCTTTGAGTGCTGTTGTCTTCAAGATAATTATGTGTATATATATATATATATATATATATATATATATATATATATATATATTTATTTATATGAATCACACCACCACTACCACCATACACATCTGCCACATTCAATGTAATCTTATTTTTATTTTGTTTCTAATTATTTATTGCCTAAAAACTTTTGTTTTGCAGGTTTAATGTAAGTTAAAGGTTCACAATATTACAGCTGCAAGGCTAGCCTTGTAAAAAAAAATATTTTGGGATTAAAACAATCCATGAAACAAATAGCTTGCAGGACTCAGGTTTGCAAAAAACAAGCCCTAAACATTTGTTTGCAAGTTTCAGACTTGCAAAATATAAGCCCTGAAAACAAAATTGTATGTCCTACTGACCTATTGCCAGCAGTGCTAGATGGTGATAGCAAATTCCTAGTGATGTTTTGGCATTTGTTACTGCTATAATTGCTGCTGCAAAGTCATCTAAAAGGCAAGAACACTAGGCTGCTACATGGTATTTCAATCGTCAACAACACTGACATAACACAGGCAGAGGTACAATGATCCATCCACTGGACACTCGCCCTAGTATTGCTGCTGAGTAAGCAGCAATAACATAACAATCTCCTGCACCACCACTTTAGGTGCATCTGTCACTATGGCCTTTGTGAACTCCAATCCATTACCCTTTTCACTACCTTATCACACAAAGTACACAATACAGTCACTAATAACTGCACTGTGCCTGCCCCAAGGGAAAATGATTCCCACACTCATGATATCTGTGAGGGTAGATGTTAAGAAGAATCACTTTCACTGGCTGGGTCATCCAGAATCACCTTCACTGGCTGGGTCAGGAGATGCTGCTGCCTCAGCATCAGAGCTAGAGCTAGCACCAGGAGTAGTGGTGGAAAGTGGAACATGTTCTTGTCCGATGCCGTTGGTTTCTGAAACCAATCCGATGGTTGCCATGGTGGTCTGTGGCACACTACCATGCTCATCATCATCCTGATGGCTCAGCAGCATGAGGAATTTATAGCAGCAACAAACTCCAAAATTTCACTGCTGGTGGTGGTGATGCTCATCCTATTTTGCATCTCTTTTTCTAATTCGTTACCACTTTGTGCCAAAAAACCCTCTTATACTCTCATCCACACTTGCTGCTCCTCTTCCACTCTCACTCTCATCACTACCACCACCACCAGTCTCTTGCTACTCTATGGGACTGGTTGGGGATGACAAGTGTGACAGAGGGTCCCCTGCTGTCACACTTGCCATTTCCTCAGAAGAAAGCACACTGGCAGTAGTAGCAGCAGGTAAAGGCAGCTGACATGTGCTCTTGCTAATACTGCTAGCCCGTTCTGCCTTCTTCTTTAGGATCGTTCCCCACATCAGTTCAGGTTTTTATAGTATAGATGGAAAATGGAACTGTTTTTGTGGAAAAATCTGTGGTGACAACCAAAAGGCAATAAATCTATGGATTTCTCTATGGGCGGGAATTCCTGAGGAAAAAGAAGAAAACTGATTTTTTCGTTACACCTCCCTCAGGAAAAAAACTAGATCTGGGAATACCAACTGTGTTGTAGACCTCTACAGCATACAAGTGCTTAAAGTCAGCATTTAAATTAACTGAACCTTTTATTTCTTCCCTTTTGTGCACTTTTGACAATAAGATTGTTCCACTCTTGACTTTTGCATCAAACTCTTTTTCTAAGTAAAGAGTGTTGGCCTTCTGGTTGAGTTTAGTGGTGCAGAGGAAATTCCCATCAGCTCTCCTTGCATGAATGTTATGGCTGACTGGTGCGTTCTGCTCACAGAGCAGCTTAACTTCATAAAAATGTAAAAAGCCGTTTAAATCGATGTATAAATAAGCATCGCAAAAGACTGCTGTGAGCTGTAAGGACACAGACATACTCCTAACTGCAAAGCAAATCCTTTAACTCTTTTTTTTTTAACTAGATATACATATCTCAGTCTGACAGAACCAAAATGAAATAAATCTTACATTTAAATTATTAATGTGATTTATAAGTTATAATAATACATGTTAACCAATAGTGGCTAAAGATATCACTGCTAGAGATGGGTTAAAAGTCACATGTTCTTTTCACAGGAATGTTTGTAGACAAGGCAACTTTTTGTTTGTATAAATTCCTGCAGATATGATTTTTTTTTAAATTCTGCTTTTTTGCTACTGCCAATATTATTTCAGTGAGAACTTGGGAATTTCCAACTATAAGACTATAGAAAACCGGTTCTCATCATGCTAAGAGGTTTTAGTACTCTATATTTTGTCTGCATACATGCCCTTTGTCCATAACAATAACCACTTGATTGTAGAACTCTGCCAGTTCTTGATAAATAAATACCTATGGCTTCAGATATGCCAGCAGAGTGCAACAGTGACACCTGACATTACCTTACACCTCTGTTTTCTACAAAAGAACAGGGCAACAGGTCAACTTTCAACATGTTGTGGAGTTTTCCATTACACAGGAAAACTTAGAATATTTGTGTGCATGTTTTTACTTCTTTCTAAGGACTCAGTAAGTTTGAATTGGCAGCACATAAAACTGTGTAACTTATTTGTTTTAAGATAACTAGAGGTGATGTAGTTATTGGCGAAGGGTGTCATACTTGTGGGGATTCTATGACTCTTGTCATTTAGCTTTCATACATTGAGGGGTTCCTGAGGGACTACTAATTATTATATCATCACTGCTACAGGAACTGGATGTTGTAAGAATACTAATATTTGTAGGCAGCAATGGAGCTGTACTCAAATAGAGGCACCATGAAGTACTCACATCTAAAGTTGTTGATGCTGACCTGAGTTGCTGCTTAGCAAATTATAGCGATTATGACTCCAAGTAGGTTGGACTTGGAAGAAGTGATGGTGATGTTGATAATTGCGTAGTTTGGGCATGTTTTCTTGTCCACACATTCCAGCTGATCCAACAAAGTGTTTACAAACAAGAATACTGCATCTTTTCAGTCATGGAAGATTAAACCTTTCACTTTCAAATACAGCTAAGTTTTTTTAGCCATATTATTACTCTGTACTTGATCTGTTTCCAAAAAAGGGGAGAAGCATTGAGGGACATATTCTAAAAACATAATTAATAATTGGGTCAGCAGATTCATCATCATTCTCTAATAGTGCCAAATTATCTTCCTATCCACTACTTTAATATTCTTGTAGGTTCTTTAAAGAATGAAAACATTTCTTTTTATCCCCTCCTCCTTTTTGGAGAATTTGCAGAACATTCACATTGGCCACTAGTTTGCAGTGGGTTGTCACTGTCACTGTCTGACAAAGCAAAACCAATGGGACCTATATAGTGTGATATATATATTATCACACATAAAAATCCCTTTATTGGGCCAGCTCTACATAGTGCTTTTATCCATTGTAGGATTACCAATTAAAGTTCCTCTTCAGTTAACAGTTCTATTGTTACTTGAAGTCTTGCTTGCAGCTATATCTTTGGTCACCTGGCCTTGTGACCTCAAAATGCTTTACACTGCAATAATGACAAAAGAAGAGAGAGACATCTAAGAGTACACTGTCTTAAAGTTGTTACACAAAATTCCCTACTCTCAGGATGGGTACTCATTAGTATTTGTTTGTCAGAAGCCGTCATGCACCGTAGAGGCGGCTGCGCGCGCTGCAGCCATGTGGAGTAGAGACTGCCCACACTGCGGCTGATAATGGAGTCAGACGAACTGAAATCAGACCGTAGTCCTCTCTGCGCACCTTCCTGGGGGTCCCAGAGAGGATTAAGTTCTGAATTTCAGAGCGCCCCGCTTCATTATCAGCCGCAGCGCGTTCGGGCAGTCAGTACTGTACATGATTGCAGTGTGGCCAACAGGATCCGGCCACCAGCCGAGGTTGCTGGGTGACACTGTTTACACGGGCTTTTCAAGTGAGGATTTAAACCTGATTCCTTTATTAGAAACCTCCCAGCATTAGAAGGGAGAGGTTTCTTTATTTCATCTTTCTCTCTTGATATGGAACTTTGATGTTATAACCTACAGAGGACATTTGACTTTTAAAACAATTCCTTCCTCATAATACAGCAGCACTGTTTTTGAGCCCATATTTTACCATATTTTGTATTTTGTGTTTTTATGTTGTAGATATTTTGTTGTTGTTTTTACATTGAGAGTAAACTTTATTACATAATTCCCAACATCCTAACTTTCTCCCTTTTTGTGCCTCATTGTGGGATACTGGTGTGTTTTAGTGCATGTGGACATGAGATTATAGCTCTTGCGTGCATGCACTGCACACATAGCACTCTCCTTTGTTTCTTATTTTTTATTTTAGTATTTCTCTAGATTACTGCACACCTAATCAGTTAGGATAGTAGCTGCTCCAATTGGACCTAATCTTTACTGGTATTTTCAATAGGTGCTGAGTGCTCTTCTCCCCACATAGGTATTTTTATTATTAAAAATTGTATAACATAAATATTGTTTGCTTTTGAAAGCACTTTCAAAATCACTTGGTTGTTAGAAAGGGTCAGATCTACTTTAGATTCTTGTTATTATTGATGGACCCTAATCCATACTAAATCTTTTGTAAAGTCCATACAGGAGGAAACACGCATAAACTTTCAGGGCTAGATTTAAAGGCAGCCGTTAAACCATCCGCTAAGTAAAAAAGGCACATCGGCCGCAAAGAACACATGGTTTACGGCAGATTCAAAGAGTAAGAGTACAAGAATAGCTATCGGGTGTAGGCACTACAAAAACACGTAACACAAAAACCAGCGTCACACCTGATTTCGCATCACCGTGCGTCCCAAACACCTGTTAAAACACAACTTAAGTCAAAATGTTACATTACGGCTGCCGTTGTCTAGCAACCCTGATAGATGCACAAACAAAATTCAAACCTACAGCCAATCCCAAGGCCCCAAAGTATCAAAAATGTTCAAATACACCTATATATACCTCAACATAACGGTCACACCCTGTCTGTGTTTCGAGTTTCAGCAAGCTAGAGCACAGGACCCAGGAGTGGAGGATAGTGTTTAGAGAGAGAGAGAGAAGCATACACAGGAGTAAGGTAGAGGGATCTTGGAGAGGAGAGAATTACATTTAAATAGACACATAGCACATTTTTGCACATAGCACATACATCCAAACACAAACACATACACATACATACACATAGTCTTTTTTTTTTTCATCACACCTTACACATTTTAAACTTTATTTTTACAGTGTGAATCCATGAGTGAAAGTGTGTGACAGAGAGTGATTGGGATCGAGTGTGTCTGTGAGGGTGGGAGAGTGCCTGGGTGTGAGTGGGTGAATTATGGCCAGGAGAGGAGGACAGGAGAGAGGGATGGGGAGACTAGTGGAGGAGGAGGAGGAAGGTCAGGAGGGTATCCCTCAGCAGAGCAGGGGTGGGAGAGGGAGATCCGCAGGGTGGAGGGGGATCAGGCCCACAAGAGCAGGCACACAAAGAAGAGGGACAGATCCTGCAGTGGGACGAGGGGTACTTCCTGGGGACCACCACACACAGGCAGGGGCAGAGCAGACAGGACACTCCGGGTCTGACTCCTCTCATGCCGGAGCTGAGGGGGACAGGGTCAGGGATCCCGATATACCGAGGAAGAAAACACGGCCCTCGTGGAGGCTGTGCTGGAGAGGGAGAGTGTCCTCTTCCCGGGGGAGAGACTCCCTGGCCTGGCTGCATGGAGGAGAGCTGCCTGGAGCCAATTCTGCAGCCGAGTTAATGCGGTGGCCACCTGCAGACGGGATGTGGACTCAATCAAGAAGAGATGGGGTGACTGCAAAAGGCAGGTGAAGAAGAAGATGGGGGATGCCGCCCTGCATGCCCGAGCCACCGGAGGTGGGCCACCTGTCCCCATCACCTTCAGCGCATGGGAGGAGAGGCTGCGGCAGACACTGTCATCTACCCTCATTGAGGGGGTCCCTGGAGGATCAGACACTGGGGATGAGAGGAGCCTCCACACCACTGGTAAGTGCATCACCCCAAAACCACACACCACCTCAAACCACACACCCATCACAAACAAGCACTCACATCCCAACATCTGCCCTTCATTCATCCACACAACTGCACCAACACAGCACCCTGAGGATTTAAACAGGACGCAAGACAAGGACAAATGTCAAGGTTCAACAAGGCCAAAATCTGTCCAACTCCCTGGTTAACCCTCATGTTGCTGTGCTGATCACACACAATACACACAAACCATGCTCAGAAAAGTGTTGTATGTCAAACATCACAATTGTTGTCACACAGTGTTACCCATGTTCCCACAGGGAATCCAGCACATAACCCCATGAGTGCTAGAGGGATCATCAATGCATCGATCAACAATGCTTTGGCAACCCCTCCGGTACTCAAAGGGTTAACCAGACAACAAACACATGTCGATAGGTTAACAATTACATGACACATAGGGGACATTCACTAAGCGGTGAAAAAGAGCTGATGTAGAGAATCTGACACTTACATACCCTCACTTTACCAATTACAGTGTTAGTCTATGGAGAATATCCAATAACATGATTCAAGCTGCACAGGCCCCATTGTATGGACTCCATAGAAAACATTGCAGATGGGGAAATGAGGTCAGCGGAGAAGTCAGCATCATAATCAGTTCATCAGGTCCACTTAACCGCTTACTGAATCACCAACAGGATGGATCAGGTCACAAATCACAGTGCCACTGAGAATAACTGCTTGTATGTGCAACACACAAGGCCAAAAACAATCACACATAACTAAAGGTGAAAAAGTTGGCCTTGGTGTTGTGTATGCAATCATTTACGCTAACTTGAATTTACATATCTCACATTTGATTCACATATAGATCCTCAGGAGTGCTGATGCCATGGATGGATGGTACACCAGACACTATTTGCAGGATACATATGGGAACCAAATATGAACCATTGAGGTTTGGTCAATAACAGGCCATAAATTATGGATATCTATGATCGGGTCTGGCTGCCTCACACAGAAGGATGGATGGGCTGATCCAGGAAAAAA
Source organism: Rhinophrynus dorsalis (assembly GCA_037306005.1). Lineage (NCBI taxonomy): Eukaryota > Metazoa > Chordata > Amphibia > Anura > Rhinophrynidae > Rhinophrynus > Rhinophrynus dorsalis. The sequence goes on along the minus strand of CM074721.1, from coordinate 63,257,567 downwards.
AAGGCCTCAATCAATGATATCCTTCAATACTGGCTTGATTGTTGCCCCTCAGGATTCAACTTGAACAGACCTCATGGACAGAATCCTGTAATGTACATCAATCCCTGATTGCCACGGTGGTATCCCATGCATCACAATGAAATGCATAGGATACCATCATGACAACCAGAGAGTGACATGTCAAATCTGACAAAATCCAGCACTGTACGGGATGAACTGATAACATAGGGATGAATACTACTTGAATCACACTGCAGATCAATTACAAAAAGATATGTACAGAAAGATAAACGACCAGATATGTATGTGGATATGTCCCTTTCAAATGGGTACAAATATGTCCCAACAAGATGTGAACCCAGAGTTCGGTTCAGTACGTGTGATTGTCCTACTGCCCATATATGTGCACCCTCAACAAAATAACTCATATTGATATCATCATCAGAGTACATATACCTAGTATATTACACCTTACTTGGATGGATATCAGTGGTATCAATGAAAGTTAGTTTGTGATGGCTGTACATATATAGGCAGTAAGACAATAACGTACTGAACAGATCTCTGGGTTTATATCTATCAAGGATATGGTTTGTACCCATATGAAAGGTACATATATACACATATCAGATCATATTCCTCACTGTGTACCTTGGCATGGCAATGGTTAATTTCACCTTGATGTAACATTGCAGGCATCATAAAGAGATGTTTAGAAAGATGTTACTGTATGGGACAGCTGGAGATGTCAGTCATATGACCACACGGAGGCTCTTCAGCGGACCCAAAATTGAACCAATTGGAGATGGATCCATCATTGACATGGTCCACAGAGCTTGCTTACAAACTAGGAACACTTTGTAGACAATGGCAAAGATGTAGTTATCTCCAAATGGGTCAATTTTGAGTCTGCTGAAGAGCCTCCGTGTGGTCAAATGACTGACATCTCCAGCTGTCACATACAGCAACATCTTTCTAAACATCTCTTTATGATGCCTGCAATGTTACATCAAGGTGAAATTAACCATTGCTATCCCGTTAAAGAGATAGTAATACCTAAAATGTGAAAGTAAAAATACATGTCATAGGATTGATCCACCGGGTAAAGCAAGGGTATTCCCACTACTGAAAGGTGTTTCATCACAAGAGTATAACAGCTCAAAGTTGAATATTCCATGGACAATATCACTGTGGCCTGAAAATGTACTATGCCAATGTTGCCAGACCATCTTCTGGCTAGCTTTGGTACAGGCAGCATAAATCCACAAAGGATGATGTGGCAACAGCGCAAATGTACAATTTCAGGCCACTGGGATGTGGCACCAAAGGAATTCAACTCTGAGCTGCGATACATGTAGAATAAAACACCCTTCACCAGGAGTACCGTTGTTTCACACAGGGGGATAAACCCTACAACATATATGTTCCTTTCCACATTTTAAGTATTAATATAAATTTGACACCATCATGGCTAAGTTTACTGATCACACAATCTCAATCCTCCATACAGGTTATGTGCCTCCAGCACTCCAGGAGCCCATGGAGGGGGCCACCTCACCACCCAGTGAGGAGTATACAGAGGAGGGGACCAGCCAGTGGGCACCGTACCAAACTACATCCACACCTCTTGGCCAACTGGATGCCCCACTTCTGGCTGCACCACCTCTGCCTGCACCACCTCTGGCTGCACCACCTCTGGCTGCACTACCTCTGGCTACACCACCTCTGCCTGCACCACCTCTGGCTGCACCACCTATGCCTGCACCACCTCTGGCTGCATCACCCCTGCCTGCACCACCTCTGGCTACACCACCTCTGGCTGCACCACCATATTACAGTGACTGGATGCACCCCGCCACCTCCAGGAGCTATTACCCTCCAGCAGCAGCAGCACCACCACCACCACCACCAGGGAGGCAATGGCTGCCCGGTGATGTGGCCACCACCCAATACGGGCCATACTCATCCCCAACTGACCTACCCTCCTGGATGGCTCCCCAGCATGGCCCCAGGTATGATCCCAGTTGGGGGCCAAGCACATATTAGTGGCCAAGGTTTGACCCTTGGCCACTCGACTACCAACACCTGGGCCTGCTTGGGGAGACCCAACACCCTATGCAAAGGGACGTGTTTACCCCACCACCTCCACCGGCACAGACATCGGTGGGCAGCAGTGGGTCCATTGATGTGGTGGGCACATACCCATCTGCAGCACATACAGCACCAGCTGAGGAGGACACAGCACCAGCTGAGGAGGACACAGCAGCAGCAGATTCACCAGGCACAAGCATCACCAGCAGTGAACGGCCCACGGGGATGGAAGCAGAGTGTATGGCTCTGCAAAGGAGACTACTCCGGTCAAGCCTCTGCACCAATGACAACATCACCAGGAGACGTAGGGAATCCCGGAGAAACACTAACAGGATAGAGGCAAGGATCCATGCCCTGGAGTCGGAGGTCAAGAGGATCAACACTCAACTCCATCAGCTCCACACGGGGGTGATGGACATGCTTGCACAGGTACTGGTGGAGTTGAGAGAGCTGAACCGCAGGGAGAACTTACGGTTAGAGAGGGAAAACCTGCGCTCCACAGAGGGATCCACTGACCCCACCACCCCCTCTAATGTGACCCCCGAAGCCACACCTAGGGGGCAAAGGGTGACCAGGAGATCATCCAGGTTATCCACTTCTGCCACACAGTCTAAGGCCCCCCCCCAAGAAAAAAAAATAAAATGCCCAACATGTTACATTTCCCCTGAATAAAGGAACATTGTGCTTTTGAATCCTGTCTGATCTGCTTTGTATTTGGTCATAGATTGGGTGGCAGAGTTGTCTCCAATGCATTGCCAAACAATTCAGTGAACACAACTTCTGCCTAGGTAAGATGTTTGTGGGATGTTACAACATGGGTTCACACACACACACCGTTGTACAAATTCAACTGGAAATACATCCCTGGAGCCATATTACACAACTATGTTATATGGCAATGTTGTGTGTTGATTTTGTACAACAAAACATACCCCTTAGCACAACATTTGCTACAACATTGAACATTCGTCTACATCATATGTTGTGTTTAACCCTTTGATAGCCAGAGTGGTAGGCAACGCATTGCAAAGAAATGCTTTGGGTACCACTCTGGCACTCAGAGGGTTAAGGGGATAACCAAACAAACGGCTATGTGACTTAGCGGTGACATAACAAACAGGACAGATAAATGGGACCTGCATCAATGTTGTCTTGCACTCAAACACTCATTGTGCAACTGACTTACTGGGGAACCCAATGTTTTTAACCTAGGATTTCAATGTGTAGCACACACATTGATATCCTGGGGTGAGCATTGTGGCCTCCAGTAAGTTGAGTTGTTGTTTTTCCTAAGGGTGTAACAGACTTCACCAGTGAAAACACTTGTCCACTTGGTCTGGTTGTTCGTTGATGTAGCCCATGTACTGTGATATGTCAAAGTGGAGCAATATCACAGAACATTGATTATACTGAGCAACACAGAAACTGTGGGCAGGAATTCAATGTGGAAGTATGTCCCCTTTATCACCTCTTTATCACTCCCACAACACATTAGTGTATCACTGCCACCATCTGTTAGCGTGAATACATCACAGAGTCCACTCACTTGCAAACAAGTGGTGGACTCCTGTGATATGGGTGATGCCTTTCCATGTATGGGGGATACTCTATCCTGAGTGTGGTTATGCATTAACAAACATATGTGTAATCCAATATATCCTCATACAGACACAGATGATTGACTAGTGATTAGTGATGAGTGAGCATGCTCGGCCAAAGCTCGGTTCGGCTCGAGCATCGCTCTGCTCGGCACATGGCGGTACTCGTACGAGTACCGCATGTGCTCGCCCGCCATGTTCGGGTCTCCTCCCCGCACAAGGCGCCTGCCTAGGGCCCGGCCAAATGAGGGGGGCCCGGAAAGCCTCATTCAACTTGAATGAGGCTTTCCGGGCCCCCCTCATTTGGCCGGGAGATTCAACCCCCACGCCCGCAGCTTACCTGATCTCTCACTCATCTCGCCGCTCTAGTAATACAGAGCGCTGGGAGATGACATCATCTCCCAGCCTCTGCATTACTACAGCGGCGCCGGGAGCTTCAGTCAAAGAGATCTGTGCCGAAGGAGGCACAGATCTGTCAAGTACACCGCTAGACCACCAGGGGAAATGTGAAGATGAAGGTGCAATGTGGAGGTGAAGTGGAGATGGGGGCATTGCGGAGATGAAGGGGGCATTGTGGAAGGGGCATTGCGGAGATGAAGGGGGCATTGTGGAAGGGGCATTGTGGAAGGGGCATCGTGGAGATGGAGATGAAGGGGGCATTGTGGAGATGGAAGGGGCAGTGTGGAAGCGGCAGTGTGGAGATGGAAGGGGCAGTGTGGAGAAGGTGGCATTGTGGAAGGGGCAGTGTGGAGATGAAGGGGCAGTGTGGAGATGGAAGGGGCAGTGTGGAGATGGAAGGGGCATTGTGGAAGGGGCATGGTGGAGATGAAGGGGGGCATTGTGGAGATGAAGGGGCAATTGTGGAAGGGGCAGTGTGGAGATGAAGGGGACATTGTGGAGATGAAGGGGGCATTGTGGAAGGGGCAATGTGGTGATGAAGGGGCAGTGTGGAGATGAAGGGGCAGTGTGGAAGGGGCATTGTGGAGATGAAGGGGGCATTGTGGAGATGAAGGGGCAGTGTGGAGATGAAGAGGCAGTGTGGAGATGAAGGGGGCATTGAGGAAGGGGCAATGTGCATCCAGACATCCTCCCTATGCTGTCCCTGAACCATTTCTGTGGTGTTTCCATCATTTTCTGCCCTTTTCCTATGGACCAGGCACCCTCCCCTCATCAGAGCAGGGGGTGCCTGGTGTAATGCTCGAGTCCTCCCATTGACTTCAATGGGTCTCGGGTGCTCGGCCGAGCACTCGAGCCTCCGGGGGTGCTCGGCCAGAGCACCCGAACACCCGAGCATTGGGGTGCTCGATCATCACTACTAGTGATGGTTCATCTTTATTGTGTCTCAAAGTACATTAGAACGTACATGTGTTTTCTGTGTTTATTGCCTATATGCATTGAACACTTGTATGAGAACACTAAATGTACTTTGAAACTAAATCAAACTACTTGAGTAACACTGCTGTCCTGCTCATGTGTTGTCCACAAGGTTTGACAACTCTGTAGATGAGCATCCTAACTGTACAGGTTATTACACTTGTGAAATTGTGTTTTCTGTGTCTATATGAGAATGTTCAAGTAGAGGTCTGTGTGAACCTCAGGTCAAATATTTCATCACTAACAACATCACCAGAGATAGCAAGGGGTGATCTTTATGTTGTCAAGACATCAATCCAGACACATGGAAGATCTTCAGTTCAAGGATGGATCATGTTATGGATGCCTGTGGGACAAGAGGACAGGATTTGGAGCTATACACCTGAACTGATCATCAAGAAACAACAATTTTGACTTTATAATCCCCTCGATCTTCTTAATTACAGGTAAGTACACAAACCATTGCTTGACAATGTGTTGTGTACTCATCTGTAACCAATTATGTGGAGAACTAAGGACATGTGTCCCAGCCCTATGGATATGTGCCCCTGACATGAATACATACATCAACAAGTGCTCTGAGAGCTCCATGGAAGTAATGAATTTGGGCTGCCACTGTGAAAGTGACAGTGGCAGCCCAATGTCATTTGTTCCATGGAACTGTTAGGACATATTTGTTGATGTGTGTATTCATGTCGGGGGCACATATGTCTGCACACTCACAGGTCAGCATGGAGTCCCTGGTAATCTGATCTATGTCTCATGACCTCTACATTGTGTGACCATACCACTGTACATCCACCCCTGTGCTGCTCTTCTCAGCTGTAGCACAGTACAGGTCCCATATTGAGTCCAATGGCCCTTTAACCCCTGATGTGACGGAGTATTATCCAATGCATAGCATTGGATAACACTCTTTCGCTACAAGGCTAGCATGGTTGCTCTGGCTATGATCATGGCAAATCAAGTTAGCTGCTGTCAATCAAGCCCTGTAAGGCGATGAACATGGGTTATGTGTTGTACCTTGTTTCTCCTGAGGGTGTGCGTGATATCCTTGGAGTCTGTATGTCAACGTGGAGAGTGGAATGGAGGATGGTTTTTGAGTCCACACACACAATTTGCCATGTCCACTGCCAGTGCAGTGCTGTGTCACTGTTCCTTTGGGGTGAGACAGAACAAAATGTGCAGTGTGATTAGTGTCACAGGACTGATGGGGGACTTGCATGGATTGTTTGCATGCCTGTGTTATACTCACATGTAAAGTGTTCCGTGATGAGCCTGTCTCTGATCTGTGTCCCTCTCAGGGTCTCCTCAACATGGCCGATGTCCATGGGCACTTCATGTATGGGGGGTCCTGGATGTGCTCCAGCAGCCTGGTGTCCACTGCGATGTTGTGCAGTATTGTGCACGCCACAATTATGGGGCACACCTTTCCAGGTGCATACTGCAGTGCTCCCCCCGAGTGGTCCAGACATCGGAATCTTGACTTGAGGAGGCCAAAGGTCTGCTCAATGGCATTCCTCGTTCTGCCATGAGCCTGGTTGTACCTTTCCTGGGCATGTGTTCGAGGATTGGCCACAGGGGTCAGTAGTCAGGACTTGCATCCATAGCCAGCATCACCTGTGTAATGTGAGTGACATGGTGAGACAGGGAGCACATGTTGTGTGAATGATGTTTTGTGTGGTGGACGTACTAGCTGTGGGTCAGGTGCATGCTAAGCAGCGTTGTGTGTACGCCTGTGTATGTGGTGTGATTTTGTATTGTGAACTCACCCAAAAGCCATCCCCCTGTAAAAGTTCCATTCTCGAAATCTCTGTGGACTGAGGAGTTTTGGAGAATGTATGAATCATGTGAGCTGCCAGGATACTGCACTGCACAGACATTCATTATCCTCATATGGCTGTCACACACCATCTGCACGTTGATGGAGTGAAAGTTCTTCCTGTTGATGAATAGCTGTGCGTCACGTGCTGGGGCCTTAATCCGGACATGGGTGCAATCTATAGCACCCATGACCCTGGGCATGCCTCCCCTGGCGTAAAAGGCCTGCTTGACGTGTATCCAGTGCATGTCGGTGGTGGGAAAATGTATATAGGTACTGGCCTTGCTTTTGAGGGCTGGCAGGACCTGGGCCAGCACCCTGGAGAATGTGGCCTGTGATATGCCAGATGCGTAACCCTCAGTGGACTGGAAGGCCCCACTTGCCATGAAGTGTATGGCACAGAGTAGTTTCTGCAGGCCAGTTAGGGCATGGTTGTGGATGTAGATGGGATCCACCTGCTCCTTGATGACCTCATACAAGGCAATGATGCTGTCAGGCCTCAACCTGTAGCAATCAATTACCTCATCATCGGTCATACCAAAGAGGGTGACCCTTGGGCAGTATACCCTGGGCCTTGGTGGTTGTCTATACATCCTCTGCCCTCCAGGTGGGGATGGACTCCTGTGTGGCTGCTGAGCCAGAGCCTCTTCACTTGCAACAGGTGAAGGCTGTTGATCAGGCGTGCTTGGAGGTTGCTGATGTTCCCTAGCTCTCTCCCTTGCACGCCTTCTCCGCAGTCTTCGCAACAATATGTAACCCAACATACTGTTTGCTCTCTCTATCTGTCTCTGTCTGTCTCTGTCTCTCTCTCTCTACCTCTCTCTCTATCTCTCTCTATCTCTCTCTCTCTCTCCCTCCCTGAGTGGAAAACAAGCCACAATTGAGTGTGTTGAGTTGTCCCTTTAAGTACTTGCTAGGGCGTTGTGTAGGTGTGGTGATGAGGTGAGTGCTGACCAATGGTGAGTTGTTTTTGTCCAGGTAAGTGTTTGCAGGTGTGTGTGTGTTATAAGATGTGGTGTGTTGTGCTTGTTATGTGTGTGCCATTTGCGGGTGTGCAGTTGTGGGGTGCAGGTCGCGTGTTGATGTTGCCCAGGTGAGCTTCTATTTGCAGGTGTTCGCTTTGTGTGATCACCCCCATTGTTCCGTGCCATGTTGTGTTGTTGTTTTTTTGTGTGTCGTTGTCCCTGTGGTGTTGATTGTTGTTGTGTGTGGAGTGATTTGTGTTGTGTGTGCATGTTTTTGTGTTGTTTTGGGATTGCACGGGTTAATTTTCCCATTTACATGGTTGTGCGGTAAGCTTTTTGTGTATTTTCCTATGTAACGGGTGTTTTGTTTTGGCCGTTAAGTGTCTAACGGCTAAGAAAAGTGGGTCTTAACTTTTAGCCGTTAGGTGTGTCTTTTTTTCAGCCGTTAGCAGTACCGCAAGCCTTTGAATAGCTCTGGGGTATGTTGTTGAATGCGTCTGAATGCACGTAAGTGTATCGGCCGTTAGGATTCTGCAACTGCCGTTAGCTGTTCTTTAGACGGATCTTTGAATTGCAACATGACACTTAACGGCTGCCTTTAAATCGAGCCCTCAGTGTTTTAAATTAGTGTCTTTTCAATATTTTACTCACCCCTCCCACATTATAAGGGTTAAATTGAGTTGCTATGCTAAGGTGATCTTTGTTATGAAAGTTTAATTATGGTAAGTTGGTAACTCTAATTTAAGTTCATTGACCATTCACTTTTTCGTATAGAAAAACATGCATTTTTAATGTACACTATTTTGTATTAGATTTTATTTTGTTTCTCCTTACAAAATCTCTTTCTTTTAATATAAACAGAAGATAAAATTGCAGTGAAAACACAACTATGGCGTACATTTACCGAGGTTAAGCTAAACAAGGCTGCAGTTCATAAAAAAGTACCAAAGCTAATATGCATCATTTTGCTGATATTTACCATTAAACAATTATGCTGATTAAAGGATAGCAAACTATGAAAAGTATCAAATTAGTCTATTTTTTATTCCCATTCACATTGCATCCAAACCACACTATTAATTTACCTCTCTGTCAAATGCATAAACATAATTAGCTTTTTTTTATTTGATAAATATATATCGGGATGCTAAGGATTTTTAATGACTTCGATGCAAGAGACATCTAAAATGTATTGAAAAGCAAAATATTAATCAATGATTTTTATTGTAAGATTTTTTCAGATGCAGATAGTGTATTTTTGTTTAAAAAAAAAAAAGCTTTGTGTTTAATACCAGTAAACTTTGTTAATTTATTGTACATGTGAAAAAAAAAAAAAAAACCCTAGTAAAGCCTTAGTAAATGTGAGCCTGTCTATAGGGGTGGACGAAATGTCCCGTTGTGTTCCCATGAAAAAATCTGCGAAAACCACAATGTTGTCCATTTTTCCGAGGAAAAATCTGCTTTAAAAAACAGCGATTAAAATCTTTACATTTTTTGTCCATTTGGAAAGTTTCCACCCATTGATTTATGTGTTTTTTTGCCTTTTCACTATAAAAACGTGATGTTTTCCAGGAAGTGAAACACAATAGAAGCAGCTGCAGAGCAAGGTAGATGTGCTGTGCTGTTCTGCTGGGATCTTTTTAGCAAAATTGAGGCAGGAGAGGCTCATAGAGACTGCTATCACTATGAGAAAGTATAAAAATTATAAAAGGAGGAGTGAAAGGACCCTAACATGTAGATTGAGTCTGAGGAGGAAGTAAGCACTACAGAACCAATGATGACCAGTCCCACTAAATCACCCCTAGGGATCTTGGGGAAATTATTATCAAGGGAGGAAGAAGAGACTAATAGTGAGAGCAGGACAGGCCAGCTGACTGTGCTACTGCCAGATGTGCTGCCCCTGATGCCACCACTGCTGTGCCTGCTGCCAGTGTTGCCCCTGCTGCCACCAGTGCTGTGCCTGCTGCCAGTGCTAAACCTGCTGCCAACAGTACTGTGCCTGTTGTCAGGCATGCTGCCCCTGCTTCCACCACTACTGTGCCTGCTATCAGACATTCTGCCCCTGCTGCCACCAGTGCTATGCCTGCTGCCAGTGCTGAACCTGCTGCCACCAGTCTGTGCTTGCTGTCAGACATGCTGCCCCTGCTTGCACCAGTACTGTGCCAGCTGCCAGTGCTGAACCTGCTGCCACCAGTGTTAAACCTGCTGCTAGTGTGTATTATAATACTCAGTAGGGGAGAAGGAGAAGTAGATGCCAGGTGTGACAGCAAGGGGACCTTAAGTCACACTTGCAATACCCAAGCAGTCCCACCAGTGCTAGTACTACTACTAAAAAGGTCCAGCAGCTTGTTAGTATTAGGAGTGAAGGAGGGGGTAATCATCATATTACCAGTGACTGTGAGAAGGAAGATTCAGAGGATGAAATTGATGTGGATGGTGTTAGTGGTAGTACTAGTATCAGTGATGGTGAAGCAAGTGTGAAATTAGGGGACCCTTTGTCACATTTATTATCACCTCCTCCAACCAGCAGTGAGATGTCTTAATAGACAGCAGAAGCACGGAGAGACTGGTGGTGGTGATGATGATGATGATGGTGGAGAAGCTGGGGTGGAATAGACATTGATGGTCAAACTGAGAAGGAGTGGGACACAGGGATGGGGATGGGCATCACCACCACCATCAGCAGTGAGCTTTTGGAATTTGCAACTGCAGGATGCTGAGGAGCATTCTAGTGTGCCACAGACCACCATAAACACAGTGGGAATGGGTTCAACATGTGATGTGGGACTAGGACAGGTTCCACTTGTCAGCAGAAGCAATACTCCTGGTCCTAGTTGCAGTGCTGTTTCTGAGGCAGTAGCAGCAACAGCAGCAAAAAGATCTTCTGCCCCAGACAATGAAGGGGAATAAGGAGGATGAGAAGAAGAAAGAGGCCATTCTTCTCTACCTGACTCTCCCTGTCTCTCCAGAAAGGCAGCAAGAGGAAAGGTGGAGATAAAAGAGGAGAGAGATTAGAGAAACCCAGGCAGAGGCTGGAAGTTTGATGACGAGCAAAACAACTAGCTTGCCATCACCTTCTTGCTCTAGGGTAGCTACATCCTCTGCTAATTCACCTCTTTCATCGTTAACCCCCTCCACCACCAAATGATAGCCACGCTGTAGATGTTAGGATGTGGCAGTTCATGTTCACCCACTGCACAATGTGTGATGGAGGGGAATCACAAGCAGGTCATCAAGTGGCATCTGAGGAGATTCCATCCCTCAGAATATGCTAAGCTGGTGGCAAGGAGGGTTCATCATTACTAATAAACTGTCAGCAAGGTATCATGTGTCTTTAGAGGGGTGTGGATAAGGGCATAGTGACAGCAGCAGTTCTTGGTTTCTGGTGTCATGGTATTTGGATACAGTTGTGCCAGGTGTTATTTACCACGTACACTATGCACATTGCAGTTGCTGATGAGAGGCAACGTTTCTGCTCTCAAGGGAAAAGTTGCTATTCTAGTAACAATACACCCATGATTTTGGAGGAAGGGCAGGTGGAGAAGAATTATTGGCCAGGTTCTTATTTTCTCCACATATACCTGAAGTGTTAGGGGCTAGTTATGGTGCTGCTACAGCCTCAGGCACATCACTGGAGATAGTCACGGCAAGTGGAACCTTCATCATCCATCAGTGATCACCCATGTGTTACAGCTTACCTTGAATTCAGCATGAATACAGGCGAGAGGCTTCAAGCAGGCTGCAGGCCTCTGTTTTATCTGTTTGCTTACTGTAGTCTCCTCCTACCTACTTCCTACTTCCTCCCTCTGAGCTGCTCCTCCTACTTCCTGTGGAGGGGTTTAAAAGGCAGACTGAGGCCTGACTCTGATGCCCTTGTGTTGTTGTTCTTAGGTGAAGTACTTGGGCTCTGTGTGTGACCTGGCTATCTACGAAAACCCACTCTTTGTATGACCTGGCTATTTATGAGAACCCACACTGTGTATGACCCGGCTAAGTACGAGAACCCTCTCTCTGTGTATGACCCAGCTAAGTACAAGAACCCTCTCTGTGTATGACCCAGTGATCACGAGTTCCCCTTACTGTAATCAATTTGTGCTATTGGCCTAGACAGACCACTGTTGTGGAAAGAGGGTCTGATTGGCGACTGCAGGTGCGAGTCACAGGGTCTTGATATAGTGACTGCAGGCAGAGTCACAGGGTCTCTTAGCGGTGATTGCAGGCGTGAGTCAGTTCTCCAGTCCAGCAGTCCTTGTGTTCCTGTTCATCGGATCAAGATTACTGAGCCAGTGTTCACAGTGGTCGCCTGTTCCAGTGTTCCAGTCAACGGATCAAGAGCTGGCGTTCCTGTTTCCTGCTGAGACTCACAGGGGCTTCCGCCCAGTCTCCAGCATTGTGGTCTAGCGAGAGGCCTACTATTTCTGGTAGTAGTGTTGCCAGCTAGTAACCCTTTGCTTGTTGTACTACATATTTATTGCTGTGATTTATTCTAATAAATATTTTGCATTACATTACCGTACTGAGTTCTGAGCATTCCTGGGTGCCCGTGACACCATGTTACTGGTGGTGTTGATCCCATTCCCTTTGAGCGGCCTTATCATCTTGCTGCTTAAACAACTCAGCAGCAGCAGCAAGAATCTACATCAGTTGACAATGACCAGTGGCCACTGACCAACATGGAATGACCTGCTGGCACTAGGCCAGTAGGTAATTTTTTTCTCAGGACTTGTGCTTAAATATATAGGCCTACAAAAATAGACAATTTTTGATGGCCTGTTGTTTCTAACAAGCCTAAGTCCTACAAATCAATGTTTCCTTAGGGCTTGTGCCAAACAAGCCTAAGTCCTACAAATCAATGTTTCCTCAGGGCTTGGACTTCTAACAACAAATCTTATAAATCATCCTCTACAAAATAATCAGGTATCAGTCTACCCCAGTGGCAGTTTATGTCAGGGGGTCCCTGTCTCTATCACGTTACATACAAATTACTTATTATATTTATTTATTTTTATTAACTGTCCCCTCAATGCCACCCACTAACACAGGCATCCTCCTCAGACCCATTTTATACCATGACTTATTAGTTATTTTTCATTGTGTTTATAATTTTTTTTTATTATTATCTGGCCCCAATCCCAGTAAACAACCCCCCACCAAAAATATATTCCATGTTCAACGGGAAATAAAATAACATTTGCTATGTGCTATGTTATGTGGTATGCTATGTGCTATTTCAATGGAATGAGTGAGGAGAAAAAAGCTGAAAAACTGCACTTTTCACAGGAAATTATTCGTCAAGTGGGAAGTGCCATTATTCATCGATTATGGTTTGAGACAAAATTTTTCACCCATCTCTAACTGTCTGTTCTATTTGGATTTTTTGGTGCAATGTCAAAGAAACATATTAACAAAGTTTGCAGGAGCAAAACCACACTGTTGGACATTATTGCAGCATGCTGCATTGACTTGTGATGTGCTCTGTGCAAAAAAGAGCCAGAGTGAACCGATATAACTTATTGAAGCCAAGTGTGTGTATTTTTTCATGTGTTAAAGCCACAACTCTGAAATAGCCAGTGTGAACAAACCAATAGACTTACCAGTAAACATTTCAGCTGGTGAGGGGAGGTAGGGTAGAGGGCAACAAGGCTGGCATTCTAAATGAAGCCCCACAAAACCCAACACAGTGTATACATCATATATTATGCTGTGCCACTGTTAATTGGTATTCAGTCATGCACTCTAATTGGAGTGAGGGCCTGGTGTCATTATTTAGTAAGTTAAACATGCTTTCACCCAAATTTCACTACTAGATATATTAATGTTAACGTCTGGAATGCAAGAGTGATATCATAGGAACAGAGTTGTCCTGTTACAATGATATATTAGATTGCATATATGTTGAAGGCCATATCTGCAACACACTTTATACTATTTTATTTGTTCTGAGGGAGCATATGCTTCATGAAAACCACACTATATATAACTAAGGTTGCTAATGCATGAGAGAGTGAGAGAGAGCTATATCATCAAATAGCAAGCTACCATCTGCTTATCAAGACAGAACATTCTCTTCATTCCATTTGTTAAAGTGAAACTGCAGGTACATCCAAGCCTGTAAGAATAAATGCTTCAACTTTTGCAAAATGCATTATGTTTTTCAAGGAATTTCATGAAAACTCAATGTGAGTGGTAATAAAGGCCTGTGACAGGACTAAAAGGAAGTAAATAGTGCAGTGGGATAGATAGATAGATAGATAGATAGATAGATAGATAGATAGATAGATAGATAGATAGATATACCATTGGCAAGATTTTTACAGTCCATCATGCTCGGTACTGGTGGGAGTGTAATAGTAGTTTTGTGGGACTGGTGGATATTCCAAATCCTACTGCTAGAGCTGATGATCATGGGTGTGAGAATACTTTTCCTTGGGGGCAGGGAGTGTGTAATTTCCCAGTAAAACCAAAATGTTTAACTTTTTTTGTGAAAGTTTTCTTTTCTTCTTTTTCTCCACAGCCAATAAATATTTCCTATGACTGCAAAATTTCCCAATACAATATTACATCTTCTGAGGGCTGAAGTGGTGAAATAAATAGCTGGAAGTCAAAGCTGTGAGTCCTACAAAAGCAAATGCCTTGAAAAGATTGTTAGCAGGTTGAGTGCCTTTGTCCTTTATCCTTAACACTAAATTCTTACTTATGTAACACTGACACAGCAATCCTTGAACAATAACTGTGGCTTGGGATATTCCTGCAGGGTGCAACACATGACATAAGCCCTTAAAAATCCTCTGTTTCAACAAAAGAAAAGAGCAGCATGTCAACTACCAACATTTTGGCAATTTTACCATTCCATAGATGTACATCTGCCTTATGTTTGTGCAGGTTTTCACTTCTTTCTAAGAACTTAGTAAGTGTGGAATGGAAGTACAAAGTAGAAGAACTGTGTAACTTTATTGCTTTAACTCCACCACCTGAGGAGGTGGTGGGGATGGTGGCAATATGAGTAGGCATTTTATGACTCTTGTCATCTCCTACAGCAAACTCTGAGTCACCATTCTTTTCTGAAGCAGCAGCAGCCATAGGTGTTATTTGGAGTTAGCTAACTGTTGGCAGGGCAACACTCTACTTCAACTACTTCTCTTAACTGCCCCAGAGCTCTGGAACATTTTGGAGTGATTCTGCTGCTAGTAGCTGAGGTGACTCTGACCTGCTAATAGTCTCGGACTTATGATTGTGCTTCACAACAGATAGCCAAATGTTTAGCTTTTGGATCCTGAGTGAAGTGTCTCCATACATTGAACTTCACAGACTGAAGGTTTCCTGAGAGGCTGCTACTACTGCTGGGGCTATGTCAGTCTCTGAGTAGGGTCAAGCAAGGTAAAGGACTCAGGTTAACCAGTTCACAGTTTCTCTGAGTTCGAGACTGGATCAGCAAGTACTAGGAGGCTCGGGAAGGTTCAAGACTGTAGTCAGACTGCAGGACAGAGTTCCCTTAAATCGAAGGTCTCGAGGTGAAGATAAGGTTCGAGGCAGGTTCGAGGTCTTGGGGTATCGATAAGGTTCGAGGCAGGTTCGAGGTCTTGGGGTATCGATAAGGTTTGAGGCAGGTTCGAGGTCTTGGGGTATCGATAAGGTTCGAGGTCTTGGGGTATCGATAAGGTTCGAGGCAGGTTCGAGGTCTTGGGGTATCGATAAGGTTCGAGGCAGGTTCGAGGTCTTGGGGTATCGATAAGGTTCGAGCAGGGGCGGACTGACCATCGGGCATTCGGTCACGGACCGAGGGCCCGTGACCGAAGGGGGCCCGCCGCCGCCACTTCCAGAGCTGCTCAGCAGCTCTCCTACAACGGCCGCCGGGCCGTTCTAGTAATACAGAGCGCTGGGAGATGACATCATCTCCCAGCCTCTGCATTACTAGAGGCGCGCCCCACGCCGCTAGACCACCAGGGACTGCAGGTAGGGGCATGGTGGAGATGAAGGGGGGTATTGTGGAGATGAAGGAGCAATGTGGAGACGGGTGCATTGTGGAGATGGGGGCATTGAGGAAGGGGCAATGTGGAGATGAAGGGGGTATTGTGGAAGGGGGCATTTTGGAGATGAAGGGGGTATTGTGGAAGGGGGCATTGTGGAGATGAAGGGGGGATTGTGGAAGGGGGCATTGTGGAGATGAAGGGGGCATTGTGGAAGGGGCATTGTGGAGATGAAGGGGGCATTGTGGAGATGAAGGGGGCAATATTGTGGAGATGAGATCAAGGGGGCATTGTGGAGAGAAGGGGGCATTATGGAGATGAAGGGGGCAATGTGGAGAGAATGGGGCATTGTGGAGATGAGATCAAGGGGACATTGTGGAGATGAGATCAAGGGGGCATTGTGGAGAGAAGGGGGTAATGTGGAGAGAAGGGGGTAATGTGGAGAGAAGGGGGCAATATTGTGGAGATGAGATCAAGGGGGCATTGTGGAGAGAAGGGGGTAATGTGGAGAGAAGGGGGTAATGTGGAGAGAAGGGGGCAATATTGTGGAGATGAGATCAAGGGGGCATTGTGGAGAGAAGGGGGCATTGTGGAGATGAAGGGGGCAATGTGGAGAGAAGGGGGCATTGTGGAGATGAGATCAAGGGGGCATTGTGGAGAGATGGGGGTAATGTGGAGAGAAGGGGGCATTGTGGAGATGAAGAGGGCAATATTGTGGAGATGAGATCAAGGGGGCATTGTGGAGAGAAGGGGGCATTGTGGACATGAAGGGGGCAATGTGGAGAGAAGGGGGCATTGTGGAGATGAGATCAAGGGGGCAATGTGGAGAGAAGGGGGCATTGTGGAGATGAGATCAAGGGGGCATTGTGGAGAGAAGGGGGCAATGTGGAGATAGGGGGCATTGTGGAGATGAGATGAAGGGGGCAATGTGGAGATGAGATGAAGGGGGCAATGTGGAGATAGGGGGCATTGTGGCGATGAGATCAAGGGGGCATTGTGGAGAGAAGGGGGCATTGTGACAATGAGATCAAGTGGGCATTGTGGAGAGAAGGGGGCATTGTGGCGATGAGATGAAGGGGGCATTGTGGAGAGAAGGGGGCATTGTGGCGATGAGATGAAGGGGGCAATGTGGAGATAGGGGGCATTGTGGCGATGAGATCAAGGGGGCATTGTGGAGAGAAGGGGGCATTGTGGCGATGAGATCAAGGGGGCATTGTGGAGAGAAGGGGGCATTGTGGCGATGAGATCAAGGGGGCATTGTGGAGAGAAGGGGACATTGTGGCGATGAGATGATGGGGGCATTGTGGAGGTGGAAGGGGCATTGTGGAGGTGGAAGGGGCATTGTGGAGATTTCTGCAGGGGGCCCAGACCTCTTTTTGGACCAGGGGCCCTGGGTCCTGTCAGTCCGCCCCTGGGTTCGAGGCAGGTTCGAGGTCTTGGGGTATCGATAAGGTTCGAGGCAGGTTCGAGGTTTATGGACTACGAATCCTCTATTCTCTGCTGAATCGAGTTTGGACTCGAGGCCCAGGAAACTGGAAGCAGGTAAGGGGAATACGCGTTCCTACACCCTCGACTGGCCGGGGCAGTCACCGGAGCGGCCGGTGATGGCAACCCAAACCAGTCGGAGCCCCAGAGGTGAAGGAACGGTAGACTGGAACCAAACCTGGAGAGCAGCTGGAGGGACTCTCGTTGCGAGGCAGAAAGTTCCGAAAGGGAAGCGTAGTCCGAGAATACTGGGTCAGGCCGGAATCGAATCAGGAACCAAAGGGGCAGACAGAGACGTGGTCAGGCAAAGCTGGGTCAAGATCCACGGGCAGAAAACAAGACTAGGTCGGTATTCAAGCAGGGTTCGGTACACGGAATCAGCAAACACAGGAACTCAACGACAAAGGTTTCTCTCAGACTTTTGGCGCTAAAATCGAGCAAGGGTTGATGGAAGATCCAGGTACATAAAGCCTACAGCCGCCAATAGGATTATAGGTAGGAGGAGCAGTCAGGAGCAGCATGACAGTGCCCCCCCTTCAACGGCCGACCTCCGGACGGCCTGGAGCATCAGGATGCAGGCGATGAAAGGTCCATACAAGGACCGGAGCATGGACCTCAGTAGCTGGCACCCAGGAACGATCAGCAGGACCATAGCCCTTCCAGTCGACCAAATAGTGTAATCGGCCCCGAGATAGCCGAGAATCCAGAATCTTGCTGACCTCATATTCTGGATGACCATTCACCAAAATAGGAGCAGGAGGAGTGGCCGGTTGGTAGAAACGGTTCTTGACCAAGGGACGTAGAAGTGAGACATGAAAGGAATTGGCCACCTTCATGGTGGATGGTAAATCAAGAGAATAGGTGACAGGAGTGAGCTGAGTCTTGATAGGAAAAGGTCCAATGAACCTGGGACCCAATTTACCAGAGGGCTGCTTCAAGCGAAGGTGTTGGGTGGAGAACCAGACCTGGTCACCAGTCTGGTATGAAGGAGCAGGTTGCCTTTTCTTATGATTGGATGGTTTAACTTGTGTACAAAGCGTGCAAGCTTTGACGTAGGCTACCACATCTTGTTTCAAGGAAGGCCACCAGAAGCGTCTAAGAAGAAATTCCGTATTCTTTGTAATGCCTGGGTGACCGGCCATAGTAGAACGGTGTGACCATTTTAGAAGAGAGGAACGAAATCGCTTGGGGACAAACAGCAGATGAGCGGGTTTCCCTTGAAAACGTCCACTGAAATGATGTTGAAGGGACTTGATCCTTTGTACTATGGACAATGATAGAGAGGCCACAATATGATCGGGAGGAATTATGGGTTCAGGAGGAGGTTCTGGTTCAGTAGTGAAGTGAGGAGGCGAGGCATCCACCTTCAGATTCTTAGGTCCCAGTTCAGATAGAAGAAGTGGTTCTCCTCTAGGAGGCACGGTTCCGGGTAAGAAGTCAATAGGACAGTCTCTGTAGGGTTTAGGAACAGATTCCTCAGGAGTGGTTATGCAACCCACAAGGCCTGGTACAGGTATCTCAGAAAGACAGTTAGAGTAGCAGGAAGAACCCCAATTTGTCAACTGGTCAGAGCTCCAGTCAATTACTGGATTGTGGCGGCGAAGCCAAGGAAGTCCCAAAATCACTGGAACGGAAGGGCACTCTATAACGTCGAGGTGAATTGTCTCTGAATGAAGGGTGCCAGTCCGAAGAAGTAGTAATTGAGTCTCATGGGTAACGAGGCCCTTTCCCAGAGGACCCCCACCCACGGTAGAGACCCGCAGGGGTTTGGTTTTCTGGACAAGCGGTATAGAGTGCCTGGAAGCGAATCCAGCATCAAGGAAGACCCCTGCCGCACCTGAGTCCAAGAAGGCTTTAGTGGAGACTGAGCCCTCCGCCCAACTTAACCGAACAGGAACCATCAAACGGTTTGTGTCAGATGGAGAGATTTTGTGTATTGCGCCTAGGGAGTTGTCTCCATGGTTCCCTAAACTTTGGAAGTTTCCCGGACGGGTCGGACACTGGCGTAGGAGATGGCCCTTGAGGCCACAATAAAAGCAAAGTCCCTGACTTCTTCGCCGGCGTTTCTCCTCCTCAGGGAGTTTAGTCACAGACCCAATATCCATAGGTTCAACAGAGGTCTGTAATGTCTCGGTGGGAGAGGATAATCGAGGAACAAAATCAGATTTATGGCGGCGGAAGCGATCTCTCTCAAGCTGTCGCTCGATTTGCCGACGATCTAATTCTAAACAGGTAGATATCAGACCCTCCAGATCCTCCGGTATGTCTTGATTAACTAGAGCGTCTTTGATGCGTTCGCTCAGACCCCTGCGAAAGGCGGCTCCCAAGGCTCCATTGTTCCAGTCGGTTGCGTAGGAAAGTGTTCTGAACTCTACTGCATATTCAGCCACCGTGCGAGTTCCCTGTTTTAGACCCAGTATACTGGCTTCTGCAGATGCCTGTCTTCCAGGGAGATCAAATACGGTCTTAAAGGCAGCGATAAATGCATTGGAGTCATCAAGAAGAGAAGATCTGTTCTCCACCAGAGGGGAAGCCCAAGCAAGGGCCTTATCAGTCAATAGCGAGATTATGAATGCCACCCTAGTAGAATGAGAGTTAAACGAATGAGGCAAGGTCTGAAAATGTAACTGGCACTGGTTCAAGAATCCACGACAATGTTCAGGTCGGCCAGAGTATCTCTCTGGTAAGGGTATCTTGGGTGGCTTGTACCCTGAGGTGGCTACTGTAGACCCTGTGGCCCCAGGGGGCTGTGGTGGAGCTTGAGCAGGGGTAGATGGAGAGAATGTTTGCAACATTTCTATCATAGCATCCAGCTTATGATTGAGGGTTTGTAGTTGTGCTGCATGGGTAGACAGAACTTGCTCCTGTTGTTCCTGTCTGGAGGCTATGAGGGAAGCCTCAGCAGCATCCATTTTACTGGCTCGATTTTACTGTCAGTCTCTGAGTAGGGTCAAGCAAGGTAAAGGACTCAGGTTAACCAGTTCACAGTTCCTCTGAGTTCGAGACTGGATCAGCAAGTACTAGGAGGCTCAGGAAGGTTCAAGACCGTAGTCAGACTGCAGGACAGAGTTCCCTTAAATTGAAGGTCTCGAGGTGAAGATAAGGTTCGAGGCAGGTTCGAGGTCTTGGGGTATCGATAAGGTTCGAGGCAGGTTCGAGGTCTTGGGGTATCGATAAGGTTCGAGGCAGGTTCGAGGTCTTGGGGTATCGATAAGGTTCGAGGCAGGTTCGAGGTCTTGGGGTATCGATAAGGTTCGAGGCAGGTTCGAGGTCTTGGGGTATCGATAAGGTTCGAGGTCTTGGGGTATCGATAAGGTTCGAGGCAGGTTCGAGGTTTATGGACTACGAATCCTCTATTCTCTGCTGAATCGAGTTTGGCCTCGAGGCCCAGGAAACTGGAAGCAGGTAAGGGGAATACGCGTTCCTACACCCTCGACTGGCCGGGGCAGTCACCGGAGCGGCCGGTGATGGCAACCCAAACCAGTCGGAGCCCCAGAGGTGAAGGAACGGTAGACTGGAACCAAACCTGGAGAGCAGCTGGAGGGACTCTCGTTGCGAGGCAGAAAGTTCCGAAAGGGAAGTGTAGTCCGAGAATACTGGGTCAGGCCGGAATCGAATCAGGAACCAAAGGGGCAGACAGAGACATGGTCAGGCAAAGCTGGGTCAAGATCCACGGGCAGAAGACAAGACTAGGTCGGTATTCAAGCAGGGTTCGGTACACGGAATCAGCAAACACAGGAACTCAACGACAAAGGTTTCTCTCAGACTTTTGGCGCTAAAATCGAGCAAGGGTTGATGGAAGATCCAGGTACATAAAGCCTACAGCCGCCAATAGGATTATAGGTAGGAGGAGCAGTCAGGAGCAGCATGACAGGCTAGATGTTGATGCAATTCTACTACTACTAGGTGTCAAAGGTGCAGCACTTCCAGCAGCAGCTAAGGCACTCATCATAGCTAAGGTTGTGGATGTTAATAACCTGTGTTGTTGTTGTTGCTGCTGGTTACGCAACACAAGTGTTCGTGGCTGAGTGGAACTCAACCTGATGACTGTGTACTTTTTGCCATCTTTTCTTATATACAAGCACAGTGCTCCTTTTCAGCAGCAGATGATTGAGCCTTTGCCTTTGTGCCAATTTTCTGGCCATGTCTTCATCTCTCTCATTCTCAACTTCATTTGTGTCTGAAGAAGAAAAGGATGCTGGAGGGATATATTCTAGTTGTACATCATCATCATCCTCAGTCATCATTAGGTCATCCTCAGCATCTCCTGATACTTCTTGCCCACTACCCTTATATTTTTTATTTTTACTTTCACACAGTTCACTACTACTTTGAGGACAGATGTTTTGGTGCTTGTTTGTCTCTCTGTCACATGCAGCAGTTGCTACACCTACCTCCATAATGCCATTGCCATCATCAACACTAGAATGCTACTTGTTGTCATCTTCAGTGTTCACATTTTATTTTTTGCACTGGTGCTGGTGGTGGTGCAACTTTTGTTAGGACCTTGACAAGAGGCGTGGGATCATCATCATTTATTGCACACGCTGCAGCAACCGTGGTTGCAGTTAATTTTTGAACTACCACCTTGCGCCTATGTCCCTGTACTGCTCCACCTTTCCCCCTTCCACTTGTGAGTTTGCTGGATATTACCAATGTGTGTGTTTTTACTCTAAAGTACACAACACAACTAATGAAGTATGATGTCTTGCCTTTGCCCTCGACAAAATTCTCAATGTCGTCTGCTGCCTCTCAAGTCTGCCTCAGTCACACAGCTCACTTCAGGCTCCCAGCTGTCTAATATATTTATTTTGTTTAATTATTTATGTATTTTTTATTTCTTTTTTTAAGCTCTCCACTCTATCAAAAACTAAGAAACAAAATCAACAACTTCGTTCCCCAGACTTCCTCAGCACATAGACAATGAAAGCAAAATCAGTAAACGATTTGGACCCCAGCTGTCTGTGTCTTGCCAGTCAGTCACAACAAATTTTGGGGTATTTTGGGTCAACCTCCTTCTTTCTTTCTTCTCCCTCAGAGTGCCCTGTCTCCCCTAATATCTTCTCTAGCTCAAAAACATGTTGCATTCTCCTCTCACAAACACGGAATGGCTGCTGTGAGAGCCTGACAACCTTGTATATGGCTGTAGAAAACTCAAGAAAACTTTTGTGTGGTGGAGAAAAATGTTTCTTCCTATTGATTTCAATTCAATGAGCTAGGCGAAAATAGCGGGAAAACAACACTTTCACAGGAAAATTTTCACCAACTTAAAAGAGCCATTTTCCGCTGATTTCAATTTGAGGTGAAAATTTTCATCCATACCTACTTATCACAGTCTGTCAAAAGAAATAAAAGTATAACTAAAAAACCAAAATCAACAACTTCTGTCCCTAGACTTCCCCAGTACAGAAACAATAACAGAAAGATCAGCAAGGAAACTGGGCTGCAGCTGCCTGTGTCTTTCAAATAAAAATACGTCATACAAAATGTTGGGATATCAGGAGTCAAACTCCTTAGCTCCATTCTCACACCCCCAGAAACGCCTAATACAGATATAATAATGACAGCAAGATCAGCAAGGAAATTTCTTTTTAACCGTCAGTCAGTGTCACTGTTGACAAATCACAACCACTTTATCTACAGCCACAAGAAACACAAGCTTTTTTCGCTTGTCTGACTCTGCAGTACAAGCTAGTGTCAAAATTCCCTTTTCTCTCCCAATGACTACAATGTTAGTTTAGTTTCAGAATCACCGCTAGCATAAATAATCACCCCCAGCATAAATAAAGCACAGTGCTGCTGGTTCAGTACCCACCACACATCAATACATGTTTGTTCCTCATGCTTTATTGATTTTGGAACAAGTAACCCAATTTGTCAAGTTGCACCCCTGTTTGATGAATTATGTTTAAGTAGTATCTGTCACTCCATCTCAGTAGAGTCTCAGCCAGGCTCAGTCTGCTCAGGTAGGAAGGATCACATTCCTGGCCGTCTATCACTTACTAGTCATTTTTTTTTACTCTCCATTCTCCCTTCAAACCCATACCCACACCCAGAAAACAGCTGGTAGCGCCCACCACCAACACTCCTATCAAGCAACTCCAGCTCCAACTATTTGCCTGTCTAGAATTGAAAATTCAGCTCTTGCTCTCATCCAAGAACATACTGACAACATGCAGAACATTGAAACCCCTGTTATACTAGCGTGGAGGGAATACTTGGGGGGAACGCTTCACGTGGGGGAGAATACATTATTATCATTGATTTAAATGCAATGAAAATGATGGGAAAAAGCAGAAAGTTGGCACTTTTCTCAGGAATTTTCCTGCATGGGGTAAAGTGTTATTCTTTGCATGCTTGTCTTTTGGGCCCGTGACTAGGCCCATGCCTAGTCTCCAGTGCATTGCTGAGACCTTTCAAGCAGTCAAGGAACTAAAGTTGGTTAGACTTATTGAGACAAGAAGCTCTCATTTTTTTGATATTATTTTATCATTTATGGCCCTATAAGAGACTTATTTATTTATTTATTTATTTATTTATTTATTGTATTTTATATTGTCAACTTAATACTTGGCTCCTGTCTGAGCAGCAAGATATGTATCCATGAATATCAACAGGTGTAACTGGTTAATAAACATCCATTTTCTTTCATTCTCTTCAATACAAGAATTGTCTTTGCATGAGAAATAATGCATTGAAAATGTCTATAGAATTCAAGTGGTTAAAGTAATCTTACATTTGCAATTGCTCATATATGTTGCTACACCTTGGTTGATACATATATGACTATATGGACAAAGGAAATCTATCTATCTATCTATCTATCTATCTATCTAACTATCATAACAGCTGTAATCAAAAAAGTACTTACAGGTCTTCTTAAAGGTAAAACATATTGTAAAATCTTGCGTAAAATATTCACAATTTTGCCCCTATTCACCTTAGTTTAAATAAAAATGAAATTGCCGTACAGCTTCCCTCCCTCCCCGCTTACCCATATCCTGCTCTCCCCCTCTGCAGCCCAATTTCGGCAGTCTGACAGGGTCCCAGCGGGCGGCATGCTTGGATTTCCTGCCCACTTCCAGCATGGCTCTGTCAGGACCTCTTCTGCCTTGCCAATGGAAACATCTTGCGAGGACCGTAACGTCCTCAGAAGGCAATACCATTGGCTACAAAGAAGAGGTCCTGACAGGGCCATGCTGGAAGAGGGTGGCAGATGCAAGCATGCCGCCCACTGGGACCCTGTCAGACTGCCGAAATTGACCCACTGTGGGTCTTTATAAAGATGATAAAGGCCTAAAATGGGGCCGAAACATTGATGGAATAAACCAACACATATGTTTCACCTTTAAGAAGACCTGTGAATGTTTTTTTGATTTCAGATGTTACTAGATGATCACCCTCTAGATTAGCACCCAGGCTTAATCCCTACAATTACAAGTGAGTGCACAGACCTGGGGAATTTAATATATATAATCCAATGCATTGATGCTTGTAATAGCAAAGATTGCTGGACAGTCTGTGAAAGAAGAAAAAACAATTATGGCTTGACAGTTCTTTGAGAAACTATTAAGTTTCCTTGTGGACATATTTTAGGCAATATGAGGCCATGAAACAACATTCAGTAAGAGATTGGCAGTAGGTAATCTGTACTTTGTAACAGTACTGCCAGTGTAAGGTCAAGTATAGATAAAATATCTCTGTCTCATAACTACAAAGATGATAGCTGTGACCAAAAGTGATAATACATCTGCCCAGGGAATGTACTATGAAGAGAAGAGTAGGTGACCAAAGACAAAGACTGACAGTGTTCAGACAGTAGTTTAAAAGAACAGTAATATTTGAAGAAAACAAAACAAATGGAAAAATACATTCTCACACACACCCACAATAGACAGTGTTTTTTTATACAGATCCATGTTGAAAAAACATGGTCAAGAGCAACCAACAGTGCGTATTTTCAAGATATCTCTGAATGAGCACAGGTAAACCAATTAAAGTGACTGAGCCACTATTTAGTCCACCACTGCTCTAGTGTGCATCTCCTGTAAACAAGCACAGTTGGTAGCTCTTGAGGACCAGACTTGGCTACCCCTACTTTGGTGCATACTGATGTACACACTACACCATTGAAAGTAAACCCCAAACATCTACCCTCTAGCATGTGCAAGGAAATGCAGAAAAGTTAGTATGTGGGGGTTAAAAGGACACAGAGAAACAGAATGCACAGAAATACCTATGCACTCTACCCCACCCTTCTCTTGACACAAGTGGCAATAAGGGGAGAATTTGCAGTGTAAACAAGTGAATAAATATATAGACAGGCTCAGCTCTAGAAAATTGATTCCAGTGCCCGTTTAAGAGTGGAATCATATCAGCCCCTTAATAAGGTTTGTGTTCTAAGAAGAATTGGAACAATTCTGGGACAAACCAATTAAAAAGGTGCCTGGACATGATAGAAGTCTCCAAAAAACTTTGAAGACCTTTTTATCTTTCAAAAGGTTAAAAGACACATTTAAATCAACAAGAATTTTTATTTATCCCCTATAATGCAGATGGATTGGCCCATTCCAATTCTTCTTTAGATATCAGCCTAATTTTGTTATCTATGTGAGAAATGAGGCTGCTTAACTCTAGTGCAAAGACTATTTTGTGGATCCAGGTTGGGCAACCTGACACTCTCCTGCTCTTGTTGACTACAAATCTCACCAATCCCGGCCGGCCAGTGATGAGCCCACCTCAGTATAAATGCCTTATTTTGGCATTGATTCATGTAAATATTATCTGCATCAAAAAGGGGATTGTGTGTTATCAAAAAATTAACTTGACTGTTGTTTCAGAGGTTCCCAGCTTTATAAAATGTATATGTCTAGAAACTGATTAAAAGTTTGGCAAAGCACAATATATTTGTAGTTCAAATCCTTTGCCAGCATTCTTACTGGTCCACTGGTCTGTGAATAAAATAAAGGATGAATACAGAAGTGTATAAGAAAATGAGGTATCATGTACGGCAATTGTCTCAACTTAGTCTTCTCTGTGTTTTGTTGAAAAGCTTATCACAATATGCATGGATGGAGCTTGTGCTGTTGTGTTTTTCTTACAGTAATTGTTCTCTGGGTATCCGAAGTCTTGGCAGGGCAGTGTGTTTGTGAGTAAGGGCCGGTTGAGATTCCTCTGTCCACAACATACCAAAGTGCTTTTTGGATAAGTGTTAGGGTGTGTGTAAGGCAGGAGGTAAGGAAAGATTGGCAGGATTGAGTTTGTGTGAATGAACATGGAGGTGGGGGTAACTTGCTTTTCTGTTAGGAGGAAAGCAACACAACCACAGAAGGCATATAAGATAGAAGCAAAGTGTCGATATATTTTCCAAGTGATTTTCTCAAGCACTATAATTCAAAGCCAAATGAGTTGGCTCAGGCCCATGGAATAAATGTTAGAAAGCTCAGCTGTGACTGAGCTTACTGAGGTTATTGGAATATTGGCTAAATCAGAGTTAGCTTTACTTGAACAGAGCTATGTTATTTAAAAAAAAAAAAAAAAAACACAAATTCTAATGGACCTGTATACAAAACAAAAGAGGAGTAAGTTTGGTGTAAACAAGCTGCCCCATAGGGGATAAATGCCATAGAATTATGAAGCCTACCAATTGCAGAATACAGGAGTAATGAAAATTACCTTTGATTAAAATTGGGCATAAAACCCCCTTCAATAGTAGTGAGTGCTCCACATTGTTTTGCAATATGTTAGAGACCTATCTAGCAATGACAGGTTAAAAATTAGGTGTGCAAATAATGGCACTTCCTGCTTGGAAAATATTTTTGCTTTTAAAGTGCATTTTGTCAACTTTTTTTGCCTAGATCATTTCATTGAAATCAATGGAATTACACACAACACATAGCAAATGTTATTTTATTTCCCAAAGGCATAGTATAAAAGGGGTATAAGGATGTCTCTGTTGGTGGAATGTGAGGAAAGAATCAGTTGAACAGGGAATTTTTTTGTGGGGTGTTGACTGGGATTGGGGGAGACAGTTAATAAAAAATATATATTAAAAAAAAAAAAAAAGAAATTATATAAACGGGGTCTGAGGAGGGTGCCTGTTTTGGTGGGTGGAGTCTGGGGAAAGAATCAGTTGAACAGGGAATTTTTTTGGGGGGGTTGGTGACTGGTATTGGGGGGCAGTTAATAAAGAAAAATGAAATTAAAAATAAAATAAGAAAGTTGTACGTAAGGTAACAGGGACAGGGAACCCCTGCCATAATCTGTGAGTAGGGCAGCCTGATACTTGAAGGGATAGAGTACTTTGTAGAGGATGATTTTAGGACTTAGACTCGTTGTTAGAGGCCTAAGCCCTGAGGAAACATTGATTTGTTGTAGGATTTAGACTTGTGTTAGGCTCAAGCCCTGAGGAAACATTGATTTTTAGAACTTTGTTAGAGTCACAAGCCTTAAGGAATCACAGATAATTGTTATCAATTCAGCTTGATAGCATGTGTTAGAAACAGGCCCCCCATTTTTTTTTTTGGTTGGTCTCTTTTTTTTTTTTTTTTTTTTTTTTTTTAAAGAGCAAGTTCTGAGAAAAAAAAGGCCCTACTGGGGGCAGAGCCACCACCAATGAAGAAGGCCACCTAGACCTTGAGCTCTGCACTTCCATGGCCATTTTTCTTTCATTTTGTTTAAAATGGGAACATTTTATAACTCCCATGTCTGCTTCCAAGAGAAAACCAAACAGCAGATGCATAAACCATAAAATAATAGAGTGTATCCCTGTGCGCCATTACTTGAGCTACAGAGTGTGCGTCTTTGGGGAAATTGGCTGGCCGCAGATCCCTCGCCGCTCCCCTCCTTGTCCCATCGGTTACCTCTGTTTCCTCTCCAGTGGCTGCCCGGCAGGGCCCTATTTCCATCCATGATCTGACAACATCTCCAGACCCATTAGCCATGCAGGATCGTGTTACTAAAGAGGATGTGGCAAACTTTCCAACTAGAGACAATATGAGGGCTATTGTATCAGAAATTAATTTGGCAGTTAAAGATGAGCTTTCTGAACTGCGTAAAGACTTTTTTACAACTGACCAGTGGAATTACACCTTGGAACAGGATGGGGAAGATCTGTTCTGCTATCAGCATGATTTGGAGCTACTAATTGAGCAACAGGATGAGACAATTACTGTACTAACTTCTGAACTTCAGGATTTTGACAACCGAGGCCATTGGTGTAACCTTTACATAAGAGGTATACCTGAACCTGTTCCTAACAAAGATGTCCCCTCCACTCCAACCACTCTATTTACTGAGATTATGGGTTTACCTTCAGACCCAGCTATGATGCTAGAATGCGCCCGTAGAGCTTTAAGGCCTAGGGGTTCTCCTACTGACCCACCCAGAGATGTGGTTTGTTGCATTTTACATTTTACGGACAGAGAAAGTGTGCTTAGACATATCAAGGAAATGGAGGACGTGAAGTATGCTGGCATCTTGACACAGTTCTTCCAAGATCTTTCCCCCTTTATACTACAACAGCAAAGAGCTTTGAAGCCTATGACTGAATATCTGCAATTGCAGCATATTAAATGTGAGTGGGGGTTCCCTTTTAGCCTTATTGTAGAAGATAATGGAGTGCATGTGGTAATGTGCATTAGGGAGGAAGCTGCATCTTTTTGCGGAGAGCTGGGAATCCCACTTCCTCATGATCCTCCGAATGGAAATAATTTGCCTCAACCACCAAAGTCTATTAACACAGCTGGAGCTAAGGCCCAGCACGACAGATGGA
The DNA here is from genome assembly GCA_037306005.1 of Rhinophrynus dorsalis. Taxonomy (NCBI): domain Eukaryota; kingdom Metazoa; phylum Chordata; class Amphibia; order Anura; family Rhinophrynidae; genus Rhinophrynus; species Rhinophrynus dorsalis. The sequence continues at coordinate 63,228,492 of CM074721.1, read as the reverse complement.
GTGACCCGGTTGGCCCTGGTCGGAAATGTCTTCCCTTAGTTGGGTGGGAACCTTCACCTGAGACTGGCTCTTTGTGGAGCAATCCAGAACCAGACTCAAGATTTAAGGTTTGTCTTACTGGACTTCGCCCCCTGCTAATAGCTTTGCTGATGTGAAGTGGACTGTAAGTCTTCACCGGCTTATACTCTGGGGAGTCTCGTTCTCCAGACTTTAGGTTTTGGATAACTCATAAGGATCCTTTTTGTTTGTTTTTGTGCTCTCACTGACACCTTTGTTTTTTTCTCAAATGTTTTGACACTGGAGAGGGGGGTATATGATATTCAGTTGGCTGGCTGTCTTCCAGCAGCTCTCCACAATGAGGGGGGAATGCCTGGGGGTAGTCGTGGGCGATGTTCCCTTGTTTGCTTGTTCGGGGGACCTCCACTGCTTCTTATCAGAAGTTTATATTAATGGGTCTGCACCGGTTGAATAGTGGGGATCCAGTTTATGGGTCTCTGATGGCCTTCTGGGAGGTCTTGGGGGTGGGAGGGGGGATTATGTAATGTTACTCTTTCTTACTGCTTAGCTGTTACACAGGGGTCGTTGAAAATGTGCCTGCTAATTTTTTATGGGTTGTCTGTCCTTTGTTCCTTACCTTTTACCCTAGAGCCTTCCCAGCCTCCCCCCTAACCCTATGTATTTGATTTTGCACTATGATGAAACTAGCTCCACTGCTACTATAATCAGTGGCTTCTCAGATATGTGGACTCTGGAGCATTCCCTGGCACTTTATTCTCCACTACCCCCTTAGGATCTGGCACTTCCCTATTCCCCCACCTTTACCACATTGTTACCCAGTCCTTAATAGATTGGGATTTGTTCTTCCCTTTGGCTAATTATTTAGCTATCAGATTCTTTCACTGCCTCCCTGCCCCCCTCTTCCCTTTCCCTCCCTTCCTCCTGTCCTTCTCTTATAACCCTGAGCTAGCACTAGTGTCCTTCTGGGGTTACCCTCCCGGGATTCATATGGCTGGTCGGAGCTTCCTTAGCAGAGTGATATATATATGACTGTCCTCCGCCTATTGTTTTGGGGGGGCTCCATTTGTTGTCTGTTTGCTACTGCTGGCCATACTTCCATCTATGCAGGTTAGCCTGGTGCTATGCCTTTGCATCACACAGTGGTTAGATATAATGCCAAAGATGTTTATTGCTGTTCATATGTTGCCTGTTCATACTTTTGTTATAGTGGTTATACTATGATGTGCTCATTTAAGGCCGTAGTTTCAGTGTGCAGAATTTACCCTACACCGAATCTGTTGAAATGTTGTCAATTCTCTATAGTGCCTTGCACTTTTTTGATCTTGTTGCTCTTTGGGAAGAAGTGTATGCATTTTATGTATAAGACGTGTAGGAATACTTGAGCCTGTTAGCCAGAGGTTATGCTGCTTTTTGTGTTGCAGTTCTCTCTTCCTCTTACTTTCTTTCTCTTTCCTCTGTTTTTCTTACTCTTCTACTTCTTCAGCTTCTATCGGGTGGTGGGTTTTGGTTTTCCTTGGATGGGGGGGGGGGGTAGGGGGTGTATCCAGAATCACATTATTTTTAACGTAAGTCTGATGGCTACTCTACAAACATTTGAAAATCCTTACTATTAATGCAAGTGGCTTGAATATACCTGAGAAACAGACTAAGGCTCTCTGTGAACTGCATGCATCAGGTGCGAATATAGTTTTAGTACAGGAGACTCACTTCCAGTGGGACAGACCTCCTTCCTTTTCAAATACACATTTCCCTTCTGGCTGGCACTCTTATTGTCACAATAATTCCAAAACCAGGGGGGGGTCTCTATATTGATTAAAAAAGATCTACCATGGGTGCTTCACGAAGTGCAAGCTGATGCTGCGGGTCATTATTTATTTCTTAATGATCTGCTACATATAAAATCCTTTACTATTCAGCTTGAGGGTGCGACTCTATCTTCTTATATTCCTTCTATCTGTTCGCATACGGGTTCCATAGTCAATTCTTCCTCTGACATAGCTTCCTGCCTTCGCTCCTACTATGCTAAATTGTATAATCTTAAAGACTCGAATACCGATTCTAGCAACCGGAGATCTAGGATTCGGTCCTATCTTCAGAAGGCTTGGCTACCGAGGTTGACTAGTTCTGAACGTGAACCTTTCGAGGTAGATATTACACAGGAAGAAGTGAGAAGGGTGATAGACTCCTTACCTGCAGGGAAGAGCCCAGGACCGGACGGCTTCTCCCAGGCCTACTATAAGACTTTTAAAACCCTGTTGCTCTCCCTGCCTGGTGCCATTGGATCCCACCCAGCGGTGACTGAAGCTCTTATATGTGAGAGATCGGGTTCTTTCACCGCTCATCCTACTCTCCTGTCGTATCTCTGAATGTGACTAAGATGCATGCCGGTTCTTTGCTTCCCCTTTCCTCTCCTCTGACGCGTATTTTCTATGACAGATTATCCACTCATACTTTAGAAGCCTCACAGTTTCCTCTCTGGTCCGCAATTCCTCATGCTAGCCTAATGGATTTTATATCCGATGGACGGGTTCTTTCATTCGACACCTTATCCTCTAGATTTCACCTACCTCTGAGAGAAATATGGTGATACCTCCACCTGAAATATTTTCTTCAATCTCCCTGATTTCTCGCCTCCTCCTCTCGTACTCTTAAAGACTTCAACACACCTGAGAAGCTTATTCATAAGGATTGCCCTACTAAGAAAAGACTTCTTGGGAAGATCTACGATTTCCTTAATGACTCGACTACGATTCCAAACGCCCATTTGCTGCCAAATGGGAAGAGGAGCTCAGAAGCCCTCAAGATTTACAAGATTGGCGGACCATTTGGTCCACTCTGAACAAAGCATCCCTCTCCTCCCAGGAGCTTGAAATTAACTATAAGATGCTATTCCGGTGGCATCTTACTCCTGCTAGACTTCTCGCCATTTCCTCTTCATACAGTGCAATCTTTTGGTGATGTCACTTGGCCAGGGGTACATGTTTTGACATATGGTGGGATTGTCCAGTTATTCGACCGTATTGGAACTCTTGTATCAATACGATAAATAATGTACTGGGGGCCAATCTCCTACATGATCCTCTACAAATTCTATTCCTTAAGGATCTCCCCATCTACCCCCCCACATGCTAAAAATTTGCTCTATGCTATGATTAGTGCAGTGAAAGCTTTGATACCTCTCCACTTGAAACAGGACTCTGCCTCCTCATAGTCTGAATGGAAAGCTGAGTGGAAGACCAGATTCTCCTCATGAAACTGAAGTTACTGCAGAAAGATATTAACCTGGAGACAATTTGGGCCCTCCTTCAGCCATGGTTCACCTCATGAATACTTCTATCCCTCATATAGAGATAACAATTCACTTACCTACCCTCCTGCTCATCCACCCTCTGGTAGTCATACACTACCATTCTATCTCCTAGTCCACTCTCTGGTCTTTCCTTACTTCTTTTCTTTCTGTACCTGTTTTATCTCATTCTTTCTTCTTCCTCCTTCTCTTCCTCATACTCCTCTTTTCTCTTTCCCTCTTACTGTCTTATGACTCAGGGCTACTCTTCTGTCACTCATCCTCTTCCCATTGGACAAATTTACTTCTCTATGTAACTATTCAGTGGGGTTATCTTCTCTGATTTAATCCCGATCCATCTTACAAGTGTGACTGATTGTCGTTTCCTATGAGCCCCATTTGTAACCCCAGCCCTTTCTTAATAACGTTATGTACTTGCATCAAGTTGTAACATAGTAATTTAGTTTGAAAAAAGACTTGCATCCATCCAGTCCAACCCTTTTCCTATTCCTGTTTACCATCGTTGATCCAAAAGAAGGCAAAACCCCCCCCCCCTCAATACAGCAATTTCAAATTCTGCCTTGAATGGGGGGGAAAAATTCCTTCTTGATTCCAAATGGCAATTAGATTTCTGCTTGGATCAACAAGCAGTAACTATTAATCCCAATATTAAAGTACATAGCCCTCTATGTTCTGCTCTTTTAAATAAGTATCCAGGCCCTTTTAAAGGTATCTAATGTATTCGATAGCAACACCTCTTCAGGCACTGAATTCCATACCTGGCTTAGCTCTTTAAGTACCAGTGGGTGTATACCATCCGGACCCAGGGCTTTGTCTACCTTAACACCATTCAATTATTTTAATACTTTTTCTTGTGTTAGCCAACCCCATACTTGCTGTGACTGTTCTGTAAAAGTAGTTTGTGGGTTCTTGTCCTTGGGTCTTCCTTGGTAAAAACAGAAGAAAATAAATTTAAAATATCTGCTTTCTCTCTGTTCCCACTGACTATCTCACCCGTTTCAGATAACAAGGACCCCACATTATCAGACTTTAATTTTTTCCCATTAATGTATTTATAGAATTTTTTTTGGTTGTTCTTGCTCTCTTTAGCAATAATTTTTTCATTCTCCAGTCTAGCTAATTTAATCGCCTTTCTACAGGTTTGTTGGCATTTTTGTATTCTGCAAATGCCTCTGCTGATCCCTCAGCTTTATAATGTTTAAATGCCATTTTCTTGTAATTTATTTCATGAATTACTTTACTGGTTAGCCACATTGGTTTTAATTTATTTCTTTTGTATTTGTTTCCAAAGGGGATACATTTATATGTATATTTTTGCAATGTTATTTTGAAGGCATTCCATTTACCTTATGTGTTTTTTCCTGAAAATATTCTATCCCAGTCAACGAGACCAAGGGATGAATTAAACTTGCTAAAGTTGGCCTTTTTAAAATTCAGTGTTTTGGTGGAACCCATACCAAATTGCTTTTTTGAATTAATCTCAAACGATACCATGTTATGGTAACTATTCCCCAAGTGCTCCCTTACTTGGATGTTAGAGATAAGTTCTTCATTGCCAGTTATTACCAGATCCAGACACGCATCCCCTCTGGTTGAGGTCTGTACTAGTTGAGACAAAAAATTGTCATTCAACAAGTTCAGAAACTTAATGCTTTTAGCAGAATAAGTTGTTCAATTTTTCCAATCTATTTCTGGATAATTAAAATCCCCCATAATTATAGTACTCCCTATTTGAGAAGCCTTTTCTATTTGCATTAGTAGCTGTGATTCATCAAGGTCACCAATGTTTGGTGGTTTATAACAAATACCCACTAATATTTTCTGGGCAGTTTTACCCCCATTGACTATTTCAACCCACAGGGATTCCACCTGTTCACTACTGTTATCACATATATCTTCCCGCAAATGAGGCAATAATGCTGGTTTGACATACTGTTTGACATACAGACAGACCCCATCACCTCTTTTGTTTGACCTATCTTTTCTAAACAACATGTAGCCCTCCAAATTGATTGACCAATCATATGTGTCATGTGTTATGCTAATCAAGTCATAGTTTTCGATTTCAGCTACCAGCTCAAATTCCCCTATTTTACCAGTTAAACTTCTGGCATTTGCAAGCATAAAATTTATGCCACTTCCATGTTCCATTTGTAATTTAATTTTGATGTGGTTTATAGGCTTCTCTCTATCATCTGTACTAACCCAGCCCCCAGATCCACCCACCTTGTTATTAACTACATCGCCTTCTATACTATCTAGCCCAGTATTTATTGGCCCCTCCCCCTTCCAAGTTTAAAATCTCCCCCAACCATCTAGCCATCCTGTCCCCAAGCACTTGTGACCCTTTTGCATTCAGGTGCAATCCATCCCTACTTTAGAGGTTGTACCCCAAAGCAAAATCAGCCCAGTGCTCTAAAAACCCAAAGCCCTCCTTCTTACACCAAGACTTCAGCCATGCATTGAGCGCCCTAATCTCCCGCTGTCTCTCTTGCGTAGCACATGGCATCGGTATTATCTCTGAGAATACTACCTTGGAGGTCCAGTTCCTAACTTACTCCCTAAAACCTTAAAATTACCTTTTACGACTCTCCACCTTCCTCTTACTTTGTCATTGGTACCAATATGCACCAAGACAGCTGGACCTTCTCCAGCCCCTCCCAATAATCTGTCCACCCTGTCTACAACATGCTGAACCTGGGCACCTGGGAGACAGCAAACCATTCGGTTTTTGCAATCAGAGCCACAGATTACCCTATCTGTTTTCCTAATAATAGAGTCCCCTACCACCATAACCTGCCTAGGCTTCTCTTTCCTTTGCTAGAGGAGCTGTTATCCCTGCTGTTAGGGAGAACAGTCTTCTCCGGCAATTCCACTTCTGGGTCTACCTCCCCAACATCTTCACTTAAATGAGCAAATTTGTTGCGATGGAAAAACTCAGGACTGGCTAACCTATTCCTCTTCCCTCCCCTGCTGCAACCACTTCTAACTGTCACCCAACTATGTGCCTGGTTCCCTTCTAGCTGATCTCCTCCCTCTTTTTTAGGTGACCCAGCTAGACTCTGCTCAGTTAGCAAAAGACTCCTCTCAAGCTTGTCAATATCTCTCAGTGTTGCAATATGACTCTCTAGAGCTCCAATCTGACCTTCCAGAAAGGCCACTTGCTCACACTTGCTACAGGGGTCTGGACCCTGGAACTGCTGTTTCAAGCATGTATACATATGGCAAGATGTCCACTGAGTGAGATCTCCAAGCTTGCTCATCGTGTATGGTGTTAATGTAAGTTCTTAAAATGTAAACAATTAATTTTTCTTTGTTTTTCTAACTCCTGTGTTGCACTAACTGCTGTGTTGCACCAACTGCCCACTTATTCCAGAGCACTTAATAAAGAGCACACTGTATTTGTGAGCACGCTCTGTGAGTCCTGTACCTAGATTTATGCAGGCCTACATAGGTGATTGTTCACAAATCCCCACCCTTAATTAAATACACACACTGCCAGAACAAACAACCTTTTAAACTTTAACCCTTTAACATTCTTACTGCAGGTTAGGATGTAAACCCCAAATCAGTATATTATAACACTTTTCCAATGCTGTGTTGCACCAACTGTCCAATTATTCCAGAGCACTTAATAAAGAGCACACTGTATTTCTGTTGTATTTTACTTGTAATGTAATCTCGCCCTATAGATATGTTCTTCTTTTTTTGTTGATGCTTTGTGTTCTTCACAGTTCTTCTATGACTCAATAAAGATGTAATTATTAAAAAAAATCCTTTACTATTGTTTCTGTCTACTTCCCCAATACTAACCAGTTCTGTTTCTTGAAAAAGGTCTTTAAATCCCTGATTCAATTTAAAACAGGCTGCCTTGTTCTTGGCAGGGATTTTATTATTTCTACTAACCTTAATCTTGATCTTAATAGCGGTTCTGCTTCTGACCCTGTAGTGTGGGAAGCACACAAGTCAGTGTGGAGGGGGGATTTATAAGACTAAGGGCTTATAGGAAGAAGAGTCTTATTCACTCTTTATTGGCAGACATATTCAGATTGGACAAGGAGTATGAACAGACTTTGAGTGACGCTGCCCTAGTTGCCTTGACATCTGCTAAAAAGGAACTTGCCAACTCTACTCTTCCCAATTGCTTAGGTCCTATCAGTGGCAGAAATGCACACAATATTTGCATGAGAACAAATGAGACAAATTGTTAGTGCGTATCATTTGCATTAAGCAGGGTAGTAAATATATCGCTAAGGTCAAAGATGCCCTCAATGATCATCAGCTTACATATTACCAGCACATTTTGTGATTTCTACAGTGCACTGTACAACCTAAAGAATGGTGAGGGTGATGGGCCACAGCCCTCTCAGCCCTTTATTATAGATTTTTTGCTTTGTTCAGGAACTAAGAAGTTGCCTGAGGAAATCTTGAATTCTTTGGAAAGGCCGTTTGCAATGTTGGAACTTCTTTCAACTCTCAAGACTACACCTTCTGGGAAAAGCCCTGGCCTGGATGGCTTCCCCATCTCCTACTATAAAAAGTGCTGTTGGATAATGATTCCGATTCTCGTGCTGGTTTTGAATGCATTGCTTAGAGGTGTTCCATTTCCGCAATGGGATCTTACCGCTCACATCACCCTTATACCTAAGCCTGGGAAAGATCCGGAGGACTGTGTGAGTTATTGTCCAATATACCTTCTTTATTGTGATGTTAAATTGCATGCAAAGATGGTTGCCAACCTCCTTAAACCATGTGTAACCTCTTACATTCACAGCAACTAAGCGAGGTTTGTTACAATGCGAGAAACAAAATATAACACTATTAAATCTATCGCTCTCATACATAGAGCCTTAAAACGTAAGATCCCTTCACTCTTGGTCTCTATTGATGTGGAGAAAGAATTTGACCATGTTGATTGGACTTATCTTGAAGATCTCCTCTGCTAGCTTGAATTGGGGCCTATGGGCCTGCATAGCATCATGAACTTGTATGTCCGCCCTAGTGCCAGGCTTTCAATTAACATCTTTTCAAACATTTTGAGATCTCCAATGGCACCCACCAAGCCTCCCCCCCGTCCCCGATTTTGTTTGTGCTATCTATTGAGCTTGAAGATCTCCTCTGCTAGCTTGAATTGGGGCCTATGGGCCTGCATAGCATCATGAACTTGTATGTCCGCCCTAGTGCCAGGCTTTCAATTAACATCTTTTCAAACATTTTGAGATCTCCAATGGCACCCACCAAGCCTCCCCCCCGTCCCCGATTTTGTTTGTGCTATCTATTGAACCTCTACTGAATATACAGAATTGTTCTGATATTTCTGGGTTACCACTTTCAGATGGTGCTTTGCGGACGATATTCTTCTGACCCTCTCTTCCCCCATCTCTTCCCAACTTTCCCTACTACTTATCTACAAGTCTTATAGCAAAATTTCCCAATTTAAGGTGCATTATCAGAAATCGGAAATTCTTAACATCAATATTTCATCTACCTTAGCTACATCCCAGAAAGATTCCTTTCCCTTTCATTGGTCAGGGTCCTCAATTTCTTATCTGGGTATACATTTCACCCCATCTCTCTACTTGTTTGATAATCTATGGGACTGGCTTCAACCCGAATTGGCCCACTGGAGCTCCCTTTATGTTTCCTGGCTGGGAAGTGATAATCTAGTCAAAATGATTGCTTTGCCTAAGTTACTTTACCTTTTTAATACTATTCTCTTACCGATCTCTTGTTCTTGGCTATCTAAATTCCGATCTTTAATTTTCTCTTTTATTTGAGCTCGTAAGAAACCTTGATTGGCTTCTTCCCTGTTAACCCTACCTAGAGCTTTAGGCAGATTGGCTATTCCAGATGTCACAAAATACTATTACACTGCCAAGATTTTGTTTATGCTGGCATGCTTTTATGACCCCCAAAAAGAGTGGGTTAGGACTGCAAGAGTACATTTTCCTCATATGGACCCCTGAAATATTTTCTGACTATAATCAGGTTTACATTTCTCTCATATTAGGACCCATCTCATCATGTTACAGTTCTTTCAGGTTTGGTACTCAGTTAACTCTGCTTCCTCTTTGGCTCCCTTTCCCGGGAACGTGACCTGGCTATCGATTGGCCTCTACATCAATGATACTCTCTGTTTCGATGTCTTGCTTCTATTGCTGTGGACTCTGCCACTAGAGAGTCGATCAATAAGCTTTTGACGACATGGTATTATATGCCGAAAAAGCTGGCTTAAATTTTTCCTTCTGTCTCTCCTCTTTGCTGAAGATGTCATACTGCAAAGGCTCACTCTTTCATGTTTGGTGGGACTGCCTACCAATACAACCCTTCTGGACTCTAGTGACTAATGTTCTGAAAGATATTTTTAAGAAGCCTTTTCCACTGGATCGTCTCCTCTTGGTCTCCTCAGATGCTGCTTGATGCCCTGCTTGCAATTCTCTTCCACCACACAGCCATGTGTGGTCAGCGCACCACACATTGTGCAATAGGTGGACACAAACTGCCATATCCTGACACCTACTGAATGGCTGTCAGTTGGTGGAGGACATAACGATGAGGTGGATCACCAGAAGATGCAGTTACATGATCTTCCCATGCCTGGACCCTAGAGCAAGAAGGTGATGACGAGCCAACAAACTTTCAGGCTCTGGCTGGGATTCTCTATTCTTCCTCCTCTTTGATTTATTCCTCTTCTCTTGTTGCTTTTGTGGAGAGTCAGGGGGTATAGCAACAGCAGTGCCCATTTCTTTGGTGGGGATTTGGCTTTAACATGTTTCACAAAAATATCATGGTGTCTGTGTTTCAGGGCAACTGTGCCAAGGTGCATTCCCTCCTTTCCCCTTTTCATTGAATTGTCACAAATTGTGTACAGTGCTGTTGTTGATGACTGAACTGTGCATGTCCCAAGAAAAAAGTAGTCCCACAAGCATTACTCCAGGGGGAGGGGAAAGATGGAGGAGAATGGCCTATTTCATCTTCTCCTTCTTATCCCCCTTCACTTGCTGGGGAAGAGGATAATGTTGCTACTGTTGCTGCCACTGCCTCAGAATCAGGACTGCAACTAGGATCAGGAGTATTGCTGTGACTGGCAAGTGGACAGTGTCCTAGCCCCCCATCATTGTTGATCCCATTGTGGAACACAAGCCTGCTCCTCAGCATCCTGCTGCCCTTGTGACTCAGCAGCAGGAATTAGAGCAGTTGCAAACTCTGCAAATGATGCCCACCCCAGTCCTTGTTTTTCCCATTCCTTCTCAGTTTGGGCTAAAAAATCCATTTATGTCTTTTCCGCCCAGCTTCTCCACCATCATCATCATCACTAACACCACCAGTTTCTCCGTGCTGCTGCGGCTCTATTACGGACATCTTACCGGTTGGAGGAGATGATGACAAATGTGACAGAGGGTCCCCTAATTCTGCTTTCTTCAGGATATGTTCCACCTGGACAATGTTGTGGGGGGAGGGGACTTCCAGGGTCAGGGAATGGTGTGGGCTCCCTTGACCACTAGTCTGGATGCTCTGCATTGCTTCCCCTATCACTCCCCTAACACTAGTCCCACCAGCTTCTTCACCATCACTGTTACTAGTACTAACAACAAACCACATAAACTTCCTCCTCACAGTCATATGTAGTAATATGTTGATTACCCCCTCCTTCACTCCTAACACTCTGTACAATCTGCTGGACCTTCTTAGTAGTAGTAGTACTGGTGGCAGGACTGCTTGGGGATGGCAAGTGTGATAAGGGTCCCCTGCTGTCATACTTGGCACCATCTCCTCCCACCACCTTAGAATTACAAGACACATGTAGCAGGTTCAGCACTGGTAGCAGGCTCAGCACTGACAGCAGGTGCAGCACTGGTGGCAGCACTGGCAGTAGGCACATGCAGCTGACTTCCTGATCACATTACTACCCTCTTCTTCCTCCATGAGATAAATTTATCAAAGATTCCTATAAATTATGTAGGGGTACTGGTCAGCATTGGGTCTGGGGAACCAGGGCATCCAAACCCTTTAATGTTGGCAGTGGTCACTTCCTCCTCCTCAGACTCACTGGATGCATAATGGTCCTTCCAGCTCCTCCTTTAATTAATATTACAGTTGTTCATAGTGATAACAGTCATTATTAGCCTCTCCCAGCTGCTTGTATTGTTTTTCTCTCCCTGGAAAACAGCATGTTTTATAGCAAAAATGTGAAAAAACTTTCTAGCCATTGAAAAAAATCGTGACTAATTGTTACCAATGGGCAAAAACAGCGACAAAATTAATCAATGTATTTAAAGGGGATTTTCCCATTTGGTTTTCATGGATTTTTTTGCAGTAACACAACAGGACCTTTTGCCCACCCCTAGTAATGAGGTGCAATTCTGGAGCAAACCAATTGTGTCATTGGAGATAAAATAAAATTGCCCAAATTTCCAATGATGGAAATTAAGCTTTTTAATTGGGCCTCTTCAATGCTAGAAATGATGGGGATCGCTTTAGCATTTAAGTGGTTAAAAAGCACATATCAATCAATTTCTTCTATAGACACAGTTATTTTCTCTAGAAGTGTCTTCTTTAGTTTATTGAATTGCACCATAGAAGTTTAAAGGGATAGTAATGTTTCATAATAAAAGCAGCTCTAATTAATCATCATAGTATTTGGACTTTGGAGAGTGTTATTTCAATTCTGTCAGAGTTGTAGTTCAAGAGTAATTCAATGACAAATTATTCCCCTCCCACTCCTTTTACTGATGTAACACTGTTCAGCCAGATCAGAAGGGAGGTGCCCAGGCAGACTGCAGAGAGGGACAATCTTCAATTAAGATAAGGGAAAAACCTGAAAAACTTGTCAAGGGGGGCAGGGATTTCATTGTTCTCATAGGAAGAAGATTGTCCCCTGCTGTTATCTGTCTGGTCTATGGACTACATTCCACATCTGAGAAGAGATGGCTTACACTAGGTAAAAGGGGCGGGAGGGGAAAATTTGCTTGTGAGTATCTCTCAAACCATAAAGGTTTGAGAGATAAGACTTATATCGTTCTTCATGTTTTTTTAATGCCTACAAAATAAAATAAAGATAAAACGAAGTATTACTATCCCTTTAAACATTTATTCAAACTACATTTTTTATCAAATTTCCCCAACAAGTTGGAAGATCAGACATAAGAGGGAAACTGATATTGGTTAAGTTTATCTATAAAGTAGTCAAAAAGAAAGTAAAAATTACCCAATTAGTGCTACAAAGATAGTTTATTTATACAGATTATTACCAAAGCAACAAGTAAAGAAAGCATAACAACCTGTCAGAACAGTAAGCAGATGATTTCTCGGTGCATATCAATGTCATGGCAGTTATATGTGACTCTGGAATCTTGTTGTGATATGTTGCTATGAGATAAGTCAAATTTACTGTAGTAACAGATATGCATATCATATGTAAAGTGAAAACATAACCAGAAAATATACTCATAATTAGAACATTTCAGCAATTTGCTTTGTAGATCAATTTGGAGGACATTGATACTTGTACTGGATACATCGATTTAGAACAATTCTCTGGAAGATGAGAATGAGTTTGTGTTAGTTACACCATAGTCTGTTATAAAACTAGCCAGTTTATTTTAGCATTATCATCACCTTTTTGTTCAAGAGCTTTAGAGATGTCAAAACCTTTTTGCTTTACATTGTGTAAGAGATGTCTCTAGAATGTAAGGGAATAATGGAGAAGATTCTTAAAGTTTCAGAAAAGGCTGACTTGAAAAATATCATTAAAACATATCAAGCAGTTCTTCTCTTTGATTCACATAAGCAATGACCAAGGCATGACCTTCTTTTTAAAGACATTGAGATATCTTAAAGGGATAGTAATGCTTGCTGTTAAGAAACTTTAATATTGTAGACATTAAAAATATAAATTCAAAGATGTATGCGTTGTCTCTCAAAAGTGTATAATTTGAGATATAAGCTGCTAACATTTCCCCCTCCCTCCCTTTTCACTGACGTCAGCTGTCTAGCTGACAGCAGTAAATTCAGGTCCAGTGACCCAATGGCAGCTCTTCTGTAGAGCTGAAATAGCTCTATCTAAAAAGAAATAATTCATTGAAATGGTTTACAAAGTGTGCCTGGTTTGCAAGCACACTTTGCAGACCTTTCCAATGAAGTATTTCTTTTTAAATAGCATTATTTTGGCTCTGCTGAAGAGCCACCAGATATTCCCGGGACCTAGATCTACTGCTGTCAGCTAGAGGCTGACGTTAGTAAAGGGGGGGCGTTTTAGTAGCTTATATCTCTCAAACTATACATGAGAGACAACGCATATATCACTGAATTTATATTTCTAATGTCTACAATATAAAGTTTCTTAACAGCAGGCATTACTATCCCTTTAAATGACATTCAAGAGGTTTCTGCCAAGGTCTCTGCTCTTTTCTACAACTGTAGGAATGTTCGTATTTAAGCATTTGGCTAACACCCACTCTTTTGATTGTTTGGGGTTTTTTTACATCATAACATTACTTTGTCTGAAAACTGGTTGGTTAAACATCAAATGAAACATGAAAAAAAATCATACAGAAAACAAATGTTGACTCTTCGAAAAGAGCCTTTTCATAAGAATACAAACCTTGAAGCATTGCTTCATTCATTACTACACTCAGGTGATACTATATCAGTAGAGTCTTCGTTGTCTAACAAAGTGGTTCTCAACCCTTGCCCTCAGGGCCAACTTTCAGGCCAGGTCTTAGCAATTTCCCTGCTACAGCACAGGCCTGTTAATCACAGGCTCATTAAAAGTGATTAACTCACATGTGCCTGTTAGTGGCCACTGAGGGCATGGGTTGACAACCACTGATTTAACATATGGAAAACACATACAAAAAGCATTAAAAAGTATTATGAGTATAGAAAGGGTTAAATTAAATTAACTGATTGTTACACATTGTAATATAACTAAAGATGACCTTGTATAACTCAAAACTTGAATATCTGAAGTTGATTTGAAGCTGATGTACTCAGGGGAATTGAAACAATTGTAGTGCAAATCTCTATTAATTTAAACAAAGCTTTTTCCTCTTGAATGAAGTAGAAACCTAAAGCACGATAGATATTTCTCTATTATTCAAGGTGTTAAAACCCCCATTTAAATCAGCTGGAATATCAATTTCTTACCTATGGTGCACTTAGGTTTCCCAGAATTATACCATTTCCTCTTAGTACATCAGCCTCTTTTAGGTGAGTATATGAATTCACCACAGGGGTGTCGCTGGAGTTAGCCTACAATGCCAGTGGATGGACTTAAACTTAGAAAGTATGATCACTATAGTACAAACTGGTGCACACACTCTGCCATTGTCAGGACTTTAATGCTAACAAGCTCTGTACACCAGCCCCACAGTATGCACAGGAAAGAGCATAAAACTACACTATTTCCTCTGTACTTTGTTTAGTAAACACAGGAGGTAAATATAATCAAGTTGATACCTTTATTGACTAACTAAGTAAAGAGCCATACAATCAAAATAGATATTGAAGAAAAAGCGCTCCTTAAAACTTAAGCACCCACAAAGGAACCACAAAAAAACAATACTATGACAGAAATAAACACACAGAAGTAGAATGGATGTACAGACAAAATGGAGTAAAAGACAGTGGTGGGAATGATATCAATGAATATTGGAAATATGATCCACAAATGAGTAACCAGTCTGAGACAGTGATCAGAAAAATGGACAAATGTAGCGTTACCAGATAATGGCTAAAATGAAATGGGATGAGATGAAGTTGAAACTGATGTACAGTCTGAATAAAGATGAGATGATAATGGATGAAGATGGTTTCTCAACTTGTAAAATGCAGCAGACAATTGAGCTGAAAAAGTGTCCTTGTCCACTTGAGGAATCGAGTCTGGATCTGTAACAACTCACAGGACAGAGCAAAAAGCAAGAAGAGAAAGCCAATCTAAGTGTAGACGTATAATAAAAAAATAAGCATTAAAAACAATAACAATTTTGCTCTCACAATTGCCTTTCTTCTCCGGATTACCACCTTACCATACAGGATAGCTAACTTATTCCTTAAGGACCAGAGTGTACCCAGAGAAGTTGGCAGGAGGTCGGGAGGACACAGAACGTTGGCGATTCAAGAGAGGGACCGTGTGATATGCATAAAGCCCAAGAAGGGCAATTGTGAGTGCAAAATTGTTATTGTTTTTAATGCTTATTTTTTTTAAAAGTCTACGCTTAGATTGGCTTTCTCTTCTTGTTTTTTGTGCTGTCCTGTGAGTTGTTACAGATCCAGACTCATAAGTGAAGAGCCAGTGGGATGAATTTTTGAGTATTATTCAATGCTTTTCTCTAGCCCTGCACCTACCTATCTCCGAATTACTAAGCTATATACTCCACAAAATCTTCCCTTAACATGCTTGCTCCAAGAATAGGGCAATGCGGCAATCTAGGGGTGTATCACAGTGCCCGTGCTTTTTTTCTGTCAGTCTCTGTGTGTTGCGCTCCCATTGGCTGAGCTTAGTTGGGCCCGCCTAGTATGGCCTTTTTATACTGGGCCTCTCACACCTGTCGGGTGCCCTTTCGTGGTGTTCCTGTACCAGTGCTACTGATTTACTGTCTTGCTGTGTTCCTGCGTTCCTGTGTACCGACTTGGCCCGTCTGACGACTCCGCTTCTGGTTCCTTCTCTGTGATTTGAACCGGCCTGGCTGACGTTCCTGCTCCGTGTCTTGACCCGGCTTGTCTGACGTTCCTGCTCTGTGATTCGACCCAGACTGGCTGACATCCTTGCTCCATGACCTGACCCGGCTTGTCTGAAGTTCCTGCGCTAAGTTCCGGCCCAGCTGTCCTGTTCCTGTTCACCGTGTCGCCTGGGAGACATTCTGACTCCCGCTTAGTCTGGCCCAGCCAGACTGAGTATCTCTGTGGCCTCCGTTACTGCTGAGCCTCCCGTTAACTCTTGCAGTGCTGTTGTGGCCTCCGTTACCACTGAGCCTTCCGTTAACTCTTTCAGAGCACTGTTGCCTCCGTTACCACTGAGCCTTCTGTTAACTCCTGCAGAGCACTGTTGCCTCCGTTACCACTGAGCCTTCCGTTACTTCCTGCAGAGCTACTGTTGCCTCCGATTACTTCTCTGGCAGTGAGCCCATGGTTGCGTTCCGTTCAGCTCTCGCAGAATACGGTTGCCTACGTTACAGCACTGGCAGGGTGCCATTGGCTCATTTCTTATCGCTCTTGCATAATACTGTTGTCTCTGTAACGGCAGCGGTCGGGTGTCATTGGCTCAATATTACCAGCTCTTGCAGAGTACCGTGCCTCCGTTACTGCACCGGTCGGGTGCCATTGGCTCAAAGATTACCAGCTCTTGCAGAGTACTGTGCCTCCGTTACAGCACCGGTCGCGTGCCCGTGGCTCAAGTCCGTTCAGCTCTAGCAGAGTATTGTGGACTCTGTTACTGCTACGGCAGAGGGTATAAGTCTCAGCACTGCTTTGCAGATCTAGGTGCTCATCTACATTTCGCACCACAGTCTCTTGATAGCCATTTACCATCATACTGGGCGTTTCCAAACACACCATATCAGAAACTGATTATTATCACTGGACTTTAACCCATGCTGTGCTGAACTTGCCATGTTATGCCTGACCTGTGACAGTATCTTATTATCCTACTCATTGTATACTGGGCCTGTGTGGGCATATGTCTATGACCTATATTTTCTGTCTATTCCACTGTGATACGCTATCGCCCTCTGTGGGTATTTTCATTGTGTCTTTTAATAAAACTGTGTTTTATTCTAACCTACCATGTCTGAGTGTCGTACAAACCGTTACAGGGTGTTTCAGTGCATTCCTTTCTTGAATACCTAATTTAATGCTATTTACCAGGCAAAAAGAGTTGTTACCATGTTAGCTGTACAAATACAGGAATACAAAAGGCAAGCATAGTCTAGTAGAGTCAATTTGATATTTTTATTGGCTAACTAAGCAAATTTAGGATACAAGCTTTCAAGATCTCTTAGGTCTCTCCTAAGGCATGTTATGTTAGAGACCTAAGAGATCTGGAAAGCTTGCATCCTAAATTTGCTTAGTTAGCCAATAAAAGTATCAACTTAACTATACTAGTCTATACTTGCCTCTTGTATTCCTGTATTTCTACAGCTAACACAGTAACAACTCTCATCTTTTGCTTAGTAAATAGCATTAAACTAGGTATGGCAGAAAGGAATGCACTGTAGACTTGTGCACGGGCAAAATTTTCGGTAAAATTCGAATTCGGACGAATTTTTTTTTTCTAATTCGGATGATCCTAATTTCGGACCGGGCCTATTCGATTCGGATGAAATTCTGATCCAATCCGAATTATTCGGCCAAATTTAACATGGGTTAAATTATAGCAGTGTGTCTCCGTGCACGCTGCTATCATTATTTGCAGACAGGGTGTGCATTTAGAAAAAGATCCATCCCAAAAACGGACATTGTCATACATTGAAAGTCTGTGCATGCCTCTACTCTAGCATGGGATGCCAGTCACAATGCAAACGTCGAACATCGAAAACCCATGCCTGTCATTCAATTTAGTATGTTCGAACATCGAAACCCCATGCCTGTCCTTCAATCTAGCATATGTTCGAACATCGAAACCTCATGCCTGTCATTCAATTTAGCATATGCTCGACATCGAAAACCCATGCCTGTCACATCCTACTCAACATAAGTGGTCGACTCGAATATGGACAAACTACATGTCACATTCTATGTTAGTACATGGGTAAAGATTAAGGTTTCATTTTCTGGTACCAGCCTCCTACCCTACTGTCCCTCTTTAGTACCCAAATTCCTCTCTCTCGTTTTCCTATCCTGATTTCCCCTCATATCAGATAACTCTATGTGTATATACATTGTAGAGTTTCATACTACATCAAGAATAAACATCAATGATTGTAATGTGATAGATGTAATGTGTTAACCCTTTGAGTGCCAGAGTGGTACGCAATGCATTGCAAAGCAATGCGTTGCATACCACTCTGGCATTCAAAGGGTTAAAAAGAAAAATTGAGACATTCTGTTGTGAACAAACTGCAACACAGGAGAGAAATAAAAAAAAATGCTTGACATCTATGCTGAAGAGGGGTCCACAGCATTGTCTTAGTATAGCAATATCACCGTTTTCCGTGAGTGTGCAATACAGGGCTCTACGGTAATTGCTGGGCATTTCCCAAAGTCATAATCAGGAGATGATGGGAGTTGTATTCTAACTACTGTTAGGAAACACATAAGTGATGCACATTCATCTCCCACCTAGAAATTATTTACACACGAGGCAACTCCCCCAAGTAATACCTAGCCCCTTTCCAAGTGAAAGGACTTCCAGAAAGGCTTCAGATCTCTTAGTGACTCACCTGTTATTGCCAGTCAGCGGGACCCGGAGAGTAGGAGGGGGTGATGCTATGGCTGCACGGCACGGTGCTCTAAGTTGGTCACTTGTCGCAATGTTGAAGTTCAGCCCGGCCAGCACCTTCTGGGTGGAGACACCTCACAGCAATCCTGTTCAGGACACATCATGCACTGTTGTGCACTCATACTAGGGATCCCAAATGTTTAGACTCATTTTGTACAGGGGGCACCCTCCTGTATTTGTAAAACCTCTCTAGCAAATCTGGGACAGTAGACCTATTTACTCAAGTCTTGACTTTAGGTGGGCGATAAACAATACAAAATAGGCATAATGTTTCACTATCACATAATTCACGTCACTGAAGCAGCCAGCAGGCATCGCCACTGAGTGAGCATAGGGCTGCCCGGCTGCTGACAGTCACACTGATGGGACACCCTGCAACACAGAAATGGCGGAAGAGCACAAAATAAACATGCTATGGGACGGCAAATTGCCGCCCCTGTCAAAGTGCCGCCTTGGTCCATGGACCCACTGGGACCCATGTAAGGGCCGGCCCTGTATTCGAACAAATACCTAATATTTTTTTATATTTTGCACAGGAACAAATATTACTTGCTCTTGCAGTGGCAATAACTGGAACTAATGCTGGCTGCCTACCTATGCCTAGCCTAATGCTACCTGCCTGCCTACACAACAACTGTACACTCTCTAATCTCTTCTCTCTCTGAGCTCCAACAACCCAATGAGGAAATGCAGGCTGTCTGTCTGTGTCATTAGTCCAACCCCCATCATGAAACGAAGAAGGCTATTCGAATACAGACAAAAGAGGGAAGTAGTGCATGAAACGGAGAATGGAATTGGACTAGAGACATGGAGGAAAAATTATGGAGGGAAAGTAATTGAGCGCGCACAGGAAGTACAAAATGTCCTGGTCAAAAGTAGTCAAAACTTTTGGAAATGTGTCGATTGCCGAACCTTCCGAAAGTTTCGACGAATTTCGGACCTGGGCTGTTCGGAGTCGGATCATTTTTTCCGAATGACCCTTGAGTTTCGGATTGGCCGAATGTCTCCGAATTACCCCATTTGCGACGAAATCCGAATGTCTCCGAATGAATTTGCACATGTCTAATGCACTGAAACACCCCTAGATTGCCTCATTGCCCTATTCTTGGAGCAAGGATGTTAAGGGAAGACTTTGTGGTGTATGTAGGTTAGTAATTTGGAGATATGTAGGCGTAGGACTAGAGAATTAGCACTGAATCATACTCATACATTCATTGCACTGGCTCTTCGCTACATATGTTCTAGCTCGTGAAGATGTACTGAAAATGTAACCTCTTGCATGCTAAGAAGCGCTCCAAGAATTGTTTTCCAAAGTTATGGGCACCACTCCAGCACTCAAAGAGTTAAAAATCTGTTATTTACGTAAACTGTCAACCATTTAGGTTTGAGAAGAGATATCCATCGCATTGCAGCACAATGAACTGGATCCCTCTCTGTCATTTAAAGAGCTAAAAAAACAAACTCTATGAACCCCTGAACGACCAGGGCCTGGGAAGTAACCTTCCCTGAAGGACCACTTTGGTGTTTTCTACCCGCCGGTACATGTGATGCGTTGTGTGTATTGGAGTGCCTTGTTGGGGACTGAGAGAGATCGCTCCAGTCTTGGAGCAGTCAATTTCAGTCCCTGTTTTTACATACAGTGCTCCTGATGTATTATGACATACTAGTTGTAGAGCCCGTCACACGGGCCACAGTGCCACTGCCACCCGGTCGCGGGGCAGTCATGAGCAGTAGAGACTGCCCGTGCTGCGGCTGCATCCAGCTCTGTATCAGCTGCGGTGCGGGCAGTCTCTACTGCACATGACTGCAGCACGAGCAGCAGTGTCTACTGCGCATGATGTGGCGTTACACACGTTTTAGCAAATTATTATATAGGATTATGAACTTCACTGCTACTTAAGGCAAAACTGCGTGACGGTCATAGCACCACACACGGACATTAAGGTGTTAATTCAAGAAATACGTTTATGTGTTGAAAAACATGGCATTATGAAAGTGTCATAGGTAAAGCGTGGTATTAGAGTAAAAATGATTACTTTATTAGCTAACTGATTGGCTCAGCCAATAAAGCTTTCATTTTTACTCCACCGATCTCCTGCATTATGATAGTAATGCATGTATGTTTTATAAAGCTATGCCATTTTGAGAGTGATTTTCTACATTATCAGCTTCATTTGCACATAATTGACCAAATGAGCTTCTGTAACTGTTGTAGAAACATCTACACTGGAATTCTACAGTCTGCAATTGATCTTTTTGCATTTTAACCAACCATAGTTAAATAGTATTTAAATTCTGCATTGCAGAATGTCAGCCCTACTTCTCTGTTTTCGCTTTCCACTTCTATCTACCGAGCCTGTGTATTCCCAGAGGTACCCCCACTCACTCACAGTTTTTATTGACTGCCATGGATATAATCTTAGGCTTTTTAATCCAGAGCAGACAGCAGTTCACACTGTTCTGAAGGAAATGGAGCCTCGGAAAGGCACAAAATAATTAAAAGTTGTAAACTGTGAAACAGAAGGAGGAGATAAGGAGGAAAAGCTTTAGGTGGCAGCTCAACCAGAAAACTGAGAATTAGTTACTCGGCATTTCTTTCCCAGATACACTCCTCCTCACTACCACTCAACCCCTCCCTCATTTTCTAAGCATCTGTCAGAAGAGACACTGCAGGAGAGGTAAATGCAATGCACTCATACATGTACCCTTATCATTACGTGAGCCACAACTGAAGAAAACGCATTATCTTAAAGGAAAACAAGCAAATAAAAATGAAATAGGTTTATATAACTTTAAATGTCATGAATTTGCTGCTAGCATATGTAAAAATAATTATAACTAAGTATTCATTTTGCATACCCCTAAAATATTGTCTTAAGCTTGATGTTATGCATGTATAAACTGTCCTGTGCAAAGCACACTCATTTTGTTTGTGCTGTTTGTAATGAGAGACGGGGAGCAATTGCCCCGTGGGCCAGTCATATGCTTGGGCCAATGGGATCCTGCCTCACTCAATCCCCCCCTTGCTGCTGCAACTGGAGATACAAAAGTGATACCAGAGAGCTTACTTTTGAAATGGAGCTGCACAAATGATACCACAGAGCTACAACATATGGAGCTATACTCTCAGCATAATCAATTTATCTTGTAAGCTATATGGTACCACAAGTGTACATCCATTTTAATTGTAAACTATGATGGGAGTGGAGCGGGACAGTGGGTTTGAATGATAGTAGAAATGGGCCACTTGATTCTATTTGCCCCCTGGCCACAAGTTGCCAGCCCTCCCCTGATGAGAGATATGAGTTAGATTCACTTAATGTATGAAATCAGTGACCATTTTGCTTGTATTAATAAAGGTTGTGATCACAATGTGTTTATTGACAGTCCTGGATGATCATCTCTAGACTGCTGTGGTGCTTGGAGCCCTTGATACAGCAGCAATGGTCGCTCCCTCAGTTCATATTTAAGACTAGATTTTGGGCCTCAGAACCCAAATACGGAAGTTTTACAGAGATTAACATATTTATATAACCACAGTTAATGTTGGGGTCTTAGTGTTCCTGTGAAGGGAAATGAACACCTAAAAATGAAATTGGCGGATATAACTTTAAATATTACGGATGTAGAGCCAACAAATGTACAGATCAGTCCTCCTAAACTTTATAACGTGTTAACTGGTCTATTTTGTGTGATTTGTTATGAGAGATAAGAGCTGAAGTAAGTGAATATATTGTGATAAGTGCCAATTGCTCTTATATTCAGAAAGTTTGTTATCTTATCTCAACCCACTTGTAGACAATCCTGGACAATCAGCTTAGATTGCTGTGGTACTTGGAGCCCTGTGAAAAATCAGGAATGTCTTCTCCCTTAAAGGGGAACATTCATCTCTTAAAAAGTTTTTACCATATATTTAGTTATTAACCCTTTGAGTGCCAGAGGGGTATGCAACACATTGCTCACCCCTCTGGCACTCAAAGGGTTAAAGTAGTATTAGGAAACTTTTTTTTTTTTATGTGCTTTTAAAGATATTTAATTTTCAAGCTGCTCACTTCCACATAATGCGGCACACTGAATCTTCGGCACAGCTCTTCAGGACTTCCCAGTGATACTTAACTCTCCTCCCACCTCCCTCCCAGCTGCCCCAGTGAGCGCGTTCACACTTCCCTTCAGTGTGGTGGGAATCGCTTCTATCATTACAGCAAGCTCTGATTATCATTATACTGAGGTCTAATGATAAAGTAACTGGAGCTTGCTGTAATGATAGAAGTGATTTACACCACACCGAAAGGAAGTGTGAACACGCTCCCTGGGGCAGCTGGGAGGGAAGTGGGAGGAGAATTAAGTAGCACTGGGTATTCATAAAGAGCTGCGCCGAAGATTCAGTGTGCTGCATTATGCGGAAGTGCACAGCTTTAAGATTAAATATCTTTAAAAGAAGCTAGTGGCGAGTGGAAATTTTGAGCCCTGTATATATATATATACATATATATATATATATATATATATATATATATATATATATATATATATATATATATATATATATATATATATTATACAGTGCCTTGAAAAAGTATTCACCCCCCCTTGGCATTTTTCCTATTTTGTTGCATTACAACCTGGAATTAAAATGGATTTCAATTTGGATTTCATGTAATGGACATGCACAAAATAGTCCGAATTGGTGAAGTGAAATGAAGAAAAAAACTTGTTTTAAAAAATTCTAAAAAATAAAAAATGGAAAGTGGTGCGTGCATATGTCTTCATCCCCTTTGCTATGAAGTCCCTAAATAAGGTCTGGTGCAACCAATTACCTTCAGAAGTCACATAATTAGTTAAATACCATAAAGTCCACCTGTGTGCAATTTAAGTGTCACATGATCTGTCACATGATCTCAGTATATATACACCTGTTCTGAAAGGCCCCAGAGTCTCCAATACCACCAAACAAAGGGAGCCATGAAGATCAAGGAGGTCTCCAAACAGGTCTGGACCAAAGTTGTGGAGAAGTACAGATCAGTGCTGGGTTATAAAAAATATCCCAAACTGTGAACATCCCACGGAGCACCATTAATCCATTATTAAAAAATGGAAAGAATATGGCACCACAACAAACCTGCTAGGAGAGGGCCGCCCACAAAAACTCAAAGATCAGGCAAGGAGGGCATTAATCAGAGAGGCAACAAGGAGACCAAACAACCCTGAAGGAGCTGCAGAGCTCCACAGCGGGGATTGGAGTATCTGTCCATAGGACCACTTTAAGCCATACATTCCACATAGCTGGGCTTCATGGAAGAGTTGCCAGAAGAAAAAAATAAGCAAACACTTTTGCTTTTTACCAAAAGCTATGTGGGAGACTCCCCAAACATATAGAAGAAGGTACCCTGGTCAGATGAGACTAAAACTGAGCTTTTTGGCCATCAAGAAAAATGCTATGTCTGCTGCAAACCCAACACCTCTCATCACCCTGAGAACAGGGTGAACAGGGATGTTTTTCATCGGCGGGGACTGGGAAACCTGTCAGAATTGACGGAATGATGGATGGTGCTAAATACAGCAAAATTCTTGAGGGAAACCTGTTTCAGTCTTCCAGAGATTTGAGACTGGGACGGAGGTTCACCTTCCAGCAGGACAATGACCCTAAGCATACTGCTAAAGCAACACTCGAGTAGTTTAAGGGGAAACATTTAAATGTCTTGGAATGGCCTAGTCAAGGCCCAGACCTCAATCCAATTGAGAATCTGTGGTATGACTTAAAGATTGCTGTACACCAGAGGAACACATCCAACTTGAAGGAGCTGGAGCAGTTTTGCCTTGAAGAATGGGCAAAAATGCAAGTGGATAGATGTGCCAAGCTAATAGAGATGTACTCCAAGAGACTTGTAGATGTAATTGCTGCAAAAGATGGCTCTACAAAGTATTGACTTTGGGGGGTGAATAGTTATGCAAGCTCAAGTTTTCTGTTCTTTTGTCTTATTTCTTGTTTGTTTCACAATAAAAAATATTTTGCATCTTCAAAGTGGTAGGCATGTTGTGTAAATCAAATGATACAAACCCCCCAAAAAATCCATTTTAATTCCAGGTTGTAATGCAACAAAACAGGAAAAATGCCAAGGGGCAGGGGGTGAATACTTTTGCAAGGCACTGTATATCACCATATCACCCTGGTTGATTTTAGGTGTTTGAGCTCCTTTAACCTCTGCATAACAAGTGAGGCATGGATAACCTCAGATACATAGTGTTGGATATTCTCTTTTTTACTCTTAGTACTATTATTATATATTTATTGAGCACCAGCAAATTCCACAGTGCTCTACAATGGGATGCCAAACAATAAACAGTAAGGTGAATGTACTGAGAAGTGGTGCAGTTCTAAGAAAAAGCTACTGTACTGCAGGAGACAAGATAATATTCATAGTGATTTAAATTGGGCTTTTAACCACATGAAAGGTACAGAGCTCTCCAGTGTATTGCTTTGTTTCCAAGAGATGTTTTGTGTGTATATATATATATATATATATATATATATATATATATATATATATATATATATATATAGCATGAGGGCCTCCTCTGCAGGCCTCCAACAACTTCAGTCCTCTGCCTTTTGTTGTCACTGTGTATCTGCAAATTTGATAATTTAATCTACCCATCTTGTCTTTGGTCTTCTTTTTGGGTACTTAGCATTGAGTGTAATCCATTCCATAATGCATTTGATCCATCTACTGTCTGGTCTTCTTGCAATGTGGCCTGCTCATTTCCATTTCAGGCACTTTACTCTTTCAATGATGTCATAGATCTTTGTTTGTTGACAAATCCATGCACATGTTTTTCTCTCTCTTTTTGTTATGTTTTGAATTTGAGCTCTATACTTCTCTGCATAACCTTACATTTTTGTATGGTTTTGGTATTCAGTCTCCATGTTTCCATACATAAGAACTGAGAGGACGCATTGGTCAAAAACCTTTCACTTGATGCAGATTGGTAAATTTGTCTTAACCCCTTAAGGAATGGGAAAATCAGAGGTGGATTTGACTTAACCCCTTAAGGACCGGGAAAATCAGAGGTGGATTTGACTTAAGGACCGGAGCAATTCTGACCTTTTTGACTATGTCTTTGTTCAACAGTGTTTTCCCTCTTAGGCTTTTATTTCACCCCCATAAATGATATACTGTTTTTTTACAAACAAATAGGGCTTTCCTTTGATACCCCACTTATATGGATAACCCACCATTT
The DNA here is from genome assembly GCA_037306005.1 of Rhinophrynus dorsalis. Lineage (NCBI taxonomy): Eukaryota > Metazoa > Chordata > Amphibia > Anura > Rhinophrynidae > Rhinophrynus > Rhinophrynus dorsalis. Next base: position 63,202,489 of record CM074721.1, on the reverse strand, counting down.
ACTTTATTAAAATTAAAGAAAAATGTAAAAAAAAGTAAAAAAAACCACCATTTTTGTTTTTTCTCTTGGGATCAATTGGGCGCAAAGGGTTAAATTTGTATGGAGACTGCATGAAAGGTATGACTAGTCAGTCATACCTACAAAATGTGCAGTTTAAAGTGGCCACTGTCCCCCCTGGATGAAAATCCCCATGTCCCTTTTTCCCACTTTTTTGTTCATTACATTTGGTGGTGTGTGTAAGTGTATTACATGACTCCACAACAATCACACTTCCAATTTTGTTTCTTGAGATGTTTTTTTTTTTTAAATAAAATATTTTATTTGTAAAAAAAAAAGTGTGTTGTTTTTATTAAAAAAAAAAAGTGTATTTAGCAGGTCAGAAATTGACCTGCATCTAGCCATCCTCCTGCACCAGCAGTGAAGGGGTTAACACCCCCAGCTGCTGTATTTTTTATTTCCACTAGGTGTCTCCTCCCTGCTTCTCTGTCCCTTACTTTGATGTAAGGGATGCATTGGCAGAGAGGAGACACTAGAGGCAGTAAGTAGCACTGCCTCATTTATTGTTTTAGAATGCCGGTACATGTGATCGCTGACGCAGCGATCACATGACCTGGCACAACCGATGGAGGCTGAGACTGAACTGTCTGGTACTGGACCGCTCAGTCTCAGCCTGGATTGAATGGTAGCAGCGTGCACGGCGGCGCGCTGCTACCATTTAACACTTGATGTACCAGGACCGTCAGTGGTCCTTAAAGCAAATTTACCCTTGACGGTCCTGGTACGTCAAGGGTCGCTAAGGGGTTAAGGACCGGAACAATTCTGACCTTTTTGACTATGTCTTTGTTCAACAGTGTTTTCCCTCTTAGGCTTTTATTCCACCCCCATAAATGATATACTGTTTTTTTTACAAACAAATAGGGCTTTCCTTTGATACCCCACTTATATGGATAACCCACCATTTACTTTATTAAAATTAAAGAAAAAGGTAAAAAAAATGTAAAAAAATACCATTTTTGTTTTTTCTCTTGGGATCAATTGGGCGCAAAGGGTTAAATTTTTATAGAGACTGCATGAAAGGTATGACGAGTCAGTCATACCTACAAAATGCGCAGTTTAAAGTGGCCACTGTCCCCCCTGGGTGAAAATCCCCATGTCCCTTTTTCCCACTTTTTTGTTCATTACATTTGGTGGTGTGTGTAAGTGTATTACATGACTCCACAACAATCACACTTCCAATTTTGTTTCTTGAGATGTTTTTTTTTTTAAATAAAATATTTTATTTGTAAAAAAAAAAGTGTGTTGTTTTTATTAAAAAAAAAAAAAAGTGTATTTAGCAGGTCAGAAATTAACCTGCATCTAGCCATCCTCCTGCACCAGCAGTGAAGGGGTTAACACCCCCAGCTGCTGTATTTTTTATTTCCACTAGGTGTCTCCTCCCTGCTTCTCTGTCCCTTACTTTGATGTAAGGGACGCATTGGCAGAGAGGAGACACTAGAGGCAGTAAGTAGCACTGCCTCATTCATTGTTTTAGAATGCCGGTACATGTGATCGCTGACACAGCGATCATATGACCTGGCACAACCGACGGAGGCTGAGACTGAACGGTCCGGTACTGGACCACTCAGTCTCAGCCTGGATTGAATGGTAGCAGCGTGCACGGCGGCGCGCTGCTACCATTTAACACTTGACGTACCAGGACCGTCACTGGTCCTTAAAGCAAATTTATCCTTGACGGTCCTGGTACGTCAAGGGTCGCTAAGGGGTTAAAGACAGTACTGCTAAGTTTTCCAAATGCTTGCTTCCAATTTTATTTGTTTCTCAGGTTCCATCATGGTGTTTCCATTTGTTGACATTTCCTGTACAAGGTAAGCAAACTTGTCAGCTTCTTCTATCTCTTGTCCATCTACAGTAATTTTCCTTGGTACGGCAAATTTGTTAAACATGACTTGAGTTTTGTTGATATTCATATTCAGACCCACATTTTTGCTTGCCTGTTGTACCTTTTAAATGTCTTCTTGCAGTTCTTCAGGACTACTGTGGAAGAGTCTGATATAATCTGCATATGTAAGTGATGTAGGGAGTCTCCACTGATCTTAAAGGGATAGTAAACCCCCCAAAAAACTTTAAGGAAACTTATAGGAATAATAAAAACATACTTAACACCCTCATTCCCATCTCTCAAACTGTTATAGTTTGAGAGATATAAGAAAATAAATACCTCCGCTCCCTCCCCTTTCTGCCTGATGAGCTGTAAAGCTGTCAGAGTCAGAATCCGGTCTCCCGACTGTAGGTGGCTCTTCAGGAGTGCTGTCATCTAGATATCTAACTATAATTACTTAATCGGTATGGTCTACAATGTGTGCCTGGCTTGCAAGCCCACGTTGTAGACCATTCTGATTAAGTAATTATAGTTAGATATCTTGATGACAGCTCTCCTGAAGAGCCGCAGTCTGGTTCCGGAAGCAGGATCTTTTGAAGTCCGCTATACAGCGAACGCATGAGAAGGGGGAGGGAGCGGAGGGTTTTATTTTCTTACATCTCTCAAACCATTATGGGAATGAGGGCGTTAAGTATGTTTTTATTATTCCTATAATTTGGCTTAAAGTTTTTCGGGGTTTACTATCCCTTTAAGTTCTTTTTTGCCCCATTTTAGTTTGCAGAAGATTTATTTTAAACAAGTTTTGGGGAGATTGTATATCCTTTTCTGCCTTTTTCTATTTTGGTCTCAAATTTATTATTGTTGACCTGTATTGATGAAGTTGCATTTTAATATATTGATTGGGGGTTATTGAGTTCAATCCATTCCTTGGTTGATCAGGGCATCAAATGTTGCTTGCTTTTTCACTGAGTCAAATGCCTTTTGGTGTTCAATAAAGACTAGCAATAATGGAATTTTGTATTAATTATGTTACTTTATTACTTATTGCACTCTCTGGATATAGTTCATTGTACTGGAACCACTCCTAAAGCCTGCTTCTTTCTTAGGTTGTGCCACAATAAATATTGTATCCATTCATCTTCTTAATACCTTCGTGAAAACCTTTCAGCCCACTCTTGGTTAGTAGTTTTTAGATATGCCTTTTCACCTTTTTTTGTGCGGTAGGATGACTTCTGCATTTTTCCATGTTTCAGACACTTTGCCGAGTAGTAGGCATATTGAAAATAGTTTAACTAGGGTTTTTAATAAGGGTTGACCTCAGGCTTTCAACATTTCAATAGTAACTTTATCAGGTCCAGCTGCTTTCTCATTTCTCATTTATTTCATTGCAGTTTCTGCTTCTTCTTCCAAAAGTTCTGGCACAGCTTCAGCCTCTGGCACTGCATTTAGTTGTTGTCCTTCATCCTTATAAAGATTTTAATACAATTCTTCCACTCTTAGTATTTGTTGTGTTTTTTGCTGTTGTACCATCTTCAAGTGTGGCCATCTTTAGTTTTGCTTTCTTTATCCCGTGATTTTCTTCAAGTGTCTTTTTGATGATCTCAGCATTGAACTTGCGTGTTTCTTCTGTTATGTGCTTCCTGATGGTCTTGCACAATTTTACGTATTGTACCCTGTTTCTAATATTACCATTTTGATGGTAATGATCATCAAATGCCTGTGTTTGAGTAGATTTGACATTTTCTTGAAAATAGTGCTGTTTATGGGAAGACATGTATGCTGGGTGGAATTTGACATGTTAGATACACCTTTAATGAACAGCTTGAAACTGTGGGATGCAAATACAGATGGCCATGAAGGGTGAGATAAAGATATGAAATGCTGAATTCCATCTAAACAGTTTAATAGACAGTGGTGATAGTCTGAGGGCTGAATGACAATAAGAAGCAAATACTAATGTGACAGAAGGGGAAAAGGGTTGGATAGGGTTAGTGTGAAGGAGAAAATTCTGAAAAGCTGACCAAGCTCTGCAGTACGCTCATCTGGTATTCGGGGCTAACCCCTTATGAATTATGTCTTGAACAAAAGAGATGATGATCTCTAGCTTGATATCAGCTCCACCAACGCTGGAGGAGAGATTGGAACGTGGGTTGGCTTCCAGACGGAGTTGGAAGAATTCCTGTAATTGAAAATATGACAGAGCATCAGCTTCCTTGTTTGCTGACCCTGGAATGAATACTCAGTGTGACAGAAGGGGAAAAGGGTTGGATAGGGTTCGTGTGAAGGAGAAAATTCTGAAAAGCTGACCAAGCTCTGCAGTACACTCGCATGGTATTCGCGGCTAACCTCCTCTGAATTATGTCATGAACCGAAGAGATGATGATCTCTAGCTTGATATCAGCTCCACCATCACTGGATGAGAGATTGGACGTGGGTTGGCTTCCAGATGGAGTTGGAAGAATTCCTGTAATTGAAAATATGACTTCCTTGTTTGATGACCCTGGAATGAATACGTAATAAATTTGAAAATTATATTTAAGAGAAAGTTTCATCAGTTTCCTAAGGAAAAACATGATAGAATGTGACTTTGTTCAAGATAAATGCGGTGGATTGGTTATCTGTATAAAATAGACGGCTTCTCCTGACCAATGAGTTCCCCACACAGAGGCTGAAGCCACCATAGGATAAATCTCAAAAAGGGGTGAAATCTTTCAGAATGAAGGCAAAGCCATAACTTCAGGAGGCCAAGATTTCAGAGAACCATTCTCTGAGAAATTATGCGCATGGCGAATGTAAGGTGACCTATCAAGGATTGTAGTTCAAGCCTTGTGCAATATGTTTTATTAGAGAACTGTCCTATCAGATCGTGTATGTGTGAAACTTTTCCTGGGGTAAACTAGACTCTGCCCCTGACAGGCCAGCTCACCGACCCACTTGGCGTTTTGTACGCACGAGGTTTTTCACCCAAGCCGGTAGTACTTATACTGCTACTGTATACCCAATATCACCACTTCAAATTGGATCAACCCTTATGGGCATATCATTGTGTGGACAGATTATTTTCTTAGACTCAAACATCTGGAAGGAGAACATCCAAACAGATAGCAGGAAGCAGCCGGACCAGTATACAGGACCAACGGAGGACGCAGTTCGTTGGCTATAACGGGAGAGAGACCCGCTTGATGAGCATAAAGCCCAAGAAGGGCTATTGTGAGTGCAATTTATTACTTTGTTTTTAAATTTTATGAAAACTATTACACTTAGATTACTGTTTCTCTTTCTCTTGTTATGTGCACTGTGCTTCAAGTGTTCCCAAACCCAGACCTGCAATTAGTGGACAAGGTCACTATACACTGACTCCTGCTGCAATAACCAGAGAATCGACTAATTTCAACATTTCCATCATAGTTTCATCCATCATATGTTCATATCCATTGACTGATCATTTCATCCCCATCTTTCCATCCTCATTTGATCCAGACTGTGGGTACAAACTGACTAGTTCATTCTAATTTTCTCATCAATCTTAATAACTTACCATCATTTTTCCTATTTCTCATAAGTATATGTTTTATGTAATATTATATGTAACCCCTTTGTGATATTATCACCATACGGAATTTTATATTCAATTTACTTTTATTATTATTTTTATGTTTGTTTAAGACTAACTTTAATTTTCAGTCCAGGTTGTATTGCCACTGGAGCGCTCCACCTTTGGAATAATCCTATTTCCTTTTAGACTCAAATTTCACTGAGTCCAATTTGATACCCATGAATTCTACAGATGTACCCAGTCCTGATGTCTTATTACTTGCTAACGGGATGCCTAGATCTGAAACCAGTGAGACCAGCTTGCTAAGGCTCGTTAGAAACTGATCATAAGTTTCAATTAGCAAGAAATTGTCTAAATAATAAAGTGCAATAGTACATCTAAAGTGATTGATAAGCAGCCAGCATAACATATCAGCAAATATGTCAAAAGCTTAGGACTTCTTTGCAACTGAAGTTGTTGAATGCTGAAAAAATATTGTTTACGCCACTTATTGCCCTGCAAATACCATAACGATGGGTGAACCGGCAGGAGCTTAAACACATCAGCAATATTAGTCTTGGAAAGCAAACACAGAAGGCCTGCCTGTTTAATGTGTTTGATTGCATTGTCTATGCTTGTATATTCTAAGGAGTGTTCTTCTGAAGGTATCATAGAATTGATGCTAGGTATTGGGGAGGAGTGGGGCCCAAAAGTCAATGATGAGTCTCTTCTTTTGGGAAAACTTTCTAGTAGCAATACATACAGGGTTAACCCTCCATATGTGGAAGGGAGGAGCTGAGAATGGACATATGATGAACCCTTTACTCAGCTCTTTAGCCAACAGACCGTCTATCACTTCACTTCACTGAAATTGCCAAGACCAAATTGGGGGATTCAAAAGAGGCGGATGGACACTCTATAATTCCTGTGTGGATTCCTTCTAGAAATCCTGAAATAAGCCTGTGAGAGGTTGCAGTCAGGGTGTTGAGCCAATAACAACTGCAACATATAGATGTTAATAGATTTATTTTGATCAGAGTTACATGGGCATATGGTTTTAGAGTGTGCTTTACGACAAACAGAACATACGTGCAATAATCGGCAAGCATTGAAAAAACATCCCTTTGTATTAAATTTGTTACAGATAAGGGAACTTCCTAAATAATGGACAGATCTCCCTAATGTATCCCGCTGAGAAAGGGCTGGAACAGGAGCTGGGGCTGGTGGGGGGGCTGGAATTGGGAAGGATGAACCTGGAGTAACACTGCTTGTAGAGGACAGCTGAATGGCATAGATTAGTTAAGTGGTATGCTGACTGGCTAAGAGCAGGTAGCAACTTGAAGGCCTGCAAAATGGTGGCAAAATAATTAATTATTCAGAACACTCAAATTTGTGATGAAGTTAAATTACACCAAGGCCGAAAAAGATCTATGATAATCAAAACAGGTGTAACCAACTTATCTATATCCTACATTGACTACCAAGTACAGATATTGGTCGAACTCCTGTCTGCGGTGAGGTTGGGCCGAACACAATATATCTCAAAAGACACTGAAAACAAGAACAAATTCAGGAATGGATAGTTTTTTGCTCAACTTAGGATCCCTCGCTTTCAGCGTCATGGAAATGTCTGCTTGAGAAGCTATCTTTGATAATGTCTCTCCTGATATGGGCCTGGACCAGTTAAGTAGATGTAATGAGAGGAGACTGACTCACGACCGTACCAGCTTGGGGAATGGCTGCTTGGTTGGCTGGGGACTGTACTGACCGGATACATAAAGTCTCCAGGGTGCATACCCTGGTTTGAATATCCAGTATGGCTGAGCTGAGGCCAGTGAGCATCTGGGTGATTTACTGGAGCTGAGGTAGGTGGACTACTGTAGGACAAGGGGAGAAAGGGAGGGGGAGGCCGGGGGAAACAAAAAACAAAATAATTTGGCTTTATGTGTCGAGGTGGCATAAGGGATATGGCGTTGAGATAATTCTGCATTGATTCTGTTTTTGGTCCGTCTCTTAGTGTCGATGCCCTGACACTTGGTGTCGCTGGGACTTTGAGTGTAGATCTCTCAGAGTCAGGATTCTTCCATTCTGAAAGATAAGAACAACAAAATTGCCAACTATCAGCATAATATATTTCATATTAACAAGTGGATGATAAGCATGCCTCCATAGCCAACTAAATATGAGGGACCTGAGCCGTAGACTGAAAGGTGGAATAATTTGGAATATCGGTGCAAGACTCGTGCTGTGAAACTTAATGATTAGTGATAGTTACATGAATGTGCATGCACTCATGCAATTGCACACAACACACATGCCCACCCATACATAAACACATGTACAGACACAGGACATTATTAACCACATAAAGTTAATCATTGTGGCTTGTTGGAGTTAGTTAAACATGATTTAAAAGGTGAAGCACACGTGAACAACATCCAGACTGTATTCCTACCTTCGGGCTCTAAAAAGAGGTAAGGAGGAGCCAGATTATGGTGAAATCATCAACCTTCAGCCTCTACTGAAGAGATAAGGAAGATGTGTGGCAGTATGCTAAACTCGTAGCACTCCTACCAAATGCTAATTTGACAAGTGCAAATAGCATAACCTTGTAATAAGGTGAATTGACCAGGCAACATAGCTGGACTGAAATTTCCGTCCTCTGTGAAGAGGTGAGGAATACTTAAACAAACTAAAGAGGAAAGCCAACTTTTGGCCCTTATAAAAAAAAGCTGATCTTCCTACTATAAAAAGAGTGTAAGTCCACCTTCGGCCTCTAACGAGAGGTAAAGATGAAGACTGCTTACTGATCTTTTCGGAAAAAGTGTCCACCTTTCCCCCTAGAATTTGTCAAGAAACACCTTCAGCCTCAATTGAGAGGTAAGGAATATATATTACTATAGTTACTGTCACCCCCTTCGGCCTCTTGCGAAGAAGTAAGGTATAAAGATTTGAAAATGCTAGAATCTACCTTCGGCCTCTATAAAGAGGTAAGACAAACTTGTACACTCTGGTTACTAATTACCAGCCTCCCTAACCTCATTAACTTCTAAGGGGAAGCAGTGAGGAAGTGAGAAAGTAGTTGAGTCATCAGGCTATTCTAAGAGAAAACATCTTTCAGTCACCATGCGGTGTTAAGGGGATTTTTACTTAGAAAATTGGTCCTTGCCAACCCTTGGCCCCCTTCAGAAGAGGTAAGGAAGGCAAGAATTATATGGCACGAATAACCTGAACCACTATCTCTGTGCAGAGGTAGGGTTGTTTTTTGGGGTTTTTTTGATGGTTCACCTACTGTTAATCTAAATTAACTAGGTGATCACGTGACATTAAGACATGCTCCATGCTGTGAAGGTTGAAATTATAGAAAAACGTAACCTACCTTAATACTGAGAAGGAATAGACACCCAGTACAATGGCATTTCAAAAGGGATTTGCTATGATGCAATGTGGACACTGAGATAAAGAGGAAAATAAATAAAAGGGAAATAATGTTATAACTGAAAAAATAATATTCTGTATATAACATACCCTCAAACTAGGCTAAGGAACTGAAGGTCAAATTGACAGGATGGCTTATTCAGATGTCGTGAGGTGAGAACCTATACAACATAATAGAGGTTATTTGGGAAAACTAATTAGAGTATATATCCGTTATTATCTATATGCCTTACTGAGATAAACAATAGCTGATCTGATGTAGACCTAGACCGGTAGTAGTGAGACTAGATCCGCCTATAATTAAGTGGATATAGTTAGAGGCAGAATGGAACATAGCACAATAAAACACAAAGAAAGTAATAAATACTTTATCTTAAAGAAGAGGTTGAGGCACACTCTCTAAAGCACAAGACTGGTTCCTGGCAAAACCTGCAATAAAATAAAATAGACTACTTGGAACATCTTGAGGCTTCTATAGTACTCACAGTAACTTCAAAATATTGCTATGAACCTGTTTAATTACATTTCTAGCTTATAGGAATAGGATGGTGATCATATCACTATATACTGCACCCAGTACTAATTGTCTGACATGATCTATTCTTGATATAATGTTATAAACTCTTATTTTTTGCCTTTATGTCATAATGCAGAATGAATAAGGGGAACCAATACTGCCCTATACCTTTCCAGTTAATAACCTATGTAGGTAGATTGTAGGCAAATCTAAATATGAAAGGAACAGACACTTAGATTAGTGTATTGAATTTAATATTTAACCACAATACTTCAGTGTACCAAACCCCAACTCAGTTTTTTAACCTCTTACATATACCACCTAAAACTGAAGGCATTCAATAGGTTAAAGTGCGACTGAATCCTTTAAATTATGAGCCAATGTACCTAGGTGCATAAAACTATATCTTCCACCTGGAATTAAGGAACACTAATAATAAAATATGACTTGATATCATGTGACATTCATAGATATAGAAGTAAACATTCCTATACTTTAGTACAGCATGTGATCACTAAGACTTGACATCCTGAATGCTGCCCCTATGACAGTCAGAGCAGAAGACGAAAGAACTGGAGGGGTAGAAATAAGAGCCCCTTTCCTTTTCTCCCTTCTGCTACCGATCACAGAGTTCCCGCTGCTGTGGAAGTGGTTTAGTTAATACCTTCCTAACGAGTAAGGGACGGAAAGGCTAATCAAGCCAAAATGGATCATGTAAGTTACCCGGGGTGAGGGGAAAGAGGGAGGATTAGCTGTGAGCTCCACTACCTGACTGTGGATGACGTAAAGAAAGGAGACAGCCTCTGGATCTACCAGAAGTGATGAGTCTTCACTTCCTCTTCCAGAAACAAATACTCCTGAGCTCACAGGGAGCTTTTGGTATATAAAGGTCCTTACGCCCCTCCCATAAATCCAGGCATGGCCTTAAACTTATATCGCCTCATACACATTTTAGTGATTTTTAGACAATGCTCACCATTTTATATCAACTGCATAAAAAGAGGAAATGGGGTCATATAGAAGCCAAGCACTGGAAATCCCCGATCATTTTTTTTTTCTGTGTGATGTCACTAACAGGGACTTTGGAAAGATGCTGTCATGCCTCTGGGAAGGTAAACCTGCCACCTAACAAGCCCAAGGTAGAATTAAAAATAGTGACTCAATATTCATGTATCGTTATTTAACTGGACTCTTTTGAATAAGGGCATCTAATTTTAAGCATGCAGCTCCTTTTTTTTTTGAAAGAGAAATGTTTAATTCTCCAGTTTCTTGTAGACTGCATCAGTTATGCATTAGTCTCTTGTAAGAATTACTATAAGATAATATGCTGTTGCTCACCTGCTGTTGCCTTGTTGTGAACAATATAATGTTAGCAGCCCCTTTTGCGATATCAATATGCATTTCAATAGAGCCCTTACTAAATAATGTAACCATTAAAAATACTGATTATAGGAATACTAGCAGTATATTTAGTACATAGTGATAGATTCAATAAGATTTTTTTATACTTTTGAAAAATATAACTTTCCTGCTGTGCCATTCAATAGATCTGATTCATTATATGTCAGAATGATCTCACTGTGTGATGATTTACCCACATAGCATAACATTTCATGATGCCTTATTTGCCTCCATGTGAGAAGAAAATGTTTGATGAATCTATATTTTCTTGTCAGAAGAACGCACATGTACACGTGAGCAGGTTTGTTGCCTGACTGTGATCTATGACATTTGATGCTTTGTAAAGTAAATATGATACACACCTCAGATCCAACATTTTCTGCTAAACAGTATTTATTAAAAGAGCAATATCGTTTTTTATGATAAGTTAATATTGTAATTGTTTTCCTACTGAGTTAAAGAAAGTTACACCCGTTGATGATCCATTTCCATTAAAAAATTATTACATCACAGTTTTGTTATTTCCTTTTTTATGTACATTTATTTTATTTTTTATGTAAACTTTAATGTTCGATTTCACTATGGTTAAACCCATGTATTTAATTGGGCTGAACCCTCAAGTTAAAATGGACCTTTTACATTAGTAAACTTAGAACTAAACAAGAAAATGTAGTGTGCAAAGCTCAAAAAGTCATGGTAGCTGAAATTGTCTGAAAAAGTTCCCGCATCATGGTCAATCAATTCTCATATGTATTACCATTATTTTTTCATTAAATTCAAATATCTTTGTCAAAGGGAAAAAATGGTCTTTAACCCCATCCCGACAATTGACTTATCAAGTACGTCCCACAAAAACTGTCACTTAGTGACATAGGACGTCTCCATGCGGCTGCACGCCGTTCGGGGACTCCGGAATCATTTTGGGGAAAAAAAAATGTTAGCCGAGCGTTAATGTGACAGCCGCGTATGTCACTAAGGGGTTAAAAGAGGGGGGGTTTAATCAACCAACATATTGTAAAGTATATTTAAAAAATCTTCTAGACATTTTTTGTGTAATTTCCATTTTTTTCAACCAACTAAAACTGGTCTACAATTAGAGAGAGATGGTGTTACAGCTTACCTTGACTTCAGCATCATCTGTAGGCACGAGGCTTCAAGCATGCTGCAGACCTCTGTTTTATCTGTTTTCATCCTGCAGTCTCCTCCTACCAATTTCCTACTTCCTCCCACTGAGCTGCTCCTCCTACTTCCTGTGGAGGGGTTTAAAGGGCAGAATGAGGCCTGACTCAGTTGCCCTTGCGTTGTTGTTCATAGCAGTTCTGTTACCTTGGGCTACATGTATGACCTGGCTAGTCTTCCATCCATTCTAGTGCTGAGCTGTGGCTCTGTCTGACTATTCTTTTGCCTAACCCCTAATAGTGGACATCTAATCTGGTGCAGACTTGTGGCTCTGGCTGACTACCTGAACTGTGTATGACCCGGCTTGTCTGACTACCCCCTCTGGTGCTGACTTGTGGCTCTGTTTGACTATTATTTTGTCTTTTCACTTGGTTATCAGACACCCAATCTAGTGCGGACCTGCATAGATGACTGCAGACGTGAGTCCATTTTCACCTTACTGCTACTGACTGCAGGTGTGAGTCAGTATTTGCTCCTACTGACTGCAGGCATGAGTCAGTATTCACTCCTACTGACTGCAGGCTTGAGTTAGTATTCACCCATACTGGCTCCAGGTGTGAGTCATTGATATTTCCTTTTAACTGCAGGCTGAGTCAGACCTCATTCCTCATCGGATCAAGACCTTGGGTTCATGTTCCAGTTCCTATTCCTGGTTCCAGCTGAGACTTCCAGTGGCTAAGGCCTAGTCTCCAGCACAGTGGTTTAGCATTGCAACCTATTATTTCTGATAGCAGGTTTGCTGACTATTACCCTGTACTTATTCCTATTGTATATATTGTATGTATCCTCTTTATGTAATTTGTTAATAAACTGCATTAACTAACCATACTGACTCCTGAACTTCTCTGGGTAACCGTGACAGATGGTTTAAAATAATATTATAAGCTTGGAGTGGGAAGTATCACTATGACATTAAATGGTAAAATAAAGCTTTCTTTATTTCTTAGAAAAATGTTCATTTGAAAGACAAATAAAAATTCTGACTTCAAAATGTTTATAAGGGCAAGCATTCATGAAGCTTATTTTGCCATATGTTTAATTTGTTGTGACACATTTTCAAAAGTTACAGTTTTACTGAAAATACCATGCTCCTTTTACCACCAGCAGAAACAGATTAACATTCCATAGGGCCCTGGGCAAGGTAATAGTTTGGGGCCCCACATCTCATAACCCGGTGCAAGGTACTGCCATTGTGACTGTAATGGAAATTAGAAAAACTGCATGATGCTGATCTCTTTCAACAGAAAAGGGCGTCTGACACAAGATGTTAGTGGCAGCAACAGCAGGGCCTCTGTCTGTGACCCATTACTTGAAGCCAGAGCCCCTCATATTGCCATGGGCCCTAGGCAGTACCCTAGATTGCCATAATGAATTATCAAGCTCTGACCACCATCCTATGATCCAACATTTTCTCTATATGAGGACTTTTTGAGCCTCATGCCCTGTATATTGTGTACATTATTTGCACATTGGTTCATTTCTTTATCCACACTATTTTACAACTCATATCAGTGCAGGGAATGTGCTTGTCACACAACCAGGAAAATGGTAACTTACATTTTTCATATTAGTATTGCTGTGGTTAAAAGTATCCACCGCTCCTGGAGAATCTCATGTAATGGACATGGATGGTGTATATGCTCTGACTCCTCATTCCCACTAGTCAGTTGTTTGCTTATTGTTGCCTGGTTAGAGTGAGCATGTAGTACTCCTACACAGAGATTCACAGAGTGGATGTTTGCATTCTTTGTTGAATGCAAACAAAATTCAGCTTGCAGCATTGAGTTGCATTCAGGCAAAGGTGCTGCTTGAGTGAAAAGGCCAGCTAAACTCTAGACTAGGGGTGAGCAGTTATTTTGACAGAAGAGATACATCTAAGTTTGTTTATAAATGTTGTTGTTGAAAAAAATTCTATATATGCACTAGTAATACCTTTCCTGATGGTTAAATTAGAGATGAGAGAGAGAAAGAAAGAGAGACATGAGTGAAAAGTTATATTTAGCTGTCTGATCACAAACTGTGATTTATACCTTCAATGTTGGACAGTGAAAGTATCAGTTCTGTGTACCTCTGCTATAGATATGCATTGTATTGTGTAATAAAATGTATTATTCTTTCCACAGAAAATAAGAAGTGATAATTTTCTGTCTAGCAGTACTGGAGCTTGAATACAGCCAGAGAGACCTGACCTGCAAACATAATTTTGGTAATCTCTGCTCTAGACAATATTCTGCATGGGTACCATCATTCATGCAGTTGTCAGTGCAGGGCTGATATCACTATGCAAACTAAAGCCCTGTCAGACATATATGACAATTGCCAGGCATTGACTGTGTTGAAACAAAGATTGATGTGTTCTATGCCTTTAAACATGAATCCTTTGAGCAATGCATTACACACCACTCTGGTCCTCAAAGCGTAAACCCTTTCACTGCCAAAGGCTTGGGGAATTTTTTTAGTAACCTTTTTTTTTATCAATAATTTTTATTGAGAATAAAAAGAGTACAATGGTAAAAGAAGAACATGCACATTACGACTATACTTTGGAGTACAATACTGCTTTGCAAACAAGATATAGGCAGATTTAAGTAATATACCTTTACATAAACAATGATATCTTCTATAAGTTGTATATGTAATACAGGTCTGTGAGCCATCTCTCTCTCATTAAAGGAGTCATCATATAGGATAGAAGATGGCATTTAAACATAAAGTTACAATTGCCTTTCATGGTTTAAGATTGGCATTGCAAATCCAAAGAACGAGGCTAGGAAGGAGGAAAGAACAAAGTCTGCATTTCATGGTACCTCACAAAAATCAAATGTTTCATCATGTGACAATATGATGCCCTATTTTTTTTTTAATTACTTAATTAACCACTGTCATAAATTATATATTTATATAGGCATTTTTTTTTACATTTCCACCACTTCAGATGTACTAACGTCTTTAAAAAAGATTGAATTTCTTACTGTGTTAATAAGTTGCTGCTCTTATGAGAACAATGGCTCCTCACTGGTAGGAGGTGACATACTGTAAAGTGGGCCAGAAACATTACATTACTCCAACTACAAGAAGACAAAAGGAATGGAGAGCTCACAGGAGCACCAACACATTTAAAATCAACATGAATAACAAAGTATCACATAAAAGAGACAAGACTGTCCATCTCATGAGAAAAATGGCACCTCACTGGTACGAGGTGACAAACTGTAGAGTGTGCCAGAAGCATTAAACTTTGCCAACTATAAGGTCTCATTTTTCTTAAACTTCTTTAAAACATGACTTGCCTGTACTTAATTGGTTGTGCCAACTACAGAAATAAAAAAAGATAGGCAAAACATACCATTTTGGAAAGACGATAACGCATTACATCTAATAAGAGGTCACTTGCCTTTCTATCCTTAACCTGGTATGCACAAATATTTCCAGAAGTTGGCATTTAAGGAAAAATGCTTTTTTTAACATTTCTGTTCCTTCAAATGAATGAAAATCTTTGAAAACTATGTGATTTCTTACTGTATTCATTAGCTACTATACATCCAAGAAAAACTGTACCCCGCTGTTTGGGTTAACATACAATAGGAGATGCCAGAAGCTTAAAATTACACCTACCTGATTTTATATAGGCTGCCTGCACTAAAATAGTCCTAACTATTAGAGATATGATTGAAAGGTATGCACGGTATACCAATTTGGAAAGTAGACATTCACCTGCATCATTTTTGCCATTTTTACCTAGTCTGGTTTGCACAATTAATTCCATAAGATAGCGTTTTAGGGATTTTTTTTTTTAGATTTACACCATTTCAAATATACTAAAATCTTTAAAAAAAAAAAAAACAAAAAAAAAAAAACATGGCATTTCCTGCTGTATTCAGTACTTTTTATCAACCCATAAAAATGGTACCCCATTGGTGTGGTTTGACATACCTTATGTGGTGTCAGGAGCAAAAAATACACCTGCCACTCTTCTTTTGTGAAATGACTTGCCTGCATTAAAATGTTTATAACCATTAAAGATATAAAGAATATCAATAAGGCAATACCATTTCAAAAAGTAGCCAATCACCTGTCTACGTCATCATATATATGGCAACTTGCCTTTTTACCCTTAGGCTAGTGTGCAAAACTCTTTCAAGAACTGGTGCTTCAGGAGGGGTCCTGATGCCTCTGACATTGTCTGGCTTTTTTGTTTTTTTATTGAAGCCACAGCATGTTGGTTATACTGGCATAAGCTGTTCCTTCATTATGGCTGTACAATATACTAGCTTGGCACAGCAGGAACAGCTGGCCAATTCCATATACTGTGCAGCCTAGGCATTATACAGGTTAAAGACCAGAGGTGTGTGCAATGCATTGCACACCTCTCTGGTCTTAAAAGCTTTAAATTCCTGAGCAGTATTTTGGAGATCTCTTTTGTATTCAAGGGGTTAAATCTGACCTGCCATCACTCTAAGATATTTAACCCTTTGAGTGCCAGAGGAGAGAGCAATGCTTTGCAAAGCAATGCATTGCGTACCCCTCTGGTAATCAAAGGGTTAATTTGTTTTGCTTACAATTTAAATCTGCTGATAGAAATCTTTCTTTAAAATATATAATTTTTGAGAAACAAAACTTTATCTTTTAGGGTTACAGTATGGTGCTTTTTTGCCAACTCACTCAGGGTACAGGTTATGTCTGTGAACTCTCAAGATGAGCTGACCCTAAGATCTTTGAAATATTAACCCCCAAATCTTCCCATAATGTAGTTTTTATACAATATGTACGAGCTTGCTTTAACCCAGAAGTGCTCCAGTCAGTCTGCATGAGACTTTTAAAATGTCACCACTGAGAAATCTCAATGCCTAAACACTGACAAGACAAGTTGGATATCTCCCCCTTATCTTTTTGGTACTAATGTCACAAATTCAGAGACTAAAGAAACATTGAATTGGTCAAATCATATAGTAAGTAACACAGAACTCATCGTAAGAATTTGGCCCTTCACCCAGAAACCATGAGATTTGAAGCAAAACTCTGAGTCTCAGGATAAAACCCTCAGAGTTTCCAGGTATGGCACAGAAACATCCTATAAAATAATTCACTAAATGTGTGTTTGTCAGAAGCTGTCATGAGCAGTAGAGATGACTACGTGTGCTGCAGTCATGCAGCTGTGGCGCGGGCAGTCTCTACTGTGCATGACGGCACCACGGCTGTTGCTGGGTGGCACTGTGGCCAGTTTACACAGGCTCTTCAACTAGTATTAGCATAAAGTGTCATCAACAAATAAACGTTAGTTTCTCAAAAATAATTTATCTTACAAACCAATGGCAATCCCAACATACAGACCGTTTTTTATTTTCTTTAAAATTAGCTACACAGGTACACATTATAGGACATGGCAAAATAAACACAAAATTCTAGTTTATTTTCTTTTGTGATTTATCTCACTGTCATTGCTTTAAACTACTTGAGGCCATATGTGCAAAGGAAGAGGAATAATTCTATAGCAAATCAGTTGCACCATAGGGTGCAAATAAAAAAGCCCCAAATTCTCAAGTAATTCAAATGAGGCGTTCAACCTGTTTTACATCTCCAACACATTCATAGGGTTAAAACCCTGTTTAAACCAATGTGAATTGTGTCAGTTGTGGCACATATGATTTGCTCCAGAATTGTTCCTCCCTTTCTTTGTGCACAAGGACCATTGAGGCAGCCATACTAATAGAAAGTGGAGAAATTCAGAGACAGACCATCTGCTCCACAGAATGAAGTACTAGAGATTTATTAAACCTTTGAGTGTCAGAGGGGTACGGAACTCATTGCAAAGTAATGGGTTCTGTACCCCTCCGGCACTCAAAAATAATTCTAATTTGTCCTATGTAGTACAGTTCCCCAGAAATTCTTCTCTTGATAGTCCAGATCACTAGGTGAACATATCTACACTGCAGCTCAAAGGCCACTCTGCAGATCAGCTCAACTGAACACACCTGTGTTCAGCGGGCAGTTGTGGCAAGTAAACCGGCATGTGATGCAAGTTGCTTCATTGTGAGAACTGGCAATTAGCACAGGGTTACAAAATGTTGCACTTGAATCAGTAGTGTGAAGAAAGCCTAAGACACGTTTTAGTTTGCTTAGCAGATAATTAATGTCTACATATATGTTGTACTACATATTTTTCTATAACCAAAAATTTGTTTTCGGTAGCACAGTCTGGCACCTTATGCAAATGTCCTGCATAACATGCTAATTAGTTTGGTTCCAGACTAAAATTAACTCTCTTTGTGCTAGTATAAAAGACCCTAGAGTGTGGGCTCTGCTAGATTCCTTCAGAGCTCATAGTGGGGTAGTATTGCCCCAGCACAAAAATGAATTAGCATAAAGTGCCATACTGTTCTACAAACAAATAATGGTTAATTTCTCATAAACAATTTGTAGTTCAAAGAAATGCGTAGTTCAGCATATATGCAGCTTTTACTTATCCTGAAAATTAACTAAATTATCTTAATGTGACACATCCATTTTAAATCAATGGTAATTTTGCAAACATTTAATTGTTCTCTATGATTTGCTCCAGAATCCCTGTACTTTTACTTTGTGTATATGTCCCAAAAGCTCCTCTTCTCAGGTTTTGTAGTTTTATTGGGCCTTGGTAAGCACATCTACAGGCAACACTTGACACTGGGTGCTTTCACCTCTACCTCTCTTATGACTTCCCCTGCTTTTCTACTCCTGATCTTCCTGGATTGTCATTTTTTTTTTCTATCTTTCCCTTCTACAAGAAATGTAATGGGTAATGAGTCTCTGTGTTTGTTGTAAATCCCCAATTACAAAAGAAGCAACCACACAGAGCTGTCCCTTTGGTTGAAATATTTGAGTAAATCCCTTTTCCAAAGCCTTCCTCTCTTTGACACGCTTCTAATCCTTTGTTTCTTTCCCTTGGATCACATCTAAATGATTGCCGCGTCTAATTAACTTTTTCTTTCTCTAGGCCTCTGTTGTCTTAATTAATTTCACAAATACTTCATTCCGTGCAGCCAGCCGAAAGTCTCTGTAGTGCAAAAAAGTTACAAAAATAAATAAATAAAGTAAATACACTCGTAAGGATTGGAGGATGCGTGTATTTTTTATGTGGCTGTCATGAAAAGCGTCTGTTATTCTTATCAGCCAAGCTCAGATATTTCATTATTCTGATAGGGGAATCTGGGACAGCACATAAACAAACCACAGGCCTATGCATGTAATTACTTTAACATTAATAGGAATGCCTTGCATAAAAGAGGAGACATATGAAGGGACTAATAATTCTCACCTGTGCCTAAAAAGAACATTAGATGATTTTTCTTCTTTCTGTCTTGATGTAGAAAGCATGGACACATGACACTCTTCATCATAGACACTAAGAATATCTGCATCTCTCATGAGAGCCATTATAAGCATGTCATTTTTTTTAAACCACCTTTGAAGACACCAGGAAGTCATTGTTCCTTGACGATGATATAAGTAAATAATAACTTTAGATGTACACGTGGTATCTTCTATTATTAATGCCATGCATTATTGATAACTCATTAAAGGATCGCATAGTGTCTTTCAAAGAGCTGGAGCACTATAAAATGATTCTCACTGATATGAAAGGATTATAGAGCAAAAAAACTGGGGGCTTAAGTTCTAGAGCAGATAAGGTGTGTATGTTAAGTAGGAGATATATTTCATGTATTAGAAGTTCAAAGTATTGCACTTTGGACTATTGTTTGGGATTGGAAGGTGAAAGTACCGTACTTTGGGCTAGTTCATAGAATTGTAAGGTGAAAGTGCTTCACTTTGGAGCATTCATGATAGGAACATAAAATTACTGCATTTTGGAGAGTTGTTTGATAGGAAGGTTAAAGTGCTACACTTTAGATTATTATTTAGAACTGGAAGGAGCATTGTTTGGGAAAAGGAATGTGAAAGCATTGCACTTTAGACTATTGTTTAGGATTGAAAGATGAAAGTGTTGCACTTTAGACTATTGTTTAGGATTGAAAGATGAAAGTGTTGCACTTTGGATTATTGCTTGGATCAGTCAGACACATAGCCTGATTATCATAGGGGCTGATGAGGCTGAGGCTACAGATCCATGCACATAATAGGCCAGCAGAATTCTGAAATACTTTTCTTTTTCTAATTTATATTCACATTTCTATCAGACACCAATAAGGGAGCTGCCATAACTGTTTCTTTTTCTAGAATTAACTCTTTTAGGACAAGAGGTGTGTGCAATGTTTGCAAATCAATGCAATGAACATCCCTACGGTCCTTAAGGAGTTAAGTGACAACACCACTGCCTCCATGTGGTTAAATGGTTGCTGCCTTGGGTCCTCTAAATGTCATCAGTGTGGTACACACCTACAGGCAAAAATTAGGACAAAAATGCGGTCGGAATTAAATTGCCCTCTCAACATAAACCACGATGAGGGTTAGCCCACAGAACCTAACTTTTGCCCCAACATTGTTGTGGTTTAATAAGCCCTATAACTCACATTAAATAGTGTGAGAAATGGGAAGATCAAAGGAATCCAGCTAATGCTTGGGTCGGACACAGTCTCAAACACAGAGAGTGAGCTAAAAAACACAGTGACTCTAACAACCATTGACCCTCCCCTTGGCCCTACACTACCTCTAAAATGAACAATAAAGTGTACCCATACTAGCCATAACAATATCCTATCACCCATACCTGGAACACTTACCCGTAATCCTGATGTCCAGTGGAGTCTTCTTTACCCTGGCCTTCTTCATCCATTTTCCTTCTGTATATAATCTTCTTCTCTCCTCTTCTTCATATGTCACCCTCTTCTTTCTTCTTCATCTGTTATCTTCATCTGTCATCTCAGTCTTCATCTGTCATCTTCATCTTTTTTCTTCATATGTACTCCTCTTCATTCTTCTTGTAACTTAGTGTAGAACTGGTAAAAAAAATATAGTTATTAAAATAAATCTATCGTTGATGTTACTCTGTCATCGTCATAAAAAAAAAAGAGCAAAAAAAACTCCTCCTCGTACCTTTCTGGCCATTGCCAGATGCCAACTGATGAATATTTGAATAGGGACTGCCCTGTTCAAATTGTCTCCAATGCTCCCATTAGCTGGGATGTGGGGTTAAGCAGAGCACGGAACATGCCCTGCAGTAACCACACCTCCCAGCCACTCAGCTTCTAGTTGGTGGGATGACTCAATGCACTAGAAGCTGATTGACTGCAGAACATGTCCTGTGTAACCCCACATCCCAGCCAATGGAGCATGGGAGTTAGCTTGAACAGGGACTGGCCATATAAAAGGCAGTCCCTATTCAAATTTCCCTCAGTTCGCTGGTCAATGGCCCGAAAGATACAAGGAGGAGGGATTTTTGCTATTGTGTCATGCTGATGCTGGAAGCAGAGGTGGTGGCAGCATAAGGTCATTGACAGATTTATTACTATATATATTTTTTTAAAGGTGAAACACTACGTTTAAAGAACACGAATGAAGACGAACACAGATGAAGAAAGAAGATGAAGATGACAAATGAAGACAGAGATGATAGATGAAGATAACAGATGGAGAAAAAGGAGGATGACAGATGAAGATAACAGATGAAGATGAAGAAAGAAGAGGATGACAGATGCTTACAGAAGAAGAACTGAAAAAGAAGACCAGGGTGCAGAAGACCCCATTGAACATCAGGATAATAGGTAATTGTTTAATTGCATATTGTTATTTTTTGACCGATTAACCTTTTGAGTGCAAGTGAGCTATGAAACGCTGTGATGTATTGCACAGCCCACTGGCACTCAAAGGGTTAATTATTTTTCTTTCTCACACACACATTTTTTTAAAACCCTTTCAGTGTCAGAGGGTTATGGAATGCATTGCAATGTATTGTGTACCCCTCTGGCAAAGAAAGAGTTAACTTTGGGATGTATTGATAGGGGGCTTAGGGCCTCATATCAATACATCCATGGGTCACATGCACAGGGATCGCTACTTTTAGAATTTTTTAAATCTTTTTTTACTTCACTTACATGTCAGTGGTTAGATACACATGTTAGAGAACTCATCAGCACATGTTTTTTGCCAGAAGTTTTTAGCGATAAGCTTGAGTCCCTTAACGAGTGTTACTAGCTACCACATGTAATTGAATCACAAATTCAACTACTTTCACATGGCTTCCTATGGGTGCAAATTTAGCGCCCGTAGTGCATTTTTTTTCTGTTCATTAGTGTGTCACAGCACAGGTAATTGCATACCTCACTGTGATTTAAAACTACCGATGGTACGTGTCTTTTTATGTGTTCAATTGGATCAAACCCCTAATGTATTGAAAGCTTGCATCCTTACTGAGGTGCATCCCCAAGCATCCCAGTTAGCCAATAAAGGTGTAATATTTCTCTACCTATCTCTACCTATCCCAAAGTACACCATGAGATGTATATGGGTTTACATCATTGTACTTCTTTATACCTGCCTATTAATGCACCCAAGCTGCAAATATTAATCTTGAGTGTAGAAAAATAAATAATTCAATACAATCTGGTCTGTGTGTATGCTTGCACAAGGAATTAAGTTACGCATTATTCGCGATTTAACCCTTGAATGCCAGAGGCTGGTGCACAGCAAATCAAAAGCAAGAGGGGCTTTAATTTGAATGTCAATAATCAGAAATTTTTCATTAATTTTTATTTACATACATCTGTTATTGCAAAACAAAGATGTCAAATAGAGAATTATAATAAATTAATTAATTACTTCTCCAATAATAAAACCGTATTAAATTTCAACTCCTATTACATAATTAGGTCCAGGTTTTACATACATTTACTCAGTCATTCAATAATCTCACATTCACGCTTTGATGTATACAACTAAATGGCTCTGATGTTAAATTTATTATTGAGCTTCTGTTAGGATGAAGAAATAAATACATTCCTGAACTGGAGCAGTACTTCCCATGGAGGCTTAATTTTAAGATGGAGGAAAAGCTTTAAACCAAGGTGACCAAATTTCTTCATATTTTCCCAAATCGAGTAAGATGTATAGAATCCCTTTTCCATAACACACTGATATGAGATCTGTTCCATGAGGGGATCACAACCTCTCTCCAATATCTAGCCAAACAAACCTTTACTGCAGTAAAAATGTTGGTAAGTAAAGCATGTTATGATGACTTCCTACTTTAGGGTAAGTCCAACAAAAATAAAAATGCTTGTGGGGTCACCTCACCACGATACCCAAAAAGAACCCTTATAAAGTCGCTTACCCCCCTCTTTATATCAACTAGTCCTCCACACTCCCACCATATATGATACATGGCTCCAGCAATTACTGGGTATGGAAGTTTGAAACATATTAAGGTGAGCTGGGACTATGTACCATCAGAGGATAATCTTAATATGTAACTGCTGTAAGGAGACAGAGTCTACCGACGTCCTCAGAAAATTAAATAATCACTACCAAACCTCTCTAGGGAATACTTTTCCTAAATCTCTCTGCCAGTTCAAAATAGGGAAAGGGAGGGAATTGTCTCGCCTCATATTAAGAAAGTTCATAGTTCTAGATAACAACTTTTGAACTAAATCCCCTATCTATAAAGCCATCCAACTCTGAGTGAGGACCAAAGGGATTATACTTCAAAAAGTTAGCTATTCTCATATATTGTAGATCTCGCTATTCTTTAAAATATCTGCTCTGTATCTCCTGAAATGGTATAATCCTATTTGCTTCAACTGTTTCAAAGAGCTTTATTATCCCATTATTAATCCAATCCTTTAAATTAAGATCTGGAATATAAATCTCCAGAAGTCGACTTGGAGTAAACGGTGTAATATAATTCTCTGATTCCAATAATACACAAACTTTATGAAGAATTTTTAGCATATCCTTAACTACTGGAGACTCTATTTTCATCTCTCTAACTATGTCTGGTTTAACCTAATATAATAAAAATGGATTCTAAGAGTCTGTATAAGCAGTCTCAAGAGGTAACCATCTAGGAGGATGTCCTTTTATCACACCCCATGCTAAAGCATGTGCAAACATGGTGGCCTAATATAATTTCTGAAGGTCTGGAAATCCTAGTGCTAGTCTCTATCCCTATCAAGTTGTCAATTTGAATTTTTAGGTCCAGAAACAAAT
This sequence comes from Rhinophrynus dorsalis, assembly GCA_037306005.1. Taxonomy (NCBI): domain Eukaryota; kingdom Metazoa; phylum Chordata; class Amphibia; order Anura; family Rhinophrynidae; genus Rhinophrynus; species Rhinophrynus dorsalis. The sequence continues at coordinate 63,178,402 of CM074721.1, read as the reverse complement.
CTGAGTAATTCAGGGAGATCAATGAACCCAACTGAAAATTAAATGTTATACCTAAATAATTTATACTATTGTTTGCCTAGTTGAAGTGATAAGAAGCATTTAAACTATTAAGTTGTGTCTGAGATAAAAATGCAGAAATAAGTTGAGTCTTGGTTATATTCAGTTTTTAATCTGAATACAACCTAAATTCCTTAATAATCGACATAGCAGCTGGTATAGATTCTGATGGAGAAGTCAATGTAAGTAAAATATCATCTGTGTATAACGCCAGTTTACGCTCCTGAGATTTCACTTTGACTCCCAGCACTGCCTCAGATCTCCTAATTGATGGAGCTAAGGACTCAATTGATAGGGCATATAGCATTGGAACTAATGGGCAACCCTGTCGGGTACCATTGTTCACCTTGAAGAACCCCGACTTTAGTGCTGGACCAATTAAATTTGCTTGGGAATGAGAATATAGAGCCATAATACAATTCTTAAAAAAGCCACAAAATCCAAAAGTATCTAGGGTCTCTGAAGGAAAAGTCCAACTTACTCAGTCAAAAGCTTTCTGGTAAGGTTTGGTAAGATCCATAGAGGCATAAACATACAGAACCTTCAAGCATCTTTAAATAGCATTTTATTTATGGGCAGGTGTGTTGCAATGTGATGCTGACCTTTCCAGCAGCCAAATGGTTTAAATCCACAAGGCCATCAAAATGCTACATATTATGGTTTCAAATTCTTTATAGGCATTGAAGAAAATAGATTAACCCTTTGATGTCAGAGGTCTATAAAGCATTGTTTCACAATTCCTTGAAGACCTATCTTGTGCCCAAGGTACTAAGGTGGAATAGTGTAAATGAAAAGGCAGGTATGCTCTGAGGTTGAAGCATGTGCTGCTTTTTAGTGTGATAGATGGTAATTATTTCCTCTTTTTACTGTGCTGGAGAACAGACTGGAGTGTGCAGGAGAAGCCTCTGATAGCTGCATGTGGCCCCAGCGCTGCTTGTTGCTAACCCTAAACTATTGTGTTCTTAACCTCTTACTAATATTTACTGTGTGAAAATAATGACAGCATTTGATAACGTTGAAAGATTGCTGAAAATGTATTGGTACATTGAAGAAAGAAAAATACTAGCAATTACTTGTATTTTTTTTTATTTGATATAGTAGCAATGTGGGACAGCGTTGTGCAGGGATTTTTTTTTTTTTTTTTTAATATATATTATAATAGTGAAATATGGCGAAGGGTGTACATGTCAGAAAGGTACACACAGTGATACACAGACACATGCACAAATACACACATATACAGGGGGACACACCGTGATAGACAGAGACGCATGCAACACACATACATACACACACATGTGCTGACATACACAAACAGTGCCACACAGATGCAAAGCAGAACATACATACATACAGTGTGAGCAGTGTAAGTAACATACCTCCCAACATTTCAAATGGCCAAAGTGGGACACTTGTGTTTTAGGTGGTGTTACTTGGGTGTGGCTGGTGGTATATTTTAGAGAATTTTTAACCCTTTGAGTGCCAGGGGGTAAGCAATGCATTGCATACCCCTCTGACATTGAAATGGTTAAGTTAATCTTTGTGTAAATTAATGATTTAGAAGAAGGTTAAAGTATTTTTTACATAGACTAATTTATAAGATACATACAGAAGTTTATAAACACATTCCTGTGGGTTTTATTGATGTGGAGCAATCTGATACACTTGTATATACACCACACAATGTAATCTCCTAAACAGAGGAGCAGAGGGATTTGGGTGTCAAACAGGGACTGTCCCTCCTACACTGTATAGAGCCAGTCCTTATACAGAGACACATGCAGTCTGTATACTATACAGTGCCAGACCATGGTAGAGAATTTTTAACCCTCTGAGTGCCAGGGGGTAAGCAATGCTTTGCATCCCTCTGGCATTGAAATGGTTAAGTTACTCTTTGTATAAGTGAATGATTTAGAACAGTGGTTCTTAACTCCTGTCATCAGGACCCACTAACAGGCCAGAATTTGATGATTTCCTTGTTAGAGCACAGGTGAGTTAATCAATGTGAATGAGCCTCTGATCATCACACCTGTGCTCTAGCAGAGAAATCCCTAAGTCCTGGCCTGTTAGTGGGTCCTGAGGGCAGGAGTTGAGAACCACTGATTTAGAAGAAGATGAAAGTATTTTTTTACACAAACTAATTTATAAGATATATACAGAAGTTTATACCCACATCACTGTGGGTTTTATTGATGTGGAGCAATCTGATACACTGGTATATACACCACACAATGTGATGTCCTAAATAGAGGAGCAGAGGGATTTGGGTCTCAAACAGGGACTGTCCCTCCTATACTGTATAGTGCCAGTCCTTATACACAGACACATGCAAACTGTATACTATACAGTGCCAGACTATACATAGTTTGTCATACATGCTATACAATGAGCTATGTACAGCATGGAGATTATTGCAGGAACTGGCACCTCTACTTACAGACAGACACACCCCCATTGAATCACCCAATGCGAGCAGTAAATCCTCTTTACTGCCGCCCCTGGGTGTGTTTTGCCAGACACAAAGCCTTCTTTTATATATATATATATATATATATATATATATATATATATATTATTGGCTAGATAGCAGCCACAATTGCACTATTTATTATGGATGGGCACAGAAGTAGATAGTGACCTTCCTTGAAACAGTGGGAAAGGTAGGGATTGACTACTGGGCACATCTCCATCCTGACTGAAAATATTTAAATCCATCTACAAGACTTCTCCAGTGCTATATTTGAGTTCTGGAATTCCCTCCTCCCATCCCATCCCATCAGACTCTCAGTCAAAGGTTTGATCAGAATTGCTTCTCTTGGGCCTCTGTATACATTACCCTATGTTTTCTTTTGAATGCAGGGCTCTACATGCAAACTTTCATGTGTAAAGTGTTCAGGTTGCTTTCACGTGAGCAATTAGCTCCTGCTCCCTTCTCCTTTAGGCCTAGTTTATTCAGATGACTTTGTTGTAGCAACTCACATTTGTTGACAGTCATTTTTTTAGGAAAAATTCTCACTGCGCATTAACCCTCTCATGTGTCAGCCACATGTGGGGTACAGTCTTAGTCATGTGAATCTGCACGGCCAAGCCCATGCCCCTCATATGGCTGGTGTTGCCCCTACTCCTGCCTGACCCATTTTAAAATTATTTTGCATTCAGACCTTGTTGGGGGCATCAGGATCATGATCAATGGTGATTTGAGAAGGTATTTTCTACTGGTTTGAGTAGGAGTGGAAGTAAGTGAGCACATTGTTCTTCTGGGTCACCAGTATTGATCTTTCAGCACAATCATCCAGGAAATCAAAAGCTGGAAGGGAAAATCAAGAGAATCATGATGCCCCCTACCCCCAAGGTGGTCTGCATAAAAAATTTTGGGAAAAAAAACAAATAACCCTGGGTGTGCCATGAGTGGGGGGGTCTAATGCATTACTTAGAAATGTGTTGGACAACCATATGGAATGCACACTATCTGTATCACCATCCTTCTTCCTTCCCCACAGATGCCCACATACCCTGCCCCCCACAGTCTGTTTCCATGGCCCACTTGGATTCATTGCTCACATGCTGTCTGATTCCCCCTCCCCATTCTGGTTCCACTGCCCACTGGTAGTCACTGACATATCCACATACACTGTTTGACCTCCAACCTGATTCCACTGTGCACTGGTAGCCACATATGCTCCATATATAGACAGTCTGACCCCCCAGCCTTGTTCCACTGCCCATTGGTATTCACAGATTCCTGCAAACACTGATTGATCCCCAGCTTTCTTAATCTGATACTGGTAAAATCACAGATAACATTGTTGCTTCCCCATGTTTTTACCACTGGTAGCTCCTGCCAACCCATACTAGTGGAGCATAATTTTCTTAGGCTGGAAGTAGGTACACTATACTAGGAAATCCTGTGGTGTTTAACCATTTGTATCTTTGAAGTGATTGATGGGTAAAAAAGTGTGTTTTTCCTTTATCAACACATTCTGGAAATAGTTGTGAACACTAAAAGAGAGACAGGAGAAAAATGGCTAGTGGTAATTTTTTGTGAAAAGTGCCATTTTTGCGGCTTTGTTTCACCTAGCTCATTGCATTGAAATCAGTGGGAAGACTGAATGTCTCCCCACCACATGGAACTTTGCTTCTTTTCCCATAGACATAGTATAAAAGGGTGTCAAGATTCCACAGTATGCCATTCTGTGTTTGAGAGAGGAAGAGAAAGTAGCACATTTTTGAGCTCGAGAAGACAGACTAATAAAGTGAAGCTGAAGCTTAGTTTATGGAGTCTTGTTGACAGAAATATGTTCTCTGTATAAGTAGAAGTGAACATTGTGAAAATACCTCAAAGGGGAAAAGTAAAAAGATATTGTTTGAGATCGCTAAATGCCTAGAAGAATATAAAAGTAATGGGAAAGAAGTGGTGGGCAATGCTGAAGATGACCTAATTACAGATAATGATGATGTAGATTTAGAATACATCCCTCCAGTATCCTGCTCTTTTTATATATACAGATGAAGTTGAGAGCGAGAGATATGATGACATGGCCCGAAAGTTAACTGAAAGGCAAAGGCTCAATCTTTCACCGCTGAAAAGGAGCACTGTGCCTGTTTATAAACTGAGAAAACAATTGGAAAGTCTGACCCTGGGTAAGTAAAGATGCCCAAAAATACATAGTCATCAACATCCACAATCTTGGCTATGATGAATGTCTCTGCTGCTGCTTTTGAAAGTGCAGCACTTGTGACACCTAGTAGTAGTACAATTACAGCCCCAGTAGTAGTAGTAGAAGCAACCCCTCAGAAATCCTGCAGTCTATGAAGTACACAGAATAGAGATATTTCATTCATGGCCCAAAAGCTAAGCATGTTGCTATATGTTGCCTGTGTAAGAGGCATGTGCTCAGGGGGAAAACAGGCTCACACACAGGTACCTCCTTAATGAGATCCCACCTGAAGCACAACCACAGATCTGATTAGGAGACACACAATCATCAGGTTAGAGGTGCCACAACTAGCAGTAGCATAAGTACACCTAAAGGTTCCAGAGGCAACTAAGTAATCAAACCCTATTCAAAAGAAAATTGTGTAGAGACGCACAATATTAAGTTTAACCAACAATACACACACAATGTAAATGCATAGGGCAATATGAACACAGTCAAAAGTTAAGTAATTATTTGGAAAATCAACTGTACTAGAGGTACAAATGGATTGTAAGCTCTTGTGAGCAGGGCCTCGTTACCAGTTGTTTTAATCTGTTCCTGTCTGCCATTGTAAGTTTTTCTCTCATCCATTTTGTAAAACTCTATGGAATACTTTGGAACTTGCTAAATAAAGGATAATACTATAAATGTGGCTTTTAACCCCTTGAAGGATAGACAGGTCTACAATGGATTGTGATATAATGAGATAGAGGCCTATCTAACATTCAAGGGGTTAAATGTCCATTCAAACTAATATGAATTATTGTTTTCTCATTTACAGTTGGTTTGCCCCAGAATTACTCCGTGTTCTTTGGTGTAGGCCCTAAGTAAACCAAATATTATTATGTGGCATAGGCATGGTATGAGGTAAGTTATATTGTAAAACATTAAACATTTACTATACATTTTTATGAAAAGTCTCTTTGTATTTTAAAATTGAAATTAATGATATTTTCAAAGAACTAACCCCCCCATTAATAAACCTCCACTTATATTACTATGGCCGGAAAATCTTAATGGCCCGCTGAATGGTGCCCTTGTGGTTTTGTTCAAAAGCAATCTTCTATTAATCCTGATTGCTAAGTCCATGGAGGTGGACTCTACTTTCGCTGATACTGCTTTCAAACTGAAGCAAGCAGAATGTGTGAGACTACTTTTAGGACCAGAGGGGTGTGTAGTGCATTGTGCAAAAGGATTAAGATTCCATATGACCTGAGAGATTTTCATGTCTTGTAGTCCTGTCAGCAACTGTCATACCTTCCTCCATAGATAGGACATCCATGATTGATTGAAGCTATTGTTTTTTGAACCACAGGGAAACTTCATATGGGCCATTAGGATTTTCTGGTGGGGGTGTTAATATTAGGAGATGTGTGTTTTCCTTCAATGTTGCAATGTATGGCAGTTTTAAGTCATGCTGTTGAGGACAAATAGGTGTACAACTGCATATTTACAAAGTAAGCTGCATATTTTTCTTCTCATAGATGCAGAAAACATTCATTTTATTTGCAACCTCTAACACAAACACCCGGGCCTATCTTCAGTATAACAAGCTTCACTCCCTGGAATGTCTCGCTTTTATTCTACTTACTCAGAGATATCAGGGGCTCAAGTACCTCTTATCTTCCTCTCCCAAACACATATCATGGACACATACTTCTCATTTTCTACACAAACCTAAAGTTACATAATTCTACAATGACATCAGTGACATCTTCTTAACACCTTCACATACTTAGAAGAACATATTCCTCTCACCTCCTCACAGATACCTGGTTAGTTATGATTTATTTAAAGGTTTCCCATATTTTTCAGGCAGCAGTGTATAATTCTTGCAGGATGTAAAAGGAGATTCTCAAACCTGCCACATCTAATAGTTAGTCATGTAATGAGCTGAGCAGATCCTCATGGACAGGTAAAATAAAATAACAATCACCATTGACACTAATTGCTATCATATCTGCAGATAGAGATTTGGCATTTTGTATGACCACACAGCCTGAGCACCACTTAGCTCCCAAGAGTTGATACTTGTCTTTCATTCTAAAAGTAACAATGTTAAGCTTTTGTTATCACTGTGAAAAAAGGTCTAAATTTCTTTTATCACAGAACATAAAGGAAATTGAGCACAACTGACAGGATGATTTTGGAATAAAGAACACGTTATTGCTGCACAAACCAGTTGCAGTATTCAATATGAACCATTTCACAGAACTGAACATACAACTTATGAGGCTAGCCAAAGTCAGTTAGCTATAATGGCAATTGATGGGAAAAATAGCCTATTCTGAAATTTCTGATATCCCAGTGTAATCAAAATCAAGCAGGAAAGATGAGTATGCTAACAGTATTTGCCTCAAAACATGCAGCAGAAATATTACAATTTCCCCGTAACCAACACCTCCCTTATTACTTAAATGGCCCCTTTCTCCAGAAAACAAGTTTAGCAATTTTGTATTAGCCATTTTATTTTGAAACTAGTTTTTGTCTTCTTTACATGTGTAGATAATACTAATTAAGGCATGCTATTGAGACACTTCCTGCCTTATACTTATGGGACCTCCCTACTCTCTGCTCAGCAATGCATTGACAACTTCCCCTAGCACTGAAAAGGTTGAGTGGCAGTGAGTGGAGGAGACTGAGAGCACCTGCACAGAATACTTGAATATTTTATATGTAAATCAAACTAGTTTTCTAAATAAAAATGGCTAATGCATCATGTAAATGGATTTGAAAGTCTATCAATATCCCCATAGCTGTTTTAAGTGATAGGGTAGGGTAGGGATGGGTGAAATTATTTTCCTCAGAAGCAAAACAAGTAAAAAATGGCACATGCCAACAAGGAGAAAATCTCCTGTGAAAATTCCAGATTTTCTGCTTTTTTCTGACTAGCTCATTGCACTGAAATCAATGGTAAAACTGATCAATTTCTCTCTGTGTGAAGGGAGAAAGGAGACAGGCACAGAATCCAAGTTTCTTTCTGAACTGGCCTTTGTCTGTGTTAGGGGAGTCTAGGGGTATGTGAAGGGAGAAAGGAGATTTGCCCAAATATTCCAAAACATTGTGTGTCTGAGAAGAGGCATGCAGTTGTGATCCAGCTTCCTTCCTGCTGGCTGTTCTCTGCATTAGGGAAGTATGGAGGGGGTGAAGGGAGGAAGTAGATTTACCACAAATACTCCAAAATCTGGTGTGACTGAGAAGAGACTGGCAGATGATCCAAGTCCCTTAGTGACTGCATCCTCCAGCATCCTCCTCTTCTTCAGATGCAGACGAAATTGAGAGAGAGAGAGAGAGAGAGAGATGATGATGACATGACCAGAAAATTGGCTGAAAGGCAATGGCCTAATCTTCCACAACTGAAAAGGAGCACTGTACCTATTTTAAACTGTTGAGAAATCAATCGGGAAAATCTGACTCTTACATGGAGAACAAAAGCTCATACCTGGGATACCCTTCTAACATAAGGAAACCTATAAATTAATATTTGTATATTTATTTATGTATTATTATTATTATCATTATTATCATCATCTTAGGTTGTCCTTGTTCTCCATGTGCCCAGAGGGCTGTACCACATTGACGAGGCCCATGCATGCAGAAAGGATTTGCCTGACATTTCAGAACTGGACTGTCTGTGGGCAGGACCAGTCTTATATGGATGCAGAGAGGGTTTATTGAGTCCTAGGAAATATCTTAAAAGGAATAGAATTATGGACAATAGGACCTTCTTCATCACTGAGTACAGCCTGGAATTTAACCAGATAAAACAGATTTTGCAGAAACATATCTCTATTTTAATAGGTGATGAAAGGCTGAAATCAGTGGTGGAGAATGGTTTTAGTTACGTCACAAAGAAAGCCCATACCTTGGGGGTAGATTGTCACCTAGCCTTTTTCCTCAGTAACAGGCTGAGTAATCCTACCTGGCTTGCCACTGTTGGTATGTATAAGTGCATTGCTAGGAGGTGCATTTCCTGTGATCACGTACAGGTGGGCAATTTGTTTACCAATAAGGTTACTGATAAAGAATATAAAATCAATCAATATATAAATTGCCGGACATCTAAAGTAGTGTATCTGATCACATGTGGAACATTTCAGCAACAGTATGTGAGTTGCCCTAGTTGAACCCTTAAGGAGAGGATTAGAGAACATATAAGATCCATTGCAAATCACGACCTTATAAAACCTGTGGCACAACATTTTGCCACTTCTAATGATTGTGATCTCACAAAGTTTCTCTTTCAGGGTATTGAAAGAGTTTTTTTTTCCTGAAAGGGGAGGATATCATATAGGAATGAAGTGAAATGGATATAGTACTTGAATACCAGGATGCCTTATGGCATGAATTCTTATCATGATGTGATATTATTCACAAGACAATAAATATATTGAAGGTGGCAGTATTAGACTTAGTCCCTATTTTTGTTATCAGTAATAATTAAGATTAGATTTTCTAATCCCAATTACTTTATGATTGGTCTAGATCCAGGAGGAGGATTTTGTGATCATATTGGGTCTAGGTTGGGTGAAGGGATAATGCCGTAGGCTGGTGTATTTTGTTCTGTCTTTTCACCACCAATCGGCACACATTTAGAGTATTAACATATATGTTTTAAGCATTGTAATGAATGGCTAGGGGAATGTTGATGTGGTAACCTTGACTACAAAGGCCGGTGCTTCTGATTACGTAAGCAAGATGACCTGTCTCAATGATGTATATGCAAGTTTGTATTAATGTCTGAAAACTGGGTGCGCTTACACAGGTGTGCTGACCTACTTTTAAAACGAATAGTTTCAAGCTAACCACTCAATGAGATGGACGAGGTAGGAAGGTGATTGATTGGTTGGGATTTTTTTGGTTGTATGTATATATATATATTGTCTCTGTGACATTTTTATGTTTGCCTATAATTAAGTGTCCTTGGGTGTACACGAAACGCATTAGGCGTATGTGCTTGCATCACAATATTTCAGACATGCCTGATGATTTTAAATAGGTTAGAATAAACTTTGAAGTTTTACTATTTGGAAGTGGTGATATTATGTGTGGGTGGTCCCGTGAGCGCTCCCGTCCGGTTGTCTTCTTATATGGATATGAAAATTTCTCCTCTGCAATGGCATATGGGAGTGAAAAATGTGACTTGCAGCACCATTGGGAGGCCACCATGCCTCAGTACAGGACACTTTATTTGTCACAATATTTGTTTCTAGGTCCCCTATGTTAGAAGGGTATCCCAGGCATGGGCCTTTGCTCTCCATGTGCCTAGAGGAAATCAGCTGCACCTCTCCGACTAAGCCCACTTAGGCCGAAATATAAGTTTGTGGCTGGGCAGTTTCACTTGTGCAGAGAGGATTTGCCTGGCATTTTGGAGCTGGACTGTCTGTGGGGAATACCAGTCTGATATGGATATGGAAATTTCCTCTCTGTAATGGCACTTGAGAGTGAAATCATGCCTTGTAGCACCATTGAGAGGCCATAAAACTTTCTTATGAGTCATTGATACCCATAAAAACAGGCAAGTGCGATGGTATTATTGTCCTTTCTGTCCCACCAGGTTCATACCGTTTACGTTTGTTTTTACTATTTAGCAATACCCATCAGGACCCCTCTATGCCAATCAGGTGGAGGGCAAGACAAAACTACATTACCATAATTACCAATTTTTTCCCAGGCTTCATGGAGGAGGAAGGGGAGGACTTACAATTACTGTCTCCTGCTTTTCCTGCAATGTGTGACACACAAGGCTGGATTCTCCTTCCTTGCCTTCTACTTTAACTGCTTCTGACAGAAAATGTATTTTATGCTGTATTTCTTTCATGTATTCCTTATTTCTGGGTTGCCTAACTATGTCTGAGCACAAGGGAGACATGGGCTAGTCTAAGGCCAGCAAGGCCTCAACACGCCCCACCTTTTGCTCTTCATACCATGTTAGTCTTCCTAGAGACTTATGTGCCTCTAATGCTGGGGCTCCTTCACAGCTTCTGGGGTCCTCTTCTTCTAAACAGGAACCCACATGGGCTAAAACCTTAATTTTGTCTTTAAGTAGCATACCTTTCTTTATTCAAGGGGTCCTTGAGACTTGTACTGAGGACCATCCTGTTTCCACTAACAGGCTTTATAGTCATCTTGAAGGTCAGTCTTTACCTTTAGGGAGAGGACTCCTCAGTTGGAGAAGGGAGAGTTGATGTTGACTATTTAGATTCAATTTTCACCCCTGTGGATTCTTTTGAAATGGACCCTGGCACTTTGTTGTTTGGGTAGAACAGCATTTAGAGGCTATCTATGATGATGTGACTAAAGAAGATGCATTTCTGGCTGTATCAAAGATCCATCAGGCTAATATATATCTTACTGAAGTGGCCTTTGATGCCATTAGGTTTAATAGGAAGGCTTCTGCTTTTTTTGTTGCCATGCGTCACATTTTGTGGGTGAAGGTCTGACCAATCTTCTAAGCAGTCACTGGTATCCCTTCCATTTGTGGGCAAACAGTTGTTTGGCTCAGAGTTGGACAAAGTTATTAGTTACGCTATTGGGGGGTAATAGTGCCTTATTACCTCAGGTTACTCCAAAACTTTCCTTTTCAAATCAGAGGCACACGTATTTCATTTCCCCTGTCAGCATGAGTACGTGCCTGGGGGTCTACTTCTACAGCTGCCCTGGCCCAAAACACAAACAGGCCTAGACAGGCAAGACACTACATCTGCATGACTCGCAGGGATCTTGTCCACCTCAGGGTATAGGAGGCTTTTGCATCTCTTTCACAGTATGTGGGCTCTCTCTGAGTTGGACCAGTGGGTTTTGCTGGTGATTTTGGAAGAGTATCATATAGACATCAAGACCTTTCCTCCATGTCACTTCTTTATGTCCAGGGCCGTCTATTTTTAGGTGCCAGTTCTTCCCTGTTGTTTATGAATGTTTCTCTGCAGAAGAGGTTCATGGGTTTCTACTTCAACCTTTTCTAGTCCCCATTAAGAACAGAGGCTGCCTTTCTAGACTGGAAACATATCAACTAGTTTGTTCTCACACTTAGGTTAAAAATGGAGTCTTTACACTCTGTCATCGCAGCTATGTGTCCAAAGGAATTTAGGGCATCAATAGAGCATAAAGGACATGTATCTACATATTCCTATTCATACAGATCATCAGCGTTTCTTGTGGTTTTCCTTTTAGGACATTTATTTTCAATTCAGCACCATTTCTTTTGAGCAAGGATCTGCTCTAGGGGTTTTCCCGAAGGTCTTGACAACCTTAACTGCTCAAACTTGCTCTCTAGTGTTTTCTCTCGCTCCCTATCTGGATGACCTTTTGTTGAAGGCTCCTTGCCAGAAGCTCTGCACCATAATACTCAGACCTTTGTAACTATCCCAGAACAGCATGATTTTGTTCTCAACCTCAATAAACCTTCTCTGGTTTTGATCCAGATCCTTCAGTTTTCCAGGGGAGAGTCTTTATGCCAGAGAACAAGATTTTTCAATATTTCAGCAGTTGTCTCAAGGTATGCTTCACCTGTCCATGATGGGGCGATAGTATATGAAAGTGCTGGGTTATCTAGTCTCTGCATTGGAGGCAGTCCCATTTGCCCAATTCCACATGTGGGAACTGGAGCAGAAGATTCTCAAGAACTGGCCCAGGTAGCAGTGTCATCTCTTACGTGTCATGTCTCTGTCTGACTGGACAAAGTTCGATGTTTTTTGGTCACTTCAATGGCTTCACCTGACATTGTGGATGCTGCTAGTCTTCCTGAATTGGGTGATAGACACTACAGATGCCAGCCTTACATGTTGGGGAGACTTTGGGTCCTCAGACAACCCAGGGTCTTTGGACCAAGATTGAAAGACTTCTGTCCATCAATGTGTTGAAGCTCCAAGCAATAAGCCTAGGACTGATGCATTAATTTCCCTTCAAGGGTCGCTGGTTCAGATTCAGTCTGACAATGAAATAACAGCGGCGTACATCAACTGCAGCGAAGAGCACTGCTGCAATAGTCTAAACATCGCCTGTTTCACGTGTGGGCAGAGGCTCATTTGCCTGCTCTCTCCACAATTCGTATCTGAGGGACAGACAACATTGTAGCATACTTTGTCAGTCACCAATGTCTTATGCCAGGAATTGGGAACTCAATCAGGCAGTGTTCAATCCCATAGTTCTTGTGTGGGGTTGCACAGCTCTGAATCTCATGGCATCTCAGCTGAAACACAGTATTCCCTTGTTTTGCTCTATATCCTTCAACCCTTTCCCTCTCACTGTGGACTGGATAGTCATTCCATGGAGCTTTCTTCTGGCATATGTGTTCCTAGGTTATTGAGGAAAAATCTGGATGGATTGGATGTATGTCATTCTGATCACCACCTTCTGGCTCCATGGGGCCTGGTTTGCAGAACTATTCAGGCTGTCTGTGGTAGAGACTTTTCGTCTCTCTCTGCTTCCAGACCTCTTGACTCAGGGTCCTCTTTGTCATCCAGAGGTGGAGAAGCTAGCTTTCATGGCTTGACTCTTAAATCCAGTATCCAGAGGAAAAAATATTTTCTGACCCTGTCATTGCCATTATGTTGAAGGCTCACAAGCTGGTTTCATGCAAGGTATAACATGGGAATTGGTCCTTGTTTTATATGTGATGTGAAGCTCAGTGGTCATGGCCACACCCTTTTCATCTTCTAGTTGTCTTAGCCTTTCTTCAAAATAGTTTTCAAAAAGGACTTGGTCTTAGTTTCATCTAAGTCCATATTTCAACTGTCTGCTTTTTTCCAAATATGTATTGTCATTCCAAGGCATGATTTGGCCTTCTGTGTTGTAAAATTCGTTTATTTGTTTGCTGACCTGTATGTTATTCAAAGTGCACCAGTCCTAGGCCATACAATTAGCTGAGTAGATATCACCAGAAACTGAATGAGTAGATTACCGGAGCAGGACAGTGTGTCATAAAATATATTGGACCATCTGCTCTGATGGGTTTCAGCCAGAGGACAGTCAAATATTATGAAATAGGGAGAACATGTATATATATAGTGTAAAATGGTTCAATAAAACTATATATTTAAAATGCCCAGGTTTTATCCTTTTGGTGGGTACCAAACATGCCAGGGGGAGGTGTTCCTGCTATGAGTTATAAGAATAGCTACTTTGCAACCAGTTAGACCCAGAATGTTTGGTGTCCAGATATTCACAAAGATATGAGGAATATGCTTATTATAACATTATAAAGGTGTGCTGTGGGTTGCATGTTTTGGGAAGCCTTATGATTTTTCAGGTAGAACTCTGCAGTGACATCCCTGACAGGTCTGTTTGAGTGGGCTGTAAACTGTCAGGCCAAACATCCCCCCAGGTAACACCCAGGGGGTTTGGGCACTTAGAAGGAACTGTGGAAAGTACTTAATATGGGTTTTTTGGATAAAACAGGGAATTTCTTTGTAACAACTGAAGGGGGAAAGACCATCTAAAGTTCCCGCAAAGACTAAAATATTGGTAATTGTATTTAAGGATTTCTTGTGTTTCTCCCATTTTATTTTATGGACTGTTTTGCCAATGTGTAATCTTTATTTGTGTATGTCCTTTATTTCTATATTTTTGTAACCAGGACTGTGACGCTTTTTTCAGATTAAATGTTCAACTAATCAGCTCTTGTCTCTGTTCTCTAATATGAACTCACTACTCTGAAGGAAGCTCAGGTAGCACACGTTACTAAAGGTTAATTCTATGTCTGATTATTAAGGTGATTTTATACTGTAATTCTGTTGTGTTTGGGGTAACCTAAGACGCTCAGATATAAAGTCTTGGTGGTAGCAGCAAATTGTAGTACTGGGGTGATAGTGCAGGAGGGATTTCAGGTGTTAATTTGGTGGTTGCTAGGAATAGTAACAGGTAACCAGTGGTCTGGTATTGTTAACCCTTTCACTCCCACACTCTCCCCACTGTCTCAGCAGGACCTATAGCCCGCCCTTGTGACATGTATCCTCTCATTGCCAGATGTGTAAACCTTGTAAAAGGGTTTCTCAAAAGTATAGAGTGTATCAGAATCCCACTCCTCCGTGGGACTTCAATTTGGTTTAGAAGCTAAAGCAAAGCAGTTCCCCTGTTCGCCCTTCAGGCACTCAAAAGATTAAATCAATTTGCATGTTTATTTTTCGTCTGTGTTGTACTTTGTTTGCCATAGAATTGCACCTCTTTTTTTGTTCATATGGCCCATAGTAGCTACTGTCGCACTTACTATATTTCTGTATGCTGTCTATATGTTTGTATTGCAGTATTAGGAACTTATCTGTCTATTATATTTCAAGAGAGCTGAATACACTATACCAATAAAATTCTGTGTACACAGTTCAGATTTGCAGTATAAGTATTTATACACATCACCAATATGTAAACACTCATCTTTTTCTTCATCCATCACAAAGACAGTAGTGAGTATACTGGTTCAGATTTAAGTTCAAGAGAAAGGGAAGAAAAAGAGCAGAATAAAAAGAGGCAAGGATGAATGTAGTACTATTGATTGGTCAAAGATATGTCCAGTTTCTGAGATCTGAGTGGACCGAAGGGTCATAGGCAAAAAGGAACATAATTTAGGGGCAAACCAAGTGCAAAATAGGAAAAAAAGGAAATAAAAAAATCCCATTGCCATGAAAGGGGCTTTAAGTCTGCAAATTTGTTTTCTGCCAAGGGGTGATAATTGATTGACTTGCAGCTTCTGGGAACTACAAAGCTCATCATCCCCAGTCAGCTGTATAAGGGTCTACAGAAGCTGCAGTTGCAACCTGCAAACTTTTTTGGCTGAGAACTACAAACTTCTAGATTGCATTCAAGCCTCCTGCAAGCCCTGGGCTATTTTCTGAGGCTGCTCCTATAGAAGCCCCTTAAAAGGTCATGATCTCTTATATAAAAGCTATTTGTAAAG
Source organism: Rhinophrynus dorsalis (assembly GCA_037306005.1). Taxonomy (NCBI): domain Eukaryota; kingdom Metazoa; phylum Chordata; class Amphibia; order Anura; family Rhinophrynidae; genus Rhinophrynus; species Rhinophrynus dorsalis. The sequence goes on along the minus strand of CM074721.1, from coordinate 63,162,757 downwards.
TTAACCATTTCAGTGTCAGAATGTATAATATATATATATATTTACCTTACTTTCCAAACATAGAAGCCAAAATACCTTTCTACCTATAGAGATACATTCATTCACTGTCAGAACAGGATATTGATTCAGCCACAGTTTAAATAATCAGAACTATAATACCCCATTCACATGAGCTACAATGTTGCATTGATAACAGCTCGAGAAAAAACTCACGACTTGCAAATTATTGTGTCCTGTGGGGCATTTCACACAGACAGTATGCACTGCAATTGTCACATAGAGACAAAGCATTCTACAACATTCCTCCAACAGCACAGACACACGGGTACACAATTTTAATATGGATTTCCATGCAATGGCACATGTAGATGATTGTTCCCTGATATTTTATAATCTCTGTCTATAATGAGAGAACCTTTTACACAAGCTTTGTTGGAGGCTGTGATGCTTACTGCAACCACCAATGACTGGCCGACCCAAGGGCACTTTAGTCACACTGACAGACAAGCTGGTTGCAGGTAGGAGGTTAATGAATGAACACATAAGGAATAGCCCTATATATATTACACCCTTATTTACTGTAGGCCATAATCAATAAATAGGTAAATCTAAATGCCTGACATTAATGCATACCTTAGGGTCTCAGTTTCCAATATTAACTAGGGCAGTATTTTCTATCAGGCAGGGTAGGCAACTGCCTAAAGCCCAAAATTCCAAGGGGTGCTATAGATGTGTTGACCACACATATACATTTTTGGATTATGTTTGTTGCTAGAACATTTTAGTTTTCCTACAAAAGACAGCAGCCTAAAGATGTGCAGGAATTTTTTTCCTCTCTAGAATTTTTCTGGAAAGGGGGCTATATAAATAGGATGGACAAAAATGTTCTCCTCAAACGCAAAACAGGAGTATAATGTCACTTTTTGTCAAAATTTTCACAAAAAGTTCTGTTTTTCATCTTTTTCCACCTAGCTCCTTACATTGAAATCAATGGGAAGACTGAATTTTTATCAAACAAATGGCAAGTTTCTCTTATTTTCCTGCAAGCATAGTATAAAAGGGCGTCACATTCCCAAAGTATGCCATTTTCTGTTTGTGAGAGGAACAGAGAAGCACATTTAATAAAAAAGGAGCTGAAGCTTAGTTTAGGGAGACTTGTAGGAAGAAAATGTGTTCTCTGAATTAGGGAAGTCTGGGGGCACATTGGGGGAAGCAAGGGAGAAAGAAGGATGATCCTAAATACCCCCAAATTCTTTGTACTGACTGAGAAGACACAGACAGCCATGATCCAATCATCCAAGTTCCTTCATGATCTGGTTGTTATTACATCTGTGCTGGGGGAGTCTGTAGGTGTGTGAGAAGGAAGCAAAATGAGATTTATCCAAAATATCCCAACAATTTGTGTGACAGGCAGCTGTGGCCCAGGTTTCTTCTTGATCTCTATGTTAGCTGTGTCTGGGATGTGAAAAGAGAGCAAAGGAGATTGACCCCAAAGAACTCAACAGTCTGTATGACTGGAAAGACACAGATGGCTGTTATCCAAGATCATCCTTCATGATCTGACTGTTATTATCTCTGTTAGATATGTCTGGGGTATGAGAAGGGGACAGTGGAGGTTTACTCTAAATACCCCAACATTCTGTGTGACTGAATGAAAACACACAGGCAGCTGTGGTCTAAGTTCCTTCCTGATCTGGCTGTTATTATGTCTGTGTTAGACATGTCTGGATGTGTGGGGAGGGAGGAAAGGATATTTACTCCAAACACTCCAACATTTTGTGTGGCTGATTGGAAAGATACAAGCAGCTGTGATCCAAGTTTCTTCCTGATATGGCTGTTATTACATATGTGTTACACATGTCTAAGGTTCTGAGAATGGAGCAAAGGAGGCTTACCCCAAATACCTCAAAATTATATGTGACTGATTGGAAAGTTCTTTTCGGATCTGGCTGTTATTATCTCTGTCACAAACAAGTCAAATGATGTGAGAGTCTCTGAGCATGAACAGAAGCAATGTTGCCTAGTCTAAGGCTAGTCACCGCTCAAGAGCATCACATTTTAACTCTCGAGTGCTATCACAGAGGAGACATTTTCATATGCACTGCACATTTTCACATAGACTAATCCCACCCAAAAGGGCAGTCCAATATCAAAATGATGTGCAAGTACCCTCTCAATGGAAAAATACCAGCTAACCACAAACATAGTTTTCAACCTGTTTTGTGCTTAATCAGTGAGGTGCAGCTGGTTTTCCTAGGCACTGACAGCAAGAGGTCCACGTCTGAATTAGCATTTATTCTTGGGGTGAAACCATAAGAGTGTTTAAAAAAGCCAGTGGATATGAGAAGCTCTGAGAACTAACAGAAGCAATGTTGCCTGTTCTACGGCTAGTCCCTGATCAAGAGTGTCAAGTTTTAGCCCTCTAGTGCCATTACAGAAAACAAATTTCCAAGGTTTGCCAAGATACGATCCCTCCTTTCCCTTTTTCAAATACTTTTTCACAGAATGTGCACAGTGCCTTCTCTGATGACGGCACTGTGCCTGCTCCAAGAGAAAAATAGTCCCATGCCCAGGACTTCAGGGGGAAGGAGAAAGGTGGAGAAGAATGTCCTCTTTCTTCTTCTCCTCCACATTCCCCTTCACTGGCTGGGACAGAGGATGATGTTGCTGTTGTTTGTGCTACTGCCTCAGAATCAGCACTGCATCTAGGATCAGGAATATTGGCTGTTGGCAAGTGGAACCTTTCCTTGTCCCACATCACTGGACCTCATTCCCACTGTGTCCATGGTGGTCTGTGGCACACTAGCCGCTCATCAGCATCCTGCTGCCCTTGCAACTCAACAGCAGAAGGAATTACAGCAGCAGCAATCTCAGCAAATTCCATAACCTCACTGATGGCTGTTGTGGTGATGTCCATCCCCATCCCTGTCTCCACACCATCATCATCACTACCACCAGTCCCTCCATGCTGCTGCTGCTCTATTACAGACGTGTCACTGGAGGTGATTAGAAATGTGACAGAGGGTCCCCTACTGTCACACTTGCTATCTCTTGTTGAGCTGAAGAAGGCAGACTGGCAGTACTAGCAGCAGGCACAGGCAGCTGATCTGTGCTCATGGAGGTGGAAGTATTATTGCTGCCAGCCACCAGTTCTGCCGTCTTCAGGATCATGTTCCACTGGGACAATGCTGTGGGGGGGAAGGGGACTCCCAAGTTCAGGGGAATGTTTGGGGCTTGCTTGACCGATAGTCTGGCCGCTTCGCATTACTTCCCCTACCAATTAAGCATCAGCAGGAGTATCTACTGTGGTCACGCTTGTCACACCGGCTGCTTCACCATCACTATTACTTATACCAACCACGTCAATTTCAGTCTCTGAGTCTTCCTCACTACTAGTTTCACCCCCTCCCTCACTCCTAACACCCTGAATTCTGTAGCTGTTGGATCTTATTAGTAGCAGAAGTGAGGGGACTGCTTGGGAATGGCAAGTGTGACTTAGGGTCCCTTGCTGTCAGATTTTGCATCATCTCCTCCTCCCTCCTAAGAATCACACAACATCAACGCAGGTGCAGCACTGGCAATAGCCACAAGCAGTTGACCTGACCTGCTCATACTACTACTTTCTACTTCCTCTGACAGTGACACAAATTTCCCAAAGATCCCTAGGGTGATGTAGGGCTGGGACTGGCCATCATTGGGTCTGAGGAATTGGGGCATCCAGACTCACTGGACACATAATGGTCCTTCCAGACCCTCATTTTATTTGTATTCTAGGTGCTCCAAGAGATACCAGTCATTATGAGCATTTCCTATCTCAATTATACACAACAGCCTAGCTCCCTTTCTCTCTCTCTAACTGCTTGTATTTTGTTTCACTTCCTGGAAAACATCATGTTTTTATTGCGAAAAAGGAAAAAAACAAATAAGTAAGCGGATGAAAAGTTTGTAGCAGTTGCTGGTCATTACTCAATTATTGTGTTTATGTTTTTACTGTAATGTACATAATAGAACTGAGTGAGTCTTTCCTTGGCCCGCTACAAAAAATGTGATCTTGTCTAGTATCAGTCTGCCTCATTCACACAAATCATGTCAGGGTTCCTATCACCTATTTTTTTATTATTATTTATATTTTTTAACTGTTTTTGCCCCCTATCCCTAACACTGTCAACAAAAACAAATAAAAACAACCCTTATTTGATTACATCTTTCCCCAGACTCCCCTAGCACATATATAACAGCCAGATCAGAAAGGAACTTGGATCACAGCTGCCTGTGTCTTTCCAGTCAATTATACAGAAGACTCTCTAAATTAATCTTCAGCCTGTCTTCTATAACTGAAAAATGTGCTGCAGTCTTCCTTTCACAAATACGTAATGACATGCTGTGGGATTTTGGCATCCCTTTTATCCTATGCCTGCAGGAAAGGAAGGGAAACTCACCATGTGGTGGGGAGAAATTACGTCTTCCTATTGATTTCAATACAATGATCTAGGCCAAAAAAAGCAGAAAAACTTGACTTTTCTGAAATAATTTACAGTTCGGTAAAAGTGCAATTTTTCTCCTGTTTCAGTTTTGAGGCAAAAACTTTCACCCATCCCTAATAGGGATGTGCATACATTTCCAGAGCAAAGAAAATATATGAAAACTAGTTGAACAGCCCGTTACATGGGCCACAGTGCCACTGCCACCCGGTCTCTGGGCAGTCACGCGCAGTGGAGACTGCCTGCGCCACAGCTGATACAGAGCTTGACGCTCCTTCAGAGCACCCAGCTCTGTATCAGCCGCGGAACGGGCAGTCTCTACTGCGCATGATTGCAGCATGCGCAGCAGCGTCTACTGAGCATGTTGTGGCATTACACACATTTTAGCGAATTATTATATAGGATAGGATCTTCTGACTCCTGAAGGAGTTCCTGAAAGAAGATCCCTTCCACCATTCTCTTTCTATAAAGCGTGTGAGCTTGCATGTATGCTTGCATGTGTGCTTCATGAGCATGTTGTAATGTCAGAATTCAGTGCAGGAACATGGAGTTTGATTGCCTTCTTGTGGTATGTTTCTCAGTCATTTTCTCTATGCAGAAATTTTTGAAGAATGAAGAAACCTAGCTCCCTTTCTGTGAAATTTCCTGCAAGAACAAAATCAGCACAACCTTTTTGAGGGTTTTTTGATGAATATTTTTAAAGTTTGTTTCATGACCACATATGTCTAGTGTATTTTGTGTAAGCATGGGTTTTGAAAAGAAACCGAATATGTCTATGGAAAAATTTTATATTTAAAATGAGCTATAAGTATAAGGAATGTGTTGTAGATTTGTCTTTGAGACAAGAAGAGAACGAAATCCATATGACAAGAAAGTAAGGAAATTACCTTCAGTTTGTTTTATATCTGAGATATTCTACTACAAAAACTGATGGCCTTTCATCTACTAAAAAGGAAGAAACATATACGGTCACAGATAAGTGAGTTTAAAACTCCAATATATATGGAAATAACATCTTCTACAACGCAGGAATGCATTTAATTTGCATCAGTGTAGGCTGCTAAAGCTTGATAATATTTGTAAGTGACACTGTGATGGGCAATTCCACAGTCCAATTGAATCTAAGTACAAGACATTTTATTGCTTGGATGTAAAGCCTTATAAGAAGACAGTAGAGTTTTGTTTCTAAACATGGGAGATATACCTCAGATGGACACAGTGAAGGATTCACTGATCTAGATACAATAAAAATGAAAATGACACCTTTTATATATTTTATTAAGAATAAGTCACACTTTCATGCCTATCTAAACCAGGTATTCTCAAACCTGTCAAGCACCACTAACAGGCCCTGTCTTTACTATGTTCCTGCTTGAGCATAGGTGAACTAATTTAAGAGGAAGTTTCACCCTAAGATAAACTTAGCTAATTTTAAATATAAATAAAAAACTGTTTATTGTGCTAGTCATTTGTTTATAAATTGTGCTTGACAAATAAACCTTTATCTGTTGATGGTACAGTGTCATGTAGCCTCTGGGATGCAGTCTGTTGGCATATCAGATAGTGTCATGCTCACGTACCTGTTTGCACCAAGGAGTTGAGCTCCAAGGTTTGTGCAGAAAACAGTGAACACTGGAAGGCAGGTAAACAGGAAGGTCAGTGTGCTGCCCAGGGACTGTGCAGATGCCAGAGTAACCAAACACCAGTCCTATGCTGCCAATATTGCCTTCTTAAAGGGGGTGTTGGGATATCACAGCAGAAGAAATTGTGCCTGTCTGAGGGAGACATAGGAGCAGAGGGGTTAGTGCCTGCCTAGTGGAGACAGAGCAGAGAGGACAATACCTGCTCTGCAGCATCAGGGCAGAAGTGTTAGTGCCTTCATGGCAGAGACAGAGCTGAGGGGATGATGCCTGCCCCACAGCATTAACATAGATGAGTCTGTTCCTGCATGGTGGAGATGTTGAAGCAGAGGGGGACAATACCTGCTCCAAAGAGACCCATTCCAGTGGGTAGACATGCGAATCCCTACCTAGGTCACTGTCCTAAAACAACTGCTATTGGCTGGCTGTATATGAAGATCGTCCAATCCAGATGACACACTCTCCTCCATGGGGTGCAACAGGATCCATTAGTTCACTGTCCAGGCCTGTCTGGCTGTCACTTGAGGCCAACTCAGTATAAACGACCATTACATAGGTAGCAGCCGCAGTAACCCACCAGACCTTCCAAAGTTTTGAGGAGGACAAAGGAGACATAGATGTTGCCTCCAGGATTTCAAGTGGCAGTGTGACATGTTTGGGGTTGACCATTCTGAGTGGTTCTGCATCCGGGACAGTCAGCTAACTGGTAGGACCTCTGAGGCCTTACCAGGGAATGTCTCTTGCTACTAACCAAAATTATGAGTAGGTCAATCAGACCCTCCTAGACTGATATGTCATCACCCAGGATGCACACTGGTGGAAATCCAGAGACACCCAGAGTGGAGCAGTTGTATGGACTGAGCCAACCTCTTCTTGTCCAGGGGGAGAAAATTGCCATCTCTGAGGATTACCGTCAACTAATCCTGCTAGAACAGTTATATAACCACAGCCTGACTGAGGTATGGTAGTGGGTAAATGACCACAAACCCCATAGCATAGTGGAGGATACCCAGCTGGCTGACCAGTATATTGAGAGCTGTCTGGCAATCCCCAAGCCTGCACCTCCCACTCCCATGAGGAGAGCACCCTCAGCCCCAGTCTGTGATCAACAGCCAAAAAGAAAGGCGGACTGGCTTTGTTATTTGTTTCAACAGGTGGGGCCCCATGCAGGTGAATGCCACAGGGACCAGCAACTACCCCTCCATGCAGGTCATATCCCTGGACCTCCCTGTGACTGAGAGAACCCCTTTCCCCTCTACCCAGGCAAGGTTTCCACTGGATTCCTTTTATTACCATGAATACCCAGCCTACACTTTAGCAGAAGAAATAGAGGAGGCTACTGAGCATCATCCCCAAATGTATAACAGGTGGCATCACCTTCATGAAGGACAAATTAATGGGTGCACCATACAAGGTCTTTGAGATTCAGGAACTACTCTCACCCTTGTCAAAGGTCACTGTGTGCCCCAAAATGCTCTCTTACCCAAAGAAGTATTTGTGTGGGTTGCCAGAATGGCTAAAGTTCCCTTGGATTAGTCTGACCATGGTACTTTTGAAGTTGGGGCCAGGTACCTGCTGATGTGTTACTAGGTAATGACCTTGGGAGAGTAAATAACTACCCAAGGAAGTAGACCCAGTGACCTGGAGCCAAATGCTCTGGCACTGTCCTACCAGTTATAGTGATCCCTTTGCAACCAATTGTGGCTGAACCTGAGGTGTCCAGAGCAGTGTGTGGAGACCCAGTGCCTTCTGAGACTGATAACACCCCTTATCTGACCTGAGCTCAGCCTGCTGACTTCAGACAGTTTGTTTGGGCAGACCCCTCTTTAGCTTCCTAAGGGGTCTTAGAGGACTGAATAGTGTGGAATGAGGGACTGCTGTATAGGCTCACGGGTAACCAATACTGTATCTGCCTATTGGATACTAGGAAGCAACTGTTAGTTCCCAGACCTTACTGTGTGACTCTACTTAGACCTCATGCAATCCCACTGGATGGGCATCTCTGGAAGATTCACACTCAGCACTGTCTGCTGCAGGCCTTCTTTTGGCCTGTGGTGTCAAAAAAGGTGGTTGACTTTAGCCACACCTTTGCCACCTGTCAGTAGGTTTGCGAAGATGGTAATCATTCCAGAATGACTCTCCAGCCCTTAACAGTCATTAAGGAGCCCTTGGGTAGAGGAAGATAGTATCAACCCTCTTGCCAAGCCCTTCTGCTCTGGAAACCATAGTAGATTACGCTACCTGATGTGCTGAAGAGGAGGCACTACCCTCCATATCCACAAAGAAGGTTGCTAATGCTCTGGTACTCGTCTTTACCCAATTAGTATTCCCAAGCGAGATTCTGTCAGACAGAGGCACCAGTTTGTGTTTGGAAGCTCTACAGCAGATATAGGAGTTTTAGGTGTCCAACCCATCCATGTTCCCCATCACCCCCAGACTAACAGTCTCCATGAACATTTAATGGGACACTCATCATCAAAGCATTCATAGCTATATAGGTATAAGGTGTGTGGACCCTTGGATATACTGAGAGAGTTTGGGAAGGCTGATGCACCTCTGAAGGATGCACTGGGGAAAGTTAAACCCTTATATAGTTAGCAGGGAAGAATCTCCAGTTTGCCTAGACTGAGCAGTAAGTCTAGTCTGACCAGAAGACACAGTACATGGAGTTCCACAAAGGCCAAATGGTGCTTGCTTTGGTTCTTGCCACCCAGAATAAGCTAAAGGTTGAGGAGGCAGGCCCTTGGACTGTGGTCCAGTGCCTGAAAAATACCACATACATAGATAGGGCCGACCTCAAGACAGCAGGTACAACTGATTTTAGAAGGTAAGGCTGCTATGTTCTCTCCCCTACCTGGAACATCCCCTATGTCTCAACACACCATCAACAAGACAGGCCATCACACCCTTCAGCAACCACCTTACCAGGTGCCAGAGGCATTTTACCCCCCCCCCCTTGGAGGCCAAGATTGCACACATGTGTGCCCTGTGTGTCATCCAACCTTCGTAGTCTTAGTATAGGATAACTTGATTTTGTGTGGCTTATTGGAGGCTCAGTTACATCATGGTCACTGATGCTTATCTTATGCCTAGTGTTGATGACCTCTTAGATAGACCATCAGGGTATCACTTCAAAGAAAAGCCGACGTTAATCACCCTGTTGTCAAGGTTTTCCTGAGCTGCTCCAATTCTGTCTATTGATTCTGCTGTCTGAGCTAATCTAGTGCCTTGCTATTCACTGCTGCTCTCTTCTGATATTCTGTCTCAGGCTGAATCAGCTGACCTCTCTGATTACTCACATGACTGTTATCAGCCAACCCTCACAGGGTATTTATAGCAGCTTGGCTCGCTTCCTCATTGTTCTTGTGTTTGTTTGCTGACCTTTTGCTGCTGGCTACTGTGGATTTTCCTGAGCTCCTGTTTGCTGTATTCCAGACCCCTCGGCTTGTTCCAGACATCGTGAACCTCTGTGCTTCTGACCCTTGGCAGGTTCCTGACTTCTCAGAATTCAGGTGTCCTGACTCCGGCTCGGCTGACTACCTGTCTTGGTTCCTGACTCTGGCATGTCTTTTGGTTTCTGCTCTTGGATCATGCTTCTGTTTTTGTTGCACTAATAAAGGTGTAATGCATTTTACCTTTTTGTGTCCTGTCTGGTTCCTGGTCCCTAATAGTACACAAGGACCATGAACTCAAGAGACGCAGGCAATCCACTGAATATTTTTTTCAGGCTGGACCAGGTAGACCAGCGCATGGACCAGTTTGCTGCAGCCCTCCAGGTTTTGTTGCTCTGTACTGAGCATCTGGTTCCACCGCCTCAGCTATCGTCGGCAAAGGCTGACCCTATAGTTGCTGCCTCTCCCAATCTGGCTGACAATGGTGATTCCAGTGTTGCAAGAGGTATGACAGGGTCTGCCTCGCTTCCCTAGCATTATTGGGGTGACCCTAACCAATGCAGAGGTTTTCTAAACTGATTTTCTAAGATGATTCATTGCATACCATTTAAAAAACTTCCATCCACTAAATAGTTGGCTACAGACTTTGTCAAAGAGGTCTATCGGCTACACCGGGTTCCCAAAGTCATAGTTTCCGACCAGGGTAGCCAGTTTGTCTCGAGATTCTGGAGGGCCTTCATTGTGCAACTAGGTATCCAACTTTCCTTCTCCTCGGCCTATCACCCCCAATCGAATGGGGCAGCGGAAAGGGCTAATCAGGTCTTGGAGCAATGCCTGCGGTGTTACTTCTCAGACCATCAGAACAATTGGTCGTACCTGCTACCTTGGGTGGAGTTTGCTCATAACAGTGCTATCTCGGCTTTTACCCGGTTCTCCCCTTTCATGGTGAATTATGGGTATCAACCCTCCATGATTCCAGATTCCTTCACTCCCCAGGGGATCCCGGCATTGACGGATCATCTCCAGCAAATCCGTTCCACACGGTTGCAGGTCCAAGAGTGGTTGTGTTACTCACAACAATCCCAGGAGCTCCAGGCTAATCGTAAATGCCTACCGCACCCTCCTACCAGGTCGGGAAGAGGATCTGGTTGTCCTCCAGAAATATTCACCTCCAAGTGCCCTCTCAGAAACTGGGTCACTGTTTTGTGGGGTCTTTATGCTTAGGGCCCCATATCAATACATCCACTGGTGACTGTTTTTTTTCAGCTTTTTTTCATGTTCAGTTCCTGTGTCTGCACTTTTCATATGAGTTAAGGGACTGGGTGCAAATGGCCGCAAGACTAGTGCCCAAGGTGGTTTTATTTTAGTCAGTATTTCTCCATTGCACAGATGGTTTCATTTTTTACTGTGCTTGAAGAAATGTCCTACATGGGAGACTGAATCGAGCCCTCGCTCTCTAGTTTGCTTAGACAGCTTCCTAGGGATAAGTGCAAATTATGTGATATTTGAGGTAAACAAACAGAGAATGAGAGCTTTTATGAACACAAAAAAGAGTTATACTAATCACCTAATACATAAAAATGCTATAATAAGCATGATAGTTAATGGAGCAAAATGAAGCCTCTAGGTTCTTCAATATTCATTTTTAACAAATGTTAGACTTTACAAATGCTTGTTAGGAATACACAATCTTTACATTTAAATTACCTCTTTTCAACTTAAAGGCATAGTAATGATGGAAAGTTAATTTTGTTTTTTGCACTGTACAATATCTACCACATTTCTGTCCATTTATTCAGCTTAAATAAAGCCTCCTGCACAGAACAAACATTCAGCCATGTGTAAAAATAAAAAAGTGAGTTGCAGCCCCTTGTAGTAACCTCTTCATTGAGGGACTGTAGATGACATGGATGTATCCACATCCAGTTTTAGGGTGGCTTCTTAGGAGGTTGAAGGCCATGCCTTTAGTAACACAGGGGTTTAAGCAAGAGGATTATTTAATAAGGCAGGGTAATCCATTGTTGGACCTCAATCTGTTGAGGAATATATGTCCCTTAATCCCCAAGCAGCCAATGTTCTCAAAAACTCAGGGTCCAGTAACTGACTACACCATTAATAAGTTATGAGACCTCACTCCATTGTGAGACATTTCTACAAATCCTATCTTACACCATGGAGCCTCTTCTTCAAGTATGGGAAACTTGGTGCATAGTTTCCATAGAATAACATAGCAATGGGAAAGTATTCTTTCGCTGAACTAACTTCTCTCATGTTAGTGTGGGTTCACATTTTGTTCAACGGAATGATTTACATGCCTAAGTGTCCTTTAAACAGCAGTCAGGTACATCTTGTGGATTGATCTCTATTGTAGAGCACTGCTAGCTGTTTATGTATACAGTCTGATAAAGGCTGATAAAAGCTTTGTCCTTATACTCCATTCAGGTCTATTCATGTCCATTATCTGCAGTGATGAGGTGTGACCTAGAAGCAGACTTCAATAGATATATATAACTGTATTATGAAAACAATTTGTAGATAGATATTCTTGACTGCTGTATAAATACCTACCAAAGAATATGGCCACTTATTCCCCAGGAATAGTTCACTTTTAAAAATGTGTTCAGGAGTGTTGCAATATACTGACTGCAGGTCTAAAGTCCCAGGTCTCATGCTGAAAGCCTTGAGTCTTGTTGCCATGATAACCCTCTGCTGGTAAAGGTGTAATTGGGATGCATGTCACACTTATAATGCATTAGGTTATCCTAAGCCCTCAGTCCTAGCAGGTCCTTTGGATCAACTGGGCTGCTATGGCATGGGCTAAACTTGATGTATGAATGTCTTTTTTTCAGCCTCATCAATTATGTTACTATGTGTAACTATGTATTTTGGGTATCCAGAAACTACTGGATTGATTTCAATTACTATGTTTTTCTGAGTCTGCTTCTATGGGAACAGACTTACTAGCCTTGGGCTACACTGTGGCCAATGCTTTCTACTGAGTGGCTGTTATCAATCCTTTGGGGTGTCTCAGCCACAAACTCCTAGGTTGTCTTCTCATTATTCATAGACCTGTTGATCCAGGATTTCAATCCCAATGCAGAGAGTATATGGGCTCCTGCATCACTCGATGCATAGGTGGAGAATCGGTGACCACCCAGATGGTTCTCTTCCTGCATTCACAACGCAGCCCTGGCTTCATTGGCAGGACTTCACCTAGGTGAGCAGATGAGCCAGGGTAGCAGTTATTGGATGTCAGCTGCCTTTTAGTGTTGAGCGAGCACCCGGATGCTCGGGTGCTCGGGTGCTCTGACCGAGCACCCCCTGAGGCTCGAGTGCTCGGCCGAGCACCCGAGCCCCATTGGAATGAATGGGGCGACACCAGGCACCCCCTGCTCTGATGAGGGGAGGGTGCCTGGTCAATGCCCCCTTCATCTCCGCTATGCCCCCTTCATCTCCGAATGCCCCCTTCAGCTCCGCAATGTCCCCCTTCAGCTCCGCTATGCCCGTCTTCCACAATGTGCCCCTTCATCTCCGCTATGCCCCTCTTCCACAATGTGCCCCTTCATCTCCGCTATGCCCCTCTTCCACAATGTCCCCCTTCATCTCCTCTATGCCATAGAGGAGATGAAGGGGGACATTGTGGAAGAGGGGCATAGCGGAGATGAAGGGGCACATTGTGGAAGAGGGGCATAGCGGAGATGAAGGGGCACATTGTGGAAGACGGGCATAGCGGAGATGAAGGGGGACATTGTGGAAGAGGGGCATAGAGTCTATGCCCCTCTTCCACAATGTCCCCCTTCATCTCCGCAATGCCCCCTTCATCTCCGCAATGCCCCCGTACCTCAAGTCCCTGGTGGTCCAGCGGAGCGTCTTGTGATCTGTGCCTCTTCCGGCACAGATCCCCGCCACCCGAACATGGCGGGAGAGCACATGGCGGTACTCAACGAGTACCGCCATGTGCCGAGCAGAGCGATGCTCGAGCCGATCCGAGCATCGGCCGAGCACGCTCGCTCATCACTACTGCCTTTTAATGTAAAGTGGCAGTAATGATGAAAAAAAAACAAGTTACTCTTTTGAGAAAGGACTTGTTGTAGGAATCAATACTGTATGTGATATAACATGCATAACTGAATATTTCAACCTATTTAGTTATTTCTAATTCTTTAATCAAGTCATGATTGGGATTCCATTAATCCAACTGCCCACTCTTCAAATGTGCAAAGCTGTAGTACTGCACAGCATTGCCTGTATGATTCCTGCTCCCTGCAAAGCACTCCATCCCGTTTGACATATGGCACTCCATCTTCCCTGTAAGTATGCAAATCAGGGACCCGCTACAAGTAGATGGTGGCAAATCTCATTGCAGTGACTTCACTCCCTGGCCACTCCTGTCCAAATCACTTTCCCCTTGCAATTCTCTGGTTGCAGGTGTACACCGTCCTCCTGCTTCCCTGGGGATGGGTGAACAGCAAACTAGAAATATAATTTTATATATATAGTCTAACATCAGTAATTATAATAATACTGTGGTCTAGCACGAAAAGACAACCTTGCTTTATATTTGAGGTTGCCCTATATGTGAGTTGCCCATCTGGGGCTCAATTCAATAAGACATAGTAAAACAGTCAGTAAGCAGAAAATCAATACCGAATGATTGCCATGTCTGAGTAGCGAGGTTATCCCATAAGCCATCTACCAGAATTACTTCTGTTGCTGTTACTGCCTCAGAATCAGTACTGCAACTAGGACGAGGAGTATTGCTGCTGCTGGCAAAAGCAACCTGTTCTAGTCCCACATCACTTGTTGACCCCATTCCCACTGTATCCACGGTGGTCTGTGGCACACTAGCCTGCTCCTCAGCATTCTGCTGCCCTTGCATCAGCAGGAATTAGAGCAGTTTCAAATTCTGCAGATTCCAAAAGCTCATTGCTGGTTGTTGTGGTGATGCTCATCTCCATCCCTGTCTCCCATTCCTTCTCAGGCCATCAATGTGTCTTCCTCCCCAGCTACCCACCATCTTCATCCAGCATTGGTTCTGTAGTGCTAACTTCCTCCTCAGTGGACATATAAGGGCCCTTCCAGTACTTCCTTTTATTAGTTTTAAACTTTCTCATAGTGATAGCAGTCACTATGAGCCTCTCCTGCTTCAATTTTGCTAAAAAGATCACATCAGAACAGCACAGCATGTCTACCTCACTCTGTAGCTGCTTCTATTCTGTTTCACTTCCTGGAATATGTCACATTTTTATAGTGAAGAGGTGAAAAATATGTAAATCAATGGGTGGAAACTTTCTAGCCATTGAAAAAATGGTGAAGAATTTTTAGCAATGGGCAAAAAATACGAAGATTTTATTTGCTGGTTTTAAAGCGGACAACAACGTGTTTTTGTGTATTTTTTCGCTGCAACACGATGGGACCTTTCGTCCACCCCTACTTTTAAGTCACATTCAGGTATGATATTACCTGCGCTGTGACACACTACCGAACACTAATCTGAATACTGACTTTTTTTTATATGGCCAGTCCTGTTCAAACTAATTCTTACACTCTCTTTGGCTGGGATGTGGGGTTACTGATGGCATGGAACATGGCAGCTTATGTTTCATGATAGATTTATTTTAATAACAATTTATTTACAGGTTCAACACTAGATAAGAAGACAAAGAAGAATGAAGAGGAGCACATATGAAGAAAGAAGATGACAGATGAAGACGGAAATGACAGATGCAGATAGAGATGACAGATGAAGAAGAAGAGAGGAGAAAAAGATAGAAGCTTAGAGAAGAAGAATTGAAGATGAAGAGCAGGGTGCAGAAGACCCCATTGGACATCAGGATGACAGGTAAGTGTTTCATCTATGGGTAATAGGATAGTGCAATGGCTAGTTTGGGTATACTTTATTATGTTAGTGGTAGTGTAGGGCCAATGGGAAAGTTAATGTTTTGGAGGGTGACTGTGTTTGTAGCTCACGCTTGGTATTTCTGACACTGTGTCAATCACTGAGCATTATTTGGTGTCCTTTGATTTTTCTGTTTCTCACACCATTTAGAGTTAGTTATGGGAATGAAAAAACCATGACAAACGTTGGGCCAGAAGTTAGGTTCTGTGTCCCAATGTTCGTCATGGTTCCTGTTGGAAAGGTAATTGAATTCAGACGGTAACACTGTGTGTGTACCGTTCGGTGTTCATTTTTGCGCTACCGACAGCTTTACCAATGGGAATTGGATCAAGCCCTTAGGCCTACATTACCTTCACTATATGCCGTAATAATCATGAACTATACATCTAAATAAATAAAAAATGTTTTTTCACCTCTCTGGCACCCAAAGGGTTAAAAGACCAATTTAAAGGAACACTAACATGGAAATTTGAATTGGTTGTTATAACTATAAATATTATGTACTTCCAACTAGTATAGGTAAACCAACTAGTATAGGTAAAAAAATAATTTTATATATGTTTCCTCCATAAAATAGAGTCCTAAATTTGCTTTTAATACATGGGTGAACAGTGCAATTCAGAGAGCCTTTATTTAAATTTGTTTATGCTCTCTGTAATGTGAGATAAGAGCATATGGAAGTTAATATATTGTGATTAGCGCCCACTGCTCTTATATTCAGAAATTCTATTATTTTACCTCAGGCCATTTACATATAATCCTGGAGAATCGCCTCCAGATTGCTCTGGTAATTGATGCACCAGAAAAAATCAGGCATGCTTGATTCATTAGAACATAAGTAAGATTAGATTGTAGGTCTCAGGAAACAAACAGTGACATTTTACAGATCCTAGCATGAAGTACATGGTATTTAAAGGGATAGTAATGTTTCACAAAAAAAGCAGTTCTGATTAATCTTTATAGTGTTTGGACAATGGAGAGTGTTATTTCAATACTTTCCGAGTTGTAGTTCAAGAGTAATTGAATGATAAAGTATGCCCCTCCAGCCCCTTCTACCTAGTGTAAGCAGCCTCCCCTCAGATGTGGAATCTGGTTGCTTGACTAAACAGCTTGCAGTGAGGGACAATGTCCTTTCTGTAAGCATAAGGAAAACCCTGCCCCCCCTTGACAAAATAGGACAGGTTTTTCCTTATGCTCACTGATGATTGTCTCTCACTGTGATCTATCTGGACAGTCTTACTGCTCTGAGGTGAGCAGTGGTACATCAGTAAAAGGGACAGGAGGGGGATACTTTATCATTCATTTACTGTTAACCTACAACTTGGACATTATTGAAATAACGATCTCCACAACCCAAATACTATGAAGCTTAATCTGAGCTGCTTTTATTTGTGAAACATTACTATCCCTTTAAGGATATATAACATCAGTTAATTTTTAGCTTTTAGTTGTTCTTTGTTTAACTTTTGTTTGTTCCCTATGGTGCATTGGATTGCCCAATAATTTCTCCAGCTTCATTGTGCATATAGCCTCTAGCCTCGCTACATATTAATTTATAACATGTAGTTTTTAATTATGTAGCAAATATATCATTTTTAATACTGGGATAGAAGTAGACTTACATTAATATTGGCAGGAAATCTAAAGGACATTATGAATTAATTATGTGTGAGCTGATTTTAATGTATTGGATAGATCTCTAACAATCCAAAGGGTTAATTTGCACTAGATGTCACTCTCATTGAGGTAGACATGATTCAGAACCCAAAACTTATCCCACTTATGGTTTCCTAAGACTACATGGATAGGAGAAGTTTTAGGCCACGGAGTCCTGAAAAAAATCGTGTTTGCCTACTTGCACATTAAATCCAGGAATAATTATATATTTATTTTGGTCAACCAATTTTCACAGAATCAGTTTATCAAGTTTATTTATGGGCACACTATCCACCCATAACTGATACATAGTGAATTGTCTGTCTACATTTAAGTAAGCGTGGCTTATTATTAGGTGGTGTTCATGTACCTTTAATGGATATGAACCTTTTTCATTTTAGTCGATAATGTCCCATTAATCAGGAAAGTCAGCAATTTGGAAGTAATTTATTCTGCTTGATTTTAATTGTTCCCCTGTAGCGCATATTGCCTAGAATGTGACTTACTGCTGGAAAAGTCCATAAAGGAGGTTGATGGATCACTCCTTAAATATCAACAATCATTCTTCAACAGAGACAGACTGACTGAAATACTGGTAGCGTGTATGTGTGTAATGAGATTGGGGGACAAATAAATCTTCCAGATACTAGGCAATCTGTGGTTTTTGCACCTCCAGTGTATATAATGGCAATGTTGAAACATCTGCTATCCACATGAACAGATGAAAGGCCTCTGCTTCTGCAGGACTTCAACAGAAACAGAGATGTTGATTGTTGTTGTGTTTCTTTAGGATCCTTTCACACAGGAATCATTAAGTCAATGATACATTCAACACAGAGGACTGTAACCTTTGAATTCCAACAAGCTGCAACTTTAATCCATTCAGGAGCATGGTAAATATGCAGCAGGGCAGATCTGCACAGTGATCTGCTGGGCTGCAGCAGACCTTTCACATGAGTGAAGTTGGTGATTGAAATGTTCATTGCAATCACCAGTAAGCTGCATCTTATGTGGGCCAGCCATTTGTCAGTCACATCACTCTACAATAAATTCAGTGGTGCGAAACAGGAAAAAGTGGCCAGCTACAGTTGTATCACGCATGTGAGTGACCCCTTACTCAGTAATACCAGGGAATATCAGGGAACATAAATTAATACTACATCTCAGAAAGAGTCATGTGATAATGAAACAGGTTCCCAACAGAACTACCACAGTAGCACATAATTTGCAGTAAGGAAGTTCACCAATATTGTGGCATGGAGTGAAGTCTGCCCACGAGAGTAAGGGAAAGTATCTAAAGGATCTATAGTTTTAACCTTTTGAGTACCAGAAGAGTATGAAACTTACTACAAAGCAATGCATTGCAAACACCTTTAGCACTCAAAAGATTAAAGCACATTAAAAAATGTGCAGACTGTGGGGTCTATTTAATAAAATTGCTGCTTGAATTTAGCGTCAGTTGCAATTTTGCTGACAAGCTTAAAAATTTGTATTGCTTTAAAAAAAAATTGCATAGAAATATATGCAGCTAGCTATAGGTGCTTGAAACATTTTATTAGCCTTGCTAACTTTTTAGATATTATGAAATATGGTAATTCTTATTAGCAAAGTTTCATTAGCATTGCTAATATTTTTTTTTTTTTTTACAAACATGTCTTCTTTTTATTAGCATTGCTTAATTTTCTGAGAAACAAAGCACATTTATATTAGCACTGCTAATTTTTAGAAGCAATGCAAAATGTATTAGGAATGTGATTTTTTTCTTTAAGAGATGCTAATTTTTTTAACTCTTTGAGTACCAGAGTGGTACGCAAAGTATTGCTTTGCTATGCGTTGCGGACCACTCTGGCACTCAGAGGGTTAATAAGAAATGCAATTTTTTTTTTTAGGCTTAGAATCAATTTCTGGCATTATGAAATATGACAAACACAGTCAAAATCACTATTAGTTTTGCTCTGTGGTTTAAAAGTGCAGTTTTATTAAGTAGACCCCTCTGAGTAAGATTTACTAAAAGGCAAAATGGGCATGACATAAATAAGTTATTGAATGTTTGTGTGTGAAGGGGCTTTCATAAGTTTTGAACAGTTTACTATATATATTGATTAACACAAACAGAGGATTCTGAAGGATGTTATATTGCATGAGGCATATGGTGAGGGTTTGGGATGTGAGTAAGTTCTCCATGAAGCTCCTGGAATTTCATACCAAGTTGCTTCCAATTCAGTTTGTCTTTGGGTGAGATCCCTTAGAGGGGTGAGAGTCTTGGACTTGGTTGGGAGAAATCCCCTGTGTATTAGGGATCTTCTGTTTCAGGATAGGATTCCTGATTGACCCAAAAAGAAGACTTGGATGGGGGGGGGGACGATGTAGGACTTTAAATTAAAAGAGATTATTAAGAAATATCTAGGAAATGATATTGCCACTCTGGTAAGCCCTTTCAAGCACTTTGTAAGACATTGGACTTATGGTCACTAATTTAAAAACTTCTGCTGATATATATATATATATATATATATATATATATATATATATATATATATATATATAAATTAAATTGTATGCTAAAATGGGAAGCAATGGCAGGAGGAAGTCTCTCGGGTCAAGAGTGTCTTAAAATTACAGGTTGTATAAAACTTGTCAAGGGGGCAGGGCTTTCATTGTTCTCATATGAAGAAGATTGTCCCCTTCTGTTATCTGTCTGGTCTATGGACTGCATTCCACATCTGAGAAGAGATGGGTTACACTAGGTAAAAGGGGCGGGAGGGGAAACTTTGCTTGTGAATATCTCATAAACCATAAAGGTTTGAGAGATAAGACTTACATCGTTTTTCATGTTTAATGCCTACAAACTAAAATAAAGATAAAATGAAGTATTACTATCCCTTTAATCTTCGCTACCAGAATTAATCCAAGTGGGCATGTTCCATTTTCCCTTTAGTCAGAGTAAACAATTGTCTAGAGAGCCAAGATTTGAGTGAAGGATAATCTGTGCTTGTTACACTCACATTCATCATATAAACTCACCACTACCCAGTTCCCAGTATAATGGCGTGGGGAGACATCATGCATGGCAGCTCCCCACCCACTGTATAAATTTCAGTCATTCTCATACCATGAAAATTCTTAAATAGGGTTGTTCTTTCCTACTTTCGGAGCCAATTGAGTAGAAGGACAATGCCCTAAAAAATACCTCATGGATTTTCAGAGAACAAACTCCATGACACATTCATGACCATGCATGTTCCCTGGACCTGCTTTCCCTCCTACTGAGCACATGCAAGACCTAATGATAATGAGATCCCACCTACTAGGCTTTAACCCTTCTGCATAGAGCCTGCAGAAAATAAATTCCCAAGTCGATGTTACATGGATTACGTGGAGCCTGTATTGCCTCCTGAAGTGTGCATACACTAATGAATAAAGGATTTTTCTATGTATTGCTATGCAATATATACCTTCAGGTGCTGCATTTTATTGTTGCCTGGTATAATTATAAGTTCATAGAAATGTATCTGAGTTTGCTTTATGGACTAAAACATGGTAAACTAGTTCCTGGTTTATGACAAAATATTAAGCCACTAATGTATTACTAGATTAATTTGGTGATCCTTTTTGTATGAGAATGATAGATCTTGCCCATGTTTACATTTCACTTTTTTTTCAATCAAAAAAAGCACTGCAGAGAGATTTAGAATTTATTTACTCACCAGAAAGTCTTACTCAAAAAGGAATAAAACTGAAAAAAATCTAATTTAAAACTAATCATCTGAAAGGGAGAAAATGACAGTTTCTCTCAGTAGGAAACTGCACTAATTTCATAGAAAAAAAATAACAACAAGTATCAGTTTCACGACAAACAGCATGGAGCAAAATTAAAAGCTAGGAACAGCTGAAGTTCTGGAGGAAGTATACAATCAGTCAGAGGTACAATTCTGAAGCAAACCAACTGTGCCAGAGTGGACAAATGAACATTTCTGTTGATTTAACCCCTTAGCGACCAAAGGCATGACCATCATTGGTGGATGTGCGTTAAGGGCCAGTGATGGTCCTGACAAGTCATGGAATTCTGGGATGGCAGCTCAGTTGCACTCCACTCTGACATCCCAGAATTTGTTGCTCTAAAAAAAAAAAAAGTGTTGTGGTCCTCTACAGCTGCCCACCCCCAGATATGGCTGTGTTAAATGAGGCTTTTTAACTACCTAATGTTAAAAAGGCCTCTGATGTATAACTAAGAAATGTGTTGAAGACCCCCTAACATTCAAGGGGTTAAAAGTTTAAATTAGGTCGATGGGAATTTTGGGAACGATTGTCTGACTGGTGCAGTTGCTTTGCTCCAACTTTTCTTATGTGCATAAAACCCAGTGTGTTATGGGATCAGTGAGTGCTGGAGGCCTTCAGTAGCAGGGATCGCCAAAAAGTCCCATTTTCCTACATGTACATTATGCTACGAGCATGCCTTTTCATTTAGAGCACAGAAAATTTAGCAAAAATTTTTTCCATTTCTCACCTATGTTATTCAGTCAGGTGAAACTTCCTACCCATATACTATCCAAGCTCATAATTCCCTGCACTCTAGAGTTTAGTGTGATGTATTTGTAACAGTTTTCAGTACACTCAGAGGCAGGATGTTTGGTAAAACACAGTTTTATTGAAACCAGACAGAATAAAGTAACCTTCGCGGGTCCAGCAATAGTAATCACGATATACTGACACAGGACAGGTTACAGAGTAAACATTAACCCACACGGGTCCAGTACACATATCTGAGAGCAAAATATATATTACTGACACAGGCCAGGTTACAGTTCGTGTGAATCAGTGAGACAATGATAGGAGGGTGCTATTAGGCCGGGAGGCTGATAGGCCCTAAAAGTGGAAGGTCTAATAAACACTCTCTACGCAGAGAATGATACAATAGCGACTTTGCCACAATGGGTGAGCGAGGCCCTGAAGGAATAACGGACTACCGGACAACACAGTATCACTGTAACCGGAGGAACAGTGTAACGCCAAACTGAACCAGCAGAAACTGCGACCCAAGGATAACGGCACCAGACAGCAAGGGTAACGGACGCTCAGACTCGATGGCATCTGCCAGGTGGTAGAGACAAACTGTGGTGCCCAGGAGACCAACCTCAGTAGGAGAGCAGTAACAAGCCAAGCGTACAGTGTGCAACCAGGAATAGCTCCTACCCTGGGGTATGGAGATACAAGGCACAATAGCATAATGGGGTCGCAGTAGCTGAACGGCTAGAGCAGCAATCGAGGCAACCAACCAGGTCTATAAGAAGACCTGGAAAGAGCACAGGAACGTTTCCCCAACCAGATAAAAAGATGAGGTGCTGAACCAGGCCTGAGTGATACACAGAGCAGAAATCTCAGCCAATCCGGGTCGATACAAAGAGCAGGAATGTCCTCCAAACCGGGTCGGTACACAGAGCAGGAACATCAGCAAATCTGGGTTGATACACAGAGCAGGAACGTCAGCCAGGCCGGGTCTGTACACAGAGCAGGAACATCAGCCAATCCGGGTCGGTACACAGAGCAGGAATGTAATGAGGCAGAGTAGTCAGGCAGTCTGGGTCATACACAGGATTCACACGATATAGGCAGCAAGCACTAAGCAACGGGAACACCTCGAAAGGGCCCTGCAGAAGTGACAGGGCTCAGTACTTAAAGGCTAACACTGGGTGGAGCAATATTACGCTAGGTTTTGGGAGTCTTGTAGGCAGGACATTTGTTCTCTGTATTAGGGGAGACTGGGGGACAGGAGGGGAGAAAGGGGGTTGACCCCAAATACCCAAGTAATCTGTCTGATGGATCTGATTTGAAAGACACAAGCAGCTGTGGTCCAAGATCCTTGCTGATCTAGTTGTTATTATCTCTGTGTTAGATGTGCCTAGGGGTGAAAGTAAGAAGGGAGCAAAGGAGTTTGACTCCAAATACCTCAACATCTGTCTGACCGATTTGATTTGCAAGACACAGGCAGCTGAGGTCCAAATTCCTTGCTGAGCTTGCAGTTATTATCTCTGTGTTATACTGTACGTGTCTGAGGGTGTGAGTGAGAAAGGAGCCAAGGCGTTTGGCACCAAATACCCCAACATTCTGTTTGACTGATTTGATTTGAAAGACACAGGCAGCTGTGGTGCATGTTCCTTACTGATCTTGTCGTTATTATATCTGTGTTATATATGTTTGGGGATGTGAGATGACAGCAAAGGAGGTTGACCCCCAAATACCCCAACATTCTGTCTGACTGATTTTATTTGAAAGATACAAGCAGCAGCAGTCCAAGTTCCTTGCTGATTTTGCTATTATTATCTCATTGCTGGGGAAGTTGAATTTTTAGCTCTTAGCCCTTTCAGGTCCAAAAAAGGTGTGCAATGCATTGCAAAGCACTGCTTTACACAACTCTCCATCGGTGAACGTATGTGTGCACATGTGTTTGTATGTGTGAGCGTATACATGAGCATGTTTGAGCATCAGTGTGTGAGAGAGAGTGCATTTGTGAGCCAGAGCATGTGTGAGCTTATGTATTTTGTGTGTATTGTGTATAGCATTTTGCATGTAGTGTATTGCTTATAACAGGTTGCCTGAAAGCATTGTGTGTATTCAGTTTTGAGTATATCTTTTTGCCTATTGCATTTTACGAATAGCATTTTGCCTATTGTGTATCACCCTTGACTTATAGCTTTTTGTATAGAATTTGGAAAATTTCATATAGCTTTTGGTGTATTATATATAGTGTTTGTAGTATTGTGTATAGCGTACTATGTATAGAATTTAGAGAATAGTTTTTGGTTTATTGCATTTGGCATATAGTGTTTGGTGTATAATGTATAGCGTTTCTTGTATTGAGTATAGTGTTTGGCATACAGCATTCTGTTTGCGGGGTATAGCATATAGCACTGAGTAAAGTGCTCTACGTATAGCATTTTACGTATAGGATATGACTTTTGGCATATGGCATATGGTGTATTAAGTTGGATTATTGCATATATAGTGTATGTTATACAGCATTTGTTGTATAGTGTTCGGCATCTAGTGTATAGTGTGTGGCCTACCATGTATAGCGTCTGGCGCACTGTGTATATCGTTTGTGTTATTGCATATAGCATTTGGCATACTGGGTATAGCATTTGGTATATTGGTTATAGCATATTGTGTTTTGTGTCCAGCATTTGGCATTTTGGGTATAACTTTTGACTTATACAGTTTGGCGTATAGCATATGGCATATTTCTTTCATAGTATAACGTTTTGGAGTATGATGTTTTGAGTATAGCATATTGGTTTTTGTGTATTCTGTTTCTCAAATTGTGTTTAGCATTTGGCATATGGCGTACAATGTTTGGCATTTGGCGTACAACGTTTGGCATATGGCGTTTCATGTATAGCACTTTTCATTTCATGTATAGCGTTTGGTGAATAGCATTTAGTATATAATGGTTTGTGTTTGGCAAATTGTTTATAGCGTTTGGCATATAGAATTTGTTGTCTGGCCTATGGTTTGGCTTAGAGTGTATAGCATTGTGTGTATTGCACATAGCTTTATGTGTCTAGCATTTTGCATATAGCATTGTGCATATTGTGTGTAGCATTTACACACACATACTTATACATATCAATCACACCATGCCAGTCGACCACTACCATACACATCTGCCACATTGTAAGTTGTACCTTTTTTTTTTTTTCTTTTTGTCATGTTGCCCTTTCTTTTCTTGAAAACAGAGGTTTTAAAGAATGGATGTCATGTGTTGCACCCTGCTAGAATATCCCAAGCCTCAGTTATATTTCATGGTTGTCTGTACCAATGTTACTCAAAGGGATAGTGATACTTTGTTTTATCTTTATTTTATTTTGTAGGCATTAAAAAAGCATGAAGAAAAATATGTCTTATCTCTCAAACCTTTATGGTTTGAGAGATATTCACAAACAAAATTTCCCCCTGCCGCCCCTTTTACCTAGTGTAAGCAATCTCTTCTCAGATGTGGAATGCAGTCCATAGACCAGACAGATAACAGCAAGGGACAATCTTCTTCCTATACGAACAATGAAAGCCCTGCACCCCTTGACAAGCTTTTCATCTTTTTCCCTTATCTTAATTGAAGAATGTCCCTCTCTGCAGTCTACCTGGGCACCTCCCTTCTGCTCTGGCTGAGCAGTGTTACATCAGTAAAAGGGGCAGGAGGGGGACACTTTGTCATTGAATTACTCTTGAACTATAACTCTGACAGTATTGAAATAACACTCTCCAAAGTCCAAATACTATGATGATTAATTAGAGCTGCTTTTATTATGAAACATTACTGTCCCTTTAAGCAGGAAGTTAGTGTTGTGAGCAAAGGACAAAGGCACTCAGGGCTAGATTCTAGTGTAGGTGCTAAATGTTAACTCCTGTTTTATCAATATTTTCATATTGAAATCTATGGGGTAAACTGGAGATAAAAGCAGTGATAAAAATAGCACCAGTAATAGAATCCAGCCCTCAGTCTGCTATCAGCCCTCAGTCTGCTAGCAAATGTATTGGCAGTGACGACAAGGAGAACATTTTATGTACTGTTTATGATAAATAAAAAAATGAGAAAATGAGAAATTGTATTTTTGATAAAAGTTGTTGGGGAAATTTTTAGGGCTTTTCACCCATCCCTAATCCTGAGGATAGTGACTGTGATGGATACCTGTACTCAGACAGTAGCTCCGCCAAAACTGTGCTTCCTTAACCCAGGACAACACTCACAAACTCCACCAGCCATGAACCAGGATCATAGCTCCATTCACCCAGTCACTTAGGCAGGTCTCAGTGTAGGGTGAATACACTCTGGATACAGCAAGCAGTCCCCAGCACCAGGCAACACCAATGTATGGGGTTATAATAATAACTGTTTATTGCAGAACACACAGGGTTTATATACACACATAACTGCATCATCAACACCTCTTGGAATGCAATAAGATACACCCCACTGCAAACCACAGATGGAGAGACAATAGGGCCAGTGGTGGAGGGGCACATAATACAAAGAGGCACAATGAGAACAATGGGAACAATACACAAGTTATACAATGGGAGTAAACATACTGTGTGATGAAACAATGGGTAGGTGGCAACACGATACAATCAGGCCAGACATGAGTGAATTAAATATACAATGGAACAATAGGACTGTAAACAGCAAACATGATTACATCACTACATCAGATCAGAGCATAACTTTCTCAACAAATACTTCACCCGGTTCCTGTAACAGCCCTCACAGCTAGGCAGTCTGTAGGGTGGGGGCTGGGCCCCAGGTCCCTCCAGTATCCTAGGGCATGGAGGCCTCCATGACAAGGGTCAAATTGGGCAGAGATTAGTCTCAGTGGGAGGCCAAACCCTGTTCCAGGGCCAGGTCCATAGTCTGTGGACAGGAGGCTGGCCCCCAGCCCTCTCCAGGAGCACCAGTGATGGAAGGTTTTGTCACAGTGGCTCTGAAGAGTCATTAGCGGGGATGGGTGAAAAGTCCTGCTTTGTTCTCCGCAAAACCTTTTGTGGAATACACATATATTTCCACATAAAATATTGCGAGAATGGTTCAATTTTTTGCCTATATTACTCGATGGGGCAAAAATCCCACCCATGTACTAAAAAAAAACATAATTTTCCATATTGTAATATGGTGTATTTTAGGGGAAAATCAGAGTGGGAGGAGACAGAGAGAAAGAGAGATGGAAATTATTTAAATTAAATAAAAAATAAAGTGATTATTTAGTGTTTCATAGTGCTGGCTGTCATTATGACCACCACCACTGTTTTAAAAAACTAAAATAGAGAAGATGGATGGACCCTGAGGCTCGTGACTTTGAGGAGATGTAGGAAGTCATTAACACTAAGTGGCACCGCCAGTGCTAAAGGGACTAAGAGCCCACAGTCCCCAGACCCAACGAGTCCCCCAACATTGTCCCTTATGATTTTTGGGCCAATTTTGAGGAAGGCAGAACTGGGAAGCTTTATGAGGGCCACAGGTCAGCTGTCTGTGCCTGCTACTACTGCTGCCACCTTCTTCTGACTAGGAGGAGATGGCAATTACATAGTAACATAATAAATTAGGTTTAATAAAGACACAAGCCCATCAAGTTCAACCTTCTTCTCATACTCCAGTAGTTTTATAGCTTTCCAGCTACCAAATAAGTTAGTCTTTTTCAGACCTTCCTGATCTGCCTACTAATAAACAGTATAACTCTGTATGTTCCCTTTGGAAAGAAATGTATCTAATCTTCTCTTGACTGTATCCATTGTATCTACCATAACCACTTCCTTGAGCAAAGAATTGCACAATTTAACAGACCTATCACGGTGCCCGTGATTGCTGCATTTCCTTGTCTGTCACCAGTAGGGGGCTTCTATTGGCTGTCTGCATTTAGCCCGCCTCATATTGCCTATTTAAACCTGGATTGGGCACCCTTTGAGTGCCCTTTCGTGTTGTTTCTGACCTTTTTGCTATCACTATATCCAGTGATGGTTGGGCCTCTGTTCCTGTGTTCCTGAGTTCCTGATTACAACTGTTCCAGTGTCTCCTGCATGCTGAGTTGTTCCAGTCCTGGTTCCGGCCTAGTACTCTGGGGTTGCAGTTCCTGCTGACCTTCTTCTCTGCTGTTTCCTGACCTGACTGATTGCTGCTGGTTCCTGTAATCTCCTCGCCTGCCTCCTGTGATCCTGGCGACCTTCTGCTTGGTCGCGTCGGCGACATTGCTTGTTAGTCCCAGCGTGCGGACGCTGGTTTGCTCCAAAGCCTTGCGGCTACACGATTCAGTTGTTAGTCCAGTATGCAGACACTGGTTTGCTCCTAAGCCTATCGGCTACACTACTCAGTGGTTGGTCCCAGCGTGCGGACGCTGGCTTGCTCCAAAGCCTTGCCGCTACACGATTAAGTTGTTAGTCCAGTGTGCGGACACTGGTTTGCTCCTAAGCCTATCGGCTACACTATTCAGTGGTTGGTCCCAGCGTGCGGACGCTGGTTTGCTCCAAAGCCTTGCGGCTATACGATTCCCTGTTGGTCCAGTGTGCAGACACTGGTTTGCTCCAAAGCCTATCGGCTACACTACTCAGTAGTTGGTCCCAGCGTGCGGACGCTGGTTTGCTCCAAAGCCTTGCGGCTATACGATTCACTTGTTACTCCAGTGTGAGGACACTGGTTTGCTCCTAAGCCTTGCAGGTATACGATTCCTCTGTTGGTCTCAGTGTGCGGACACTGGGTTGCTTACGATCCTGTCACTCTGTCATTATCATCCGACAGCTATTGATACCTCTGGGCTGCCTTGCCCGGTATTGGTAAGGCCGGTAGAACCTTGCTTCGCGTTGCTCTTGAGGTTGCCTTACCCGGTGTTGGCAAGGCCGGTAGAGCCTATATCGAGGGTTGTTGGGCTGCCTTGCCCGGTATTGGTAAGGCCGGTAGAACCTTTTGCCACATTCCATCTGACGTTGCCTTACCCGGTATTGGCAGGGCCGGTAGAGCCTACACTGTGTACTTATTGGGGCTGCCTTGCCCAGTATTTAGGTAAGGCCGGTAGAACCTTGACGCTATTCCATCTGCAGGTTGCCTTACCCGGTATTGGCAAGGCCGGTAGAGCCTATTATTATATTATCTCAGACTGTCCTGTCCGGTATATTGACAGGACCGGTAGAGTCTGCATACTCTCTTTGCTATTTACTCATGATATATATATGTATGTGATTGCCATTCTAGTGATCATTTTAATTATTTCAATAAAATTAAGTTTTTATCTAAAACTTGTGTCTGAGAGTCATAACAAACTGTGACAAGACCTCACTGTAAAAAAACCCTTCCTCTGCTGAAGTATAAACCTCCTTTCCTCTAATCTCAAGGGTTGTCCCCTGGTCATCTGATAAGGCCTTGGAATAAATAGCTCACCGCAGAGATCCTTGCATTGACCTCTCATATATTTGTACAATGTGATAAGGTCTCCTCTTAGTCGTCTTTTCTCTAGAGTAAATAAACCAAGTTTGTCTAGTAGTTCCTCATGCGTCAAGTCCTCCATTCACCTTAATTAATTTTGTTGCTCTTCACTGTACCCTCTCTAGTTCTAGTATATCCTTTTTCAGAACTGGTGCCCAAAACTGCACTGCATACTCAAGGTGAGGTCTTCCCAATGATTTGTACAATGGCAAAATAATGTTATCCACTCTTGCTTCAATACCTCTTTTTATGCAAGACAGGATTTTGTTTGCCTTTGCTGCTGCTCTTTGACACTGGTCACTGTTTCCAAGTTTGTAGTTGACAAGGGTACCCAGGTCTTTCTGTAGCAACGAGTCCCCTAAAATGATTCCATTAAGTTTATAAGTAGCCTTGGGATTATTTCCTCCCAAATGCATGACTTTATACTTCCCCACATTAAACTTCAGCAAGGAACCCTTGGGTACTTCATAATACCCAAGCAGACCCACCACCATAGAAGAGCTAGAGACTGGTGGGGTCTTGATGAGATTGAAAGTGATGATCGAGCCGCTTGGTGGAAGAGTGCATAAAGGAGATTTTGGTGAAATGGAATTCTACAAAAAGATGCAAACGGGGATGGGCATCACTACCACTACTGTGACATTGTGGAGTTTATTATAGACTTTCATCTGTTTCAGCAGCAGGATCATGATGAGAGGGATAGTGTGCCACCATCTCACCATGGCCACCATCAGTCTGTCTTCTTCAAGCAGTGATATGGGACTAGGAAACGATTCACTTGTCACCAATAATCCTGGTCCTAGCTTCAGTGATGATTTTGAGGGAGTAGCATCACCTGGCCCTGCAGTGAAGGTGATTGTGTAGAAGAATAAGGCCATTTTCTCCACCTCTCCCCCCACTTAAATCATAGGTGTGGGAATATTTTTCCCTTTGGTGCAACACAGTGCAGTCATCAGCGACTGTACTTTGCACTCTGTGTGACAAGTTTTTGAAAAAGGAAAAAGAGGGACACCCCTTGGTACAAACAGCCCTAATTAAGTAAAAATACATTTCTGGTCCTGTATTTGTTGCAAGCCTGAATTTTGCAAAATATTATTTACCATGGATTTGTTTTTGGCATGCCTGAGTCCTGAAAAAAAAGTTTTACTTAGTTGAGTTGGGTTTGGACTTTGATGCAGTGTGGCAATTGTGGCAATGCTGATGATGACTGGCAGGAAGATTGTTTATTTTTGCCATCTTTACTGTCCAGAGACAGACTTTCCAAAGGTTTTTCAAACAATTTATAAACAGGCAGAGTACTCCTTTTCAGTGGTGGAAGATTGAGCCTTTCCCTTTCAGGTAATTTTCGGGCCATGTCATAATTTCTCGGTCTCAACTTCATATTTGTCTGAAGAAGAGGAGGATGCAGTAAGTATGTATTCCAGATCAACATCATCATCAATAATAAGTTCATCCTCAGCATCATCCACCACTTCTTCCACATTACTTTTTTATTCAATTAGGCTTTTTGAAGTTTCAAACAATTTATTTTTACTTTTCCCCTTACAGTGATTTTCATGTTTGATATTACTTTCAGGACAGGCGTTCTACTTGTTTGTCTCACTGTCAGGTGCAGCAGTTGGTTAAACTGCTACAACTTCTTCTTTTATGCCATCAACACTAGAATATGGCTCGTTGCTGTCTTCAGTGTTCTTAGATGGTTTATTAATAAAACTGGTGTTGGTCTAACTATTTATGGGATTTTGGAAAAATCCCTCTTCTGGAGAAGAGGCAATATCATCATTTGAACTTGGGACTTCTGGCTGGAATGTAATGGGTTTTGGCACCCTCCAGGAGTACGGACCCCCAGAGGAAGAACGTACGAGGTTAGCCTGATTAGAGGGCAACCCTTACTAGAATATATAAAAGGAGGGAAAGGCTGCTGACCTTAAATGTGACCTGCAGCCCCTCCCACAAATCCAGACACAGCATTACACTTCTTGCACATGAAACTGATTTTATATGATGTCTTGCCCTTTGCAAAATACTTTTTTCTAGTATCAGCTTAACTTAGTCACAGTAGGCAGAACAAGGTGGGAAAGAGGATACATGGGTGGGAATTGGAACAGGGTGAGACAGAGCAGATTTGGGCACAGGAAACCCACAAAAGCCAAAGAATCAGCTTCTGACCCCTGAGACCTGGTAATTAACTCTAAAACAGGGTCTTAGGGCAGATCTGTAGAGTTCACATGTATGTTCATGACTAATAAAATCTCTCCAGAAATTTTAAGATGTTTATCTTGGTTAGAAGTCTCAGAGCATATGTGGTTACACATTAGGGCCTGACTGTAAAAAACAGATTTTTATGAGTTGGGGATGGAAACTGTCATTTCTTAGATAACTCAGTCTGTCTTTTGAGTTGTAGTACAAAGATGTATGCAGAATTTTCATTTGTGTGGATGAATGGCTGAGTTTGAGGTTAATGGTGGGGTGGAAAGCATTGTAATTTTTGTGAGATGACAAAATTCCAAATGATTAGGTTATCATCTGTGTAGCAGAGGTAGACAAGAGGCTTTATCTGGCATGTGGACAAGAATTGGTCCACTAATTTTGCTATTAATTGGTTGATGTATTGTGGTGCAATTTGCATCCCCATGTCAGTTCCTGTCTTATTGTATGTATAGTTCTTACCCAAATGTGAAATAATTACACATTAGTATAAAGTATATTAGGTGAGTTACAGGTTCTGTGAGTAAACCAACTCACTGTAGGAATGATTTGCAGGCTTAAACATCATCTGCATGGGGAATGTTGATATAGAGGGATTCCATATTCATAGCGGCTAGAATGGTATCCTTCGGTATGGAGCCAAGGTCAGACATTTTGGTAAAGAGATTGGGTGTGTCATGTAAATAAAAATGGGTGTTTTTATGACTAATGGATTCAGAATCCTCTCCAGCCAGCCAGATATGTTTCTGCGAGTGTGCCAGGATTCCCTTCCTTGTGTATTTTAAAAAGCATATAGATTCCAGTACCATACATCATTAGTACCGCCTTCCTCACTCTAAGTAGACAGCTGCAAAAATGTCACAAATCAGTGGAGCAGAAGACAGTATGCGTAGCAGATGAAGAGAACAAACTTAATTCTGTTTTAGACAAGAATTCTTAAAATGGCAAATAACTGAAGGTGCAAGGACATTTTCTGATTCCATAATGGCCAGAACATATCTAATACATCTCATTCAACTCTTTGTGAGTACAAGTTCAATCCACTATTCCAGTCTAATAACTTCAGACTGGATGATCCCATAGGAATCTAGGGGGGGGGGGGGGCATTCATATTGTTGCAATGACAGCATTTATGCCATATTTATATTTTGTATAGCTCTGCTTTGCATGCACAAGACAGATATCTATTAAAGAGAGCTACAGAGCGCAGCATATAGGATAAGATTCTTTTCTTGCACATTGATGAATTCTGACTTGAATGTAGGAATCCTAATGCCTATGTGGTCACAGGTAAGTATGCATAGTCTGAGCACTTTTAAACTGTTCCTAGCCACTAAAAAGGTTAGTATTACTATACAATCTATAAAAGCAATAGGAGATTTTAAATAACAATGATTTTCAGAGGTATTGCATTAATATTAATAAAATCTTTAAAGGTTAAAAACACAAAACAACTATTTTTATTTCATATCCCTGTGTCTACCATTAACTAATGCAATCATGAAAAAATGTAAATTAATGTATAGTAAAAGTTGTGGAGTTTTATATTGCTTTTCTAGTTAAACATTATATAATCAAATTAACTTGATTGTGTTCAGGTAACATTACTGCTAGCTTCATTACATTTCAGTTAATAATGACACTTTTAAGGTTATGTTCCAAATATTTGTAAGCCGATTGGTTGCTGAATATGCATGACTGTTCTGTGTTGTAGTGTGAGAAGTTTGTCTTTTCACACTGCTTATTGAATAGTAATAACGTAGAAAAGTGATATATGTGTTTTAAAGGGAACTTTTCTGCATAAGCCAAACAAAATGACCAGACTTAACATGACAGTCAGCCTCATTTTTGATGTTACATATTTTACAAGTACATAGTATGAAAAGTTAAGTTGCCTAGAGACTGTGAAAACATAGCTGGTGATACAATGCTACACTATCCCTGCAGCACTGGGTGATCTGTATGATGTATTTAATAGACTGTAGGCAGGCTTTTCTTCTGCAGGAATTATTCCACTGTGTCTGTTTTTAGAATTCCTGAGAAAAGCTAATGAGATAACTCTATTGGTTAATGCACCCACTTAAGAATCAGCTTAAGTCTCAGGGTTGCAGGTTGTAGTCCTGGCTAGGTAAACTCAGCCTTTCACTCTTGAAAATGAGAGACAATCTCACTGGGTTCATGCTCTAAGGTGTGATAAAGAGAAGATAACATTACCAGACACATCACTTTGCCTATTCCTATGTTATTCTATGAAACCTATGCACTAAGAGATCTCCTACTTGAGAAATCTTAGTGCATAGGCTCCATAGACATTGGAGAAATTACCTTCTCATCATTACTGCTTTATCATACCTTAGTGCATCTTGCCTAATATATGCCTACTAGTAAATATATATATAAAAAATATAGCTTTCCTGCTGCCAAATAATTTAAGTCTTTATCAGACCTTCCTGTTTTGTCTTCTGAACCTTGTATGTTCCCTTTTGAAAGAAATGAATCAGGG
Organism: Rhinophrynus dorsalis; assembly: GCA_037306005.1. NCBI lineage: Eukaryota > Metazoa > Chordata > Amphibia > Anura > Rhinophrynidae > Rhinophrynus > Rhinophrynus dorsalis. The sequence continues at coordinate 63,129,019 of CM074721.1, read as the reverse complement.
CATTTTAATGCATGAGGATATACAGCCTTTTCCAGGGACTCTTGTGTCAAGGGGCCTTACCTACTCGGTGCTACAGGGCAGATCAGTTTAACCCTTTGGGTGTGAATGCATTGCACACTGAAGGGATTAATCATATGGTCAGTGAGTGCTGATGTAGTTAACCCTGATGAAGTCACAGACATGTGATGAAACGTGTAGAGTTTAACAAACGCATTTTTAATGTTTTTAAAAATATTGTTTTATATGTATTAAGTATTTTTCTACTGTCAATAAATACTTTATAACAAAATAGCCCAGGCAGTTTTTATAAATATGCATACTACACCTCAGTGGACAATTGGATGCTGGAAGAAAAGGATCCAGGTACCAGAGGAAAAGACGGAACCTAACATAGGGAGGAAAAGAGTGTATTTTACAGACGATCAAACTCAGATGCTGGCTAAGCCTCAAACTCTAGTGATTACCCACCCAGAAGGGGTTATTTTGTTTATATGGATATTGGAACTGGTTATTAACCCCTTAAGGACCACTGATGTGGCAGGACCGTCATGCTGGTCCGGCACTTAAGGACCAGTGACGGTCCTGGCACGTCACGTACTTTTACTCACCGCGCTCCTGTAGGAGCGCGGTGAGTAATACCGGGCACTGAAGTTGATCGCTCCAAGACCGGAGCGATCTCTTCCAGTGTCCCGTTTGACGTGCCGCCCCACGTGATCAGTCACGTGGGACGGCACGTCAAACATTCCTATTTGGTCCTTAAGGGACGGCACACCCCGGGACCGCTGGTCCTTAAGGGGTTAAAGGAGATTACTCTAAAAGGTCTATACATGTGACTGTTTTTCTCACAAACAAGAAGGGAAGAAAAGGAAAGTCACAATTAAATGTAAGGGAATCCTAAATGTTAACCTATATTTGCAGGCCTCCTTTTACAATTCTGCCAGGGCCTCAGGGGTTCTTAAAGGGATAGTAATACTTTGTTTTATCTTTATTTTATTTTGTAGGCATTAAAAAGCATGAAGAATGATATAAGTCTTATCTCTCAAACCTTTATGGTTTGAGAGATATTCACAAGCAAAGTTTCCCCTCCCGCCCCTTTTACCTAGTGTAAGCCATCTCCTCTCAGATGTGGAATGCAGTCCATAGACCAGACAGATAACAGAAGAGGACAATCTTCTTCCTATGAGAACAATGAAAACCCTGCCCCTCTTGACAAGTTTTTCAGGTTTTTCCCTTATCTTAATTGAAAATTGTCCCTCTCTGCAGTCTACCTGGGCACCTCCCTTCTGATCTGGCTGAGCAGTGTTACATCAGTAAAAGGGGAGGGAGGGGGATACTTTGTCATTGAATTACTCTTGAACTACAACTCTGACAGAATTGAAATAACACTCTCCAAAGTCCAAATACTATGATGATTAATTAGAGCTGCTTTCATTATGAAACATTACTATCCCTTTAAGCTTTTTTTGACCATGGGAAGCAGTCTGCAGTCCCCCCACTTCATGTTCACCTGTTTACAGAATAACAGTGTACATTTCTTGCAATTCAATAGCAATGTGAGCCTGCTTGTCTTTAACCCATTATCTGTTAGAAAGGCCTGCAATGAATTATCTGCCAGTCTGACAGTAGTGGGATTATGTGGAAACAAATACCTAAAATAAAAATAAATGTAATCTCTGTATTTTTCTCTTTGTCTTTTTATCCCTTACAGGGTGGGTGTCAGTGGTCTCTCAGACCTGTTTTCTTGGAGTGAGAGCTGCTAATGCTGGGTTCATTATCTGGTTTTCTAGTTTGCATATAGAAAAGTAAGCAAGCACTCATTGGGCCATATGTGCAAAGAAAGTGGAACAACTCTAGGGTAAACCAATTGCACCATAAGGGGTAAATACATTTCTTATTGATTTAACCCTGTAACCCTTTGCGTGCCAGATGGTTACGGAATGCATTGCAAAGCAATACATTCTGTACCACTCTGGCACTCAAAGGCTTAAGGACACAGGAGGTGTGAAATGTATAGCAATCCTTAAAGGATTAAATTGGAATCCTAACCTATTTGATGCTATAAAAGACAAGGAGCATGGGCTGGACTTGATAGACGCGTGTCTTTTTTCAGCCTCATCAACAATGATACTACGGTATGTAATATTCCTATTTTATTCCAAAGAAAACTTAGGGATTTGTATTTCTTACCAAAGCCTAAATATTTACAGTAACACCACGTTTAACCCCTTGAGGACCAAAGGGTTGTGCAATGCATTGAGGACTTATGCGTTGCATATTCTTTGATACTCAAGGGGTTGAGAACACATTTTGCAACAAATACATTACTGTGTCATGAAAAATATATACTACTACTGACTGGAATTACTAATGTGGGCCTGGGGCAGAGGCCTAGTAGGAGAGCTTCCAAATCAGGTAAACTAAAACAGAACAAAACAATACAGGTCTGCAGCTATGTAGAATTATTAAAACATGAAGTAGTGTATAAATGCCAATACCAGTATAATAAAAAGGTATATATAAATATATGCATAAGGAAATAGCACTACAAAATAAATATATTTTAGTAAAAAATAATCATAAAAATATGTATAAAATCCTAGATAAATCATAGACAGTATAGAATAGAGATATTATTTCTAACTCCCTTCTATATGTTGTATGATTTGTCTAGGATCTTATTCATATTTTTATAATTTTATTATTTGATTATATATATTATTTGCTTTGTTTTGTTCTATTTTATTTTACCTGTAGTATCAGCAGCAGCAGTGCAGCTGAATAATTTTAGACTTACCATGGGTTCAAAGTTGTCCTGCTCTTCTCC